>OU343048.1:56231930-56921878 GCA_910593695.2 Ocypus olens | reverse complement strand
TTAAAATAGTAGTATTGTACAATACTAAACAGTTTACTAGTATGTTTTAAGCCTTTCTAAAGGATCACGATATTAAGCGACTGGTTTTTCCATTATATACGCTTTAGACAAACCCTGTACAGAGAATGAACAAAAAATCGAAGGCCATAGTCTCACAATATTGCGAGAATGAACACAGAATCTAGGAAGAGTTTCTGCCAGAACTGACTTTAGCACATCATGATATTCGACAAAGTTTACTCTGGAATCTAAGGAATTTTGAATTTTACAACCCAATAGCACGTCTATCGCCAGAAATTAGGTTGAGGTTAAAGAAATATTTGACTTAAAGCAATTAAATTTGGGGAAGGCGTTTGTTACTCAACGACACTTCTCCGACGTAAAAATTGAAGTTCTAGTATGGAAAGCAGATCATCTACTCTCTCTTGTCCGCCGAGGTTTTGCCACTCAGCTGGCTTCAAAATGTTCTAGTCGATACTTAATCAACATAAAGAATTCACTAGTACGCTTTAACTTAAGACGAAGTAACGGCGTCATTAGTCAGAAGATTCAATTCAAAAATAGGAAGTCATTGATTTGCTCATATCTCTGTTTAAACATTCAGACAGTTAAAGTCCAAATGTTGACCATTGTGCAAAAAAAACATTAATCCATTAAATAGATAGGCGACTCTATGTACAGGACATTTATAGCATTTTTCGTTTAGCCCCAGGGCCACCGGTAAGTAATGGCGTTGCAATCGGGGGGTTACGGGGCGAAGGAGGTAAGCTTGTGTACGCGAACCGTCACTGTTATTCAGACAGACCAGATTTTCCAACTAAATTATCAGGTTGTACCATCTAGCGTCAATTGATGTAACGACTTTACGCCTATTTGTAAACTTTGTTATACTTGCCATCCGTGGCCCTGGGGCGAAAGCTTTAATGCGAACAACTTCATTCGTATGGAGTGCGCAAAGCGTGCGTTAATTAGAGACATGCGCATTACAATTCGTAGACTACTGCGATTCATTTCTTTCTGAAACACACAATAGAACACGACTTAATATAGGTCAACTAGCTGATGGTACTATTTGGGTCATCACCGCCGAACTTGATTTGTATTTCTCCGCTACAGCCAAATGGCATTACTGAGGTTTACTATAATGTAACAAACATGCGTGGAATTTAATTCGATATTGAAGATAGGACACAGCAACAATTTCAGCTTGGTCCTACTCCAATAACTTCTCTTGGCATTGTATCTGATTGTGTTTCTTGGCCTCGTCTAACCTATTGTGGAACTCTGCCTAACGTCTAATGTGCCGTCATTATGACAATCCGATATCTTTAGCAGTCAGTGGGAGAGGCGTCGAACTTTTTCACCATATATCGCCGAGCCCCTTGAAGTTGGCGTTCTGAGGATCACATCACCTTGGCATCTCACCTCATGATCAAATGGATATTCCATCATTTTTGAAACACTGTGGTGAGACATTTGAACATCTGGTCGGGGGAATTACAGCGGGACAGCGAAATGAGAAAGTTATCATCGAGTTATTTGGCATGTACTTCAAGATAAGATGCAACCCAAGTAAACGTCGTATATTCCGAAGCTTCCCGTGACATCTCCAGGTGCTGGACGAATACTCTTGCGATGGTACGGCTTATTAAAGATTCTGCTGCCTGGTTCCGAAATAAGAACCGGATTTCCTTTCGCTTGTTGGGTGCGATATAACATCAACAATGGTTCATTCGTCGTCATCGATACACCAACATCTGCTTTCGCCTAGGGCATTTTAATCGACTGACTCGTGTGCAAGTACTGCTCATTTGAAACCCTTATATACGCTTAAACGAGAAACCTCAACACAAAATGACGTATTCAACCAACTCAACTTTTACTTGGACGGACGGATTCAACCAGCTTAAAACGCCTTAAAATAACGTCTCAATTCACTTCTGGGCATGAAAATTAAGATCGCTTTTGCAATAAACAGTTTTGTAAAACACAGACACACCGTAATTTTTCGATTGCTTGAAGTGCAGTCAGAGGTGGAAGGTCATAAATTCAATATGTTGCATTTTGCGAAGCTGGGAACTTCAACACCAGTACTAACGTCAAATTTTATGCAAGTATTAAATGGTTACGACTCTTGTCGCGTATTCTTGGATGGATCTAAAAATGATTTGTAGTGAGGAGCTGCGTTTGTGGCAGGCCATACTTATTGCTCATGGATCTTCCATGCAGAACTATATGTAATTTGGCAAGTGCTCAAGTACTGCCATATGTCTAGCAGTAGTGCGTTCCTCGTAATATCTGATTAATCTTATCCCTACAAATTATCTTACATAGTCAGAATAATAATCCGTTTGTACAAAGCCTATTATCTTTTCTCTATGGCGTCTGTTGCTTTTATGTCGGTTCCATAGAGGGCAATAAAACAATAATGAAAATAGTATGAATTATATTGATCAGATGGCGTCAAAGTCGTTGGTAAACACAATGTGGCAAAGGGAATAGAGAGACTAAAGAGTAAGCTGAAAGCTCGTAAACTGTCTTACGTTTGCTGGTTACTGTCAGTAGGGCAGAGGAAGTTGCTCTGACTCACCTACGAAAAAGTTGAGTAAAGTTACACCAACTTTACTCATTCTTCTAACCAATGACGAGGCACCAAGAATATGCGATAAGTTACAGCTCTTTAAAGCCAACATAGATGTCCGCTCAGACTCCAAGGTAATGTAGCAAATGATTTAAGTAATTCTGGTTTGTCCTTGCTTTTGTTAAAGCGATAGAACACAGAATTTAGGGGTATTTAAAGCACCAGTCTCACAGAGCTGAACAGTCTTAAATTTGTATAATGCACTGTTATTATACGGATTTAAACTAATTTTATCAACAAAATTCTGTCTTATCTGTGGTTTTGTTTTTGATTGAGCTCTAAGCACTTAACCATTTTATTATACTTGTGCATTCATTTCAAAAAGTCGCATTTTGTATTAAACAGGTGACGTGTTGCTGTTTTCATCTTTCTGCTGTTTGGGCGAGCTTATCTGAGACTCTTAAAGTGCGAAGATATATTATGTTCTAGATAAAAGAGTTTTGTGTTTGATTTTTGTTTTTCATGTAATTAATAGCGTACCAGCTTTCTAAATTACTAAACATTTATTAATAAAGCACATAAACACCATGTACACCAGCTTGGGCTGAACGGCTAAGCAAACAAACTAGCAGTAGATGAATTTGTTTGTTTAGCTGTTAATGAACCAAAAAAAAAAACAGAAATCATTTTCTAAACTCATATTGATTCAGTCATGGTTGCGACCGTTACTACGTGGTCATTCATAATATAATCACTGAAAAAACATTTACTATGTTTTTTACCACAATTTAAATTGTGGTAAAAAATTGTCTTATTCAGTGATCATATTGATTCCTTCTGAATTATAATTTGATTTGCGTCAACTGAAATAGAATTGGTAAAGGCAACAAAATAAATCATTTCAAGGGATAGAATTTCAGGATTTCGAATAAACCACACATTCCTGAATAGTTAAAACGAACGCTTGTAAAAATCTTTATTGTTGTCTATCTACATGTTTCAATAATGTACAGAGCCCTTCGAATAGCTAAAAAATCTTCTAAAAAACTACGTCGGTATTTCATATCGTCAACGAGTAAAAGTCCTAACGCCTAAATGCTAATGTATATAAATCACAACTAGTTTCAATTCAACAATTGTTAACTCGACTACATTTCGAAAAATTCAACCCCTTTTGAAGCACGAAACTATGCACTACGGCTAACGCATAAATCAACATTTCTCTTTTTTTTTTGGTTTGTTTATATAAAAATAGTAGTTTAACAAGTTTCTATCTCATCAGCAACAGGAAATTATAACAACGTTTGTAATAGTATGGAAGTTATGATAAATAATTGTAAGGGCGGTAAATATTTATGATACAAGAAAATCAAAACACAAATTATCTATTGTATCATTGAATATTCGTCGTGGTATTTGCCAGAAAAGTAGTTTTCATTATGATTGATAAATTCCTCAATTAATGCATGGTGATACATTGATGTATTGTTCAGATTGATTAAAATACTTGGTTTATTAAAAACAGTAATACTAAACCACGTGTTTGGGGGCCGCGGTGACCTAGTGAGTAGAGCTCCTGCTCATGGGCCTCATGGTCGTGGGTTCGAATCCCATCCGTGCGGTCACTTTTTCGGAACGAAGAAGTGGCCGTACAGATCCATGGATGGATGGTTAGCGTATGTCCCATTCATGATTTAAAAAAATGGAATCTCAAAAACTATATATCGTTAGTGGCCGAATAGCCTAGATGCTTAAGTCAATTCCCAAATCATCCGCACTTCCCGTCAACCATCCTTCCTTTAAAAAAAAAAAAGAAAAAAAAAACAAGTGTTTTAATCAATCCGAGTAGTTTACATTTTTTTCCCAAATCCATGCACCTAGACATGATTTTTGAACGGTTACAGATGTCAGCAGAAAGAATATATTGAACAATGTAAGAACGAAAACAAAATGGTTAGTCGCCAAGTGTGGGGATTTACTCAAAATAAAAGCTAATTTGTGATGATGAAGATAACTACTGAACACTCTGCGATATAAATTGTTAAACACAAGTTGTGCTTTTTGTTGAGCAAGAAAAAGGAAAAAGAAGCCACGAAGCAAAAATTATTTTGCACTTTACTCAATACTCCAACCAGAAGTTATTTTTCATAAAGCATCAATTCTGATAATCAATGCCCGAAGTTAGATCATGGTTAAATCTCAATGTATTGTACAAAAATTGAGGGATCCTTAATTTTGGCCACCTCAAAAAATAAGGTTCCAAAGCCAACTTTGCGGAAAGTAACTACTGAGCGGAGAATTTTTTTTTTATAAATGAACTTCCACCAAGTGATATATTGAAGAAAAAAGTGAAATAACCAAAAAAATGAACATACTGCTAAATCTACAATCAATATTTACAAGTGTTGGTAGTAATTTTGATAATTAGAATATCTGAGTCAAAAGTGAAATAACCAAAAAAGTGAACATATTGCTTAATCTACAATCAATATCTATAAGTGTTGGTAGTAATTTTGATAATTAGAATATCTGAGTCAAAAGTGAAACAACCAAAAAAGTGAACATACTGCTAAATCTACAATCAATATCTACTAGCGTTGGTAGTATTTTTGATCAATAGAATATCAGAGAATCATAATGTGTATCATAGCATTCACGATGATTGGCTTATTAAAAAATATTTTCGGCACGTTACAATTATTTAAAAATAACCTCCTTCATCTAACCTAATGGAAACGGTTTAACTTGTTTAGTTTTTTTTTCTCTCGTGTTTTAACAATTATTGCACCTTGCACTTAGGATTCCTGCTGTATTTGCTGGCTAAATTGTTGATGATGATGTTGTATTGTCTTGTGTTCTTCAGGAGGAACGGGTACCGCCATTTGTTGTGCAGTTTCATGTCCAGCGACTTCCGCTTGACGCCCGGCCAGTGGATCAAAAAGGCGCCGTCCAAAATCACAAATCTGTATCCCTTAAGGCACATTTCCAACATCTGAAAACATGCAGAATAACAATTACTGGTGCTACATTTAAAAATTATTTAGTTCTTCCGTCCAACTCATCTACATCAGTATTTCTGTGACCAACAAAACATGTTTTTTAGAGGCCCAGCAGCTCCTTTCATAACTTATATTTAAAGATAGAGATGAGCCTAGATATGCAAAGTTTCGGTCTCCCTACAATAATTCCAATCAATTAGCGACTCAACAGAATATCCTGGAATATAGAGCTGTGGCTGTTGCTGTGGAATACAACTATGGCCAGGGGCGGCTCGTTATATAGAGCCAAGGAGCCATGGCACTACCTGTAGTTTCAAGCTCAGCAAGAATTTTTAATTCATTCTTACAACACTTTTTCGCCAGTTACTTTGGTCTAGCAGATATTCTTTCTTTCTTCAAAAAAGGAGAGGGGTGGGATATATTGTATAAGTGGCTCTACCATCAACATATTCTACGAGCCACCACTGGTTATAACTGTTCATTGTTAAACATGCATTTTTTAAAACAAATAAAAAATATTAGAAATTGTTTAAAAAATCTGAAATAATTCTACACAACTCCCAAATTATTATATTTTAAGAATATAATCAACTTAGTAAATTCCAACAATTTATTAAAGGATTATAACTGTTCATAGTTAAACACGCATTTTTTAACTGCGTTCAAAATTGAGCATTTTCTAAAATAAATAAAAAATAGTAGAAATGGTTTAAAAATTCTGAAATAATTCTACACAACTCTCACATCATAATATTTGAAGAATATAATCAACTTATTAAATTCCAACAATTGTTTAAACGGTTATAACTGTTTATAGTTAAACACGCATTTTTTAATTTCGTTCAAAATTGAGCATATTCTAAAATAAATAAAAAATTGTAGAAATTGTTTAAAAATTCTGAAATAATTCTACACAACTCCCACATTATAATATTTCAAGAATATAATCAACTTATTAAATTCCAACATTTTTTTAAAGGGTTATAACTGTTCATAGTTAAACACGCATTTTTTAATTGCGTTCAAAATTGAGCATTTTCTAAAATAAATAAAAAATAGTAGAAATTATTTAAAAATTCTGAAATAATTCCACACAACTCCCACATTATAATATTTTAAGAATATAATCAACTTATCAACTTCCAACAATTTTTTAAAGGGTTATAACGGTTCATAGTTAAACACGCATTTTTTAATTGCGTTCAAAATTGAGCATTTTCTAAAATAAATAAAAAATAGTAGAAATTATTTAAAAATTCTCAAATAATTCTACACAACTCCCAAATTATTATATTTTAAGAATATAATCAACTTATTAAATTCCAACAATTGTTTAAACGGTTATAACTGTTCATGGTCAAACACGCATTTTTTAATTGCGTTAAAAATTGAGCATTTTCTAAAATAAATAAAAATAGTAGAAATTGTTTAAAAATTCTGAAATAATTCTACACAACTCTCACATTATAATATTTTAAGAATATAATCAACTTATTAATTTCCAACATTTTTTAAAAGGGATATAACTGTTCATAGTTAAACACGCATTTTTTAATTACGTTCAAAATTGAGCATTTTCTAAAATAAATAAAAATAGTAGAAATTGTTTAAAAATTCTGAAATAATTCTACACAACTCCCACATTATAATATTTTAAGAATATAATCAACTTATTAACTTCCAACAAATTTTTAAAGGGTTATAACTGTTCATAGTTAAACATGCATTTTTTAATTTCCTTCAAATTGAGCATTTTCTAAAATAAATAAAAAATAGTAGAAATTGTTTAAAAATTCCGAAATAATTCTACACAACTCCCACATTATTATATTTTAAGAATATAATCAACTTATTAAATTCCAACAATTGTTTAAACGGTTATAACTGCATTTTTTAATTGCGTTCAAAATTGAGCATTTTCTAAAATAAATAAAAAATAGTACAAACTGTTTAAAAATTCTGAAATAATTCTACACAACTTTCACATTATAATATTTTAAGAATATAATCAACTTATTAAATTCCAACAATTTTTTAAAGGATTATAACTGTTCATAGTTAAACACGTATTTTTTTTAATTGCTTTCAAAATTGAGCATTTTCTAAAATAAATTTAAAAAATAGTAGAAATTGTTTAAAAATTCTGAAATATTTCTACACAACTCCCACATTACAATATTTTAAGAATATAATCAACTTATTAAATTCCAACAATTGTTTAAACGGTTATAACTGTTCATAGTTAAACACGCATTTTTTTAATTGCGTTCAAAATTGAGCATTTTCTAAAATAAATAAAAAATTGACAAACTGTTTAAAAATTCTGAAATAATTCTACATAACTCCCAAACTATTATATTTTGCGAATATAATCAACTTCTTAAATTCAAATAATTTTTGAATGGGTTACAACTATTCGTTGTTAAACATGCATTTTTTAATTGCATTCAAAATTGAGCATTTTCTAAAAACACATTTTCGCCAGTGACTTTGGTCTAGGTATATAAATCGTTCTTTATTCCTCAAAAAAAAAGAAGGGGGGGGGGGGTATGTTGTATAAGTGGCTCTACCATCAACATGTCCCACGAGCCGCCACTGACTATGGCAGCAGTTTTGAAACAAAACATTTACATAATAATATTTAAAAACTTCAAATTGCATTTTGCAAAAAAATAATCTGCAATAAGATCTTTCACTTTCATGTTTAAAAATTAGAAATCGCTAGTTTTCCAACAAAAACATTTCAAACATATTTCTCGGTTAAGGATTGCCAATTTTTGGATCGAATACTTTCAAGTTTTAAAAGTGGCAATTTCAAAAAACGCAACCTAATGCATTTCATCACATTATAAAACTAGAGTTTTCCGTTTTTTTTTTTTAGTTGCAACAGTTTTCTAGTAATGATCGTAAACCAAACACATTCCAAAATTTTTGCGAGCAACTTTTTTCCGCAGGGTGCTACATCCACAACAGTTTATTATTCTAAATGGAAAGTGAACGACATCTGTTGAGATCATTTAGAAAAGTTACAATAAATTAATTGATGAGGCTGTTGTTCGTTGAAAATTCATATTCACTTTTTAAAGGGTAAAGTAAAATACTTTTTAATTTTCAAAACACTTTTATTGCATTGAACTCGCCACAATTGTTTCGCCACACTGTGTCTTCTTCGCCTGAAGGCGGTGAAACAATTGTTGCGAGTTCAATGCAATAAAAGTTTTTTGAAAATTAGAAAGTATTTTACCTTACTTTACTTACTTTAAATGTTTTTTGAAAATTAAAAAGTATTTTACTTTGCCCTTTAAAAAGTAGAAAAGTTACCACTTCTTTCTGGGGCACCCTATAGTTTCAATTTGTAAATAGAGATGAGAAGATTACGTCTGCCGATTTAAAAGTAAGTTAATTTGTAACTAGAACTCTTGGGATACAAACCATTTGTTTACCGCTTCTTGAAAAACTTATTAATTTTCATTTTCTCTTTCTACCAAATTTTTCGACCATGAATTCACCGCTCTGTTTGCGGCCCTGTTTGTAAAAAATGTAAACTATATAAAGGATAATATATAAAGTTTGGTACTTACTTGCGTCATTTTATCCTGTTTTCCCTCCCAGGAAAGAGCCTCGCTGTAGAAGGGCTCGTTTTTAGTTCCAATGTAAATCGGCTCCCAGCGGTGGAATGGATATTCACGTTTCACGACCAACAGAGGCTGGAAAAGAAAATAGCAACAAGAAAAGGGGAAAATACGAGAAATCGCCAGAGTTCGTATATTTACATTGCACTTCGGTTATTGATTGGTAGGGAATAGTCGAACGGAATAATGAGTAGAGTGGATTCAATTATCTGGGATCCGTAAAGTAGATGGAAGAGAAGGGAACAAATAAACGAATTTCGGTTTAGTGTTTGAAATCCTAAACATTCCAAGTTGCTTCCAAAATTCCTAATTCCATTATTATTTTAAAAGTATAACTCATTTGTCCTAATTAAAATTGTTGCTAAATTTATTTATAATTTGTACTAAGTACTTAATTACTGTGCGCCTGTTTGTAGCCCAAATTATTTACTACACATTCCTTGAAAAAGGTTTAGAAGAAATATTTATATCACTTTAAATTTGGGAAATATTCTTCTAACTCTGTTAATTATAATATCTTTGGTTTATCATTGGATCGAAGGTATTAATCGACTCACCGCATAATCTTCTAATCTTTGGCAGATGCAATGAAGCCACAGCTATTAAGAGAGTGGGAAGTTTTCGGATTGAGCGACACGTCTCAATAATTTAAAGAAATCGATAAGGGTAATTTTAATTCTGGCGTTCTCCATTTCCCGTCCAAACTCACGCCCCTCATGATGACTTCGGTGTCACCCAAGTTGAGCAAAATGTACAACGCTTCGATGACCGTTCTGTAATTTGCGTAGATGTCATCGTAACTGCTCAGCGTCAGACCCAAGACTTCGCATCTTCCCTTAAAGAGTTCGCACTCATCGTAAAAACCCAATAGTCGTTTAATGCACTCCTGAAATTGCCTCTTGTTTATCATTGGATCGAAGGTATTAAATATGTTACACTTAATCAATTTTCAATGCCTTCAATGACCCCACGTCATGCTTAAATTTATATTGTAACTTCTTTGCTTTTAAGCTCCACGAATTTTACTATCATTATATCTGTGAGGATTGACCATTAAGACAAGAACTTACTCCTAGTTAAAAATTGTTGCTCTGCTACATCTTAAATCAGGGTTGATGAACAATTTGTTGAACGCCTTTAATAGCTTATTTCGTCGAATAGTTTTTTTCTCGAATTAGTGAAGCAAACATTTAAGAAGACATAAAAATTATACGTCTTCATACAGGTGCAGCCTTTGAAGCCAGAGAGAGGAACTGTATTCAAGAATTTTGTGGAAAACTATACGGGAAATCGTAATAGGTGTAGCGATGAAGAAATTTTTAACGAATAAATTTCTTCCTAAAAAAGTGTATTCCAATATGACTCTTGCCATATTTTTTCCTATTTAATCTTGGAGCGGTTGAAGATTACATCAAGATATCGCTTCTAGCGACAAGCGGCACCAGAAGCACTGGACTGCTTCTGCGCTTGCTGGTTAACGCTAAGATTTAATCAAAGAGCAAAAAACACTTGCTTTGTTCTTGTGAAATAAAACAAGTACTTGTTGTATTAGTATTATCATGTATTACAATACAGAAGTTCTAATCCAAGAAAATCCAATTGTAAATATTTGCCAAGTAGAAATAAAAATTGGTTATTTTTAAATTTTAAATATTTGGTTGTTTCTCTAAAACCAATTGTGATGGAGAATTTCTGATTTCATGTTTGAATTGGACATTCAAAACTACGCAAGAATCACCTTTCAATGGATGCGAAATAAACACCTTGTTCATCAATGTTATTATTCGAAAGATGACCACACTATATTATCTAGTGTTTCTAATATTACTTTTAGTAATATTGCTTTGTATTACACTAATTCTAATTCAATTAGCTATCGGCATAGTGATCCTCCAACTAGGTCTTATGTGCAAAGTAGCCAATGTATGCGAAATAAAAACCTTGTTATCAGTGTTATTATTCGAAAATTGACAACGCTATATTATCTGCTGTTGCTAATCTTATTTTTACTAATATTGCCTTATATTTCACTAATTGTAATTCAATTAGCTATCAACATAGTGGTCCTCCAGTTTATCTGGAAAGTAACGTGAAATTCAAATAGGCCAACGAATAACTTTTTTTGTGATGTTTGGTGTCACACCATTCAGCCACTAACGAATATATAAATATATTATAATTTACTTACTATTATTAGGAAATTCACGAATAAAGTGGAAAGATAAAATGTAACAAATCAAACCTTGTACAGATTTCTGTTTGAAAATTAACAAAGAGAGGAGAATTGACAATTTGTTCATGACTCTTTCTATCTTGTACAATAATATACGGTTGTATGGTTCGTCCTTTGAACCTTAGGACTAAATCAACGATGAGTTTAATGGCTCCATGCAATGCAATTTTCCTTCCCTTATTCCTCGACCCTTATCAAGGCGCAAAGTTATTATGCACAATTTTCAAGGGATCTCGCTCCATTGACGAAGCTATTCATTAATGAATATACTTTAAGCTCGCTATCATAACAACTCATATGCTTGCCTGTTTCTATATACAGTGCGTTTATTTATAAATGCACCATTGTCATTTACATGTTAAAATTTGTATACCTGTTAATGCTTTTTCTCTTACGAATTTCAGCATAATTTTTGGCAGGCTTTAAGTTTACACCTTCATGAACATTATCTACTTGGTTACCTAATTCATCCAGTGTATCTCCATTGCATATAATGTACGATAACAGACCAATGCCATGACTTCAAATTTTGTAATTTTGCAAAAAGGCAATAAATTGTTTTGCTCTGTAACGATGACCGCCGATCTGCATTAAGCAATGATAAAGAATCTTTTTCAGCCTCAATTGAGTGAACATGTAGAAGAAAATGTGTGGTTTCAATATGATGGTGCAACAGCTCACACATCTTGTCGTTACTTGGATTTCTGAACATTATGTGTTCTGGGCATATTGCCTCCTTGCGTGGTGATTAAACACCGTGTAATTATTTTTTCTAGGGCTGCCTCAGTGCCCAGGTCTACCAACATCGCCCTCGAAGTTTCAAAGCACTTAAGGAGGCGATAGCAAAGAAAGTTGCTGCTAAGCCGCACTCAAATGACCGTAGAAAATTACCGAGAGAGGCTCAAACAGACAATGAAGAATGGCACTTTGGTGGGGACATACCTAGTCAGAAATTTCAAAAATTCTATTTTCGGGTTATGATATTTTCAGAAAACAAAAAAAAATTGTAGACGCTGTGAACGTGTTAAGCCTTGTTTGTATACCACGACTTTATTGGGAATAAATAGTTGGGAGGTTCTGCCCTTTATCTAATAGAGTTTTTTGTATGTTAAGGTGCGTATCCACCGGCGAACTTATTGTAAACAGTTCGTGAACAGCTACAAGCCCTGTTCGCGATTAGCTCGCGAACAAATCTCGATCACCCCGCGTTCAGTACACGAGCAGTTCCACGAACATGTCTAGAAGAAATTAATTTTCGTTAAACGTTGTTCGCCAAGAAGTTCGCTCAGTGTTCTTGTTTTATCGGTATGAAATGAACATATCTTGTGTTGATGAAACGAATCAAATTTGAACCCAAGCCATGTCCTACCGTATATTTCATCCCTGCCCATCCCAGATTTTATCATTTTCTCTGCCTTTTGTCGTTCGCGTCGAAATTGAGCCAAAAGAGTTTTTATTTTTCGTTCAACTTCTTCGCGGCAACAATCCAGTTTTTTTGCCAAACTTTCCCATGCGTCGCTCTTCTTTATTTTATTCCTATAGTCAGTTATTTTGACGTTCCACAACACTTCTTTTTCCCGGTAGCTTTCTATAAGCGTCAGTACGTTATCATCCGTCCACTCCATAATTTTTCGTTTTAAAATTGATGCGAATAGTTTCACTGTCTACACCTGACTAAGGTTCGGCGAACATACCCTTTAAAGTTACCGACAACTGGCGGGACTTTTGGCGAACTCGAGACGAAGAGGGTAAAATCCGTTAATGTTACGCGAGCTGTTCGCGCACAGCCCGACAACATTGGGCGAACAGGTTATTGGGTGATCGCGAGCTGTTCGCGAGCGCCGGTGGATACGCACCTTTAGGTTTAGCGCTGATATTTTTTATTGAAGCCAGTTTAGTTCGATATCAAACGACATACCCAGTATATGGCTAAGCTACTACTCAGAACTATCTTGTCAAAAATGAAAATAGTTAATGATAGGATTACCTTTTTATCTTATTATGCGTGGGGTGGTAAAAGATCCCCTATGTCGAAAATGCGAGCAAAAAGAAGAGACCTTAAGACACATCCTGTGTGAATGTGAGTCACTCAAACAACTCAGGTGGTCCGTATTCGGAGAGAAGTGGCCAGATTGGTCACAACTGGGCAACACTCCACATGGCCAACTACTTGATTTCACAAGAAGTTTAGATTGGCTTGAGGAGTAGGGCTCAGGAGGTGGCACAAAGGACCAACGAATGGTCTAAGTGCTGCGACCATTTGGTCGCCCTCCACAAACCATCATCATCATCATGCGTGGTCCTATTATAGACCTCTGGGCATTTACTCCTCTGGTAGTCCTGTTTCATCCATGAAGTCCAAGAGCTTTTACCAAGGGATGTTGGCTAGTTTGGGTTTGTCGTATAGTGCTACCTGTTGCATCTTATATCCGTCGCCTTCACACAACAGATGCTGGAGGATCTCTTCATCCTTCAAACATCCACGGCATAGGGGATCTTGGCGGAGTCCAATTCTATGCATGTTTGATCAGACCATTGTGTCAAGTTATCAATCCTGTAAGTCTTTGTAGTTTCGTTCTACTCATAACTAATTAGTCAGATTGGGTACTAGATAATGGCCTTGCTAGGAAGAGTTTCTTGTGTCTCATTCCTATGTGATTGTTCCATGTATTAGTATACCCCTTCTTAGTAGACTTACACGTTTTAGTTTAATTTCCCAGCCTCTCCAGTTGGATATTTAATTACAGTCCCTCTGGAATTTGCTTGTTGTTGATTAGCTATCATTGACCACTATCAGCAAGCGTGGCCATGGTTACGATATCTGGTTTAGGCAGATCAGTTGTATAGACTAGATAGCCACCACTCTATCTAGTCTATAAATATATATCCTGGGACATTTCCTTGGGGGTGCGACTGCTTCAATTTCTCGAAATTCGGAGTACTTCTACTTTTATTCTAAAGAATCTGTTGGAAACGTATGGTTTAAGGATTTCATAATAAGACCTTGAGAGGAGTTTATTTATCTCCAATGTTGAATGTTGAAATGCAAAACATATGTTTTTATATGTCTGAAACCGACTAGTTTTTCTCTATCTTGATAACAATTTTTCAATTAGTTCCAGATGATAATAACATCCGTAACTTTTCACGCATGTTTCAGGCCGAAAGCTGCGTTGACTAGATATGTCATCCAGATAATTTCTTTAATAATAGTCTAGGCAGATGCAGCTAGTTATGTAGAGCCAAGGAGCCATGGCACTACCTGTAGTTTCAAGCTCAGCAATAATTCTTAATCGGTTCTTAAAACACTTTTTCGCCAGCTACTTCGCCAGTCTATGAAGATAAATCGTGGATCAACATGTTCCACGAGCCGCCACTGTTCATGGTGACTTGCCAACTTTTTTTGCAATTTTTTCTAGATAAAATGTTTTAACGCCAATCGATTTAGCTTCTTCTGATTGTAAAAAGGTATTACAAGAAGGTATACGATGATTATTAAAGAACTTGGTTTCTTCGATTTTTTACGTTTTCTTTGACGCGTCATCATGGGCTTCAAATAGACATGTGTGGTTGAGCAAGTACATTTTCTGAAGCCTCTTAAAGAGATCGTATAGAAACGTATAGAAACCCCGAATCGAACCAGTGGTTTCTTCAGGAAATCATTTCAAATGCAATTTTTTTGCAAAAGAGTCCCCCCTTGGGTGGTTTTTCAAGTTTTTGTCAAATATTAAAAATTTCCAATTTTAATTGAATCCGACTAGTTTGCACTTAAGGAGGACAGCTTAGAACACCGAGTTCGATTTGGATTTCTCGTTTAACCGCTACGGCCGTTCAAAATCCAAATTTTCCATGTTCATGGTCATGGGCGGTTCGTTATACTGAGCCAAGGAACCATGGTACTACCTGTAGTTTCAAGCTGAGCAAGAGTTTTTAATTAATTCTTAAAACACTTTTTCGGTCTAGGAAGATTGTTCTTTCTTCAAAAAGGGGGGGGGGATGTATATTAAATAAGTGGCTCCATCATCAACATGTTCCACGAGCCGCCACAGGTCTAGATCAAGTTGTTGTTTATACGCTCGCTCAGTGCCAATTTAACAGCTGGTCAGTGAAGAATTTATTTAGAGATGAAGTAGTCTAGTAGGTCAGATGGTTAGTGAGGGTTCGCATGCCATTAGGTGGACCTACCTTTAGAGAAGAAGTTACAGTACTTGTAATACTTTTAGCGCCTCTCAGCTGTTAACCTTTCGTAGCTCACCAGTCTGAGTGCTTTGCGCTTAACTCACTGCCAATTATAAATCTCTCACCGCCTGTTATTAGATCAAGTTTTATGAGGGGTTGCCCTTAATTTTTGCTTAATGGTTTTAATGTCCACCGGTTTAAGTTGACTTTTTGAAAATGAAAATGAATTTGAAAGGATGATTTGCATCTTAGACTTTGTAACCTCTGATACTTATATTAAAAACTAGGCAAATATTCAGCGTATTTAAGAAGATTTCGAATTTCTGCTTTCGGCTTAAAATCCCGTCAGCATTCTACGTATAACTGTTCTTGGGAATCCAACAAATTCTTCTTCGTGGCACTGTCCTGTTGTTTTTTGCTTAACACCTTTCTAGTCTGTTCGTTATGTTTTGCATACTCATCATTGTTTGCAGTTCCGGTAAATTTATTTGGTCTTTGTTGTCTTTGATTTGTTGTACCTAAGAGCACCCGATTAAGATTTTTTGGCACTTTTTGTAAATTTTGGATTGTGGGAGAGGATGAGACAGCTGTTAAGATATTTATTTTCGTACTCGCTTCATAACAAATTGGCATTAGAAAGTAAAACATAGGAGAGGCGTGTAACCTATTTCTAGTGAGGAAAGTATTACTTTATTATCAATAACATAGTGCCAGCATTGTCTGGGAAATGTGAAAATATTTTCAAATTCAATACGATAAGTGGTCGGATTCTTGCCCGCTATTTAGATCTGTCAGTTACAAAATAGCTTTTGCGATGATTTTCTAAAGGCAAAAGCTGCGAATTAATCTGACTGACAAAATAAAACACAATAAACGTGAAAAAGCGTAAATTGCTTGGTGAATCGTGTGCATATTGTGTGTTATAAGTGTGGTCAGTGGCGGATACAGCTTCCGGTGGTCAAGTTTTGGCCGTAAGCCGATCAGCGATCCGGTCTGCAATAAATGCGTAGTTTGGGATCCGTAAATCTACAAAACGGAGCCTCGGCCCCGGCCCCACCTCTCAAAAATCCAAGGTGAGATGAATATCAATAGGGGCTATGGAGTCGTGACATCCCCTTCATGCCAGAGGCGGTGTCCTTAGCCAAGAACCAAAAACATTCTAAACCAATTAAATGTGAGTCCTTTCTTGATTCACGATATATAATGAGTTGGATTGTCGTCGAAAGTTTATTTTTTTGCCTACAAATGTAGAATCTGGCTTTGCATAGGGAACATTTTTGACACCAGAGGATTATAACGAAAATAAGCTGCTTAAGTACGGAGCTGCAGCAAGAAATAGCAATTGATGGATTATATACTTTAACCAAAAATAAAACGATTTGACAGCTACTGGACTTTTAGTTCGAAATTCATCGCCAGGGTGTACCTCGATAACAAGTCCATATTCTACACATAAATTCCGACTGAACTCACCTTAAGCGTATCCGCTTCCGCTTCCTGTTGTATCCAATTCTCCAAGCCGGGAAACTTCTGACAATGGGAGCAGATGTGTCTATGGAAATACAGCGCCTTTTCCTCCTTGATCAACCTAACCAGTTCCTCCTTGCTTCTGGGTATGTTCTCGTACTTCTCAACCTCGAAGACAGGTACAACGAATACTCGGGACGGATAATTTAGACGCCTGAGCGTTGAAAGCTTGTACATCATCTGATTGAAGCGCGAGGCCAGTTTCTCGCTGGGCACGAGTTCGACGTCCGAGACGAGGACGTAGTCGGTGTTCGCTGCCTGCCTGGCGACATTCCTCGCGATGTTGACCGGATAGGGAAGTTTCTTGCTGCTGCGATATGTGACGTAATTCGACGTTTCCGCGACGGCGCACGTGCTCTGTTCGTTCTTCAGATTTTTCACGTAAGGAGGATGCGATTTGGGAAAAACGTAGTGCACCGAGACGCGTGACATTTCCGGCAGACACTGACAGACATGCAACAGTTGACGCGTGATGAAATCGGCGTCGTCGTCCGGCACGAAAGCGGCCACGCTGACAGCACCCTCCCAGTGTTTGGCGATCTCTGATATGTAATTGATGAACTCGGGTGTAACGTGGGTAGCGTACGTCACCGGCGCAGAGCTCGTGTTATATCCCTCGCGCGCCTCCAGCACGTTGTACAGCACCCTGTACGAACTCTTCGACTCCAGCTCGGGACTGTAGTCCAGGTCCTCCTCCGCGTAGCTGAACCGCCCTGGTAAGTTGTACTTAAAATTGCAGTAGCTCTCATTGTTCACTTTGTAATTAATCAAAAAGCCGCCCGGTTCGTGCGTGTACTTGAAACTGAAGTCGACGCTGTAGGAAACGTTGCGCAGAAAGGAAGGTCTGTGGTTGATGATCGTTATCAAGACTATCAATGCTGATAACACCGTCGTTAATAATAAAAAACTCTTAACCTTAATGTATAACAACCTTCGGTTACATCGCATGATATTTCAAAATCACTCACATCTTAAACACTGAATATCTAAAACAACATTCAAATTGTTAACGATGAATTAATTAAACATGCTTAGTACCACTATAAGAATCCAAAGAAAGAATTAGCAACTTAACTACGAAAAATATAAAGCAACGCAAAGAAATAATAAACAAGACCAACTTAGTTGCGTCGTCAAAGAACTATTGAATCTTTTAATTTAAACCATTGTTTTATATATTTTCAAATGACTTTACTAATCCAGAGATGGGTTATTTTATTTGATGAGCTTCTGCCATTTGTCTGGCAAAACCATAATCCGATCACTGTAGAACTTCTATGGTTTCTATGCCAAAATGTTTTTGCTTGGGTTTAATTATTTGGATTGTAGTATAGGACCCTCCCACCATCTATAACTGATAGGATTGTAGTGTAGGGCCTGCCCACCATCTTCCGTTGCCATTTGAATTAAATCTACACAAACTGTTTTTTTTTCTGGGGGCCCCGGTGGTTTGGTGGGCAGAGGTCCGGCCTCTAGACCCCGTTGGTGCGGGTTCGAGTCCCGCCCGGGCAGTCACGTTTTCAACACGAAAAATGGCCGTGCGGGTCCCTGGGTGTCTAGTGTTTGTCCCCATTTTATTTAAAAATATGAATTATTACTATACATCGGTTGTGGCTGAATGCCCTTGCTGGCTAAGCCAATTCCCCATCATCCTCGATTCCCTAATCCGAAATCCTGTCAATCATCTTTCCTTTAAAAAAGAAACTGTTTTTAGTTATTTCGATTGTTCAAATTTTTGTAGCAAATGAAGAAAGTTTATCACACATAAACAACGATTATAATATATATTCAAATACATAGAGGGTGGTGGGTGGTCCCTATCCTACAATCCAATTAGTTGAACAAGAAACAAGGGTTGCACAAATGCAAATAAATAAATTGAATAAAGAAAAAAATGTAAATGATGCGCCCTGTTGTAAGCTACCTCCTTTATAGAAACCTTAGCTTGTGTTTAACACTCACCACCGTTCATTGCCATTAGAGTTTAATCTACATAAACAGTGTTTCTTTTGTCTATTTATCAAACTCTTATAGCAAATAAAAAAAGTCTGTTCTAACGAGCGTACAACAAAAATCGACGACGGAGTTGGCGCTGGAAATATAAAGTCATGTCTGAATTAAGATCACATGCACACGTCTAAAGTTCTGGTTGTTACGTTGACATGTCAGATGTTAATATCCTCTAATTATAGTATCTGACACATCATCGTTTAACCTCAGCCAGCATTTCATTTTAGTGCAGACATTAATCGAGATTTTCAACACCAACTTTGATGTAGATTTTTGTTATACGCTCGATACATAAACAATGAGAATAATAAGTATTCAAGAAAATAAAGTATGGTGGGTGGGCTCGAAGGATGATGGGTGGACCAGAAGGATGGTGGGTGGGCCCGATCTTACTATCCAATCAGTTAAACACGAAAGAAGTTTTGGACAAATAAAAATAGATGAATAAAATAAAACAAAAAGAGAAATGTAAATAATGCGTTCCAGTTATAAGGTATTTCCTTTGTAGAAACTTTGGCTTATGTTCACCTGTTTGGATTGTTAGCTTAAGCCCACCTACTACTTTCTGCTTTCATTTGATTTCGATCTACATAAACTGTTTTTCGTTATTTCTGTTGATCAAATTCTTGCAGCAATTTAAAAAGTCTAATCGAAATAAACGACGATTGTAGTAAATATTCAAAAACCCGTAGCACAGTGGGTGGGCCTTATCCTATAATCCGATTAGTTGAACCGGAAACAAGGATTACACAAACGCTATAAATCAAACAAAAAAAGAAATGCAAATGCGTTCTCTTTTATAGAAATCCTAGTTTATGTTTAACTGATAAGATTGCGGGATGGGACCCACCCACTGATAAAATTACGCGATGGGAGCCACACCACCTCTGATTCTATTAGAATTTATCCAAAAATCCAAATAAAGGTGTCACTAACAAAAATTAATAAATAAATCAAAGAAAGAAATGTAAATAATGCATTCCTGTTTTAAACCTTGACTTGGGTTCAACTATTTGAATTACGGGGTTAAGCCCACCCACTACCTTCTATTTTCACTTGATTTCAATATACACAAACTGTTTTTTGTTATTTCTGTTCATCAAACTCTTGCAGCGAATTAAAAAAAGTCTAATCGACATAAACAACGATTGTAGTAGATATTAAAAAAGAAACGTAACATGGTGGGTGGGCCATATTCTATAACCATAGCATGGTGGGTGGGCCTTATCCTATTATCAAATTAGTTTAACCGAAATGTAGCACAAACGCAATAAATTGAGCAAAGAAGAAATAAAAATGATGCGTTCTCTGTTATAGAAACCCTAGTTTTGTTTTTTATGATAAGATTGCGGGATAGGAGCCACCCAACATCGTTCGTTTCCATTAGAATTTATCCTACATAGAATTTATCTTTCAATCCAAACAGGGGTTTCACTAACAAAAATAAATTAAGAAAACAAAGATAGAAATGTAAATAATGCGTTCCTGTTTTAAACTGTTTCCTTTGTAGAAACCTTAGCTTGTGTTCAACTGTTTGGATTGTGGGATTAAGCCCACCCACTACCTTCCGTTTTCACTTGAATTAATTCTACACAAACTGTATTTCATTATTTCTATTGGTAGCACTCTCGTAGCAAATTAGGTAAGTCCATTCGACACAAACAAAGATTATATCGTGTAAGCCACAAAATTTTGTTTCAGAGTTGGCTGTGAGATAAATGAAGTATGTCGCATATTATTACGTCATGAGATTAGAATTAGATTAAAAAAATGAATTAATCTCAGGCACAACTTCTATGTTCTCAATCTCCCAGGCATGGCCAACTCAGAAACAAAATTCTGTGGCTCACACCTTAGTAAATATTCAAAAAATCCCTAAGATGGTGGGTGGGTCCTATCCAACAATCTAATTAATTCTCTAAGAAACAAGGATTGTACGAGTGTAAATAAAAATACATTGAACAAAGAAAGAAATGTAAGTCACGCGTTCCTGTTCTAAACTGTCTCTTCTATAACTAACTAATTAGATTGTGGGATGGGGCCCACCCAACAACCTCCGTTTTCATTAGAATTAATTCTACACAAATGTTTCCTTTTTTTTCTATTTATCAAACTCTTATAGCAAATAATGAACGTTTATTCGACATAAACGAGTATAACAAATATTCAAGAAAGAAGAGGGTGGTGGGTGTTCCCTATCCTACAATCCAATTAGCTAAACAAGAAATAAGAATTGCAAAAATAAAAATAGCTCTTGTAGCAAGTAAAGAAAGTATATTAGTATGTATGTAATCCAAACATTAAATATTGTTCCCCCATCAGAACACCTACAGAACAACATTTAATGTTTACATTATTATTGTTATATTTGCCGCCGCTGGCAATGTCCATATCTTGTCGGTGTTAAAGCCACCCGGATTTGCCACCCGGATTTGGTTCAGTACAGCATTCAGGCAATAGATTCCGCCACTTTGGCGTTTCTACCTTTAATGTATGTAATCCAATTAATTAGTTTATGAATCAAGCAATAATTTAAGGTGTACTTCCAATTATGTGTTGTTTTATGTATTATTTTATTTCGGTTTCTACACAAACCATCATCAGCAGAAACTACAAAACATGATATTAGAGTTAGTTACATTTGTCTTTAAATTTAATTGGTTAGTTTTATTTATAAAATGATTTAATATTACTATTAGTTCTATCAATGCGAAAAAGTTCGAGGGTGGGCCCTCTTCTACAATCACGTCAAGGGTGGTGGGTGGGCCCTTACCTACAATCACGTCAAGGGTGGTGGGTGAGCCGTATCCTACAATCGAGTGTGGTAGATGATCTCTATTCTATAATCCCACCAGATGAACAAGAAATACTTGTTGCACAAATAAAAGGAAATAAAGAATACAAACAAATAAATGTAAATTGGGCCCTCCTGTCAAAATTATGTCTTATGTGGAATCGATTGGTTTGTGGGATAGGTCATGAAATTAAATATTAACAATAATTTTTCAATAATCAAATATCTGCAGTTAATTGTAAATAATTAGCCAAACCACAAAAATTTACTTTGGAGAAATAAGTGCTTCTGCAGTTTACATCAATATTTAAGCGCGTTCTCGGAATGTAATTGTATTTGTTACGCCTTACCTAACTGACTATCAATCATGGGTTTCACTCCCTATACAAGTTGGCTATCTATCTTTATAGTTGTGTATGTCAAGCTTAAGCCAAATTAATTGTATGGCAATAGCGGGTTCAAAGATTTAAAAAAAAAACAAAATTCGTTGAACCTACAAAGAAAAAGACTTGAAATCTGGTCATAACTAAAACAAACATGAACAAGATCACAGAGGTGTATATTTTCCAAAAAAATATGCAGGACCCAAATGCAGGGCATTCCGCCAGAGATTTTTTTTTCGAAATATAATGACTACGCTAAATTGTTCGTCTACTTGTCCCTAAACACCGTGAATTTTTTCAGATTTTTTTTCGCTCGCGTTCCCGAGATATCCACGATTCAATATAGAAAAATCCAGGTTTTTGTCCATTTTTCGTTCATATGAAAATAACTTTGAATAGACGCGTTTTCATGAAAAATTCATTAAGTCCAAAGTTGCTCGGCTTGGATAGACGAATAAGATCCCGAGGTAGAATTTTTTTTTGTTTTTTTGGGGGCGAAAACATAACCCAAAAATTGCGTTTTTCCGGAAAATTCGGGGAAAACCCATTTTCTCCCATTTGAAAATGGCTCATCTTGCTCCAAAACCTTAGATAAATGTGTTGAGAATAATATGACAAATTTTCAGAGTGGTTCTCGACAAGCATCAGACGCAATATCAAAAATAGCCATAAAAAAAGAGGCAACAAATTGAATAATTCGGGAAAATAAAACATGACAATGCAACATGTATCCTGGATGTTTTCGAGGTTATTTCCCATGAAAAATATGCCTCAAAAGTAACGCAGAGAACCCCCGAAAACCCACTTCAACCCTCGAGACATACATTTTTTTATGGCTATTTTTGATATTGCGTCTAATGCTTGTCGAGAACCACTCTGAAAATGTGTCAGGTTATTCCCGACACATTTATCTTAGTTTTAGAACCAAGATGAGCCATTTTCGAATGGGCGAAAATAGGTTTACCCCGAATTTTCCGAAGAAAAACGCTTTCATCCAAAAAAAAAAAACCACCTCCGAATCTTATTCCTCTATCCAAGCCGAGCAACTTTGATTCTGATGAATTTTTCATGAAAACGCGTCTATTCAAAGTTACTTTCACATGAACGTCTGAGAAAAATGGACAAAAACCTGGATTTTTCTATATTGTATCGTGGACATCTCGGGAACGCGAGCGAAAAAAAATCTGAAAAAATTCACGGTGTTTAGGGACAAGTAGACAAACATTTTAACGTAGTCAGGAGGTCAACTTCCATTTCGCAAAAAATCTCTGGCGGAATGCCCCTTATGTATAATAAAAAGAAGAACCTAAAGGCAGAATACAGCCGGATTCAGATTACCTTTTGTTTTTGGTTTTACAATTTTGTTTGAATTGAAGATACATTGTTCTTCTGAACCACAAGTCGCAATGTGGTGGAAGAAAATGTGAAAGATCAAAAGTAATAATAATAACCAAAAAAATACCAAAGATAATATTAAGGCATCATGTCCAATCCTCAACTTTCTGATTATAACAACTAAAATAAATGAAGGTAGAAACGCCAAAGTGGCGGAATCTATTGCCTGAATGCTGTACTGAACCAAATCCGGGTGGCTTTAACACCGACAAGATCTGGACATTGCCAGCGGCGGCAAAAATAACATCAGCAACTTACTACACTGATGAGACCTGAAAGTTCGAAACCGGTCTGTAGGTGTTCTGATGGGGGAACAATATTGAATGTTTAAAATAAATGAAAAATGTACTTAAAAATTACTTATTGCAGATGGATTGAATAAATTAAACGGGGACTAAATATCATCTAAATATCTGGATATTAAATCTGTTTGTAATTCAACAAAATTAAGTTGAACTTAATTAACAGGTTAAATATTCATGTTCACACATTCAGGGTGTATTCCCTCTTTATTTAATGGAAAATGTAACCTTCGCGTTAAATATGCACGTAGTGACCTTGACCTTTAAAGTACTTAAAGTCTGAACTTTAATTAATACAGCTTCATAAAAACAATTGATTTTTGCACCTTTTGGATTTTCTCATCGCATTTCTTTTAATTATCCTGCACCTTCTCTAAGTGTTTCATTTTAATTCATTTCAGCCACAATCGACGGTTCAGTTGAGATAAAATTCTTAACTACGCTTTCTCGCGATAATGACCGAACTTGCCATAAACTTTACAGCAAGTTTATTTATGGTATAAACTCGATAGACTAAATTTCGAGTTAATAAACTAAAACTCCTAATTGGCCGCCTTATTGTTTTGAAGACTAATCGAGTTACTGGGGTTTAATAAAGCGCGTCTTTTGTAACTTTGAGATAACTTAATCAAGAATTACGCGTTTTGTAATTTTTTGTGGATAATTTAAATACAAATTATAACAAAATTAATCAATTAATTTTGTAGAATTGGAAGTTTTTTGAGGATAGTTTGAATATTAATAATAAAGAAATTTATCAATTAAAAATTGAAAAATTTGGACAGCCAAAAACAAGTATCGTTAGATAAGTAATTGTGGAGGCTTTCACTTCGTGATACATTTTGAATAATTAAAATTTTGTTAGTTTGAAAATGACAAGCTGAAATTGTGGAAACTATAGTTACTACTCCAAGTTAATAAAGTGATACCAACAAAGTTATTCGTTTTATTTGAATTAAGTATCGTTAGAGTTTCTTACGCCCAAAAATTTAGTCTTTAAACAAAGTTAATATTGATAATAGTAATATGAAATAGGAATTTATTACCAGACAAAAAGATTAAATCATGTCCAACTTCGACAACGCCGCGGGCCGTACAGTAAATTTAGAATGTAACCGCGGGCCATTTTATACCTCCTGGCAGGTGGTGTTATTGTCATAATGGCATGAAATACTAAAGTGTTTTGGTTCCTTAGCCCTCAACCCTTTCTATCGTTCGCACGGGAGTATGCACTAATGTTTATTTTATGTCATTAAAATTGTTAGAACATAAAACATTGCAAAATAAAAATACACTAATCTCCAAAAACAGTGTTATGCAGTTGATGGACCAGAAACGGTAACATTTTGAAAAGTACTTGCGGGTGGGTCTGATTAAACTACCCTTGTTTACAGTATAAATAATTAAAATTTCAGTTCCGCCAGTTACATAAATGTTTTTTTTTTAATGTAGAAGTAAAGCTGCCATGCTTACAAAAGTATTATATAATCACTATTACCATAAGCAACAAAAACAATACATTAAAATTTTGAAATAAGAAATTGAAATTTTGTGAATCAACGCAAATATTTTTATTTCATACCCCTAAATATTATTAGGTATAATTAATTGTCGAAGCCATAATTACTAAGGAGCTTGAATTAAAATAAACATTTTGCTTTTTGCAAAATGTTTATTTTAATTCAACGAGAATTATATTCAAGAAAATGTTTATATACACAAATTTAAAAAAAAAATAAGTAAACCTCTTCGTAACCTCAAAACATTTCACACTAATGCAAAACTATACACCGTATCACCATCAACTTCACCATCACCATCATCATTAACAACAATAACAAGTAACGGAATGCATTACGCACTGGTATAAAAAAACCGTAACACGTTTATTATCACATTTAGTATTATTATTAGTATTATCGGTGGGTTGGAGGATTTGTTTTCGGTAGGGTAGCGCGCCCTCGCGGCCGTTAGGGGTGAGTTTCAGGAAAGAGAGGAGGGCTGCAGGAAAGTGGCTACAGCCGCATTGACGAAATCAATAGTCAGACACACGGACACGCACAGGTTTTACGCTAGCCGTTATCGACCTTATTCTTAGGAACTAAAATATAAACAAATCCGTTTGTTGTTATTTATTCGAATGATTTAGTGCGAGGGTGGGTGGATGCTAATCAACGATTTTTATATATTTATGTTGGGATATTATTAGATTATGAGATTCATGCCTTCAGATGGAAATTCATTCAAATGAAACCGAGTTTTTTTAACTGTCGAATAGGTTGGTTTAATGAGAATTTATTAGATATTTATTAGATTTATTAGATTTTGAAGTCTGAAAGCAACCTAACCCTCCAGCATAATCTAACTTAATTTAAAAGTGAAAATCATTCGAGAGTTAGTTCTAACGCCAATTTTTTTTTCTGCTTTTAAGTCAAGCTGCACTATATTTTAGGATATTAGGTTAGATCTGTGGTACACGATAAGTGAATGAAATAATTATAAAAATAATATTTTTGAGTGAGACAAACAATCAAAAATCTCTTGAGAATTTATGACTTGTTTTCCAAATAAATTTACCCATTGGTAGGCCACTATGCTACATACCGGAGTAACAAGATTGTGAACCTCTGGGTTAGATAATACAAGTTGGTGTAGCCAGATGGTGATAATGGTTTGTGGAGGGCGACCAAATGGTCGCAGCACTTAGACCATTCGTTGGTCCTTTGTGCCACCTCCTGAGCCCTACTCCTCAAGCTAACCTAAACTTCTTGTGAAGTCAAGTAGTTGGCCGTGTGGAGTGTTGCCCAGTTGTGACCAATCTGGCCACTCCTCTCCGAATACGGACCACCTGAGTTGTTTGAGTGACTCACATTCACACAGGATGTGTCTTAGGGTCTCCTCTTCTTGCTCGCATTTCCGACATAGGGGGTCTTTTACCACCCCTATGTTATGGAGGTGCTTGTTTAGTTTGCAGTGCCCAGTAAGGGTACCGATTAGCAGCCGCAAACTACTTCTTGGTAATTCAATGTATTTTCTGCTCAGCTTCGGTGTTGGTGAGTGGATGAATTTTTTGGCGACCACATACTTGTCAGTTTGTAGCCATTCCTTTTTGTGTTCTTTAAGGAAATTTCCTTTAAGTATTTGGGAGATAGTTAGTGGTGCCAGTGGCAAAGCCTTAGAGCCTTCCCTTTTCAGAGCAGCACTTTTGGCTAGCCTATCGGCCCAGTCGTTCCCTTCATTATTTGAATGTCCCTTAATCCAGGATATTGTGACTCTGTTGGTTGCGGCGAGTTTGTCTAGAGCTTGCTTGCACTCCAGTATTATGCTGCTGGCCACCCTTGATCTCGATAGCGCAGCTATGCTTGATTTGCTGTTAGTGAGGAACAGAATGGATTTGGTTTTAGTTAAGGATTAATTTCTAAAATAAAGTATATATTTAAACATAGTGAGTTTTATCTTTTAACATGTGGCAGCACTGAAAACATTTGATCCTTTCGAACGAATTTAATATTTGACATACGTATTTCTACGGCGATTTCAATAGTTAATTTTTAAACATATTAAATCAAGAATATTACTTACATACCTCCAGAAATGAGGGAAGTTGTTAAGGATGCGATAAACAAACTATTTCCAAGTAAGTTGTAACCAATTTAAGCTTACAAAATAATGCAACGTACTTGCCTAATTGTTAATCAACCATGAACCATCGCAACCACACATCGCTAGGTCAAGTAGATAGCTGCAACGTCAACTACGGCAGAAGCTGCGATCACTCGCTACCTGATGGTACGATCAATAATTAAAGTTAATCGTACCGTCAGGTAAATCCAAACACAAATAAGATCATTATTATATACAGGGTGGTTCAAAAGTTTGGAAACGGCGAATTTATTTCGCGCACGGGTGGAAAATTGGGAATTTTGATACTGGGGGCTTTAGTAATTTTGCCCGAGGAATCGAATGGGCCCATCAGATTTTGGGCCCGATGGGGCCTTATAAGAGATATGAGGCCTAACTCTGAAATTTCAAATGTAAACCTATATTTTTTTATTGCGGATTCGGATTCAGCGGAAAATTTTACATCCAAATTGGTTAAAACCCAAAATCTTTTGGTCCATTTTTGGGCCCTATTGTGAGTTTTTTGCTTAAAAGTCTGGAGACGTCTGGTCCATTCCAGTCGAAAGAAATCGAAAAACTGATCTTGGAGTCTCTAGGACTTTGCTTGGGGAATGAAATGGGCCCATCAGATTTTGGGTTCTATCAGGTCTTATGGGACTTCCATGCCAGAATGCCTTGAAGACTAACATTTATATTTCCCGCCAATTACTACTTCTGACTGATTGTATTGTTTGGGCTTAAGAAGCCTCAAAGCGATGTTTTCTCTCGCACTCACTAAGCAAGATAAATACAATAAGACTCGACGCACACGTACATAACACGGGAAATATTTTCCTGGGTGTTATTAGATTTATGTTATCAAATCCAATATTGAAATCAATACGCTCAATACGATGTTCCACAATAGTTACGACTTTTGTCCGCACAAATTATTTTGTATTTTTATGTTTGTGCGAGAGAAAACATTCCCTGCTTCCTAATGACAAGTCCGCAATAAAATGTGAGTGTCATTTAAAGTTTCCGGGCTGGGCCCTATACCTGTCATATGGCCCTATGAGACTCAAATGGTTTACCCGTGTCCTAGAGACTCCAAGTAAGTTTTTCGATTTTTCTCGACTGGGTTGAATGAACCAGACTTTTGAACAAAAAACGCACTACAGATCCCAAAAATGGACCAAAAATTTTTGGGTTTTAGCCAATTTAGATGTAAAATTGTCCGCTAAATCCGAATCCGCAATAAAAAATATAGGTTTGCATTTGAAATTTCAAAGTCGGACCTCATATCTCTTATTAGGCCCCATCGGCCCCAAAATCTGATGAGCCCATTCGATTCCCCGGGCAAAATTACTAAAGACCCCAATATCAGAATTTCGATTTTCTACCCGTGGGCGAAATAAATTTGCCGTTTCCAGACTTTTGAACCACACTGTATACCTGAAACTAATCACTAATCATCTACCACTCAGGTAATAAGAAGGGGTATTCATTTCATAATTTCGTCAGTTGTGTATAAGTTATTGAACAAAGTCTATCTCATTACTTTAACAATATTGTCATAAAATTGAAGTCGAAAGTGAGGAGAGATAAATCCTGAAACGCGTCTGTAGATGGAAATTAACTTATCGTGGTAGGTAAGTAATCGGGGTACGAGGCATGTGTATGGGGCGTGATGTGTCGTGGAAGTTGCTTAAAAAGACGTAGGAGGTAGGCGTGGTGGGGCGTACGGGGTAGGCGTGAGGGGCGTGGGATTAAGCGTGGTACGGGGCATATGTGTGGGCGTAATGTATCGATAAGTATTCGTGGAAGATGTTCACAAGAACGTGAACGTTGGCGTGGTGCGGGGCATGGGTGGGGGGCGTGATGTAGCGATAAGTATTCGTGGTAGATGCTCAAAAAGAACAAGTTTTCAAAAATAATGATATTTGTAATAAATATATTGTATTTTCAGATATTTTAGGACAATGGTAATTGAAAGTACAGTATGTGGTCTTGGGTCCGAAAAGACGCTACCCTCGGAGATGACGTCCATGGAGCAGCTCCGGGAGTCTTCGGACGTTGGGGCCTTTGGCGGTGGTCAACAGAGGCTGGCACCTTAACTATAAGGTCTCCCACTTTGGTCGATGAAGAGCTTTTGAAATCTTTGAAATTACTGGTCGAAAGTCTTTGGGTTTCAGTACTGTGAGTAGTACTTCTTTACTTCTCTAGGATATGAGATGTACTACTTCGAGAGCGGTTGCATCGCAATAATGATGGCTGAAGTGTATACCAGCTAAAACTCCTTCTTTTTGTCATCGAACGGGGTCAAGTTGCCCCAGCCGGTGATAGTTCCTTCTCTGATCGTATCTGCATGTCTGGATGTCCGATGGTTGAAGTGCTGTGGTGAAAGAATGGGCCTTTGGTGGTGGTCAACAGAGCTACCTGGGTTTAGCTGGCACCTTAACTATAAGATCTCCCACTTTGGTCGATGAAGATCTTTTGAAATCTTTGAAATTACTGGTCAAAAGACTTTGGGATTCAGTACTGTGAGTAGTGCTTTTTTACTTCTCTAGGATATGAGATGTACTACTTCGAGAACGGTTGCATCGCAATGATGGGGGCTGAAGCGTATACCAGATAAAACTTCTTTTTGTCGTCGAACGAGGTCAAGTTGCCCCAGCCGGTGGTGGTTCCTTCTCTGATCATATCTGCATGTCTGGATGTCCGATGGTTGAAGTGCTGTGGTGGAAGAATGGGCCTTTGGTGGTGGTCAACAGAGCTACCTGGGTTTACCTGGCACCTTAACTATAAGGTCTCCCACTTTGGTCGATAAAGATCTTTTGAAATCTTTGAAATTACTGGTCGAAAGTCTTTGGGTTTTAGTATTGTTAGTGCTTCTTTACTTCTCTAGGATGTGAGATATACTACTTCGAGAGCGGTTGCATCGCAATAATGGGGGCTGAAGCGTATACCAGCTAAAACTTCTTATTTTTGTCTTCGAACGTGGTTAAGTTGCCCCAGCTGGTGGTAGTTCCTTCTCTGATCGTATCTGCATGTCTGGATGTCCGATGGTTAAAGTGCTGTGGTGGATGAATTACCACCCTGAACTCATTGGTGTCCTCGAAGTCGGCCGGACCAGTAAAAAAATAAAATCATTTTTGTCCAAACTAGGTTTCTCAAGACCGCCAGGGCTATATTGGAGGCCGCTGAAGTCACGATGGCGGCGTGGCCCATCGGCTCTTCGCGATGCAGGGGGCCGAAAGCATCTCTGACCTGGTCAAACTCGGGTCCTTCGGGGGCCGGGGCTACAGATTTCTTCGGTGTGGGGCCAGCCGCGGCGGTGTGGGGCCAGCCGCGGCGGTGTGGGGCCAGCCGCGGCGGTGTGGGGCCAGCCGCGGCGGTGTGAGGCTTCGGTGTTGTAGCACTCTTCCTTTGTATGCCACGGAAGTGAATGCAGCCTCGATGGGCTTCAGCGCATTTGCTGGCAACGATAGCACTCTTGTTTGTTACCCTCGTATCGTTTGGGCTCGATCTTTACCCCGAACTCCAGATTGATGGCAAAAATGCGTCGAGAATTCTCGCTGGCGTTGAGCTTGACACAGACCATCCACAGGAAGAAGGTTTGTCCAGATTGTGGATCCCTCCGGATCATCCATTTGACGTGTCGTGGGGAGTCTTGCGATTTGCGCCTCTGTTAATGTCGGGATGATATTCCGGATAGCCATCTCGATAGCTTTCTCCTCCTGGAGCTGGTATGTGTGATGCGGGATCCCATTGTCGTCGAGGACTCTCATCAGTGGGAAAAAATCCATTGTTTTCTCTGGGAAAATATGTAGTCCCCGCCCTGCGTATTTGACCTGGTGAACCTTGGTGGATGGTATGTGTGATACAGGACGCCATTGTTGTCAAGGACTCTCATCAGTGGGCAAAAATCCGTTGTTTTCTCTGGGAAAATATGTAGTCCCCGCCCTGCGTATTTGACCTGGTGAACCTTGGTGGAGTATGACTCCATCAAGGCCTTAATCTCGGACCAGTTGGTGTCCTCTGGCAGGATAACTTCGGGTGGTTCCCGGGCCGTAAGAGTAGCGGCTGGAAGGTTGGCTGTGTTGGACGCCAGTATAGGTCAGGTGGGGACCATGGGAGCAGGTGGGAACGCTGCAATAGCAGCCGGTTGTGGAGCCATCTTATTGGTGGTCGAGAGGGTCGCACCTGGCGATTCGACCCTCTTCTTTGTGGCTGTCTGCCTCAGTGTTGGGACAGAGTCGTCTTCTTCCGAGTCGACCATGTCCATGAGGTCAAAGCTGTTACCCGTGGGTACAGTTGGCTTTGTTTTCATTGCTGGTGTCGTCGGTATCGCTGGACGTGATGGAGCGTCCAAGCGGCTGGTCAGTTTCTCGATTTGGCGTGCGTGGTGAGCGTTCTTCACGTGCAGATTGGACAGTTCTATGGTCTGGGTGGCAATAGTTGCTCGCTGGGCGTAGTATTGCTGTTCGTAATTGAAGTCAAGTGGACAGACCGTCGCGGCCTGTGCCCTGGCGAATTGGGCGGCGTAGTTGTCGGTGTACATGGTCAGGTTTTAGCCGCGTAAACGGGAGTGTAGCTGTGAAAACAGCTTGTTTGGAAATTGTGTCCATTAAAACGGCTTGTACGAACGGCGAAGTTGCTGGGTCGGTTCGGGTACTAGTGTATGCCTCATTGACTACCGTGGACCCGTGGGTACAGTCGGCTTTGTTTTCATTGCTGGTGTCGTCGGTGTCGCTGGACGCGATAGAGCGTCCAAGCGGCTGGTCAGTTTCTCGATTTGGCGTGCGTGATGAGCGTTCTTCACGTGCAGGTTGGACAGTTCGATGGTCTGGGTGGCAATGGTTGCTCGCTGGGCGTAGTATTGATGGTTGTAGTTGAAGTCAGGTGGACGGATCGCCGCGGCCTGTGCCCTGGCGAATTGTGCGGCGTAGTTGTTTTTGCCCCGTAAACGGGAGTTTAGCTGTGAAACAGCTTGTTTGGAAATTGCGAACGGCGACGTTGCTGGGTCGTTCGGGTACTGGTGTATGCCTCATTGACTAGACCTCTGTTCGCTTCGGTGTCTACACTTGGACTGATGATTGGTCGGCATGTCCGCAGAATCTCGCTTGTCAGGTTTCTTTTACCGGCATTTCACGTCGAAACAACCACCAACGTCGTGAATGAACCACCAAGAACATCGTTTCGTCCAGAGCAGCAGCCAGTCACTATATAAAGCATCCGAAATTGCAAATCAAATGCCAGTCCTTTGCTAAAAGCTACCAGAAACAACAACAGATCAGTCCGCAACGTCGCAACAATTCCATACTCTGGAGGTACGGCTCCAGTCGCCATACTGAACCGGAAAGTCGCAGTCGGGTTAAATTCAAAAAATATTTTAAAGGTTCGACCAAAGTTACAATTCACTCGTCCAGGTACCAGACGAAGCTGGGCAGCACCTATTGACCATCGCCAAGAACCCCAACATCCAAAATCTTCTGGAGAAGTAGAAAAGAACCAGGTGCCAGCCGAAGCCGGGAAGCCTTGAGGTACACCAGCAGCTTCAAGGGCTCAAGGCCATCTACAGTACATCGAATACCATTGTAAAGTACAATAAATATCAATTATTTCTGGAAACTTGTTCTTCCAGAGTGCCAACCATGAATACTTATCGCTTCTTAAAGACTCAAGGTCCAATGGCGGGTTAGGGTTACGGGATCTGTGGGGCTAGCAAAACGATGGCGGTGTTCCTCGCAGTGGAGAGAGATTGCAGCACTACTGCTAGAATTTGGAAGCTTCTGCTGGAACTCGGTGTTTTTGGGGATCTCCTTTTTAAAGGCAGTTTTGGCGCTCAAGGTTCAATGGCGGGTTAAGGCCACGACGGTCTGGGAGATTGCTATCATTACGATGGCGGTGGTCCTCGCTGTGGAGAGAGATTGCAGCACTACTGCTAGAATGTTGAAGCTTCTGCTGGAACTCTGTATTCTGGGCATCTTGAGTGGTGCCTGTCGGTGCTTGAGCAGTGGACTAGTTGGCTGCTGTTGCTGCTGCTGCGTAGCTGGTTCCGGGTCTAAATTATTATTAGTAATATTTTGAGCTTACCCACAAAAATGTGGCATCCTCTGAAGTTGGCCGGGTGGGCCTCTTCGCTATTTAGTTCTGGGTCGGGTACATTCTCATATCCATACCTGACACAGAATGGGGGACCATTGCAGCAGCTCTGCAAGTGCCCAGCTACTGGCATCAGTTGCACTGGATCGTAGAACCATTGTTCTGTTTGGGTTCAATGGTGGACTTCTTTGAAGAGGATTGACATTTTTTCGCGCGTCATCTTTCTGTACTTGCACGTACAACAGATTCCAGGTTACAGATTTTGTCGGTAGCAGAAGATGGTACCACCTTCAGCGTCTTCTCATCCGTAATCTGGTAGAATAGAAATGCTTGATTCTACTCCGTGAGCACTCGGTGGGGGCGCTGACCCGCTCACTGGCAGACCTAATTGGATTGTTAACGGTGAACTCCTTGATATTCTCCCAGTCGGTGTCGGCGGAAAACACGTCTAGACAACTCGGGGTCTGGGGGTCCTTGGTGTCGGTCGATGCAACCGGACATTCTTGGGATCCGTTTGGAGCAAACTTCGGATGGGTGGCCTTGGGTGTCGGCCGGGCGCCAACACCGCGCTGTCTAGTAACCGGGAGGGGGGGGAGGCGTCTTCGGTGGAGATATCCATTTTGAGGCAGGCGAACCTGTTATCAATCGGGATGGCTTGGGGATGGTACTGAGGTGCAGATCATATGCACGGCTTGTACGCTGATGAATTGGGATTTCATCAGTCCCAGGTATTCGATCTCGTTCACTTGGTCGCGGCCTTCTGCCTCGAGGTCGACCGTGGCTCATTTTACGTGATTTATTTCATCAGTGGTTATTAAAAGGTAACAGATAACTTTTGAAATTAATGATTATAACATTTAAGGGTCATTGAAGAATAAGATGATTTAAAGATTTGCCTACCAATGCCTATTTATAGCCTAAAATAAATTGCATCTATTATTAAGGCTAGCTTTAATCTTCTTCTTCGCCCTATTTCCATCAACTCCAGCACATAGACCTTTCCTAATTGTTTCCATTCATGTGTTTTGCGCTTTACGGTGCCATTTTTTTCGGCAATTCGTTTTATATCATCTATCTACCGTAGTGAGGGTCTGCCTGGGCTTCTTTTTGATGTCCATCGTTCGTCTGTTTTTTTTGCAACATGTCCTGCCCATTGCCATTTGAGTTCTTCGATTTTCTGAATTAGTACAACTAAATTTGAGATTTTGCTCAAAGCCCCAATTGATTTTTAAAATCAATAATTACTTTTAGGGTATAAATACGGAAATTTCCAATGAAACACTATATGTGTCTCATATTTGACAACAATCGCGTGCAGGAGATCCTCTTATCTTGCATTTGATATATAGCTTATATAATATGACATCGTCCACACATGTCGTAATCATTATAATTGTTTAATTGCGACACAACAACGGATAAACCATAAATATTCAAGGATAAACAAGAAAAAATTCAACGTAATCATCTACTTCCTAGAAAGTTTTTTATGCAAACAAGGTTTAAAAAAAATATTCGAACAGTAATTATTGGTTATTTGACACTTATACAACTTAAAATGTAAACAAAAATATTTTGCTTGTTAATATTACTCGGTTTATTAATTTTTATACTAATGAATACTTGATTTTAAAGTATCGCCATAAATATTTCTTCCACAGTGTGGCAAAACTATTGGACCCCTTTAGGCTTGCTATCAATTGTTTACACACAATTAATTTTAATGTATTTTCAAAATATTTATTATTGATCTGTAAGCAAGGATGAATGAAAAATTAACTGAACTAAAGCAAAAATATATCATAAGGAATTGCTTTTACTCAAAAAAAAAGATTATTCGCGCTATATTAAAGATCAAACAACAAGAGTCATGCCGTGAACATTTTAAGGAATTAAAAATATACACCACTGTCAATTTATACATTCTATAAGCTTGTATTTTCATCCATCGTAACAGAGATCAGTATTATACCGGGTCCAACGTGCATCATCACAACACCAGATAATGTTTCAAATTTCAAAAATTGGTACGATTTCTAGAAACTTTACTGTTCATAAATTGTTCATTTTGGCATTCTCTACAATTATTAACAACAAAAAAGAACAATTTTATTTAATTATTTTTACATGCAGATTTACAAAATATAGTGAATTTTCGTTTGTACCAGCGGTCTTTCTAGCTGGTACAATTATTATTAATGTGAATTTGTAGAAAAAATGTATTATTATTATTTTTTTTTTATCAAAAACTACAAAAAGCATTCATTAGCATAAGATGTTCATTTTCTTGTTGCCTTCAGAGTTTGTTAAAATATTTTTCATATTAAAAAATATCTGAAAAAGAAACGGAAACACTTCCGATGTACGAAATTTTTACAAAAGCTGTTTAGTTCTTGGATTTGTTGAAATAGGCTTAAGTTCAAAATTCTATTTCAAAACATTTAAGGGTATGTAGCGTAAAGGATTTCCTCACTGCGATGTAACGAATATTTCTTTGAGTTTTTTTGTCTTAGTGTTATTATTATCTTTATTGTGATGCAATTTCATTTTTGTTTACCAGAATATTTTTAAATTTTTTTTCTGTTAACCTTTTTTTGAAATAAAGTAGACTTATTATTATTATTAGTAGTAGTAGTAGCTAACGTCCACAGACATTTTTTTTTTCAAAAATTTGTCTGAATTGTCTTTCGAAGTCCAAAGGAATATTCCCACTGTTATTGTAACCTATATGGTATTATTAATACTTCGAGCAAAAAAAAATGGAAAATTAAATTTTCGTTATTATTAATATGGACATTCAGTTAACATGTTTTATAAAGTTTTGGTTCGAAACTGTAATTTCAGCATTAACCAATAAACCGTTTTAATTTATACACTTCACTTAATACCCATACCCATAAATTTTACACGTGCAAAAAATAACATCCCTTACGTCTCCGCATTTCCCGCTAAACTGCAACCGAAAGGTGAAACAAATGGTCCACCCAGGAAATGAGTTTGAACTGGACGTGGGCTTTAAAAGTTTCCTTTTGTTGGCCGGGCGTGGGTTTGAAATATTTATATCCTGTCGGGTTGAGTTCATTAGATTGCGGACGATGGCAATTTTCAGGAGATTTCAGGATCATTTATTACCCACCTAGCCGCGAGATTCACGTAATATATTGATTCCAATGCGGTCGGCACTAGTTTTTAGTTTCGTTGTGGGTAGAGAGTTTTTGTTGTTAAATATAGTGACATGATTAGTGCTCACGCGCGCCCCTAACACACCCACCAAGAGCTCGCAAGTTTTGAATGTTGGAAGCTTTCAGTAGTGCTGCATAGTTTACGAGCGTGCTGTAAATGTTGGAACTCATATATTTTTTTTCTTTACTACAGTTTGGTTTTGACGTGTTGGTTTGTTTTTCTTTTGTTTTAATCCGTGAATAGTTGTTTAAGTTAGAACATTGTTACTGCGGAGGTTTGTAGGGTTGTATTTATACAGCAGGTGCGTATGTGTGTTGTAGGTTTAATAAAGCCACGCTGGCCATGAGGTTTACTGTTGGTTTTGTAACCTGTGTTAAAAGATTGTTTTACCTAAAATAAAATGAATTCTTTTATCTTCATTGGCTATCGACCTGAGTCTGCGTTTACTTTCTCCGTTACGAAAGACAAAATGTGTGTCGGTCTGTGCGTGTTGTATATCAAAAACTAATGCAGGAAACATAAGGCTTATTTGAGAATCCGAAGAACTGAAAAGCTTTTGGTAAAATTTTGTATTTTTGTGATAATTTTTTTTTAATTTGGAAAATAGTACAATAGATATTTTTGTGCATTAAGGAAGGTATGGAATGTTTTTCCCTAGGTTTCTGACCGAAGTTACAATATATTTTATTTTTAGGTTTATATTAGTAATTTGTAAAAATACTCAGTATATTTATCTGCAATATGTATTTGCAGGGTTGCTATGTTTAAAACAAACTGCTCGCAATTCATTAACTGACGTTTATTTAATTTGCCTGAACAAAAAACGTACGGTTGTGAATAAAATAGTAAACAAACCTGGGCGAAAAGTTTAATTCCTGTCTTGCCATAAAGTTGGTCGTGAGCAGACGCAAAATTGTCTTCAGCCATCATCTTGAGCGGATAATTTGAAAATTGCGCATACTATTTGTCAGATAAACAGGGGCAGACCTAATCTCTACCAAGGGAGATATGAATACGTTTTCATGTCTTATCCATGACGATAATAGTAAATATCGTACTACTAAAAAATAAAAATATTTAATTAAACAAATAAATGAGCATCTTTTGTTTAAAAATATTTTTCGTAAAAATATCGTTTATGAAGAGAAGTGCCATCGATTTACGCAAAATTCACCCCGAGTTGATATTCTGTAGAAATCTACTAAACTTCGACCGTAAATTTTGAGATAATTCAATTTGAACACCGCCTAAAATTTTGCAAAATTCATCCTGAATTTGGCGAATAAAAAAATATGAAGACAAGTGCCATCGACTTGAAACTTTGAAAATTTACTCAAAATTTACCCCGAGCTGCCATTTTATAAAAATCTACTAAACTTCGACTCTAAATTTTGAGATAATTCAATTTGAACACCGCCTAAAATTTTGCAAAATTCATCCTGAATTTGGTGAATACAAAAAATATGAAGACAAATGCCACCGACTTGAAACTTTGAAAATTTACTCAAAATTTACCCCGAGCTGCCATTTTATAAAAATCTACTAAACTTCGACTCTAAATTTTGAGATAATTCAATTTGAACACCGCCTAAAATTTTGCAAAATTCATCCTGAATTTGATGAATAATAAAAATATGGAGTCAAGTGCCATCGACTTGAAACTTTCAAAATTTACTCAAAATTCACCCCGAGTTGCTATTTTGTAAAAATCTACGAAACTTCGACCCTAAATTTTGAGATAATTCGATTTGAACACCGCCTAAAATTTTGCAAAATTCATCCTGAATTTGGTGAATAAAACAAAATATGAAGACAAGTGCCATTGGCTTAAAACTTTCAAAATTTACTCAAAATTCACCCCGAGTTGCTATTCTGTAAAAATCTACTAAACTTTGACCCTAAATTTTGAAATGATTCGATTTGAACACCGCCTAAAATTTTGCAAAATTCACCCTGAATTTGGTGAATAATAAAAATATGAAGACAAGTGCCATCGACTTGAAACTTTCAAAATTTACTCAAAATTCACCCCTGGTTGATATTCTATAAAAATCTACTAAACTTTGACCCTAAATTTTGAGATAAATCAATTTGAACACCGCCTAAAATTTTGCAAAATTCATCCTGAATTTGGTGAATAAAAAAAATATGAAGACAAGTGCCATCGACTTGAAACTTTCAAAATTTACTCAAAATTCACCCCGAGTTGATATTCTGCCAAAATCTACTAAACTTTGACTCTAAATTTTGAAATAATTCGATTTTGAACACCGCCTAAAATTTTGCAAAATTCATCCTTAATTTGGTGAATAAAAAAAATATGAAGACAATTGCCATCGACTTGAAACTTTCAAAATTTACTCAAAATTCACCCCGAGTTGCTATTCTGTAAAAATCTACTAAACTTCGACGCTAAATTTTGAGATAATTCGATTTGAACACCGCCTAAAATTTTGCAAAATTCATCCTGAATTTGGCGAATAAAAAAAATATGAAGACAAGTGCCATCGAATTGAAACTTTCAAAATTTACTCAAAATTCACCCCGAGTTGCTATTCTGCCAAAATCTACTAAACTTTGACTCTAAATTTTGAAATAATTCGATTTTGAACACCGCCTAAAATTTTGCAAAATTCATCCTTAATTTGGTGAATAAAAAAAATATGAAGACAATTGCCATCGACTTGAAACTTTCAAAATTTACTCAAAATTCACCCCGAGTTGCTATTCTGTAAAAATCTACTAAACTTCGACGCTAAATTTTGAGATAATTCGATTTGAACACCGCCTAAAATTTTGCAAAATTCATCCTGAATTTGGTGAATAAAAAAAATATGAAGACAAGTGCCATTGGCTTAAAACTTTCAAAATTTACTCAAAATTCACCCCGAGTTGATATTCTGTAAAAATCTACGAAACTTTGACCCTAAATTTTGAAATGATTCGATTTGAACACCGCCTAAAATTTTGCAAAATTCACCCTGAATTTGGTGAATAATAAAAATATGAAGACAAGTGCCATCGACTTGAAACTTTCAAAATTTACTCAAAATTCACCCCTGGTTGATATTCTATAAAAATCTACTAAACTTTGACCCTAAATTTTGAGATAAATCAATTTGAACACCGCCTAAAATTTTGCAAAATTCATCCTGAATTTGGTGAATAAAAAAAATATGAAGACAAGTGCCATCGACTTGAAACTTTCAAAATTTACTCAAAATTCACCCCGAGTTGATATTCTGCCAAAATCTACTAAACTTTGACTCTAAATTTTGAAATAATTCGATTTTGAACACCGCCTAAAATTTTGCAAAATTCATCCTTAATTTGGTGAATAAAAAAAATATGAAGACAATTGCCATCGACTTGAAACTTTCAAAATTTACTCAAAATTCACCCCGAGTTGCTATTCTGTAAAAATCTACTAAACTTCGACGCTAAATTTTGAGATAATTCGATTTGAACACCGCCTAAAATTTTGCAAAATTCATCCTGAATTTGGCGAATAAAAAAAATATGAAGACAAGTGCCATCGAATTGAAACTTTCAAAATTTACTCAAAATTCACCCCGAGTTGCTATTCTGCCAAAATCTACTAAACTTTGACTCTAAATTTTGAAATAATTCGATTTTGAACACCGCCTAAAATTTTGCAAAATTCATCCTTAATTTGGTGAATAAAAAAAATATGAAGACAATTGCCATCGACTTGAAACTTTCAAAATTTACTCAAAATTCACCCCGAGTTGCTATTCTGTAAAAATCTACTAAACTTCGACGCTAAATTTTGAGATAATTCGATTTGAACACCGCCTAAAATTTTGCAAAATTCATCCTGAATTTGGTGAATAAAAAAAATATGAAGACAAGTGCCATCGACTTAAAACTCAAAAAATTTACTCAAAATTCACCCCGAGTTGATATTCTGCCAAAATCTACTAAACTTCGACTCTAACTTTTGAAATAATTCGATTTGAACACCGCCTAAAATTTTGCAAAATTCATCCTGAATTTGGTGAATAAAAAAAAATGAAGACAAGTGCCATCGACTTGAAACTTTCAAAATTTACTCACAATTCACCCCGAGTTGATATTCTGTAAAAATCTACTAAACTTCGACCCTAAGTTTTGAGATAAATCAATTTGAACACCGCCTAAAATTTTACAAAATTCATCCTGAATTTGGTGAATACAAAAAATATGAAGACAAGTGCCATCGACTTGAAGCTTTCAAAACTTACTCAAAATTCACCCCGAGTTGATATTCTGTAAAAATCTACTGAACTTCGACCCTAAATTTTGAGATAATTCAATTTGAAGAACGCATAAAATTTTGCAAAATTAATCCAGAATTTGGTGAATACAAAAAATATGAAGACAAGTGGCATCGACTTGAAACTTTCAAAACTTACTAAAAATTCACTCCGAGTTGATATTCTGCCAAAATCTACTAAACTTCGACTCTAACTTTTGAAATAATTCGATTTGAACACCGCCTAAAATTTCGCAAAATTCATCCTGAATTTAGTGAATAAAAAAAAATATGAAGACACGTGCCATCGACTTGAAACTTTGAAAATTTACTCAAAATACACCCCGAGCTGCCATTCTGTAAAAATCTACTAAACTTCGACTCTAAATTTTGAGATAATTCGATTTGAACACCGCCTAAAATTTTGCAAAATTCATCCTGAATTTGGTGAATAAAACAAAATATGAAGACAAGTGCCATTGGCTTAAAACTTTCAAAATTTACTCAAAATTCACCCCGAGTTGTTGCTATTCTGTAAAAATCTACTAAACTTTGACTCTAAATTTTGAAATAATTCGATTTTGAACACCGCCTAAAATGTTGCAAAATTTATCCTTAATTTGGTGAATAATAAAAATATGAAGACAACTGCCATCGACTTGAAACTTTCAAAATTTACTCAAAATTCACCCCGAATTGCTATTCTGTAAAAATCTACTAAACTTCGACCCTAAATTTTGAGATAATTCAATTTTAACATCGCCTAAAATTTAGCAAAATTCATCCTGAATGTGGCGAATAAAAAAAATATGAAGACAAGTGCCATCGACTTGAAACTTTCAAAATTTACTCAAAATTCACCCCGAGTTACCATTCTGTAAAAATCTACTAAACTTCGACTCTAAATTTTGAGATAATTCGATTTGAACACCGCCTAAAATTTTGCAAAATTCATCCTGAATTTGGTGAATAAAAAAATATGAAGACAAGTGCCATCGACTTGAAACTTTTAAAATTTACTCAAAATTCACCCTGAGTTGCCGTTCTGTAAAAATCTACTAAAATTCGACCCTAAATTTTAAGATAATTCAATTTGGACACCGCCTAAAATTTTGCAAAATTCATCCTGAATTTGTGCCATCGACTTGAAACTTTCAAAATGTACTCAAAATTCACCCCGAGTTGATATTCTGCAAAAATTTACTAAACTTCGACTCTAAATTTTGAAATAATTCTATTTGAACACCGCCTAAAATTTTGCAGAATTCATCCTGAATTTGGTGAATAAAAAAAATATGAAGACAAGTGCCATCGACTTCAAACTTTCAAAATTTACTCAAAATTCACCCCGAGTTGATATTCTGTAAAAATCTACTAAACTTCGACTCTAAATTTTGAAATAATTCGATTTGAACACCGCCTAAAATTTTGCAAAATTCATCCTGAATTTGGTGAATAATAAAAATATGGAGAGAAGTGCCATCGACTTAAAATTTTCAAAATTTACTCAAAATTCACCCCGAGCTGCCATTCTGTAAAAATCTACTTAAATTCGACTCTAAATTTTTAGATAATTCAATTTGAACACCGCCTAAAATTTTGCAAAATTCATCCTGAATTTGGTGAATAAAAAAAATATGAAGACAAGTGCCATCGACTTGAAACTTTCAAAATTTACTCAAAATACACCCCAAATTGATATTCTGCCAAAATCTACTAAACTTCGACTCTAAATTTTGAAATAATTCGATTTGAACACTGCCTAAAAATTTTTTTTTTCATCCTGAATTTGGTGAATAATAAAAATATGAAGACAATTGCCACCGACTTGAAACTTTGAAAATTTACTCAAAATTCACTCCGAGTTGCTATTCTGTAAAAATCTACGAAACTTCGGCCCTAATTTTTTTAATAATTCAATTTAAACACCGCCTAAAATTTTGCAAAATTCTTCCTGAATTTGGCGAATAAAAAAAATATGAAGACAAGTGCCATCGACTTGAAACTTTCAAAATTTACTCAAAATTCACCCCGAGTTGATATTCTGCCAAAATCTACTAAACATTGACTCAAAATTTTGAAATAATTCGATTTTGAACACCGCCTAAAATTTTGCAAAATTCATTCTTAATTTGGTGAATAAAAAAAATATGAAGACAATTGCCATCGACTTGAAACTTTCAAAATTTACTCAAAATTCACCCCGAGTTGATATTCTGTAAAAATCTACTAAAATTCGACAATAAATTTTGAGATAATTCAATTTGAACACCGCCTAAAATTTTGCAAAATTCATCCTGAATTTGGTGAATAAAAAAAAATATGAAGACAAGTGCCATAGACTTGAAATTTTCAAAATTTACTCAAAATTCACCCCGAGTTGCTATTCTGTAAAAATCTACTAAACTTCGACTCTAAATTTTGAGATAATTCGATTTGAACACCGCCTAAAATTTTGCAAAATTCATCCTGAATTTGGTGAATAAAAAAAAATATGAAGACAATTGCCACCGACTTGAAAATTTCCAAATGTACTCAAAATGCATCCTAAACTACTATTATGTAAACATCTACTAAATTCCAAGTTTGAATTTTAAGACAATTCGATTTGAACACAACCTAAAATTTTGAAAAATTCGATTTGGGGAATGAAAGAAAATTTAAAAACAGTTGCCATCGACTTGAAACTTTCAACATTTCCAAATTTACTCAAAATACATCATAAGTTGCTATTCAGTAAGAACCTAATAAACCCAAAATCTACATTTTGATTTTGAGAAAAATTATTTAATTAAAAGTCACGGATTATTGAATTATTTATAAAATGGCACTATTGAAATAATTTCAGCTTTCGCCATCATTCAGTAAATTAATTGTTTTTTTCGAGAATTGTGAAATGCTATTAGTTACATCAAATTAACTTAATTATCTTTTGAATGTACCGGGTGGCCCAAATTCGATGTTTTTATGGGCTATCTCAAGTGAGAAAATCTGATATACACGTTTTGACCTGTTTTTCTAACATAATAACAAGAGCATTAACAGATCATAGCTGACTTGATTAGTTTGGGAAATATCGGTAATACGGCAACAAATTCGTAGTTCAAAAATATGTCTTTGTATTATATTTTTTTATTTTATTTTTGTTTTTTTTTTCGTATGGCTGTGCTAACTTTAACTTAAGCTAGCACAGCCATTGCTTTTTCGAAAACGGCTGGAGCAACAAAATCGGGAACACGGCAACTAATTAGCAACAAAATAGCACTAAATTTTTATGCAAGTCCCATGTGATTGTGCTAAAGTGGCTGTGCTAGCTTAATAGACTTTGTTTTATTTACAACTGTGAGACACAAATTATTTCAGTGGACCCATTCTGAATATATTTTGAAATTTTAATTTAATCAGCATGAATTAATTTTCTAATCACCAAAGGCATTTCTACCACTGCAAGTTTTGAGTGTTGTTAGTCCAGATTTTTTTAGTAAAATTCTAATAGATTATATTTTTTCTTTTTTTTTAAGTTAAAGTTTTGAACGTTTCCATTTTGTTCGGAACTATGTTATGTCAATTATTTCAGCGGAATATCAACATAAGGTTCAGACTGGATATAATTTTAAAGATACCTCTAGCAGTTATCAAAAGAGACACAATACATGCATTGAAACACTTTTACAAATGACCTCTACAGGCATCTGAGCAGAGGTCTTTCAACATCCAGAGATCGAGGTTTGCATTTTTTTTTAAGCATCTATTAATTCTATAATGAATGTTTTAATTCCGCCAGTATTAATGAAATCTTAAGAATAGATCTATTTAAAATTGAGAGTAAGTGGATTTTCAAAAAATCTACAGATCAAATTTTGTCCGACCGAGCTTAGCTTAGCTGTTTCCAACTCTAACGTATCAATTGTGACAACGGGGTCTTGACATTAGGGTACCTCTGGATGGGTTTTGCAATTTTTAAAGAAACTCCAGCAATGGTTTTTTATCATTTTTTCTATCGCGGAATATAATGTATTTTCTCCACGACCACCATAGAATTTAAGCATTCTGAAATCAATTTTGATTATAGAACGTACACATTCTCACTCTTGTTATGGAACAAAACACTATGCGCTTATGCGTTTTGCATGTAATTCATTCCATAACAAGGGATAGAATGAATATTCTCACATCGTTTCGAATAAAACAATTAGCCTTGGATACCACAATTGTCAAAATACTATAAACATAACCACAAACGTGATAAAACGTAAGTTCTTTGTGTTCATTATTTTATTAGTCTATTTTATCTGGTCGAGGAGAAAGTATAGTCTGATACTCGGTAAGAATGGAAATTCAGATGCTCGTGGTTCCTCGCGCTCGCCTCACGGCTCGCGCTCGAAATATTCCACTCGCATCGAATTTCCATTCTAACCTTGTTACAGAATATACTATTCTGTAATTCATGTTTTAAATGTTGCCATATTTTTTAACTACATCAGTTGTTTGGTTAGTAAGAAATTTAAATTAGGATTATTGTAGATAAATTTTGTTAAGCACCTTTACTTCATTTTTCTTCTTCAGAGGAAAGCCACACCAAATTATTCTCTCTGGCACATTTGCGTTCTTTTGGCGAAATTTTCATTCACAATTTAAGGCTTGGGTGGTCATGGCTTGTTTGCTTCAAAAAACTGATCGCCCAAATAATAAATATAACAAATAATACGTTTCATGTGATGTCTGTCAAGTGGAATCGTCCTGTTGGAACCACATGTCTTCGAGATCAATGCCATCCATTTGAAGCGCAAAAACTGAGCTATTATGCTCTGATACCGTTTGTCATTTACTGTTTGTGCATTACCGGCCAAATCTTAATAATAATAATTTTAAAAAATATTTATTTTCCTGATTTTAAAGAACCACCCTTCAAAAGATCAATTACATCTGGTGATTTTGATTTGAATAGTGTTTTTCTTTTATACAAAGGAAGATCCCTTTAAATGTATATTGAACAAATAAGGTGTTGTTGTAGATGACGATACCTTATTTGGGAAGACTGATATAAAATTAACAAGAAAAGAAAGAGTTAAAATATTTGTTTTAATTATTCAAATAATATTTTCTTCAATTAATCAAACACTAACTGCAATGAATTACCGTATCATATTTTTCTTCAACAACTCGAAGACGATGATTGTAATAAATATTAGACACATCCATAAAACGTATCATTATAATGGGCAACGTTGATAAAACGTTGGGGAACACGAGCTCGCGTGATCATCACCATAAACATAAATATTCCACCCTGAAAAGGTCAATTAATTCACTTACTTTACAGACCCACTATTGACCCATCGTTCCCAAAACTTTCCACCGAAAACTCGATGCAAATGACATTGGGCCAACATTAGAACTCGGCTCATTAAATCCCAACTACTCTGATGTTTACAATTAGAAATTTCCAACAATTAGAATTGACAGAATTCTTGTGACAATTTCAAATGCTCGTATTTTTAGTTCGGTAGTTTCAATAATGAATTATTGCTTGAAACTTTTAATGATTTATAACAAATTTCCACATCGCATGCGAACCGGTCGGTTCGGTTCCGCGGAATATTGATCCTTGCGGAACTTCATATATATTATTTTTTTCATACCGTTAATGGCAAAGTTTGCGTAACTACATCATTACCGCGTTTTGTAATGATTAAGCCGTTCGGATTCGTTGTGTAATTTTTGCGCTTTGTTTCGATAACTTTTAATTGGGAAATTGGGACTAAATCAAACAACACGTGGCTTTCTATCAAAGCACAAAACAACATTTTTTATGCCTAAATAGTTATTGGGATTAAATTCAATTACTACAGTGCTTCTCAAACTTTTTGATGTGTTGAACTGGAAATCTGCAATAGCAATTAGGGTCAACTACAATTTTACAAATGACAAATAGTTCTCAGAATGATAAAAAATAAAATAAAACTTTCAAATTTTTAATCGTCATTTAAGCAGCTGGGGTCGATTCTACATACCCGCGACTCTTGTCACCGGTGGTTTTTGTCATCGAGATGACGCATTTTCGGGCGAGTACCATGTTATATATGCTCGTGACTCACCGAAATGACGCGATGACCACCGATGACAAAAAGCACCGGGAGTAGAATCGGTGCCCTGGCATCAAATTAAGCACTATTTCCAACAAGCCTTATATATAGTACAATCGCGCAGAGGTGACAGTAACTCATCGCTCCATGTTGCCTGAATTAAATTTCTAGTAAACGTATGTCTGTAAAATAATTCGATTCAGTTTAGGCGGGAAATTTAAAAATTCTCGAGCGTGCAAATATTTTCCCGACGAAACTTTGCGAGTGCATTTTTCGGCAATCGGTAAAGACAACTGGAAATTTGTCAGTAAATTTAACCTTTTTATTAATGAAATGGATACAATCAATTCTGCTCTTAACTAAATCGAAATCGGAGACGGTCAAAACCAGATACAAGCACGTGAATTTTGAGGTTAGAATAGATAGAATGAGAAAAGACATACGTTGCACTTAGCCCTTGAATTTACATATCGACATACGTTTCGTATTTCATTTCGTTTTTCTTAAGCCTGCGAACGAGTATAGATATTTATCCAGACGCGATTATTAGATAGAAAAAGCATGAGTCACTGTCACCTCTACGCGATTGTACTATAGGTACACCATTTCTCCGTTGCCATAAGTCCCACAAGGAAAATCTACTGACAAATAGTTCTCGGAATGAAAAAACTGGAACTTTTTGATGTGTTCAACTGAAAATAACAACCTAATTACAATACATAAATTCCTCTACTAGAACTGTAAATTGCAATTTAGAGTTGATAGACAGTCATCAAATTCCGTGACTTTACGCTTACAAGAAAATTGATGATTCCTCACGGAACGCGGTTTTAAGCCGAATTTTCAGCTTGGCCCACTTTCGAGGGGTGGAAATATAAAAGCTCCTCGTGCTTCAGTGCACTTCCTGCAGCAATATAATCTGCACCCCGATATTTAATTTTATACAAAACTTCCGCAGCCCGATAATTGTCGTGAATACAGAAGAATATGTGATTATCGCGAACAATGTTGAAAAACTTTCCGAAGATTTCCACGTCGGTGAAGCCGCTCTACAACGTTCCAAACCATTTGCCATCGCCCGGTATTTATTTAACTCTTTATTCTCTAATACATTTTAAGAAATCGGCGTGTGGACGTTTATACGGTTTGTGGATAACGTGCAATTAGCTAATTGTATGGTGTATATTAGACGGTTAGGGTATTGTTATTTAGCAACGTAATCAAGTCTGCTTGCTCGTTACTAGAATTGTGTTTGGGTTAAATATTGACCCGTGGTTTTATAAATATCTTTTTTATTTGCTAGAGATTAATATAACATCGTAATAAATTTTCTTGTGGAACAGATTTTATTTATATGACTAGCTGATAACGATTAATTTACGACAAAAATTTGATCGCAAAAGAAAAATTAACCAAATGTTTTTAGATATACCGTATCTTTAAAGTTGATAATATTTTCCTTATACTTTTTTTCAATACATTTCTGTTCCTGAGAACTAAAGGGACGTAAGTCCAAAATTACTTAATAGTGGAATGGCCAAAAATGTATGATTTTTAATTTCAAATAATATTTCGCATGCCCTTCCCTCACGAATAAAACTCAGAAATAGTATTATTGAATACTGATACTTCCTGATTGTTCATTAATAACATGGTTTCATCAAAAATTACTTTTGGCTCCCAAAAATAACATAATTATCTGGAGTACTACGAAACATTTTGTGATAACATTAACTTAGAAAAATAAACAAACTAACAATCGAGAACAAATTTGAATTTTTAATTTTAAAATTGCTATAAAAAAATGTCGGGTGGATATTTTTCAATTATTTGTTTTTTATTGAATAGCCCAAACATTGCGGTTTAATAGTGGAAGACCACTTCATTCATATGGTTGCACCGGCTGGCTTTGCAGTAGCCCATTCTGTCGACCCAATTTTTGATGACATTTTCAATGGATGCAATGGCGACTTCAATCTCGTGCTTTAGGTCGTCAATCGTCTCTGAATGGTTGGCGTAGCACTTATCCTTGACGGCTCCCCACAAAAAATAGTCCAACGGGGTCAAATCGCAGCTGCGAGGCGGCCAGTTAACATCGCCGTTTCGGCTAATTATACGATTTTCGAACGTACCGCGCAAAAGTTCGACTGTAACGTTGGCTGTGTGGCACGTGGCGCCGTCCTGCTGGAAACAAATTCCGCTGATGTCTACCTCTTCCATTCGGGGAAAGAAAAATTTTTCCAACATGCCGCGATAGCGCTCACCATTGACGGTTACGGCGGCTGCTGCTTCGTTTTCGAAGAAAAACGGACCAATGATGCCGCCAGACCACATACCGCACCAGTCGTGGGTGCAGTAGCTTTTCCATGATTACGTGTGGATTTTCTGAGCGCCAAATGCGGCAGTTTTCCTTATTGACATAACCACCGAGGTGGAAATGAGCTTCATCTGAAAAGATGATTTTTCGATAAAAATGCTCATCTTCCATCAAACGTTCTTTGGCCCATTGGACGAACCGAAATCGCATCGGATGGTCGTGCGGCTTCAGTTCTTGCACCAATTGAATTTTTTACGGCTTCAAACCGAGGTCTTTCATCAAAATTTTTTGAAGGGACGTGTGAGAAAAATCTTCAATTCCTGCGAGCGGTGTCGAGTTGATGTTGATGGATTGTCACTCACACTCTCGGCAACAGCAGCAATATTTTCGATTGAGCGCACTGCCTGGAAGGCGCTTTATTTTTCCCGAAGACTCACCATTTTGGAAGTAAGTCTTCAATATTTCCCAATTTTCTTCGAGCATAAACTTAACCATTTCGTGAACCGCAAACCTTTTACTAAATAGACACACTGGCAAAGTCATTCGAGCTGTCAAAGCCGAAATAATCGATAGTTCAAAAAGCAACCGATAGATGGGCCACCCGTACAAATAAATATATACAACATCTTTATTAACACAAACAAAACCACAAATAATTAACAGACGTATGATAAAATGATATTAGTTTGTTTATCTGCCAAAAGACTATCGACCAGAGGTCTTTCCGCCTCATATAAATAAATATTTAATCGTCATTAGGAAATTCTGGAACGTCTTTACTATAACGTACATTTCTAAAATAATCTTGATATTCTTCAGTCCACTTATTTGAAATATTTTCGTATTTACACTTGTTTATGGGTTTTCTGAAAAGTCTTAATTGAGGCAACATTTTCGGTATCTATTTTTTATGTAGGTTTTCGTAGATTTTTATATAAATTAATGGAACGAAAATCTTCAAATGAGGTTTTAAGAAAGAGAGTTACATATGCCTCAAACAATGTTGGAAAGACTGAATTGTTGTTACTTTTTAACCTTTTCCGTTGCTAAGTATGGGAAAGTTTTGTGATCATGACATGTTTTCAATTTTTTTTTTAACGACTATATCCGTTTTAAGGTCCCTAGAGGCGATTTCAACGATTTATGGAAAAAATGTGTCTGCGTGTGTGCATTAATGTATATGTGTGTGTGTCTACCTGTTTGTGCGTTCAAAAACTAACACAGAACATGCTGTAAATTTATGAAAAATTCTAATAATTTTGTTGACACGAAAAAAAATGTTGAAAATTGATTTTATGAAAAATTACAATACATTCCGTCGATAGCTTTTGCGATAGTTCATGTAAACGTGGTGTACATTAATGAAAAACTGTAAACTCGAAAAAAATCTAAAAACAATTACTATCCACTTGAAGCTTCTCAAAATCACTCAATGTTAGTTCAAGATTGATTTTGTGAAAAAATATAATGCATTTCGTCAATATTTTTGCGATATTTCATTGTAAACACGGTGTGCTATGCATTTGAAACTTCCTAAAATTACTCGATATTAGTTCAAAATTAATTTTGTGAAAAATTGCAATACATTCCGTCAATCGCTTTTGCGATATTTCATGCAGACTTATGAAAAATTTATAATAATTTAAAAACAATTACTATCTGATTTAAACTCAAAATCACTCAAATTTGAATATCAATATTGGTTTTGTGGAAAATTGCAATACATTCCGTCGATAACTTTTACGATTTTTCATGCAAACATGGTGTCAATGTATGAAAAATTGTAATCATTTTGCTAGCGCAAAAAATATAAAAACAATTTCTATCCACTTGAAACTAGGGCTGGGAATCGAATACGAATAGTACGAATAATTCGAATATTCGAATATTCGAATACGATTAAATCTACAAAAGAATTATTCGAATATTCGAGTATTCGAATTATTCGACTACTCGAATATTGGAATTATTCAAATATTTGATTATTCGAATTATTCGAATATTATTCGAATATTCGAATATTCGAATATTATTCAAATATTCGAATTCAAATTTGCGGAAAAAATGAGAAGAATTAAATTTATGGGAAACGATATTTGTATTCTTATCTTTTCTCATCAAAGTGATACTTAAAAAAAACAAGAAACACTTAGAGTGTTCACACATTACCGTGTGCCACAGCAAAAATGATATAGAAATAATTTGTATGAACATTAGTTCTAAACACATTTGTATTCTTATAGTTTTCTCATAAAAGTAATGAAATTTAAAACATTTTCCAAAAACAAAAAAAAACACTAAGAGCGTACCGACACTATTGTATCTCTTATAAAGAAAATGGTCATTTATAAGAAATTTAATTCTTAACATATGTATTCTATATGTTTTGCTTATAAAAACTTAATCATTTTTGAGATTTTTGTAAAAAACAACAAAAGGAAGTGTACACTTTTCAGACATTACCGTGTGTCCTAGAAAAAATGCTATAAACATAATTTATTGAAAATTTAATTATGAACATTTGTCATCTTAAGATTTTTCGAATGTTTCAAACGTTATAACGTTTATTGGTAGTTTAGTATTTGAATATTTATTATAATTACCTGTAGATTTATTCGTATTCGATTCGCAGCCCTAGTATCATATGATTATCAAAAAATATATTCGAATATTTCGAATATTTCGAATATTCGAATATTTCGAATATTTCGAATATTCGAATATTTCTAATATTCGAATTATTAGAATATTCGAATACTCGAATACTCGAATACTCTAATTATTCGAATATTCGAATAATTCGAGTATTCGAATAATTTCTTGAGCGAATATTCGAATACCCAAATCATAAAAATTCCCAACACTACTTGAAACTTCTCAAAATCACTCAATATTAATACAATCGATTTTGTGAAAAGTTACAATACATTCCGTCAATAGCTTTTGCAATATTTTATGCAAATACGGTGTAAATTTATGAAAAAATTGTAATAATTTTGTTGACTCGAAAAAATATAACAATCGCTATACACGGCGATGTAGAGGTCGTTTGAACGGAAAAGATCTCCAGGCTGCGCCATATTTCAACGGTCGCTTGTGGGGTAAGCATTTCAAGAGGACTTATCCTTTTAGAAGATTTTAAAAGTGAGAACCAAAAGTTTTTCTGTTAACAACGCCACTGACTCAGTGACCCACGGGTTAGTATTTAAAAAAATGAACAAAATTTGACCCTTTTCGCCATCGCTGCTCTAGATGGCGAAAAGGGTTGTTTATTAAAACAGTTGAATTTTTAAATTTTTTTCATTTTCGAGTTTTATTTGTTAACGCGCCAGAGGCTTCAAATTAAAATTTGTTCTTGCACAAATACATTTTCTGATGGGTCTTAATCAGATCTTCGCAGAGACATCTAGAAACTCCGAATCCAATCAGTGTTTTTTCAGGAAATCATTTTAAATGCAAAAGTTTTGAGCGGTTTTTTTTCGCCACGAATAAAACAAACATTGTACTCTCGCTGTTTCTTCCGTAATATTCGTTTTGCAAACAAAGTGATAATATAATAAATTACAACCTTTCCTCTATGTATGTTGTGTTGCCGTGAAACGTCGTCGCCGATCGCTGTGCGAATCATGCGCCCGGCCGTTCTATTGTCACCGAGTTTTCCACGCCGGTAAAAAATGAACAATATTACGCCTCCGTTTTCTTTAAACCTTAGTGGTACTGGCGGCAAACTCTCCAATATGCATTATCGAACATATTCAGTATATAACGCGTTGGAGGGTTCCAATTATCCTATGAATAAACGGCAATTTTACATTTTGATGTCGACATATGTCACGTTTAAGTACTGCCAATATGTTACCACAAATAGTTTAATAATGAGCAAAACCTGTAAAATAAAAAATCTCATTATTAAACTCTTTTTGATATAACAAATGGTCGATTATTAAACCAAAGTAGAAAACAATATTTTTCGGCCAAGAATGATACTTCGCTTAGAAACAGTACATGGAGGTATCATTTTTACTTTCTCCGTTACGAAGTGCGAGAAAGTATTGTGATCGTGATTTTTTTTTCAAAAATTTTTTTTACGGAAAAATCCGTTTTGGGATCCCTAGATGCCATTTCAACAATATCTGGAAAAAAAAAATTGTGTCTGTGTGTGTGTGTGTGTCTGTGGCTGTGTGTGTGTGTGTGTCTGTGCGCGCTGTATCTCAAAAACCAATAGATCAATTGAAATGAAACTTTGAACATAAGTTTTATTTGATAATCCGAAGAACTGAAAAGCTTTTGGTAAAATTTCGTACACCGGAAGTGGGTGTTTACCTTAACTGTTTTTTGTTTTTTGCCAATATTTTCTTAAATATGAAAAATATCACAAAAACATTTTAACAAATATTGAAGACAATAAAAAAATTCAATTATTTTGTTTGAAAACATTTTTCATGAAATCATTGTTATTCGAGAAAAAAATGTATTTTTTTTTTTCATTTTTGGTATACAATTATGAAACGCTAATAGTTACAGCAAATTTATGTCAATAATAATTATAGAGAATACCAAAATGAACAATTTATGAAGAATAAGTTTTTTCCGAAATCTCTTTAGTTTTTGAGTAAACTGAGTTTTTTACTTTCTCCGTTACGAAGTACGAGAAAGTATTGTGATCGTGATTTTTTTTTTTTAATTTTTTTTGCGGAAATATCCGTTTTGGGGTCCCTAGATGCCATTTCAACAATTTCTGGAAAAAAAAAATTTGTGTCTGTGTGTGTGTCTGTGTGTGTGTGTGTGTCTGTGTGTGTGTGTGTGTGTGTCTGTCTGTGTGCGCTGTATCTCAAAAACTAATAGAGCAATTGATATGAAACTTTGAACATACGTCTTATTTGATAATCCGAAGAACTGAAAAGCTTTTGGTAAAATTTCGTACACCGGAAGTGGGTGTTTACCTTAACTGGTTTTTGTTTTTTGCCAATATTTTCTTAAATATAAAAAATATCACAAAAATATTTAAACAAACATTGAAGACAACAAAGAAATGCACATCTTTTGCTTGAAAATATTTTTCATAAAATCATTGCTATTCGAGAAAAAAAATTATTATTATTTTTTAATTTTTGGTTTATAATTATGAAACGATAATAGTTACAGCAAATTTGTGTGAATAATAATTGTAGAGAATGCCGAAATGAACAACTTTTAAAGAATAAGTTTTTTTCGAAATCGCGTTAGTTTTTGAGTAAACCGAGTTTTTGAATTTGAAGTATAATTTTTCCATCTTTCATGATTTTGACGTTTTAAACGTCAGTTTCATCCGAGTTTATGCAACACTTGATGTACATTTAAAATATGATTTCAATTGAAAATAAACCCATGAAAATGTAAATATAAAGTCGGAGAAAGTACCATGATGGCCACATCACCATTTTTTTAATTTATAGTACATTTTTCCATCTTTCATAATTTTGACGTTTTAAAAGTCAGTTTTATCCGAGTCTACGAAACGTTCGATGCACACTTAAAATATGATTTAAATTGAAAATAAAACATGAAAGCGTGAATATAAATGATACCATCAGGTCGGAGAAAGTAAGATGATGGCCACATCACCATTTTTTATTGTGAAGTTTCCTGGCTTAGTAAGGGAAAAATGTTGAGGAGATTTTATGAGTTAAGAGAAGATGTTTGCGAATTTTAGTGTAGATGAAGGGCAGACCTGACCATGTACTACCTTTGGGAGATGGTTATCTGATTTTGCTTTTTAGGTTGATGCCACCAGTTTTACTTGAATGAGCTAAATGCAAATATGCAGAAACAAGGTTAATTTTCCCATGAGCTATTCACCCATATAAAGTCTTTTCAAAGCAAACTTCGGTTGTGGGAAAATCAGATTCTTATTATTTTCCCATCCTGGCTGCTCATAAAAATGTCGTTAAGAATGCTCTAGCACAGGAATTATCTTCACTTAATTCAGACTTTACATTCAGATTTCCGTTCACTTCAATTCCTAACATTCACCGTGGACGTGGTGCACTGGAAATCTGTTCCGAAAAGTCAGTTGGAATTCAAGTGCGGTACCTCTGCAAGACTTTTACGTGAGATGTGTTTCCAAAGATAAAAAAATTAATTTGTATGTAAACTAATATCTCTCTTCGGCACTTCGGTACTTATTACTCTGGGCATTTTTTTTAATTAATAACATGAGGATTATCGATACTAATTTAGAAAACATCTTACGCTTAGGAACAAGATCACTTTCGCCAGATGTTGAACATCTTGTAAAAGAAAGGCAATCCCAAGTTCATTAGTCTCATTGGTTCGAGTTGTAGCACTATGTGACTTTGGGAAGTTATTAAGTTATTTCTTTGTTGAAGTTTATCATTATCATTTTAAATTTTATTTTTCATTTTTATTGTAATAAAAACTCTACGTATGCTTACATTCTCTTTTTTCATAAATATTGTTTGATTTGGCCCGTGACCCGCATTACATTTTTCTATTCGACCCTCTACAAAAAACGGTTGCCCATGCCTGTGTTAGATTATTAAGAGCTGTTGTATCCTCCGGTAATTTGGTCAGATTCATACAACACACAATTATCGTTTTGCAAACACTCTTTATTCAACGAGCTCACAAATCAAACTGTACAATTCTCGGCGCACCCGCAGGTGCGACACTTCAAAACTAGGCACAAAAAAACCAACATTTTGTTTCCATCTACAACACGCCACAAGAGCGATTCGTTAAAATTGAAATTTAATGTGTCTTTATGGAAAATTTTATTATGTGTTTGTCCTCTTGCATAAATTTGCTTCTGACGGCGCCTCGCTCTTGTCACAGCCCTTTCAAAATCAACATGAACAACACCATCACTTGTAATTTTCGCACTACAGGGCCTGCGCTAAAAATATCGCGTCTGGCGAAAACCTGAAGTCCCTCAACGCTATAGGCGCCAAGATTGCAGACCCATTTTTGGGCTCCACCCGGAAATTTATTCTTGGGCTCCCTCAAGTACATTTTTATGAGAGTAGTGGACGGTATATTAGCCCTTTTATTACATTTCAGCCTGTGAACGCCCTAGTTGTTTTGCCCCTTTATTACACCACTGAGTGCTATCTGTCTAATGATTAAGTAGGCCTTAGCTACGATCTAAATATCTTAATTAACGTTATTTGCTTAAATAACTGTATATATTAAACAATATGATGATTTTTTTTAAATATATGTACGGACGATATATGACATAGATAAGCCACTTAGATAAACGTCTTGTGGATAGTTGCTGATAAAATTGTTATTTATGTTTTCTGAAGCGAAAACACTTGTAATAATTTAGTGTTATATGAGACTTTGTGTAGGAATACAGTAAACCGTAGAAGAAAGTGCAATCATTTCCAATTATACGAATCATCAAACAAGAAAGAACACCAGGTGTGGCTTAATCAAACAATTTAATGTTGCATTCCAGATCACTGCACCGTGAAACCAACCAACCACGGCTTCAACTACAGCGCGACCGTGAAGGTGGTAACCCCGCTGCACGTGCTCGATTAATGAATAACCGATGTGTATGTTTACAGATTTCAGAAACGAAAATGTACGAACCGGTGTCCGACGGCGTCGTCACCATCATTACGCCAAAGTATTCGATCAGCGGTGGCGTCGACTTTGACCAGAGCGACGACGACGACGGCGAAGACGACCCGACAGTCGCCGCCGACGGCCGCACCGCCGACAACAGCGACGGCCAGTCCCTCAAGTCCCTGAAGATGCTCAACCAGCAGCAGCCGCCCGACGGGCAGATAATGACCAACTGTGATATCAACGGGATACCGTCCGCGATGGGCGACAACAATTGCATCGACGTGGAGCACATCAATTTCCGCAACAAGTACAAAAGTGCGGCGGTGCAGACGTCCCAGCTCTCGCCCTACAGGCTCCGATTTTGGCCGAGGGGCGCTTCCGGCAACCTCAAGTGTTTGGACGGTGGGGTTAAGGAGATTGTTAAGTGCTGTTTAAAGACTCTGAGCCAGTGGTTTCTGTCGCAGATCGGACTCACCGTTATTCTGATCGTTTGGGCTTTGTTGGGCGCCACCGCTTTCTACAAAACTGAAGGTAAGAATTTCGAAAACTGATCTTTCCAACATTCCTCGATTAACTTCAAAATTCTTAAGATAATAATAATAATAATAAATTATCTTTATTGCGAGAAAAAAAAAGTACAAGAAATATCATGGCAGAGTAGGCGAAGTTCAGTGAGGTAGTAACCTCTTACTGCTCTTCCACTTAACCTACGGTTATCAGATGTACTGATTTAAAAAAAAAAACTGCAATTTTAAAGGTTTATGAATTAAGCGAACAATTTTAAAACCTGTAATCCAGAAATAAAACGCTTGGAAAACATTCCTTACAAAATAAAGGCTTGAAATTTCTACACTGGAATTACAATTAGTATCTAATTCATAAATCTTAAATACATGTCTTGCAATTTGTATGACTAAATTACAGGCGGTGTAATATTTTTCCATAATTCTAAAAATAATTACAATTAAATGGATATTATTTGTAAACAAATAATGGAGGAAATTCTTCGTGTATAACTGGATCAAAAGTGTGAGGCAAAAATAACTGTCGGTTTGTAATCCTCTAACTGAAAATTCCTTCTAAGGATGGTCACTCAAGCACCATTAATTGCTGTATTAAAATGCGTTATTATTACGTGTTTTTATAAAAAGAAATCAGATCTTGATTGAAACTTTAAAACAATACAAATATGCAACGAAACAAGCGAAAACCCAGTAAATCGTTAGCAGGTTAGGTCACGAACTTAAAATATAAACATTAAAAAGTTAGTTCGGCAAATTATCAGTTTGAAAACACACTATCAAGCAATTGCAAAAACACCCACCTTCTGAATCACCAAAACTGCAAGGCTACCTTATCTCGAGATGTGACCGCTTTATCAACTCAACACATTGTTATATTGTTATATGTTTATCGATTGTTGTGTATTGATTAATACTTCCACAAGGCATTTTTTTTTTAATTCGCTTTAACAATTTTACGCGCCACCAATCAAAAGTACCGGGTGAGAGCTTTAAGACCTTTACTCGATTACTTATTCATAGACAATCGATCACGCACACATACAGACCGGCGTTTCTCCTCATTTGGGTCAATTATTCGCTGAAATGAGGAATTTTCGAATATTACTTCGCGTTTTTGTTCAGGTCGTAAAAATAGGTTTATCGATCCGAGTCTGCCACTCGGGCTTAACTAGGTGAACAAGTGTCGTTTATAATTATTTATAAAATCACGAGTCGGCATCGATATTGAATGTTACATCGGGGTCACATTCATTATTAAACATGACAACAATACTGCGGCTGCATTGAAATACGAAAAATATCAATTGGAATTTGTATTAAAAGTAAATAATAAATGAATTGCGTGACGAAACTGAAAGTTAATAATTCAATTTGTATTTTGCTGTAAACGCAGAGATGAGCAAACGGCTCAAGTGAATCGGTTCTTAGCGGAGAACGTTCCTGAGCCGGTTCAGAGAAAAATTACCACGGTTCACCGAATGAATCGTTTCAATGGTTTAAGGCGCCTTATGCTAAAAGATTTCTTGCACCTGTAGAAGGAAATTAAAAGCCTCTTTTCTGCAACAACGTTTTCTAATCAAGACGAAAAGTAGCCTGAATATATGATTTTTTCCGCAACCGTCCCGAAAATAAAACTTTCGGTATGATTTATTAAATCGAAAGTACCACTTTACATAAATCGTACCGAAAGTAGTTATTTTCGGGACGATTTTATTTCACTTTCGGAACGATTTTCTCACTTTCGAGACGATTTTTGTTACTTTCGGGACGATTTTGGGTGGCCTTGACAAAAACATCAACTTTGTAATTAATTATGACAGCGCTTGTCATATAATATTCGTGTGGGTTTTTCCTTTTTTAACATCGAAAACGGCTACAGAAAAAATATTGTACGTAACACGTTAGAAAAGTGATTTTACGGGACTCGCAGGATTGCACTCATCCTGTAAAATATCATTTTCGGAACTTGTTACGTAAATTACTATTAATTCATTTAATGCTTCAAATGAGGATTTTTGATTTTTATTTAATTTTTTTACCAAACATTTTTAGCGCCTTAAAATTGAGATGCCCTAGACTACTTGTATTTTTGACCACCGAAGGCGTTGCTGCTGAACAATCTTCTGTTTGTGATTTTTTACTTTAAGTCTAATTTTCATCTAGTAGTTTATTTTTGCTTGGATTTTTGACATTTTTTGGCTTAAATGAAAAATGGGCAGTTACAGTAACGTTGAATGTTGACTCAAACTTTATCATATGGACTTAACACCTCATCGCGCGTTCTTTTTCGAAAATATTGATTAAAAATAAGTTTTTATTGTTAATCTTTATAAATAAATGCCGCACCCTGTATGTGTGGCAATTATCCTGGACACACAAATATTATGGAAATGAAGATACGGAGAGAAAAAATGTTTTACATAAAATGTATTTGCCATAAAGGCAGCAGGCCAATCTATTGTTAATCCTAAGAAGGTTTCCAAGGTCATTTCAAGGTCAACTTGTTATTTTTAAACACAAACCTGCATTTTTACTTTCTCCGTTACGAAGTACGAGAAAGTATTGTGATCGTGATTTTTTTTTAAATTTTTTTTACGGAAATATCCGTTTCGGGTTCCTAGATGCCATTTCAACAATTTCTGGTAAAAAAATTTTGTGTCTGTGTGCGTGTTTGTGTGTGACTGTGTGTGTCTGTGCGTCTGTGCGCGCTGTATCACAAAAACTAATAGAGCGTTTGATATGAAACTTTGAATATACATCTTATTTGATAATCCGAAAAACTGAAAAGCTTTTGGTAAAACCGGAAGTGGGCGTTTACTTTAACTGTTTTTTGTTTTTTGCCAATATTTTCTTAAATATAAAAAATATCACAAAGACATTTAAACAAACTTTGAACAAAGAAATGAACATCTTTTGCTTAAAAACATTTTTCATAAAATCATTTTTATTCGAGAAAAAAATGTATTATTATTTTTTTAATTTTTGGTTTATAATTATGAAACGATAATAGTTACAGCAAATTTATGTTAATAGTACTTGTAGAGAATGCTAAAATGAACAACTTATAAACAATAAGTTTTTTTGAAATCCCTTTATTTTTTGAGTAAACTGAGTTTTTGAATTTGAAGTATAATTTTTCCATCTTTCATAATTTTGACGTTTTAAACGTCAGTTTCATCCGAGTTTACACAACGCTCGATATACATTTAAAATATGATTTCAATTGAAAATAAACCATGAAAATGTAAATATAAATGGCTATGATACCATCAAGTCGGAGAAAGTAACATGATCACCATTTTTAATTAATTTTTTTACCATTTTATCATTTTTAGCGCCTTAAAATTGAGATGCCCCAGACAACCTGTATTTTTGACGGCCGGAGGCGTTGCTGCTGGACAATCTTCTGTTTGTGATTTTTTACTTTAAAGTATCCTAAGTCTAATATTTATAATTCTATCCATTTTCATCTAGTGGTATTTTTGCTTGGGTTTTTGACATTTTTTGGCTTCAATGAAAAATGAGCAGTTACAGTATCGTTGAATGTTGACTCAAACTTTATCATATGGACTTAACCCCTCATCGCGCGTACTTTTTTGAAAATAGTGATAAAAAATAAGTTTTTATTGCTAATCTTTATAATTAAATGCCGCACCCTGTATGTGTGGCAATTATCCTGGACACACAAAATATTATGGAAATGAAGATTCGGAGAGAAAAAATGTTTTAAATAAAATGTATTTATCATAAAGGCTGCAAGCCAATCTATTGTCAATTCTAAGAAGGTTTCCAAGGTCTTTTCAAGGTCAACTTGTTATTTTTAAACACAAACCTACATTTTTCATTAAAGAATCTAAATCTACGAATTAATTCCAATAGCTTTTATCTAAAACATTTTTCTTTCTGGCGCCTATTTCTGCAATATTTAATTATTACCAAAAAATAACACAATCTCAATTACAGGTGAAAAACAATTATTTCTTTAATAATACATAACACCTAAGAATTACAAAAATATCAATTTAAGAGGTGTTCAAAATTCCATGGCACGGATGATTTTTAGTAAGCGCTACATAGATTGCCAATAAAAGTGTTTTAAACGAATATATGTTCATTTATGAGTGTAAATGTGTGTTGTGTTATATCGTTGCAATCACAAAAAATTGAGCATTGAGATTCGATAAAAAATAAATATGGCGTCCATAAGAAATAAGAAAGTTGATGATTGTTCAAAAGAAACGAAACATGTTTTAACTAAAAATCTTACGCCATCTATTGGATAATAAAAAAGTGCTGCAAGAACGTCTTTGCCGTTTTTAAATATCACCGCAAATAACGGAGATATAAAGAAAAAACGAACATCAGTTTTTTCAGTTTTTTTGACTTAATTCGAAAACAAAATAAATAATAGTTATTTATGCAACAAGTGAGTAAAGTAGTACTTTTTTTCACGAGTAGGAAAGATTGCCACACAAGCCGAAGTGAAAAAAAGGATTAATACTTTTTTTAAATGAATAAAATAATAATCATGAAGTTTTCTTGATCGGAAACGTATGTTTAACATTTATCGGCGGAACTCGGGGTGTGTTGCGAAGCGTTCATGACACTTTGCGCAAACAATTTTTTAATTGCGTTAAAAATGAACCGCGGCAAACGGCAAAAGAGTGAAAAAATGAACCGTTATGGCACTTTTTTTCACGCTGTTTGTAGGGTTCAGGAATCACATATTTTATGAACCCAAATTAATGAAAAAAACTGTACATTTTATAACGGACGTAGAAAAAGTAATTTGTTGCAGTGGATTATTAATCAGCATAAAATTCTGCAAACGTGCCAAATTTAAATATACCCTCTATCTCTTCTAATAAGCGAGATCTCCATGGTGAGCCTCGAATTTAAAACACCCTGTATAGCATGTGGGGGTTGTATTTGTATGTCCATTAAAATCTTTCTTTCTTTCTTTTGTGTTTGTTTATGGTTTTTGACTTTAAAGTTTCGTAAGTTTAATATTTACAATTTTATTTTCAATTAGTGGCTTTTTTGCTTAACTTTTTTTACATTTTTTTGGCTTAAATAAAAACGGACAGTTACTGTAAATGGCATTGACTATCGTTGAATGTTAACTTGATGATAAGGACTTAACCCCTTAACACGCGTACCTACTTTTTCGAAAATAGTAATTAAAAAAAACAGTTTTTTTTAATTGTTGACAATTAATTTTTATATTCTTGAATAAAGTAATTTAGAAAATGCTCAAAAATAGTTTGTTATAAATGAAGTTCATTGAATACATGAATTCAATGTATTTTAAGAATTGTAAGGAGTACATGGGTCCAATAATTTAATTTTTTTAATTTAATTTTTTTAATTTAATTTTTTTAATTTAATTTTTTTAATTTTATTTTTTTAATTTTATTTTTTTGATTTTATTTTTTTAATTTTATTTTTTCTCGGAGCCGGGCCGGGCTGGACCGGGCTTTGAATACTCACCTCCGGGCCGGCCGGGCTTGCAGCACATTTTCATTTCATCGGGCAGGGCTCTGTCCTAACCCGCTTACCTAGCAAAATCTAATCATCTGACCTAACCGAATTATACAGAATGTTTCAGGGTTCTATTGACAGTTTCATCGCTTAAAAGAATGTACAGACTTTAATGAAATATGAAATAAATAAGGACCATTGATTAATCAAAAATCGAAATCTAGGTTTTAAAAATGACATAATACCCTTTTCGGCCCCTAAAATTTCTACATCTCCTGCTGAATCATTTGTTAACTGCCACCTTGCATCGAATTCCCTCCTTCAGTTCTGGTACAGTCTTCGGCTTGTTGATGTAAATTGTTTCTTTGATGTATCCCCAGAGAAAATAATCGCTTGGGGACAAGTCAGGGGACCGAGGGAGGCAGGCAACATCTCGCAAAGAAATCACAAGTCCGAGAAAAAGTTGGCGCACTTCATCATTGACACTCTTGATGTGTGAGCAGTCGCCGCATCTTGTTGGAACCATATTCTTTGCCTATTTATGTGTCTCCTCCGCAGCTCAGACATAAGAAATAATTTAAGTATTTGCACGTAACCGGTAGAGTTAACAGTGACGGCTACACCATACTCGTCCTCAAAAAAGTAAGGTCCAGTTACACCATACATCACACCATGCTCGTTCACAATGGAAGGGTCGTTCAGTCGTTCAGTAATAAATTACAGTTTTGTTTATTAACAAAACCGGTAGAAGTGGGCTTTTTCATTGGTTATGATAACAATGTTTTCTATAGTACAATCGCGCAGAGGTGACAGTGACTCATCGCCCCATGTTGCTTGAATTAAGTTTCTAGTAAACGTATATCCATAAAATAATTCGGTTCAGTCTAGGCGGGAAATTAAAAAATTCTCGAGCGTGCAAATATTTTCCCGACGAAACTTTGCGAGTGCATTTTTCTGCAATCGGTAAAGACAACTGGAAATTGGTCATTAAATATAACCTTTTTATTAATGAAATGGATACAATCAATTCTGCTCTTAACTAAATCGAAATCGGAGACGGTCAAAACCAGATACAAGCATGTGAATTTTGAGGTTAGAATAGATAAAATGAGAAAAGACATACGTTGCACTTGGCCCTTGAATTTACATATCGACATACGTTTCGTATTTCATTTCGTTTTTCTTAAGCATGCGAACGAGTATAGATATTTATCCAGACGCGATGATTAGATCGAAAAAGCATGAGTCACTGTCACCTCTGCGCGATTGTACTATATCCAGTGTTGTATTGGAGGGGGAACGTGGAGGAACAACGTTCGGGCATCTTTTTTCAGAAACGGAACGCATTTGTGTTTGTTCATATTTTTTACAGTAAGAATAAAAAATATAAAAAAGCTTACAAGGAAAACAATAGTTTGCTTAAAATGAGATGATCTCCGAGAAACTTTCAGCAAGGTGCTTGTGGAAAGTCGCGGACTATTTTTTTGCTCTCACCATGCGTTCCCTTGCTTCTTATTTTACCAATAGACCACTGACTGTATCATCATTTCAAGCATTGTTTGAGCAAATTGCATTCTGATAACTTAATCACGGGACAACAACTGTTGACCGTCGCAGAATCGCCATTTTTTAAACATTTCCATTGCAAAGTCACGTTGCTCACCACTCCAGCGATCCACAGCAACTGAATCGCAGGGGCAGAGGTACACAAGGAGACTATCTCCATCCTTCTACTACTCTCCCTACCAAAACAGCGCCCTCTTCAAACTGTAAATAGAACTCTGGAACACCCTGCATTAGGAAATTACAAAATTTAGTAATCAAATTTGATGTGGAAAAGTAAGAAACATGGGTTCAGCGCATGAGCCTTTATGACATGGCTTGCAGTAATAGCGTGTTTCTTCCATCATTCCTTCTTCATCCCGCTGCTTACAGCAAAAAGCACAACATCTAGTCGGTGAAGCCTTTTTTTTCGATGGCGGGATAAATCTAGGAAAATGGCGCTTGAATCAGCCTCATAGGCCTTCCTCCTGTTGTTGAAGTTCTTGACCCAGTCAATAAAGCTTTTAATTAGATTAGCGCGAAACTGTGAGTAATCATTCTTTCCTGAATTTTTGCAATAGAGTATGAAACCCATGGTATCATTATAATCCGCCAGCAGTTTTGATTTTAAAATTGCGTTGCCATCTTTATCCGTTTTCATCGGGATTATGGATTGTTGACTAACAGATATCACTTCATTGCTCAAAAGCCATAGCTTTCCCTCTCTGGATAATTTCTACTTTGCTTAGTTTGTTCTTTTGAAGTTCATTTTTTTGTTTTTTTTTTTTTAAATTCAAATATCAACAAACGTTTTAACCCGACCTCCACTCGGGATCGCGCAAATTTGCCACCACCTCGGCAGCAGTCAGGCAATGGTTAACGAATATGTAGTTTTAACAAGATTGAGCGTGACCTGTCATACAGCCAGAGAAGCAATTTATTTATTTCAGTAAATGGATTTTGCTAGTTGGAGATTGACGCCATTATTGCCCAAATTTGATAATACGGACTTGGAGAATACGTGATTTCAACAAGATGGGATACAGTCAAAGAAACAATTAATTTATCAGAAATAAAGTTTCTTGAATCGGTTATCTCCTAAAATGGATCTGTTAACTGGCCTCATCTTTTGTGTGATTTAACATCAGTAGACTTGACTCCATCCCATTTTTGCCCAAATTTGATAATACGGACGTAGAGAATACGTGATTTCTACAAGATGGGGCGCAGCCAAAGAAACAATTTATTTATCAGAAGAAAAGTTTGCAGAATCGGTTATATCGCCTCCCTGTTCGTGTGATTTTGACGTTGAAATTTTAAAATTTATCGAGCAGCTTCGGGGTTATAATTTTTTAATTTTTTTTTAAATTCCCCGCCTATAACTTGAGCTTTGCTTACGGTTGGTGCTGAACTTTAGACGTACACCTGTAAAACTTGAAGCTCAAGAGCGTTGCTATTTTGCATTCAAAACCGGAAGTCAAAAACAAATGGACGTTGGCATTTTAAAAATGTATCGAGCAGCTTAGAAGATTTTTTTAAATTTTCCGCTTATAACTTGAGTTTTGATTACAGTTTATACTAAACTTTAAATACCTACCTGTAAAACTTGAAACTCAAAAGTTATTTTGAAGTCAAAAAAAATAGTCGTTGAAATTTTGAAAATTTATTCGAGCAGCTTAGGAGCTATAATATTTTTTTATTATTTTTCAATTGAGCTTTGATTGGAGTTGGTACTGAACTTTAAGCGTACACCTTCAAAACTTGAAGCTCAAAAACGTTGCTATTTTGCGTCCAAAACCGGAAGTCAAAAAAAATTATTTAATTTTCCCTCTATAACTTGAGTTTTTATTACAACTAAAAGTACTGAACTTTAACCCTTTCCACTCGTATATCGTCTTATAGTTACTAAAGTACGTTTTACTCTCAAATATAAATACGAGCGCAAAGGGTTAAATGTCCACCTGTAAAACTTGTAGCTCAAAAGCTATTTTGGATCCAAAACCAGCTTAGGGGTTATATTTTTTTAATTTTTTTGTAAATTCCCCGCCTATAACTTGAGCTAATTAACAAAATCAAATGATTTCTTGTCTCCGCTAAATATAAGGCAATTAGGTTTTCTCGTTCATCCATTTGGCATAATTTTAAATAATTCGCTTCTTAGTCTTAATAATGTCTACGAATTATAAACACCGATGTGAAGATAGCCACGGATTGCCCGGCGAAAATAATTTAACTATTCTGATTTAGTCACGTTCGAACATGTTTATAATACCGATGTGAAGAAAGCCACGGATTTTTCAGCCACATATTTCCCGGCGCCTCCACAACCAAATAAAAATTTCTTCAATTTTAATGATTTATAATAAATCAAACGCTGAGAATGTAATTAACATTAGCCTATAGATGTACAGCAATCCACAATTTCAATTATTTTTTCTCGAGTCCACGGGAACTCTCTTTTTAAAATGACAAGAATTCAAAGTCCAATATGGCACTGTTTGACGCGTTTCAAATTTAATTTTTTTAACAACAACGTGTAGATAAGAGTCTACTTAAACGATTTAAAGCATGAAATTTTGAGTAAAATTATAACTTTTTTATGATTTTTTTTTTCTCGGGTCCACCCGAACTATACATATAATATAGCAAACTTTCCAAGTCCAATATGGCACTGAGAAAACAACACAATACTGCAGTATACTAATTTATAATAAATTGCCTGCAGATATCAAAGAATTAAACAACAGAAAAAAAAATCATAAAAAAGTTATAAACAATTTTACCCAAAATTTCATGCATTAAATCGTTTAAGTAGACTCTTATCTACACGATGTTGTTAAAAAAATTAAATTTGAAACGCGTCAAACAGTGCCATTTTGGACTTTGAAAGTTTGCTATATTATCTATTTAGTTTGGGTAGACGTGAGAAAAAAAAATCATAAAAAAGTTATAAACAATTTTACGCAAAATTTCATGCGCTAAATCGTGTAAGTAGACTCTTATCTACACGTTGTTGTTAAAAAATTCAATTTGAAACGCGTCTAACAGTGTTATTTTGGACTTTAAAAGTTTGCTATATTATCTATTTAGTTTGGGTGGACCCGAGAAAAAAAATTCATAAAAAAGTTATAAACAATTTTACCCAAAATTTCATGCGTTAAATCGTTTAAGTAGACTCTTCTCTACACGATGTTGTTAACAAATTAAATTTGAAACTCGTCAAACAGTGCCATTTTGGACTTTGAAAGTTTGCTATATTATCTATTTAGTTTGGGTGGACATGAGAAAAAAAAATCATAAAAAAGTTATAAACAATTTTACGCAAAATTTCATGCGCTAAATCGTTTAAGTAGACTATTATCTACACGTTGTTGTTAAAAAATTCAATTTGAAATGCGTCAAACAGTGCCATTTTGGACTTTAAAAGTTTGCTATATTATCTATTTAGTTTGGGTGGACATGAGAAAAAAAATTCATAAAAAAGTTATAAACAATTTTACGCAAAATTTCATGCGCTAAATCATTTAAGTAGACTCTTATCTACACGTTGTTGTTAAAAAATTAAATTTGAAACGCGTCAAACAGTGCCATATTGTACTTTGAAAGTTTGCTATATTATATGTATAGTTCGGGCGGACCCGAGAAAAAAAATCATAAAAAGCTATAAACAATTTTACTCAAAATTTCACGCGCTAAATCATTTAAGTAGACTCTTATCTACACGTTGTTGTTAAAAAAATTAATTTGAAACGCGTCAAACAGTGCCATATTGGACTTTGAATTCTTGTCATTTTAAAAAGAGAGTTCCTGTGGACTCGAGCAAAAATAATTTATATTGTGATTGACTGTTAGGCTAATGTTAATTACATTCTCAGCGTTTGATTTATTATAAATCATTAAAATTGAAGAAATTTTTATTTGGTTATGGAGGCGCCGGGAAATCCGGGTCTGAAAAATCCGTGGCTATCTTCACATCGGTATTATAAACATGTTCCAACGTGACTGAATCAGAATAGTTAAATTATTTTGTTTCCTTCTCCAGTTTTGTTATTCGATATGCATATGAAATTTACCGCAGTAAATGGAAGGAGTTATTTTTTCGTCGTAATTATATGGCGTTGAACCATTAAGTTTCACGAATAACATGAAAATACGAAACAATGTATGCTAATGTGTTTCTAATTGTAGCATTCGTTTTGAATTCACTTTTTAGCGTCCGATGTAATAAAATAACGATTGTATTATCCATGCCTTCGCCTCAAGCGTGGTGAAAAAAATAACCGAATTGTTTTTTTTTAATTCATATGTAATAGTAGCAGAGACCAAAGACACTTAGATTGCAGAAGAAGAAAAGAATCTAATTTACCGTTGATATGAAGGAGTTCACTTCGCAGAGTGAACCGAAAGAGTTGGACCGAACCAATTTGCTCATTTTGAGTAGTGAATGATTTTTGCCATCAACGCGGCTTCAATCTAAAATATTCATTCACCAAGGCGTTGATTATATTTTTTTTTTAATTAATATTAAATGATGTTTGTTTCGTAAATAAAATATACCCATTCGTTGTGACAGTAATTATCATCAATCACAATAATTGATAACACATTATGTCAAAGAAAAACAAGTAATAAAGACAACAAATTGCCTGAATATATGAATATTCTTAACTGTTAAGTAATAAATATTTTAGTGATTTTTCTTCCTTTAAAAAGATTAATGCATTTTCAATACTCTTTATATTTGTTGTTAGAAATCGATGTGTCGGCATTTTCCTTCCTTTAGGTAATAACACGGCATCGATTTTTCCTATGTATTTTATGTAAACACGTTCGGGCGATAATTGAAACAATCGTAATTATATTCCGTGCATGTCGATATAAAATATCAGAAGGAAAATTGAAGGAACGAAAATGGAACACAAAACAACATTTTTTTTTTTTTGTAAGAAACAATATCAAACAAAAGTGTTCTTTCGTGGATCGAAAAATTAATGCAATAATAATAACATAGCTGCTTAATCATAATTTTGAATAAATCCGCATCGTATTATAAAATCATTAAAATTTAAGCGAAAATCAATGCAGAAATACGAGGCGCGTCTGTCAAATAAGTACCTGATAAGCCTAAAACCACTTTATCATGTACTGTATGTTTAAAACGTTCCGTTTTTTATTCTGTCCCCAGGTGCTTGTATCTACTTTTTACTTTCTCCGTTACGAAATACGAGAAAGTATTGTGATCGTGATTTTTTTTCAATTTTTTTTTGCGGAAATATCCGTTTTGAGGTCCCTAGATACCATTCCAACAATTTCCGGAAAAAAAATTGTGTCTGTGTGTGTGTGTGTGTGTGTGTGTGTGTCTGTCTGTGTGCGCTGTATCTCAAAAACTAATAAAGCAATTAATATGAAACTTAGAACATACGTCTTATTTGATAATCCGAAGAACTGAAAAGCTTTTGGTAAAATTTCGTACACCGAAAGTGGGCGTTTACCTTAACTGTTTTTTGTTTTTTGCCAATATTTTCTTAAATATAAAAAATTTCACAAAAACATTTACACAAACTTTGAAGACAACAAATAAATGAACATATTTTGCTTGAAAATATTTTTCATAAAATCATTGTTATTCAAGAAAAAAATTTATTTTTAGTTTAATTTTATTAAACTGAGTTTTTGAATTTGAAGTATAATTTTTCCATCTTTCATAATTTTGACGTTTTAAACGTCAGTTTCATCCGAGTTTACACAACACTCGATGTACATCTAAAATATAATTTAAATAGAAAATAAAACATGAAAGTGTTAATATAAATGATACCATCAAGTCGGAGAAAGTAACATGATGGCCACATCACCATTTTTTTTTTATTTTTGGTTTATAATTATGAAACAATAATAGTTACAGCAAATTTATATGAATAATATTTGTAGAGAATTCCAAAATGAACAACTTCTAAAGAATAAGTTTTTTTCGAAATCCCGTTGGTTTTTGAGTAAACCGAGTTTTTGAATTTGAAGTATAATTTTTCCATCTTTCATAATTTTGACGTTCTAAACGTTAGTTTCATCCGAGTTTACGCAACGCTCGATTGTACATTTAAAATATGATTTGAATTGAAAATAAACCTTGAAAACGTAAATGTAAATGGGTATCATACCATCAAGTCGGAGAAAGTAACATGATGGTCACATTACCATTTTTTGTTTCCGCGTCAGTGTCCATGATTCGCATCCATTCTTTCTTGTTTACGAATCAATTTCAGATTGCAAAGTACACTTTTGCTGCCTTTTCTATCCCTTGGCGAATTTTTGCTCGCATAGCATGGCTTTCAGCGATTTCAGAATACGCAGCACAAAACATTTCAGTGGCAGCAGCATTTTTCTTCAGATGAAAATCGAAGTGAATGGAATTTTTGCTTGCTTTCTCTATACAAAATACGGAAAAGTTTAGCGTTAGTGATTTTTTCAAATTCGAAATTTAAACGGAAATATCTATTTTGAGGGGCCTGAAATGACCATTTTTGGAAAATATTTTTCTGTCTGTGTGTCTCTCTGTGTGTCGGGCTGTGGGTCTGCTTTATGTCTGACTGTGTGTATGTCCGTGTGTCTTGCTGTGTGCTAATTGTGTGTCTGCCTGTGTGTCTGGCTTTGTGTACTACTGTGTGTCTGGCTGTGTGTCTGTCGTTGTGTCTGCCTGTGTGTCTGTCTGTTTGACTGCCGATCTGTGGGCACTGTGTCTCAAAAACTATTCTATATTTTTGAATGAAACTGTAGGCATAAGGTTAATTTGATAATCCGAAGAACTAAAAAGTTTTTCCAAAATTCAGAAAACCGGAAGTGAGTGTTAGAACATATGAAAAACTATTCACGATATCAGTGCACTTAAAAATACGTGAATTTCATTTTTCTGCCACAAGTAAAAAAAAAAACAATTATAGAAGGGAAATAAATTCTTATTACGGATTTGCTTTTCTTTTATTCGCCCGGAAATAAATTCTTGTGATCGCACACGTATCTGGTTCTGGTTACGCAATCCGAATTTGTTTAAATGGAATGAATATGGGAAATAATCCCGTGAGATGTAAATTGGTGTGCATGACGGGATTGAATGGAGCCGTGGCACTGTTATTTACATAAAATTTTACAAAAGATTTACGACCTTCGTCCGGTTTATGCAACAATGAAAATGTTTGCCGTACTCGACGCCGATTTCGACGAATTGCAGCGCTAATTTATTGCGATAAATTATACAATTTTTTTTAAATTGTATAACTGCAAACCGAATGGATTTAATCGGTAAAAAACTTTTAATTCCATGAAACTACGAGAAAGTTTCGTTCGTTAGAATTCTATTCCGCCAAATACGGAAATCCACGACGGGATACATATGCCCCGTAACGCAGTGAATGTGTTAAAGAATATTATTAATTATGGCTTAACTACACTCGGCGTCAAAAAAAAGCGCCACTCGAAAAATAGCGAAAAAACTCGATTTTTCAAACTGTCGTAACTTGGTTCAATTTGGTCGAAAATCGATGAATATTTCAGTTTGGGAATGATTCAAGTTTTATCTTTAAGAATGTGTAGTTGATTTTTACCCCAAGTCCAACCCACCACCCGTAACAACGCGATGGAAAAAAAATGTTTTTTATGTAAAAAATTGTCCAAATTTGACAAGCTGTACCGTGCGCAAATAAAATCGGCGGGAAATTTCACCATAATGGCAGAAAAATTTAATCAATTACCTTTAAATGCCTTAAAAATTCGAGTAGTTTCGATGATTTGGAGCAATTATGATGAATTTTTGAAAAAAAAATTACATTTTTCACTTTTTTGGGCCATAACTTGAGTAATTTTGCACCAAAATCGATGAACTTTTGCAGTCTGAACAGTTTCAAATTTTCTCTTCAACGTTTTGTCAATTGTTTTGTTGCTAAAACGATTCCATCCCCTAAAGGAGAGTTTGAAGTTTAAATGTGCAAATTTGGTTTCTTGTACCGTGTGCAAAAAAAATCGTGGAGTAAATCGGTCAGCATGGTAATAAAGTTCAATCATTTTCCTCCAATTTCCTCCAAAATTCAAGTCGATGCGATGATTTGGCGCGAAGTTATGCAGTTTTGAAAAAAAAATACATTTTGCGCTTTTTTGGCCATAACTAGGCGAATTTCGCACGAAACTCGATGGAATTTTGCGATCTAAGAAGTTTTCGACTTTCGTGATCCCCTGAAAACCCCTACAAAAAGTGTTTTGAATTGACAAAAAATGTTAAATTTTTACTACTTGTTTTCATTTTCAATGTCATTTTTTTCAAAAATTCATAACTTTGCTCCAAATCATCGAAACCACTCGAACTTTTAAGGCATTTGAAGGAAATTGATTAAATTTTTCTGCCATTGTGGTGAAATTTCCCGCCGATTTTTTTTTTACGGACGGTACAGCTTGTCAAACTTTGACATTTTTTTACATAAAAAACATTTTTTTCCATCGCGTTGTTACGGGGGGTGGGTTGGACTTGGGGTCAAAATCAACTGCACATTCTTAAAGATAAAACTTGAATCTTTCCCAAACTGAAAGATTAATCGGTTTTCGAGCAAATTGAACCAAATTACGACGGTTTGAAAAATCGGGATTTTTCGAGTGGCGTTTTTTTTTTGACGCCGAGTGTATAAACAAATTAAATTTATAATTATGCACACTCATAATACTGAAGAAAAAATATATTTCTTAATAGTTATTTAAGTATTAAGTAAAACGGATGGTTAAATCAACGCGACGCAATAAACAATGAGTGAGTGAGTAGTATTTCAAACATTACAAAACTTTATTATCCTCCGTAATGGGTTATGCATTCCATAACTAGTGGTATGAAATGTTAATCAGAAATGTGATTCGTGATCGAACGAGTATTTTCGACGTTGGTAAAATTAGAAGCATTAGCTGATAACAAAAGGCTGAAGTCAACAAGACCATTAATTATTTTAAAACAAAAACATATGTCGAACATATCCTCTAGACTATAACATCCTCGTAGACAGTAAATATTTCAAAGTGAATGTAAGCAACAATATCATAATGACTAAATCCTCTGTTATTCAAGATTAAAAGACATAATTTTTAGAAATATGCGTTAAATCTTCTGCATCTTATTTGATAATGGACTCCAAATGATTGATCCATACTCAATTTTAGATCTTACTAAGGTGATAAGTAAAAGTTTAACTGTAATAGCCCTTACCTAAGGAATGCCGCCACATTCGCAGCAACAAAAATAAATTAAATTTAATTTGTATGTTAGTTTTTGTTTCTAATTTTGTATAATTGGGATTACCCGTTTAATAATAAGAAAATAAATAATTTCCCCCTAAGATCGAATATTCCCATATTTGCTACAATAATTATATCCTACGGCGAGCGCATTACTTAGAAGTTCCCGGCGCATGCACCATAAGAACAATTCTTAAATGAGTTCCTTTCAGATGTCTGTAAAGCGACTATTATAAACTAGCTCGTTAACTAAAGGTTAATGTTAAGAAAAAAACTGTGTTTTAAGAGATGACTTAGAAGTAGGTCAATCAAGAGTCGAACAAAACTAGCTCCCAACGTCGAGAAATTATTTTTCCGAAAGGCACTCAGCTTCATAAATAGAGGTACTAACTTTAATGGCAGGGTAGAGAACATCATAAGGATGGAGAATTGCTTTGGAACTCGTATCCGGAAACGCCATGGGAACGTGGTGGCAGAGCTATAAATAATGAAAGGATACAAGACGGAGATTGAGGACATTTGTTTCACAAAAATATTACAAGTGACGTAGTAGATGTTTCCATTTCAGATTTTATGGGAGATGAATTGAACTGAAATTGTGTGGCTTCTATGGCGCAATTGGCCAGCGCCGCAGACCGAAGATCTGGAGGTTGTAGGTTCGATCCCTGGCATGTTCTCATTTTTACTTTCTCCGTTGTGATCGTGATTTTTTTTCAAAAAATTTTTTTACCGTTTATCCGTTTTGAGGTCCCTAGATGCCATTTTAACAATTTCTGGAAAAAAGAATTTGTGCCTGTGTGTTTGTCTGTGCGCGCTGTATCTCAAGAACTAATAAAGCAATTGATATGAAACTTTGGACATCCGTCTTATTTGATAATCTGAAGAACTGAAAAGCTTTTGGTAAAATTTCGTACACCGGAAGTGGGCGTTTACCTTAACTGTTTTTTGTTTTTTGCCAATATTTTCTTAAATATGAAAAATTTCAGAAAAATATTTAAACAAACATTGAAGACAACAAATTAATAAACATCTTTTGCTTGAAAATATTTTTCATAAAATCATTCCTATTCGAGAAAAAAATTATTTTAATTTCAAGTATAATTTTTCCATGTTTCATAATTTTGACGTTTTAAACGTCAGTTTCATCCGAGTTTACGTAACGCTGGATATACATTTAAAATATGATTTCAATAAACCATGAAAACGTAAATTTAAATGGCTATGATACCATCAAGTCGGAGAAAGTAACATGATGGCCACATCACCATTTTTTATTTTTTTTTGTTATTTTTTTAAATTATTTTTACTTTTATTTGGAGGAATTTGACATGAAGGAACAGTTGCAGCAAAGAATTTTTGAGGCTGCTAATGAAATTCGTCAAAACTACAATATTTAGCAAGTATATGGATCGTTATCACGCTTGTATTGAGGCTGGAGGGGGAAATTTTGAACAATTTTTATAGTTTTCAGTCATTGTTTTGTTAATTTTGTGTTAATTTTGGTGTATTTTCAAATGAATCAGATAAATACATTGTTTTCGTTAACACCCTGTATCTTCTTTATGGCGCATTTTGGTACTAAGGTGTTAGTTATTTTCTTTGTATAGGCCTGAAGAAGCTTTGGTTAATTTTTTTACACCTAATTATGACTCACCCTGTATATGAGACACTAGAGATGGGCAAAACTGCTACTTTTGAATCACGTTGCTACCTGTGATTGGTACTTTCTAATATCAGTGATTTTAAACTGTGACTGTGATCACGGTCAGTAAACGTCGTAACACGTTCTGATATTGTTAATGATTTCTCAAAAATGTTTTTGATATGATTTGGCTAATATTTGCCCACCTGGCCACGTAAATAGTGACTGAAGGTAATATTTTGGCAATATTATCTGCTATACCAAATAAATATACGACTATCCTTGATTCAGTTCAAAATTCGAGAAGTATTTGGAGATTTTGCAGAAAAACAGAATGTTTGTTCAGTCAATACGAAAAGTTGGAAAGTTTTAGGTATGTGGCAAATGTTTTCCTATTTTGGTTTTACCTGTGAAAAAACGCATCTTTTGAAAGATTATTTGCTTTATTCTCGAAGGATTATTTTGAAATAAAATCATTAACCAATACAGATATGGATTTTTAAAAATTTTCGTTTTCATTTTTTGAGCACTTGGCCAAAAGAAATATAAAACGTGAAGGCAAAATTTCATAAACAATTATCCTCAATGACCGAAGTACTGCTTATTCGAAATCAATTTGGTTTTTGTAAATCCAACAATTTTCAATATGAAAAATCTTTAAAAATCCCTTTGAAGATTTTCGTTTTAATTACACTTGAACAAAAACATCGCAGAAAAAAATATAAAACGCGCAGACAAATTTCCATCAAAAATCATCCTCAATGGCCGAAGTATAGCTAATTGAAAATCAATTCGGTTTTTGTAAATCCAACAATTTTCAATAGATATATGGATTTTTGAAGATTTTCGTTTTAATATTTTTTAGCACTTGAATGAAAACATCGCAGAGAAAAAATACAAAACGCGTAGAAAAATTCCTTAAAACAATATCCTCAAAGGTCGAAGAATCACTTTTTCAAAATTAATTTGGTAAATTCAACAATTTTTAACGGGGATATGGATTTTTGAAAATTTAAATTTTATTTTTTTGAGCACTTGAATGAAAATATCGCAGAAAAAATATAAAACGCGCAGACAAAATTACATAAAAATTCATCCTCAATGGCCGAAGTATAGCTAATTCAAAATCAATTTGGTTTTTGTAAATTCAACAATTTTTAATGAAGATATGAATTTTTGAAAATTTTAGTTTTATTTTTTGAGCACTTGAATGAAAGCATGGCAGAAAAAATATAAAAAGCCTAAACAAAATTCCATAAAAAATCTTTCTCACTGGCCGAAGTATAGCTCATTCAAAATCAATTTGTTTTTTTGTAAATTCAACAATTTTCAATAGAGATATGGATTTTTGAAGATTTTCGTTTTAATTTTTTGAGCACTTGAATGAAAACATCGCAGAAAAAATATAAAATGCACAGACAAAATTCCATAAAAAATCATCCTCAATGGCCGAAGTATAGCTAATTGAAAATCAATAAGGTTTTTGTAAATCCAACAATTTTCAATAGATATATGGATTTTTGAAGATTTTCGTTTTAATTTTTTTAGCACTTGAATGAAAACATCGCAGAGAAAAAATACAAAACGCGTAGAAAAATTCCTTAAAACAATATCCTCAAAGGTCGAAGAATCACTTTTTCAAATTGAATTTGGTTTTAGTAAATTCAACAATTTTTAACGGGGATATGGATTTTTGAAAATTTAAATTTTATTTTTTTGAGCACTTGAATGAAAATATCGCAGAAAAAATATAAAACCCGCAGACAAAATTACATAAAAATTCATCCTCAATGGCCGAAGTATAGCTAATTCAAAATCAATTTGGTTTTTGTAAATTCAACAATTTTTAATGAAGATATGAATTTTTGAAAATTTTAGTTTTATTTTTTGAGCACTTGAATGAAAGCATGGCAGAAAAAATATAAAAAGCGTAAACAAAATTCCATAAAAAATCATTCTCACTGGCCGAAGTATAGCTCATTCAAAATCAATTTGTTTTTTTGTAAATTCAACAATTTTCAATAGAGATATGGATTTTTGAAGATTTTCGTTTTAATTTTTTGAGCACTTGAATGAAAACATCGCAGAAAAAATATAAAATGCACAGACAAAATTCCATAAAAAATCATCCTCAATGGGCGAAGTATAGCTAGTTTCAAAATCAATTTGTTTTTTGTAAATTCAACAATTTTCAATAGTGGTTTGGATTTTTGAAGATTTTCGTTTTCATGTTTTGAGCACTTGAATGAAAACATCGCAGAAAAAAATATAAAACGCGCAGACAAAATTCCACAAAAAATCATCCTCACTGGCCGAAGTATAGTAATTCAAAATCAATTTGGTTTTTGTAAATTCAACAATTTTTAATAGAGATATGAATTTTTGAAAATTTTAGTTTTATTTTTTTGAGCACTTGAATGAAAACATCGCAGAAAAAATATAAAACGCGATGACAAAATTCCATAAAAAATCATCCTCAATGGCCGAAGTATAGCTAATTCAAAAACAATTTGGTTTTTGTAAATTCAACAATTTTCAATAGGGGTATGGATTTTTGAAGATTTTCGTTTTAATTTTTTGAGTACTTAAATGAAAACATCGCAGAAAAAAATATAAAACGCGCAGACAAAATTCCATAAAAAATCATCCTCAATGGCCGAAGTATAGCTAATTCAAAATTAATTTAGTTTTTGTAAACCCAAAAATTTTCAATAGAGATATGGATTTTTGAAGATTTTCGTTTTAATTTTTTGAAGCACTTGAATGAAAACATCGCAGAAAAAAATACAAAATGCGTAGAAAAATTCCTTAAAATAATATCCTCAATGGTCGAAGAATCGCTTATTCAAAATTTATTTGGTTTTTGTAAATTCCACAGTTTTTAATACAGATATGGATTTTTGAAAATATAAGTTTTAATTTGTACATATTGTGACTCATATCACAATTTTTTCGTTTTTATAAAATCTCAATTAATTAATTAATAATTGTTAGTACATAAGTTGTAATTTATTTCATTTTATATGATGTACTATGACATTTTATGAATGTTTGTTTTTTTTATTAAATATTTATTCAAAATTTAAAAAAATTTAAATACATGTAAAAATTGGAGTATAAAGTAATATTAATATTAAATAACATTTAGAAATACCACCTTGTACTGTCTTCTTACAATTATGTTTTAAGTAACAGTCATAGTTTAAGTAGCAATCACAGTTTGTCACAGTTTAAATAGCAGAGATTTTAAATAACAGTGATTTTAAGTAGCAGTGATTTAAAGTAGCAGTGATTTTAAGTAACCGTGATTTTAAGTAACAGTGATATTAAGTAGCAGTGATTTTAAGTAGCAGTGATTTTAAGTAGCAATGAAATTCGCCTATTAACAGTAACGATGTGTGATTTTTCAATACCAGTGAAAAATCACAGATACGTGAAATATCGCCCATTCCTATGATACACCCTTTACATCGTCTAGCACGGTAAACTCCCGGACCGTGCGAAACATGGCTAACAGTTAATTAGCTTGTATACAACATTACAGTTTGGAACATCACACATGTATTAGCAGGAACTCGGTTAATATTAGTTAGCAGTTTCGCCACATATGCAATAGTGTACATATATCTGAATTATAATTGAATTATTTCCCATAATTAGTTAACGAAATTTCGCAGCGAAATACACGTCAACTTTCGATTTAATTACTGCTGTGAGAGCCACACCAAACGAAATTATTTGTTATAAATAAATAATTAGACATTGGCACGAATTTTATAAATATGTTTTTTTTTGTTATTTTGCGTCTTTAATAAAGCTATTGCAACATTCAAAATCGTATCTTAGTAATAGCCTGTGGCGGCTGGTGACCTGACTCATGGTGGTGCCCGGATAATAAAGATGGTTGCCGGTCGATTTAAATTCAGTGAGTCGAATTCTCTTTGGGGTAGACTTGCGTTGTCCTGGCTAGGGATGTTCGATTATGAAAATTTAAAAAAATCGATTATTGATTATGTTTAATAATCAATTATATCGACTTATCAAAATAATCGCTTACTCAAATAATCAATTTATTGATAATTCAAATAATCAAATGATCGATTAATCGATAATTTTTTAATCAAGTAATTAGTCAAATAATCAATTAATCAATGAAATCTTCGGAGAAAAATTCCAGCCCTAATAGCAATGAGAGATAAATCTCGAAACGCCTATGTAGATAGGCCAATGACTTAATATTCAGATTTACATTTGAACAAACTTTGAAGACAACAAAGAAATGAACATCTTTTGCTTAAAAACATGTTTCATAAAATCATTTTTATTCGAGAATTTTTTTTTTTAATTTTTGGTTTATATTATAAAACGATAATAGTTACAGCAAATTTATGTTAAAAATAATTGTAGAGAATGCTAAAATGAACAACTTATAAAGACTAAGTTTTTTTCGAAATCCCTTTAGTTTTTGAGTAAACTAAGTTTTTGAATTTGAAGTATAATTTTTCCATCTTTCATAATTTTGACGTTTTAAACGTCAGTTTCATCCGAATCTACGAAACGATGTATATTTAAAATATGATTTCAATTGAAAATAAACTATGAAAGCGTAAATATAAATGATGCCATCTAGTCGGAGAAAGTAACATGATTGCCACATCACCATTTTTTTTATTTATTGGTAACGTAAGACCTCTGGAAAGTCTTTTTCAATATTATCTTCAATTGAGTAAGTGAATTTTACAATCATGCATATCAAATTGATTGTTGATAATCAAGTCAAACATTCGTGATTGATCTAAATCAAGTGGACAAAGTTTATATTTTTATTTCGAAAATTATTGCTTGAAAGTGTGCGCAATAAATTCGTAAATCGCTGAAAACATAAATTGCCGGAGCGTGCAAGATAGCGTCCTATGAAATTCGAATACCTTTGGGCGCATTCAGATTAATGCCTAAGATTCCTCCCTTAATTTATACCCTAAATTAATTAACCGTGTCTATTTATAAAATCCACTGACATCTATTACTTCCTCGGCGTTGCAATTTTATGCCTTAGGTTTATTAAATAGTTAGCCTTAGCATAACAAATTATACAAAAGCAAGGTTTCTATAACATCTTCAAGCTAATGATTTTATGATTCAAGTGGAAGAAAACTTTGGTAGACTCCGGCAAAGCGTTTGCAACCAAATTGACGAGGATTTTTTCAAATTTTTAATGCAACGGCAACCCCGTAAACTTTTAACGAACAGTTTAGCGTAGACACCCTGTATATGCAAAATTTAATCAGTACTAACATTTCCTTCATTGGACAGCTTCCATAAATTATGTCCCAGATTTATGGGGAGGGGGGATGATCTGTAGAATTGTGACAATCCCAAAATGCATTGTGTGACACCATAACATTTACTACAAAAAAAACTGAGACCTCATGGAAGCCGCATTTTTATAATTCAAATTTTTCGAAGTTTTTGTTGATGACTGAAGTTGTAGCTTTAATTTGTCATGAAGAGTGCCTAACTGGATAATTTCGAACAACCCCAATATGTTTGTTTTCTTTATTTGGGCGCGGTTATATTTTGGCTGAAATGCTATGGCGCCCAGGAAAGCAGTGGCGGCTCGTGGAACATGTTGATGCTAAAGCCACTTATACAATATACTCCCCTTCCCCCGTCCTTCTTTGAAGAAAGAAAGAACGATTTATCTTCCTAGACCAAAGTAACTGGCAAAAAAGTGTTAATTAAAAATTCTACAAGTAGTGCCATGGCTCCTTGGCCCTATATAACGAGCCGCCCATGCTTCGACAGCAAAATATACTACGTTCGATAGATGAAAAATACAATTTTTGACATTTCATAATGTTGAAAAAAACTATTTTTATTAGCTGAAAAATACTGTTTTTGGCAGCTTAAACATAGCATATTTGGTAGCTGTAACAGTAAAATACAACTTGAGACAGCTGAAAAATACTATTTTCAACAGTTGGGGATTACCATTCTTGACAGCCGAAAAACACCATTCACGACAGCTGAAACATGCCGTTAAAAAATACAATTTTTGACAACAAAAAAATCAATTTTTGACAACAAAATATACAAGTAAGTAGTAAGTAAGTAAGTAAGTTTATTCATGTTAATACCGAGAGGTTTACACAGGTCAAAAAATATATATATAGTAATACATTGGAGACAACGATACTAAATACAAATATAAAGATGATAAGTAGGTTTAACATACGAACTAAAACTTTGTATAAATAAAATCATTAAAATTAAGTTCACAGTAATAGGATAAAATAATCAAATCAATACATAAAAACAATGTAAATATAAAACGATATAGATAAAATCATTAAAAACAGTGTAAATATAAAACGATATAAATAAAATCATTAAAATAAAATCACTGTAATAGGATAAAATATTAAAATACGTAAATAAAAACAGATAAACCGATATTAATAAAATCACACATTAAAATGATTGTAAAGAAACAAGAGACAAGACGCTAAAACTTATCAATAATTTAAAACCGTTTAAAATAGTAAAATTAACAAGCACTATTATCACAAATGGTTTATACCGTTGAGTTAATTTCAATGTTACTAAAATTTAGCGATAAACACTCCTGAATTGTATAAAAGGCTTTACTGAGCAAGTACTTTTTTACAATGGATTTGAATTTCACCGTGGGAAGTAATTTTAATGCACTGGGCAATAAATTAAATAATTTAGGCCCATAATATTTTACGCCATTCTGCGAGATACTTAGACGCATACTTGCAGGGTACAACAGTTCACTTGATCTAGTTGCGTAGGTGTGAACATCATTGTGCTGGATGTACATGTGTTTATTCCTGTGTACATAGAGTAAGCATTCAAGGATGTAGAGGCTAGGGAGCGTTAATATGTTTTCTCGTATAAACGTCGCACGACAGTCATCCCTGTACTTTAGAGATGCCACTACTCTGACAGCGCGCCTTTGCAGGCCAAACAGCCGGGGCATTATGCTGGAATGGCCCCATAATAGAATACCATAGGCCAGGTGGCTATGACATAGAGCGAAGTATGCAGTCTTTAAGGCATGGTGGGGCAGTTCTAGTGTTAGGTTCCTTAAAAGATATATTTGAGAGGAGATTTTACTCGCGAGTTCTTGTTCGTGACTGTGCCAGGATAATTTGGAATCGACATGAATTCCGAGGAACTTGGCACTATTTTTTGACAGCTGAAAAATGCCATTTTTGACGGTTAAAAAATGTAAAAAAATGCTGCGTTTGATAGCTGAAAAATTCCATTTATATAGGTGGGAAATGCCATTTTTGGCAGATGAAAAATATCATTTTTGACAGCTAAAAAATACAATCCTTAATAGCTGAAAAATACCATGTTTGATAACAGCAACACACTATTATTGACAACTATATCATACCATTATTGTCAGCTGAAAAATACGATTTTTTTAAACTGAAAAATGCCATTTTTGACAATTTAAAAAAAGTCGAAAAATGCTGCTTTTGACAGCTGAAAAATATAATTTTTGACAGCTGAAAAATATAATTTTTGACAGCTGAAAAATATAATTTTTGACAGCTATAAAATATAATTTTTGACAGCTGAAAAATATCATTTTTGACAGCTGAAAAATATCATTTTTGACAGCTGAAAAATATGATTTTTGACAACTGAAAAATATCATTTTTGACAGCTGAAAACTATCATTTTTGATAGCTGAAAATATCATATTTGACAGCTGAAAAATATCATTTTTGACAGCTGAAAAATATCATTTTTGACAGTTGAATAATACACTTCTTAACAGCTGAAAAATGCCATTTTTAACAGCTGAACATACTATTCTTGACAACTGCAACAAACCATTATTGACAACTGTAACAAACCATTATTATCGGCTAAAAAACAAAATTTTGACATTTATGGAAAGTGTCGAAAAATGCTGCCTTTGATAGCTGAAAAATACCATTTTTATAGGTGAGAAATACCTTTTTTAACAACTGAAAAATAACATTTTTTGACTACTGAAAAATATATCATTTTCGACAGTTGAATAATACCATTATTGACAACTGTAACATACCATTATTGTCAGCTAGAAAATACAATTTTCGACAACACAAAAAATACAATTTTTGAAACCTGTAAAATGCCATTTTTGACAATTAAAAAATGCTAGTTTTAATAGTTGAACAATACCATTTTTATAGGTAAGAAATTCTTCTTTGACAGCAGAATAGTACCATTTTTGACAACTAAAAATATTATTTTTAACAGTTGAATAATACTCTTCTCAACAGCTGAAAAATATCATTTTTAACAGCTGAAAATACCATTCTTGACAACTACAACAAATCATTATTAACAACTGTAATAAACCATTATTGTTAGCAATTTTTGAAAACACAAAAAATACAAGTTTTGACAGCTGAAAATGCCATTTTTGACAATTAAGAAAAATGTCGAAAAATGCTGGTTTTGATAGCTGAAAAATAACATTTTTATAGGTGGGAAATCGCATTTTTGACAGTTGAATAATACACTTCTTAACAGCTGAAAACAACCATTTTCAACAGCTGAAAAATACCAATGTTGACAACTGAAATAAACCATTATTGACAACTGTAACAAATCATTATTGCCTCCTTAAAAATACAATTTTTGACTACAAAGAGACAATTTTTGGCAGCTGAAAAATGCCATTTTTGACAATTAAAAAATGTCAAAAATGCTGTTTTTGAGAGCTAAAAAATAACATTGGTGAGAAATACCTTTTTTGACATTAAAAAAATATTTTAGACAACTGAACAATATCATTTTTTACATTTGAATAATACACTTCTTTACAGCTGAAAAATTCCACTCTTGACAATTACAACAATCCATTATTGACTACTGTAACAAACCATTATTGTCAGCTAAAAAATATAATTTGTGACAACAAAAAGTACAATTTTTGAGAGCTGAAAAATGCCATTTTTGGAAAGCTGAAAAATACCATTTTATTAATAGAAAATATTAAACATACATCGTTTAATCAGCTGCAGTATATTACAATATTAATATTATAATATTTTATTAGGTGAGAAATGCCTTTTTTGACAGCTGAAAAATAACTTTTTTTCGATAACTGAAAAATATAATTTTTGACAGTTGAATAATACATTTCTTAACATCTGAAAACTACCCTTTTTAATAGCTGAAACATACCATTCTTGACAACTGCAACAAATCATTATTTTTAGCTAAAAATACAATTTTCTACAACAAAATGTACTAAAAAATGTTATTTTTGGCAATAAAAAAATCTGAAAAATATCATTTTTGACAGCTGAAAAATATGATTTTTGACAACTGAAAAATATCATTTTTGACAGCTGAAAACTATCATTTTTGATAGCTGAAAATATCATTTTTGACAGCTGAAAAATATCATTTTTGACAGCTGAAAAGTATCATTTTTGACAGTTGAATAATACACTTCTTAACAGCTGAAAAATGCCATTTTTAACAGCTGAACATACTATTCTTGACAACTGTAACAAACCATTATTATCGGCTAAAAAACAAAATTTTGAAAATTAAGGAAAGTGTCGAAAAATGCTGCTTTTGATAGCTGAAAAATACCATTTTTATAGGTGAGAAATACCTTTTTTAACAACTGAAAAATAACATTTTTGACAACTGAAAAGTATATCATTTTCGACAGTTGAATAATACCATTATTGACAACTGTAACGTACCATTATTGTCAGCTAGAAAATACAATTTTCGACAACACAAAAAATACAATTTTTGAAACCTGTAATAAAATGCCATTTTTGACAATTAAAAAATGCTACTTTTAATAGTTGAACAATACCATTTTTATAGGTAAGAAATTCCTCTTTGACAGCAGAATAGTACCATTTTTGACAACTAAAAATATTATTTTTAACAGTTGAATAATACTCTGCTCAACAGCTGAAAAATATCATTTTTAACAGATGAAAATACCATTCTTGACAACTACAACAAATCATTATTAACAACTGTAATAAACCATTAATTGTATTGAATAATACACTTCTTAACAGCTGAAAACAACCATTTTCAGCAGCTGAAAAATACCAATGTTGACAACTGAAATAAACCATTATTGACAACTGTAACAAATCATTATTGCCTCCTTAAAAATACAATTTTTGACTACAAAGAGACAATTTTTGGCAGCTGAAAAATGCCATTTTTGACAATTAAAAAAATGTCAAAAATGCTGTTTTTGATAGCTGAAAAATAACATTTTAATAGGTGAGAAATACCTTTTTTGACATTAAAAAAACATTTTCGACAACTGAACAACATCATTTTTTACATTTGAATAATACACTTCTTTACAGCTGAAAAATTCCACTCTTGACAATTACAACAATCCATTATTGACAACTGTAACAAACCATTATTGTCAGCTAAAAAATATAATTTGTGACAACAAAAAGTACAATTTTTGAGAGCTGAAAAATGCCATTTTTGGAAAGCTGAAAAATACCATTTTATTAATAGAAAATATTAAATATACATCGTTTAATCAGCTGCAGTATATTACAATATTAATATTACAATATTTTATTAGGTGAGAAATGCCTTTTTTGACAGCTGAAAAATAACTTTTTTTCGATAACTGAAAAATATAATTTTCGACAGTTGAATAATACATTTCTTAACATCTGAAAACTGCCATTTTTAATAGCTAAAACATACCATTATTTTTAGCTAAAAATACAATTTTCTACAACAAAATGTACCAAAAAATGTCATTTCTGGCAATAAAATAATCGAAAAATGCTGCTTTTGACAGCTGAATCAATTCTTAACAGGTAAAACTATCATTCTTGAAAACTGCAACAAACCATTATTGACAATTGCAATTATTGTCAGCTAAAAAATACATTTTTTTAACAACAAAAGAAAGAACTATTTATCTCCCTAGACCGAAGTAATTAGCGAAAAATTGTTTTAAGAATTAATTAAAAATTCTTTCTGAGCTTGAAACTAGGTAGTGCCATGGCTCCTTGGCTCTATATAACGAGCCGCCCCTGCAGGAAAGTAAAAACTAATTTATTATTTAAAAAAAAATGATGAGGCGAATCGTTAAAGCCCTTAATGATATTGCAGATGGAAAATCTCCTTACAGTTAGCGCCAGAAAAATCACGAAATCGAATATCTTTTGTTTTCGATCCGCCACAAACATAGCTCGTGGATTTCCGTAGGTGAGGCAAAGACGAAGATGCCGATCGTGCTGCACTACTTACTCTTATAGAGGAAGTAAATATTTCGTTGCTTTTTCGGTCAAATTTTCTTCCGCTGCCTCACCGCCGAACATCCACGAGCCGGCGCTGCGAGGACGTTATTTCTTTGACGAAAAATTATTTTTATAATTCCTAATTTTAAATACAAAAAAATAAGTGTCCTGAATTGTCCGATGTTATCCTCATTAGGTCTAACTTTGGGTACTTAAATATTTTTTTCAAGTAACTCGAATAGATCCTTGTATCATTTGAAAAAGTTTTGCGAATCCGTTGGTTCACAGAAAAATGTATTTTTTTGCATAAATCCAAGAAAGATTTAAGAGGAACATATTATCAAACTAAAAATTATAAAAAATCTTACATATATATAAAACATAATTAAATTTCTCACAAGCCCCGACAACTGGCAATCGACCTAAAGTTTTTCCGCCTCTTCTTTCCTACAATCAAAGCAGACTCTCTTCCTCTTTCTACAGTCTATTACCAGATGATGTATTTGTAATGGCTTCAAACCAGTTTAAACGTCTAAGATCATTACCTCCCCGTCTTTCACGTGAATACATTATTATTAAGGCTCCGAGGGGCGCATACTTTGTGCGGTCTTAAAATCCATCACGCGCACTTTAGCTCGAAGTCGAATCCAATTTGCTTCAGACCGCGCGGAATAAGGAGGATAAGGTGCGAAAAAAATCTGGTGACACTGACGTGTGCGCGCTTGCCTTCAGGCTCAATCCAGAAGATGAAGTTGTGTGCGTAACAACCCCCGCGCGTAATTGTATTTATTTATTTGTTTTCCTTGAAAATTAAACTGAAATATTCGGAATTTGAGGATTTGACGAGATAAAAACGACCTATTATTTATGCTGAAGGTCGTAACAGACAGCACAAAAATTATCATTCTGCTCCTCATGCGATAAGAAATATTGTATTATGTAACACGAGAATCGCTATTTGCCTATTAAGTGTGCAAAGTTAGAGAGAAATGTTGGTAATTTCCCAAAAGCGAGAATTGGACTACAATTGCAAGAATTTCTTGATTACAATTTTAGAATGAAATGTAGAATTCTTACAATTTATGAAGGCGACGGAACTATTAACCCGCATTTGCCTGAGATTTCAATGATATATTTCTCTAGATCAAGCGATTAAGATCTAATAATAGAGACAACATTTTTCTTTTAATTAATGTTACCGAATGATCACCGAACGTACTTATTCAAATAAAAAAATTATAGATGGCGCTGACAATATTCCAGATATAATTTTAGGAGGAAATGAAATGTGATTTTACCATGCGATAGCAGGCAAGCGTTTTTTTAAATTTTGTCGCTTTAGAGCGGCAAGTGACAGTTCTCTGGACAGCCAATGATAAGAGCATATTTTTCAAGAATTGGACGTTCTGATACAAACCACCAGAATTACCAGATCTACATAAGGAGTATGGCCATCGCATAGTCTAAACGTGCCCTTGAAACCCCACACGACTCTCGCCATAAACATGCTTAAAGAACATGACTAGCGCAAAGTGGTGTGTTGGTCGTTATATCCGCAAATTGGTACATTCCAGAACCATCAGGATCCTTTTTTAAAGCCGGAGTTTTCGGCCCAAAAGGATCCTATTTCAAGCAGTAGTTTTATTGGACGATGTATTTCTAAATTATTACTCTAATAAAACGTAGCCACCGACGTTTCGGTTGTGAATATTGCGAAGAAATTTGTAAAGGAACTGTTATCTCTGACGTGACATTTCGCTGTATTTTGTGATGGCCATATCTCGCATCTTATTAGTTCTGGATAGCCAGAACGCGTTTATTTTTATTTTTTCAAGGATCTATTTCGCTCTCAAAATGAGAACTTGGGACCTCCTGCTATTGAAGAAACTGCCGTCAAATATTACGAAGAGGTGGCGCATTGTGCATTTACAGAAATGGTCATGAAATTTTGATGTAAGGAATTATTCGGTTAATTAAGCATAAACATTTTATTATCACCTTCAACAGAATTTGCAGATTTAGCTATGTACCCCAATTATAAGGTGTGAGCCACAGAATTTTGTTCCTGAGATGGCCATGCCTGACAGAGAAACATGGCAGTCATGTCTAAGATTAATTTTTTTTTTAATCTAATTCAATTGAACTAATCTAGTCTCATGATATAAAAAATGGTGATGCGGCCATCATGTTACTTTCTCCGACTTGATGGTATGACAGCCATTTATATTTACGTTTTCATGGTTTATTTTCAATTGAAATCATATTTTAAATGTAAATCGTGCGTTGTGTAAACTCGGATGAAACTGACGTTTAAAACGTCAAAATTATGAAAGACGGAAAAAAATTGAAAAACTCAGTTTACTCAAAAACTAAAGCGATTTCGAAAAAAACATGTTCTTTATAAGTTATTCATTTTAGTATTCTCTACAATTATATTATATTAAATTTGCTGTAACTATTATCGTTTTATAATTATTAAGCAAAATTTAAAAAATAATAATACATTTTTTTCTCAAATAAAAATGATTTTATGAAAACGCTTTTCAAGCAAAAGATGTTCATTTCTTTGTTGTCTTCAAAGTTTGTTTAAATGTTTTTGTAATATTTTTCATATTTAAGAAAATATTGGCAAAAAACAAAAAACAGTTAAGGTAAACGCCCACTTCCGGTGTACGAAATTTTACCAAAAGCTTTTCAGTTCTTCAGATTATCAAATAAGACGGATGTTCAAAGTTTCATATCAATTGCTCTGTTAGTTTTTGAGATACAGCGCGCACAGACAGACAGACACATACACACACACACAGACACAAAATTATTTTTTCCAGAAATTGTTGAAATGGCATCTAGGGACCCCAAAACGGATATTATTATAATTTGAAAAAAAATCACGATCACAATACTTTCTCGTAACGAAGAAAGTAAAAAATGGTGATGTGGCCATCATTTTACTTTCTCCGAAGTATCATAGTTATTTATACTTACAGTTTCATGGTTTATTTTCAATTTAAATCATATTTTAAAGTTACATCGAGCGTTTTGTAGACCCGGATGAAATTGACGTTTAAAACGTCAAAATTATGTAAAATTATACTTCCAATTCAAAAACTCAGTTTACTCAAAAACTAAAGAAATTTCGAAAAAAACGTATTCTTTATAAGTTGTTCATTTTGGCATTCTCTACAATTATTATTAACATACAACTGCTGTAACTATTATCGTTTCATAATTATAAACCAAAAATGAAAGAAAAAGTAATACATTTTTTTCTCGAAAACCAATGATTTTATGAAAAATATTTTCAAACCAAAGATGTTCATTTACAACTGAACATGGATATTTCATTTGAATACACAGGTGAAAAAAAAAACATGAAATTCGTGAAATTTCGACAATTTTCATACCGTCATAACTCGACGTATTTTCAATCGATTGTGATGAATCTTTGAGGCTGGAAATCTTTGAAGTGTCTTCTTTAAAGTCATGCATGCGAACTTAAGAGTAAACCCTTCCGACCCCCTCTAGCAACCCTGTGAAACAAATTATGTTTTTGCAGTAAACCATGTCCAACTTTGACGATGTGTTGGAAAAAAATTGTCGACTCGATCCAACATAAAGGCTTTAAAATTTGATCAATTCCCTATGCAGGACTCAAAGAACCAAGTTCCTACGACGATTTGGCACCAAGTTATAGATGTACATTTTGAGGTTTTTCGAACATAACTCAACGATTTTTCAACCAAATTGAATGATTTTTCCTAAATTCAACAAACCTTATTTCATTGTTTATTATTAAACCTTTAATCCCTCCATAAATTACCGTTTAAATAATTAAAATTTATGTGGAATTGCGACGACATGACTTATTATTCCGGGATTTTTACGGCACGTTAATTTAAAACAAGTTTTTAGGTGATTTAACTTTAAAATTATCAAATTTATCCCTCAGAATTACTATTTATAAGCTTTTAAACATTTTACGTTCGCATTTCCGCGCCTCGTCGCCATCTATTCGACGATAGCCGAACTACTAAGTGATGTTTTTGAACAGCGCCAAAATGCTCGAACTTTATACCTATAATCAAAATATTAATATTCAGCAATGCGCTATACACGAAACGATAGACGATTTAATTCCGAATCGAACGGTGTATAAAATAGCTAAGGCAATTTAGCGGTTTTCTTGTAATTTGCGAATGAAAATTAAGCACGACACACTTACCGACATTTACAGCTCACTGTAACTTAAACATTAAACACAGAACAATTTGCTATATTCTTCAATAAAATACGGGTCCCAACACTTATTACTGATTATTCATTCAACTTTTTATATCATTACTGCACTACAATAAGAGAAATATATGAGGAATCCTAATCTTCATAGAGGGTACCCTCTGTTATCGTGGGGCTAAACTAAGTTTTCATATGTAGATTTAATAATTGTTTTAATAATGAAAGAATATTTAAAAACTTAAGAAGAATGTTATCTTATAATAAAATAAATTTACTTGTAGATATTTTCGAATTTAAATTGCAGAAACAATACATTATAATATATCCGCCTAATCACAGGCAACCCGATATACGCATAAGTACTATTAATTTATTATTAAAAACTTCCAATTTTAAACGTGACAGTGACAAAACCATAAGTGTAATCTTCAGTAAAGCTTCAAAAATAGTGCGAATATTTAAGTATTTAAATTGCAGAAATAATTATATTACATAAACGCCAACTTACAGACACCGCAATACACCCATACCGAATATTAATTTATTATTAAAAACTTCCAATTCTAAACGTGATAGGAACAAACCCGTAAATATAACCCTTAGTAAAGCTTCAAAAATAGTGACAATATTTAAGTATTTAAATTGCAGAAATAATTATATTATATAAACGCCTACTTACTGGCAACCCAATACACGTGTAACTAATAATGATTTATTATTTAAAACTTCCAATTGTAAACGTAACAAGGACAAAACCATAAGTGTAATATTTTTAAAGCGTTACCAAGGACTACACTCATACTTGTGGCCGTATTATGTTTAAAATTGGAAGTTTTCAATAATAAATTAATATTAGTTATTCTACATTGGGTTGCCTGTAAGTAGGCGTTTATATAATACCATTGTTTCCGCAATTTAAATACTTAAATATTCGCACTATTTCTGAAGCTTTACTCAGGATTACACTTATGGTTTTATCCCTGTTACGTATAAAATTAGAAGTTTTTAATAATAAATTAATTAGAGTTATGCGTATATCGGGTTGCTTGCGATTAGGCGTGTACATTATAAAATATTGTTTCTGCAATTTAAGTACGTAAATATCCACAAGTGAATTTATTTAATCATGAGACAACATTCTTTTTAAGTTTTTAAATATTCTTTTATTATTACAACAATTATTACGTCCACAAATTATTAAGTAGTTCATCCTCACGATAACAGGTAGAGCCCTCTACTTAGATTATGATTTCTCGTATATTTCTCTTATTGTAATGCATTAACAATATAAATAATTGAATGATTAATCAGGAATAAGTATTGTAACCCGTATTTGATTGAAGAATATAGCAAATTCTTCTTTATTGAATTTTTATGTTACAGTGAGCTGTAAATGTCGGTAAGTGTGTCGTGCTTAATTTTCATTCGCAAATTACAGGAAAACCGCTAAATTTCCTTAGCTATTTTATACACCATTCGATTTAGAATTAAATAGTTTACCGTTTCATGCACAGCCCATTGCTAAATATTAACACTTTGACAATAAGTATAAAGTTCGAGCATTTAGGCGCTGTTCAAAAACATCATTTAGCAGTTCAGCCATCGACCAATAGATGGCGACGAGGCGCGGAAATCCGAACGAAAAATGTTTAAAAGCTTCTAAATAGCAATTCTAAGGGATGATGTTGATAATGTAAGCATTAAATGACCGCCAAACATATAATCCTTTAATCTTTTGAAATAAAAGTGCTGTAAAAATCCTGCAATAATAAATATTGCCGCAGCAATTTTTTAATGGTTAAATTGATTTTAATGATTCAAATTGTAATTTACAGAGGTATTAATGGTTTATTAATAAACAATAAAATAAGATTTGTTGTTGTTGGGAAATTAACATTTACTTACGGAGTTATTTTAAACCCAAATAACTCCTAAACGTTTATTGATTAATGTCCTTGTTAGCTCAATTGTAGTTATTGTTTCATCGCTGTTAGACTTAAAAGCGGAAGTTTTAAATATTAACTTAATAGTCGAAGAGGTTGTATAAAAAGAGTTAGTATGAAGCGATTAGTTTTGATGCATTACTTGGTGCGAGGTGGAAACTTGTATTTAATTTTTGCAAGTATTCATAGAATCTGGGTTCTTTTAGAAAAATACTCGTACTAAATTAATTTAAGTTAAAAGTGTAGCCAGTGTAAAATGTGACGGTTAAGGCTCCACTGATTGAGATCATAACTGATTTTGATTCGGACTAAATGAATGCTGTAAATAAAACTGAACATATTTAACACGTTTATTCACTGTAAAATGTAATATGTTTATAAGTATATATTAGAGGCGGCTCGTGGATCTTTGTAGAGGAGGCTAAGACAGAGATGCCGCTCAAAATCTTATTATGTTTTATTCCCTTGCACACAATTCTTTCAAACTACTTTGCAACAAATGAAAAAACAACCTTTATTGGCATAAACATAATATCTCCATTCTAGAAATCTATACACAACTATTACAATCGTTCCTCCTCGCCTCTCCTTTCCCCTCACCTCCTGTCCTTCTCGCGTCCCACTTTCTCCAGCGTCCTTACCCCAGCCCCATCCTCTTTCATCCTTCTGTAACACTACTGTTCCCTTTCACTTCCACGCATTCCTCATTCGCACCCTCACACTCTTCCGCCAGATGCCTCCATGTATCCTTCCTCCACTGACATAATCCACATCTCAGATACTCCTCCCCCATCAATTTCTTTCTCCCCCTCTCTCCATACCCACACCTAGCCCTCGCCATTATCACCCTTTGGTCCCTACTACACCCACCCTCACTCAGGTATCTCGGTAACCACCTCCTAAACATATCATTATATTTGCTCTTCGCTATCCGTCCCTGCCTCTCCCGAGCTTCCACTTCCTTCACCTTCTCTTTCACCCATGCCGCCACCTTCAAACCCCTACCAAACCACTCTTTCACCTTCACCTCAGCCAGTCCTACCCTCTTTCTCTCTTCTCTCCATTTCCCTCCTTCCACATTCACACACGTCTCCCACACCGCCTTCGCCAATCTCTCCTCCCCTAACTCACGCAGCCTCATTTCATACTTCACCACTCTCTCCATCGCCTCACATGGCAATCTCTCCCTGTTCATCTCCTGCAGTAGAACGTATCCAGGTGTCGACTTCTCTAGCCCCAAACATCCGTCTAAGAACCATAACTGCTCCCCCGCCATACACTCATACACTCTCGTCACCCATGCTTCCACCCCCTACAATAGCACAGGCCTTATACCCCTGCCACACTCCCGTCGAGTGGCATGGGAAGTAGCGAGGAAAGGAGGCAGAGACGTAGTCATAGAAAAGATATATCTAGTAGTGTAACAACATTACTCGTCATGCCGCACATCAAGCTCTTCGTCATGCCCACTGCTCCCTATTTTGTCGGTTTTTGGGCGCGAGTCAAAGGACTGGTAATATAAACGCGTACGTTTATTTGAAAAGATTAAAGGATTGCAAGTTTGGCGGTGATTTAACGTTCAAATTATCAAAATCATCCCACAGAATTACTATTTAAAAGCTTTTAAACATTTTACATTCGCATTCCCACGTTTGTCGCCATCTATTCGACGATGGCCGAACTACTAAGTGATGTTTTTGAACAGTGCCAAAATGGTCGAACTTTATCCTTATAATCAAAGTGTAAATATTTAGCAATGCGCTGTACACTAAACGATATACGATTTAATTCCGAATCGAATGGTGTATAAAATAGCTGGGACTATTTAGCCGTTTTCTTTTAATTTGCGAATGAAAATTAAGCACGACACACTTACCGACATTTACAGTTCACTGTAACTTAAAAACTAAATGCACAACAATTTGCTTCATTCTTCAATGAAATACGGGTCCCAATCCTTACTACTGATTATTTATTAAACTTTTTATATTATTAATGCATTACAATAAGAGAAATATATGAGGAATCCTAAACTTCATAGAGGGTACCCTCTGTTATCGTGGGGATAAACTACGTTTTCATTTGTGGATTTAATAATTATTTTAATAATGAAAGAATATTGGAAAACTTAGGAAGAATGTTATTTTATAATAAAATAAATTTACTTGTAGATATTTTCGTATTTAAATTGCAGAAACAATACATTATAATATATCCGCCTAATCACAGGCAACCCGATATACGCATGTCTATTATTAAATTATTATTAAAAACTTCCAATTTTAAACGTGACAGTGACAAAAAGTGTGATCCTTAGTGAAGCTTTAAAAATAGTGCAAATATTTAAATATTTAAATTGCAGAGATAATTATATTACATAAACGCCTACTTACAGACAACGCAATACACGCATTCATGATATTAATTTATTATTAAAAACTTCCAATTTTAAACGTGACAGGGATAAAACCATGTGTAATCCTTCGTAAGGCTTAAAAATAATGTGGATATTAAAGTATTTAAATTGCAGAAATAATTATATTATATAAACGCCTACTTACAAGCAACCCAATATACGTGTACTAATAATGATTTAATATTTAAAACTTCCTATTTTAAATGTAACAGGGGCAAAACCATAAGTGTAATATTTTTAAAGCGTTATCAAGGATTTCACGTATGCTTGTGTCCCTATTATCTTTAAAATGGGAAGTTTTTAATAATAAATTAATATTAGTAATATGTCTATCGGGTTGCCTGGAAGTAGGCGTTTATATAATACCATTTTTCTCGCAATTTAAATACTTAAATACCTGCACTATTTTTGAAGCTTTACTCAGGATTACACTTATGGTTTTGTCCCTGTTACGTATTAAATTAGAAGTTTTTAATAATAAATTATTTCGAGTTATGCGTATATTGGGTTGCTTGTTTATTATTAAATATTGTCTCTGCAATTTAAATACGTAAATATCCACAAGTGAACTTAATTTATCATAAAATAACTTCTTCTTAAGTTTTTAAATATTCTTTTATTATTACAACAATTATTACATCCAAAATTGATTAAGTAGTTTATCCCCACGATAACAGGTAGAGCCCTCTACTTAGATTATGATTTCTCGTATATTTCTCTTATTGTAATGCATTAACAATATAAATAGTTGAATGATTAATCAGGAATAAGTATTGGAACCCATATTTGATTGAAGAATATAGCAAATTCTTCTTTATTGAATTTTTATGTTACAGTGAACTGTAAATGTCGGTAAGTGTGTCGTGCTTAATTTTCATTCGCAAATTACAGGAAAACCGCTAAATTTCCTCAGCTATTTTATACACCATTCGATTCAGAATTAAATCGTCTACCGTTTCATGCACAGCCCATTGCTAAATATTAACACTTTGACAATAAGTATAAAGTTCGAGCATTTTGGCGCTGTTCAAAAACATCACTTAGCAGTTCAGCCACCGTCTAATAGATGGCGACGACGGGCGGAAATCCGAATGTAAAATGTTTAAAAGCTTCTAAATAGCAATTCTAAGCGATGATTTTGATAATTTAAGCATTAAATCACCGACAAACATATAATCCTTTAATCTTTTGAAATAAAAGTGCTATAATATAAAAATCCTGCAATAATAAATATTGCCTCAGCAATTTTTTAATGGTTAAATTGATTTTAATGATTCAAATTGTAATTTACAGGGGTATTGATGGTTTAATAATAAACAATAAAATAGGATTTGTTGTTGTTGGGAAATGAACATTTACTTACGGAGTTATTTTAAACCCAAATAACTGCTAATCACCCTCTCAACCACCTCCCCTTTCCACTCTAGCTCTTTCACTATCCCATTAATTTATTGTGCTTCATACGGTATCACACAATTGTGAATTCACATTATTGTTTCTACTACTGTTAGGATTGATTTATTCCCTAACAATAAACTGTACGGATGTAAGGTATTTTTCAGTTAAGTGTAAGAATATGAAATCGTTTGCATTTTAGAATTAAGATAAGCTGTTTAGAATTTTTGAAAGAATATCGTCGAGTGTAGATTATCCGCCAATTTATACACACCCGATATTTTGATATTTTGTTTCTTGTTGTATATAATCTGATATTTTGTTTCTTTTAGGGCCTAGGGAAAAGCAACAGTCTGAAGAGTTAGAAAAATTAAAGAAAGATATTGCCGTGGAGCTTTCGACCGATCTGAGGCAGACCTCGGGGCATGAGGAGGCTTGGCCGAAAACCGTAGAAAAGTATTTGTTGAAGCACGAAGCCCTCCTTTTGGGAGCCGTCAGTGCGGGTTACGGGGAAGGCGGAGGGGGAAGGATATGGACTTACCCTGGGTGTATACTCTTCGCAGTGGCCTTACTAACAACACTAGGTGGGTTTAAGAATAATGCATAATTGTAGCTGTACATTATCAGTTATTCGAAATTACGAAATCTTGAATCCCGACTATGGCTTGTCATTATCAAATTGCGAATTAAAAATAAAGAAATCCGATCCGCCCAAAGTTCAACTTTTTTTTCAACGACTTTAGGACTAGGCGTCCGATTTTTGGAAGTGTGACTCCGTACACTAGGGCCACGCAGTCACCTTGTGCCTAGGGGTCCCAAATAATGCAATCGCGTCCGGAATTACTAAAATTATTCGTACAAATCAATTCAACCGTTAAAGAATTTCAACGGCAATATATATTAATACGCGATTTTATTTAAACAAAAGTTTAATGACTATAACTATTTGTTAGTGATCTAATATTTTATCTTGTGTAATGCATTACATTATAAGTAATCTTAATTTATATACACCCGCACCTTCTATTATCGCGAGGATAAGTTAGTGAATTATTTAAGGATTTTATTTACTTCAACATTAATTTAATAATTAGAATTTATTTACAAACATAGTAAGAATGGTATCCTAAACAAATTGACTTGTTATGACTTGAATTTTTCAAATAAAATACTTTAATATGATTAATTAATTTCTCACTTAACCCGTGGTGAATAGTACATTGTACAACGAGCATATAATGAGGGCTATTAATCACGAGAACGATGTTTGCGGAACGAGCCGTAGGCGAGTGGAGCAAATCGTTCTAGTGATTAATAGCCATTATATGCGAGTTGTACACTATACTTTGTTCACGAATATTAAAATTAAAATTAAAATCAAAATTAAAAAAAAACAAAAACAAAATCAAAATTAAAATCGAAATTAAAGTTCTAATTACAATTACAATTGAAAAAAAAATCAGTATCAAACAGGGTACACAAAATATTATCATAAATCGCGTTCTGTGAATTAAAGCGCGAATTAGCGTGTTTAATAACCACATTAAACACGAAAATAGTGTGCGTGTTTAATAAGCGTATTAAACACGCAAATGCGTGTTTAAGAAATTGAGTGTTAAATGTACCCCATTAATGCTGCCCATAGAATTAAATAATGCGCACATTATAACATTTTCGTGAACAAAAGCTTTTAAACATTTTACATTCGCATTTCCACGCCTCGTCGCCATCTATTCGACGATGGCTGAACTACTAAGTGATGTTTTTGAACAGCGCCAAAATGCTCGAACTTTATCCTTATAATCAAAGTGTTAATATTCAGCAATGCGCTGTACACGAAACGATAGACTATTTAATTCCGAATCAAATGGTGTATAAAATAGCTAAGGCAATTTAGCGGTTTTCTTGTAATTTGCGAATGAAAATTAAGCACGACACACTTACCGACATTTACAGTTCACTGTAACTTAAAAATTAAATGCACAACAATTTGCTATATTCTTCAATGAAATGCGGGTCCCAATACTTATTACTGATTATTCAATTAACTTTTTATATTATTAATGCATTACAATAAGAGAAATATATGAGGAATCCTAATCTTCATAGAGGGTACCCTCTGTTATCGTGGGCATAAACTACGTTTTCATTTGTGGATTTAATAATTGTTTTAATAATGAAAGAATATTTAAAAACTTAAGAAGACTTATCTTATAATAAAATCAATTTACTTGAAGATATTTTCGTATTTAAATTGCAGAAACAATACATTATAATATATCCGCCTAATCACAGGCAACCCGATAAACGCATAACTACTATAAAAAACTTCCAATTTTAAAGGTGACAGTGACAAAACCATAAGTGTAATCCTCAGAAAAGCTTCAAAAATAGTGCGAATATTTAAGTAATTAAATTGCAGAAATAATTATATTACATAAACGCCTACTTACAGACAATGCAATACACGCATACATAATATTAATTTATTACTAAAAACTTCCAATTTTAAACGTGACAGGGACAAAACCATAAGTGTAATCCTCCGTAAAGCTTAAAAATAATGTGAATATTTAAGTATTTAAATTGCAGAAATAATTATATTATATAACCGCCTGCTTACTGGCAACCCAATACACGTATAACTAATAATGATTTATGATTTAAAACTTCAAATTTTTATCAACAGGGGACAAAGCCATAAGTGTAATATTTTTAAAGCGTTGCTAAGGATTACACTCATGCTTGTGTCCCTATTATATTTAAAATTAGAAGTTTTTAATAAAAAATAATATTAGTTATAGTATATTGGGTTGCCTACAAGTAGGCGTTTATATAATACCATTATTTCCGCAATTTAAATACTTAAATATTACCACTGTTTTTGAAGCTTTACTCAGGATTACACTTATGGTTTTGTCCCTGTTACGTATAAAATTAGAAGTTTTTAATAATAAATTTATTCGAGTTATGCGTATATCGGGTTGCTTGGGATTAGGCGTGTATATTATAAAATATTGTTTCTGCAATTTAAGTACGTAAATATCCACAAGTGAATTTATTTAATCATGAGACAACATTCTTTTTAAGTTTTTAAACATTCTTTTATTATTACAACAATTATTACATCCACAAATTATTAAGTAGTTTATCCCCACGATAACAGGTAGAGCCCTCTACTTGGATTATGATTTCTCGTATATTTCTCTTATTGTAATGCATTAACAATATAAATAGTTAATTGATTAATCAGGAATAAGTATTGGAACCCGTATTTGATTGAAGAATATAGCAAATTCTTCTTTATTGAATTTTTATGTTACAGTGAACTGTAAATGTCGGTAAGAGTGTCGTGCTTAATTTTCATTCGCAAATTACAGGAAAACCGCTAAATTTCCTCAGCTATTTTATACACCATTCGATTCAGAATTAAATCGTCTACAGTTTCATGGACAGCCCATTGCTAAACATTAACACTTTGACAATACGTATAAAGTTCGAGCATTTTGGCGCTGTTCAAAAACATCACTTAGCAGTTCAGCCACCGCCCAATAGATGGCGACGAGGCGCGGAAATCCGAACGAAAAATGTTTAAAAGCTTCTAAATAGCAATTCTAAGGGATGATTTTGTTACTGTAAGCAATAAATGACCGTGAAATATATAAACCTTTAATCTTTTGAAATAAAAGTGCTGAAAAAATCCTGCAATAATAAATATTGCCGCAGCAATTTTTTAATGGTTAAATTGATTTTAATGATTCAAATTGTAATTTACAGAGGTATTAATGGTTTAATAATAAACAATAATAGTATATTGTACAACGAGCATATAATGATGGCTATGAATCAAGAGAACGAGGTTTGTGGAACGAGCCGTAGGCGAGTGGAGCAAATCGTTTTAGTGATTAATAGCCATTATATGCGAGTTGTACACTATACTTTGTTCACGAAAATTAAAATCAAGATCAAAATTTAATTTAAAATTACAATTAATTAGAATCAAAATTAAAATCAAAAACAAAATGAAAGTTGTAATTACAATTGAAAAAAATTTAAAATCAAAGTTAAATTCAATATTAAATAGGGTAAACAAAATATTATCATAAATCGCCTTCTGTGAATCAAAGCGCGAATTAGCGTGTTTAATGACCATATTAAACACGCAAATGCGTGTGCGTGTTTAATAAGCATATTAAACACGCAAATGCGTGTTTAATGAAATTGAGTGTTAAATGTACCCCATTAATGTTGCCCATACAATTAAATAATGCGCACATTATAACATTTTCGTGAACAAACATTTTCAAATTTAAAAACGGAAAAAATAAAACACGATTAAGTAAAGTAAAGCTTATGCTCAAAGTTTCATGTCAATTCCTGTATTACTTTCAGAAACAGTGCGCAGAGACACACATTTTTTTTAACTTTTTAAATAGGTTGTAATTAAACCGAATTGAAATATTCACCATGTTTTCATTTTTCAATTCAGTATTACCACATAGCAACGGTCGCAACCATCCTCTTCATGTTGTAATTATTAAATTGTTCCAGCAAATATTAGATGCACAAATAAATTAATTAATTTATCATTGCAATAAGAGAGGTCCATGTATGCAAATTGTTTTTCCTTATTTTAATACATTAAACAAAATGGAAAATTAAAAAAAGGTCTCCAAATTTCAATTGTAAACTTACCGGCAATGTCTCGTGCTAAATTTTCATTTGTAAAACCACCAATTTTTCTTAATTATTTAACACATAATTCGATTCAAAATGAAACATTTAACATGTTCACAGCCACTGCATCAAAAATGAAAATTTACTCACCTGAAGCAAAGTTTTTTTGGACACACTAAAGCAAGTGGCATATCATACCCCATTTTGTACCAATTCATACCAATAGCTGAATCTCTGGATGAGCTGGCACTTCAAGAGCACATGCGTAAATATAAGTCGGACGCACTAGGGCGTCAGTTGCAGCGAACGTGTTAATCACTTGATGTACAACTCCGTGCAAGATTTTTACACTTTGATTACATTTCGAGGGTTTTAGCGATGATTGCAATCAACACTTGTCTGACAGATCTCACAGATATGCAGTGACAATTTTAGGCATAAGCGCACTAGGCACACGCCTAGGTCCTCTGATTTTTGGGTGCCTCTGATCGCATATGGGGAATTGGGACTCCGTAGACTAGGCCCACGCAGTCACCTTGCGTAAACACGCCCCTAAATAAAAACATCAGTTGTGAACCTGAAAGCCGGAACTGATAGCCCTAGTGGGTGATGAACATTTGAAAGAGAGTCTCCGCACAGACATTTACTGAACGATATCTGCCCTTAAATTTGTTTTTATTTCCAGGCTTTGGTGCACCAGTTCCTCGAACACCGCTAGCAAGAGGCGCAGCTGTATTATTCTCCGCAGTGGGAATCCCGCTGCACTTCCTACTGATACTGAACATCGGAACGCTGGCAGCGAGCACGCTGCAAAGCCTGGCGACGGTGAAACCCACTTCAGAACTGCCGGATCCCCCAGTTTCCCGCAGGAGGTGGCTCAAGTGGTTCCCCTTCGTCTCAATAGCCTTTTACTACACACTGGGAGTGATTTTTTTCGGGGTTCTGCGGCAACGGACCGCCGTAGAGAGCCTGATGTTCCCTTTAGATTTCACAGCCGCTGGCGGCGTAGCGAAAACATCGGGGCATGTCAGGGTTCTGTACGCCTTGTATTTAGAAATTGCCGTTACACTAGCGGCCATAGTCGTATCGCTGCTGCAGGCATCGGCGAGTAGAGGCATTGTAGATTTTGGATTGAGGTTGGGCCTTTTAACGAACACGTGAGCCTGGTAGTGCCTTAGCGATGTTTATTATTAGCACCGGCTGACATATCAGAGGAGGCTGTGACAAAAACTAGTTTTTATTTTCGAGTTTTAATGAATTAACAGAACCATTACGTCTAGATATTCACAGGGTAAATTTGACTAAGTGCGGACGTGCCGACGTCGATTTCGTCACGAGTTGGTGTTTCGCTTCGCCTTCTTCTCCTCCTCGTTCACCACGTTGTTTGCGTCCGTTGTCTCCTTCTCTTTAATATCGGTAGGCGGCGTGTGGTCGTTGCTGCTGGGATCCTTCAGCTTTTTAGCGGCCATCAACGAGCGGATGGCGTCCAGCACGTCCTGCGACTCAGACACGCAATATTTGCTGCCTGAAACGACACAACAAAGAGCGCGACCTTAGGTGACGAAAACTTGTCGCATGTAATTTATTTATTATTTATTTATATAACGTTATTACCAACTATACAAACAATAAATTATTTCAACTAAACAACGACCTGTAATTAATTCGTTCAACCGAATATCGCCATCTTTATTTTCGACAACAGGCCCGGTTTCCCTTCAGCTTCCCGCGCTTTTGCCTCGGAACCAGCAAATGGCATCTCCGCGGCGCCACCTGCCGACGAAAAAGTGCGTTAAGGTAACATATACACAAAAGTAACGAACAAAGATTCTCCATACAATTGTTTTTTACTTAACGCACTTTTTCTATTAACCGACTAAAGCATAAAAATCAGTTGGTTTTTGAATTGATTCCTTAAATTTGAACTCACCGTCTTTTTTTAACGTAACGCCAAATATCTGACCGGGGGTGTCCTTTTCCAGTTCTGCGTACGCCTGCAGAAGGGCCTTCTGTTCTTTCGTAAGCGATTTCGGGGCGATTATTTTGAATGTTACGTAATGATCGCCGTGGCCGTATCCGTCCACTTTTTTCATTCCCTTGTCCCCCAATCGTATCCTTGTATGTGATGACGTTCCCGGCATTATCTGATGAGAAAAGGAAGAAGAACTAAGTGGTACTGGCTTTAAAAAATAAATGCAGAAATCACCTGTATGGTTTGGTCTTCATACAGACCCTGGATTCGTATGGTTCCACCCAAAATCGCTTGGCATATTGAAATCTCGGCATTTGTGTATACATCACTGCCATCTCTCGTGAAATAATCTGATTTTTCCACTCTGAAAGTGACGAAGAGCTCTTTGCGGCCGAGCGGCAACCGCACAGTTTGTCCATCTTCAATACCTAGAAAATAAAAGTTTAACTTTTAAGCAATTTTTCATGTTTCAACAATGAATAATATTAATTAAGGAGCCTGGAAGTGCACTTTAAAGAAAAAATGAACTAAGTGTGAGGTATGCTGCACCTAAAAGGTATCTCTAGCATATTTTTTTAGTCTTTAAGTGAAATAACTGACGCAAAGTATCGGTTCAAACCATAACCTGGAATTTTCATCATCAGAGGAAATTTCGAAGTAATTATCAATATCAAAGTCGATCATATCAAAACCTTCAAAAGTGCACTTGAACCGCTTTACTTCTAAGCCCTTCAATTATACAACTGATTTATACTTCATGATAGCTCTTGAAGTATAAAATAACACTTTTATTACTGTCTTAAGTTTGAAAATCGATCGAAACTATAGTGGCTGATAATAATCAATTGTGCGATATTAACATAGAAAGATCCCTATTGTTTCCAGATATTGTCACAATTTAGAGAAAGAGAAAATGCAACATCTAGATAAATGCAGGACTCAATAAAATGATAGAAGCATAAAAAAAAATTTAAAAAGGAAAAAATACATGCATCTAGGAGTTTTAATATAGTTAATTTAATCTCCAGATGGTTTTATGCAAAAAAAAAATATGTACATGCAGTTAATCAACATTAACAATTCTAAATGCATGTATTTTTCTTATCTATAATTTGTGTAATATAACAATCTATTTTTTTTTCTATGTGGATATTTATTTTCAGATCTGAACTATTTCACACACTATAATTTACACTCACAGCGTCTTAATTTACATTTACTGTAAACTCACCTGCCGGTACAGGTACAGTCACTTTTTTCCTTTGCACAGTCGATCCTTTGCCCTCGCATTCAGTACATTTATGTTTGATGAACATCCTCGTGCCCTCGCAATATCTACACGTAGACCGCATAATAAAAGGACCTCTAGTGACGCTCTCAAATCCGGTACCATCGCAGTAAGTGCAGCGGGTGGCCTTCGTCCCCGGTTCGCATCTGGCACCGGCACATTTGGGGCACGTGTCCACCACATTAACGTGGATGTCTTTATTAGTGCCCCGAGCTGCCTGCGCGAATGATATCCTAACCATCACCTAGTATTCATAATTAATTCAAGTTGAATACTCACACACTTGAAGATACATTAAATGAATTTAATAAAGATAACCGACGTGGCATTTACCAGGGAAGTAGTTGTAGCTTATTCTGAACAAGTTTATTTAAATCATATTCCAAATATAATAAATGCATATTTAGATCATGTACACCGATAACAATCAACCTAATGACATTTATTAGATATAGTTTAGCCGATGAAATGAAAGTTTGAGAAGTTAGCCTTGGATCCAGTCAGAGAATAAAATTTTCGGTCAATAATTTCTCCGAACATTTTTAACCATTTTTGAAATAAAATTCCTATAATTTGTCCATTGAACAGATTCAGTAAGAGCCCCTCCTAGAAAAGAGCTAAACTGCTATTGGTAAGATAGTTTTAAGCAGCTCAACTGACAGGACTTATCGGACATATACAGCATGTCTGTTATGCGATTCAGTCTATTCCTAAGTTGTTAATTAACTGAGATTGGCAGACATCATTCAAAGAAAACCGAATTTTTCTATACTCATCATCTTGAAGTAAAAGGTATGTAATGAAGATAATATATTTAATTGTAACTTTATAATTTCACGACTCCAGAGAATTATGTAAAATGTTTTCTATTTTTCACAAAAAAAAAATGGTTTTTAACTTAAGGGGGTCACTTCCTCAAACATGAACAAAAAAATCGTTTTTTTTTTGTTGATTCTGATTCGACACTCAATTCTGCAAAAATATTGTACATTTTTCCGGTTAATAGAAGTAATCTAAATTTGTAAGCAAAGTGGGGGAAGCGAGCTCTTCTACGGACTATTTTTAATTTTTTTCTTTCCTAAAAAATTTATTTTTTTAAATTTAGGTACACTTTTCTTCAAAACTATAAAAGGAATCAACACGATTGTTTAAGGTGGTATCGATACCCACCAGTATGGCTGAGAATATTTCCATATGTTGAGTGGCGGATTTTTAAAAAATAAAAAGAACTCGAAAAATGTTCATGTTTTTTCTTTGTGCTATAATTCTGAATCCAATTAACATTTTTTTAATTCCCTACCCATAAATGTTTATTTTGGAGGTAAGAACAAGTGTACGAAATTTGAGAGAAATCGGTGCAGTAGTTTTTTAGAAAATTGTACCTAAAAATCACGGTTTTTAATTGAAAGCAGCTGAGGAAGTGACCCTCTTAACCATAACCCAAGCACCCTACACATTTGTAGTGCAACCCCTTTAGAACCTGATTGAGAGCCACTTGAAATTGACTGTATTTTGTACAGAAATTTATTTGTACCATCAAATAAGCTAGAAAATGAAGTCCAAAAAAAAACATTGCTCAAATGGTTAACTTGAGTGCTATTATTACCTCTTGTGCTGCTCCAAATCCAAAAGCAGATTCTGCAAAATTATCAAAGGAACTCTTTCCACCTCCTCCAAATCCAGCGTCTCCGAAAATCTTCCTAAACAGCTCTTCAGGATCTATCGTCGACTGGTACTGCCAACTCTGGCTGAAGCCTTGAGGGCCTCCTCCACCACCGCCACCTCCCATTCCACCCATTTGTTCAGAGGTGGCACCAAATGTGTCATACTGTTTTCTTTTGCTGTCATCTCCCAAAATCTAGTTACAAGCATACATCAACCAATTATATATATTTTTTTAATGAAGGTTGGTTGAAAGGAATTCAGGTTGAGGAAGCGCAGATGATTTCGGAAATTGGCGTAGCGAAGTAGGGCATTCTGCCACAACCGATTTATCAACCAATTATAGTGTATTCTTTTCATAATCGTATTTATACTCTATTTTTCCCAAGATTACAAACATGAGAAGACTGATTTACACCATTAACATATGTGAATCTGGTGACGAATATTGGTGCGAAATTTAATCTAGTGGATTACATTTATAATGGACAGTATGCGAGGAAAAGCATGGGATGAATTTATCAGTTGTTGCACAAATACGGAATTAAAGAAATGCCACACAGCAATAAGGAGAAACACTAAACAAAACAAAATAATAACACGTGAATGGCGTATCTATAATGGCGGACGCTCGCACAGCTGATTTTTGGTAGCATTGCGCATGCTTACGCTTCCTAAGTGCAATACTCCTTAAATGAATATTTTCTTGGAATTTAACATTACAGTTAAGTGCAAAAGTTTAATTCATTGTCAATTATGTTATTTAAATATAGTACTCTAATATTACACTCTTCAATGTATTCGGGTATACCACATTAACAGTCTAATATTTACCCCTAATGCTACACTTATGCCAACTTGCAAAATGACAGAGGCCACTAGACAAAATCACTGAACAAGGTCATATCTGTCCTGTGTTTCGCTGCTTGTAATAGACTATAGTTAGACATTCTACGATACGAAGTCTTCAAAATCATTAAGCGTATAAAAAGGGAACAGCAATAGAAATAAAGGATTTATATAGTCACTAACATCATCTTTACAGAACAGTTAAAAGAAAAGCATAAAACCTAACCTCAAAAATATATTTTGTTTTTTGAAAAAGTGCAGTTTTGTGCTATTGCCGGAAAATAAAACAAAAACAAAGTAAACAAGATTAACAAGGAGCGAATAGAGAATTTAACAATCACTTGTTACTGAATGTAATTTTCATAGATTGATTTTGATTCGTTAATTCTTTTGCCGCTTTGAATTTAAAAATTGTACACTTGGTCAAGCGCTAGGTAACAAGAATGGAAAGTATAATAGATAGATGGGAAAGGAGAAGTAGGGTTTAAAGAGAATGGTAGGGATGGGTGGAGAAGAGACAACACACCAATGACAAACAAGATGTTAATGTTAACCCCTTAACGCACTCAACCAACTTAACTCAGTTAACATGTGAGCGTGAATGTTCCACACAATGGAATATACACGCTAGACAATTTTGTGCCTATTTCCTTTCAGCCGAAAAAACTATTAACTGTTTCGTTTGTGTTTGCACAATTTTTATCGACTGACAACTGGACGACAAGAAAAAATATATACGACAAATAATGGAATGAAAGACATGAGTGAAGAGTGGGAATTAAAAAACGTTATAAAACCAAAATGTATATGTGTATGTATACAGTGCGCGCCTAAAGTATAAAATATAGTCAGTAAAATCGAAATAAAATATTTTTGGAAAAAATCCTCGAACACGTCGATTTTCTTTGATAAAAATACACATTTATGCATGAAAGTCGATTTTCAGTCCTCATTTGTTTTTGAGTAATGACGTCAGCCATTTTGTTTTTAACCCTTTGACCGGGAAATTAATCAAGCTAGGTAGTGCTAATAAAGACCATTGAATTTTTTTAAATTTTATTATTTCAGAATTATAAAATATGGGCAAGGCGCATTTAACTCATCATGAGCTACACACGTTATTCCCGGCCAAGGGGTAAAATGGCAACCCCCTATTTTTATTCTTGATTTTGAGAGATCTTTTCATAGTCGAACTGGAAGTATAAAAATGTTGCCATCTTACATAAGAAATTTTTCGAGTAAATGACAATTGAAGGTGAGAACCAGATATTTAGATTTTTTTCAAAATGACCTTGTTCTAGCGCTTGTAGTAATTTTTCCAAACAACAATGATCTTGACCTTTTATATAATACAATATGGTTTCAGCAAAATGGCGCATTCCCACACCGCGCGTTTTTTAAATTTTTTTTAAATTTAAATTTTTTTTTTTTTGGTTGAACATGTAGAAATTCTTCTTGAACATTTTGAATATTTTCCAGGCTAATTCTGCGCATTTATCTCTTTCGCAGGCGATTCTATCGGTCCTCACCTGCCAATCTACCTGTTCGTAATACAATTGTCAAAAAAACGTGCATAGTGCGGGGTTGCGCCATCTTGCTGAAACCATATTGTATGTATGGAAGGTCAAGATCATTTTTGTTTGGAAAAAAAGTGCAGGAACAAGATCATTTTGCTAAAACTCTAGATGTCAAGTTCTCATCTTCAATTGTCATTTACTCGAAAAATGTCTTATGTAAGATGGCAATATTTTTATACTGCCAGTTCGACAATAAAGATCTCTCAAAATCAAGAACAAAAATAAGGGGTTGTAATTTAAAAACAAAATGGATGACGTCACTACTCAAAAACAATTGACGACTGAAAATCGACTTTCGTGCAAAAATGTGTATTTTTAAAAAACAAAATCAACGTGTTCGAGAATTTTTTCCAAAAATATTTTATTTCGGTTTTACTGAATATATTCCATACTTTAGGCGCGCACTGTATATACTTCCAGCTATTTAAAGCTCTTACCTCATACGCTTCCGAAACACTTTGAAACGTCTTACTCGCATCAGGGTCTTTATTTACATCGGGGTGGTACTGTTTGGCCAATTTATAATACGCCTTCTTGATTTCGGAATTCGAGGCGTTCCTGCTTATACCTAATATCTCGTAATAGTCTTTTTTCTTGCATAAAACACTGCTTGTGTGGAAAGTACGTCTGTGGAGATTTTGGAATTCTGAAAAGTGGAAAATAATAACAGAAAATGAAAAACATGGCAGTTTTATTAGTTGAATTTTATCTGGAATTAATAAATTTTGGGTTTGAGGTGCATCGACAACTAAGGTCATTCAGTAACTTTCATGGAATAAATTACTTCTTGGTTTACTTAAATGCAGACTGTCACTAATATTTCAATTTTTATTAAGAATAATTGCAGGAACTGTATGTAAACTGTAAAAAAAAAATTGATTTCAGCAATTCCAAGGCATTACTGATTTTTGTTCAAATTGCAGTTTTGCTGTAAGAAAAAGTACAGTGAGATTTGAAAGTCGAAAATAGATGGCAGCGCATTTTCTGAAAATCCCTATAATTGAAGTAAAATTATATTGACTGTATAGAATTCTCCAATACAGTGCAGTGCACATTTTGTTAATTTTCACATCATGTGAGTTTTACGGAAAATAGTTTTGTGTGTTTTTATCTGCCGATTTTGTCTATTTTAAACATTAGCAGTTATTTCTGGAAGTCATCATCACTATTAATAATACATTTAGGATTCATAATCTAGCTTTTTTATATAAATTTCTGGAATTTCCATGCCAAAATTCCGATTCTTAGTGATGCCTTTGAACTTCTGTTAGTTAGGTTATGTTTTAAGGGCTGTCAACTATTTTGGACATTTTGATCTCACGGTATGTGAGAAACTGTAAAAAAATTTGATTTAAACAATTCCATGGCATAACTGATTTTTGTTCAAATTGCGGTTTTACAAAAAATATAAATAGCATGTAAAGACGCAGTATTTGTCTAACCTCCATGAAACAAAAATTAGAAACAATTACATGTACATATGCAATGTTCCATTTGTCTAAAATTACCATTGCAATCCTTATAATGCATAGTTAATGCTAAAACCTGCACCTGTAAAATGAACCAGACTCCAAATTTACAATTAATCAAGCTAGAAATAATTTAATCACTACCAGGTGCTGGTTTATTAATGGCTAACGTTAAATAGATGGAGATATACTCTGGCCGCGCTATCAAGGCGATTAACGAAGGGTCCGAAGGGTCGCCCTTATCTGAAGTGATCGGATTTTGTTACTTCACACTCACAGATGTGTACAGTTTACTTGCTAGCTATTGGAGCCACTATCCGATTCTCTTCATACATCAGTGGTTTTTAAAAGGTTACAAATAGCACCTCAGATGCCTTCATGGCGCGGACAGACTTTAGTTGAGTAGCCAAGTCTTACAAGCTTTCTATCTACTAGCACATGGTAAACTTGCCCTTTGCAATTAATATAATTATTAAACTAACTTGCAGCAATATATTCGCCATTAGACAAACAAACATGTTATCAGTTAGTAAACTAGCTCGATGTAATCAGGGATGAGTAGAGAGATTGACAACGGAATACAAATAGGCAAGCCGTTTTTTTTCGTCCATATGCTAGCGGCACCTAATAGGAGATAATCCAAAACAGGTAACCGTAACAGTCATGCGATCTTATTAATATGTCAACATCAATGTATTAATCGGCCTAAAGGCGCTCGTGGAGCAAGAGAGAACCGCTCCGGGAAGAAAATTTTAGCGGGCATTGTAAGGGATGGTGTAAGAGAGGAAGACTTATGGTAAGATCACACGACTGTTTCGGTTACCTGTTTCCGATTTTTTCCTATAAGGTGTCGCTAGTGTAGGAACGAAAAAGTCAGCGCGCCTGTTTGCATTGGTGTTAGCGATCTCTCTACTCATCTCTGATGTAATGCACTAGTTAGAAATAAATGTGTTCTTCCCCCCAAGCCATTTACATGTTAAGATTGATCACAAATCGCTAAATCACATATTGAGTGTCTGATACAACTAATTATGATAGAAATCAAGTGTCAAGTTCAAAAAATTATTACGAATAGATCTATAATAAATGATGAATAACTTGTTCAAGCACAATTATGGCCATTATTTAACAAATTGACACGGCGAAAAGAAATTGCGGTTACATTCATAAACAGATAATAAAGACATTTTATTTAAATTAAGCAAATAACAGTCCGTGGGCATGTTTTAATCAATCTTAGGCTAACCGTAAAAATCATACAGGCTCGACTGCTGCAGCGAGTCCCAGCTCTAAACGACTAAACCAATTCAGGCTACGTTTACAAACATTTTAAGGGCTTCTACATCGACATTCTACCCCCGTTGGGTCTGAAACTGCTCCTGTGAACGGGAATTTGGCGTTGCCGCGTGCGAAACGTGATCTTTACACCCTGTTATCCAGGAAAACGTCAAAAATGATGTAACCTTCAAAGACTTACGGAAATTGCCCTGCCATTTCAACGTGACTTTTGTCCTGCTGCAGCGGAGGCACTGCTCGAGGGGCTTCACCGATAAGCTGATTCTCCGCGAATGCGACACCGCCGAATTTAGGTTTTTCAGGCTGAATAATCCCAAAACGTTTCTTGCTGTGGCCATGTTGGAACAAAAAGGCCGGCCTCACATTTTACCCTTTGACAGACGACGTGAGACTTCCAGAAGTTTCCTGCTGCACCTTCGGTTGCTTACCGTAGTTACTGTAGTTCTAGCACGTTTATTCACTTATAATTACGAATATTAAATGATTTTATTAGAAAAATTTAGTAGTGACTTAACAATACAACTAAATTATTCTATTGAAATAAATATCTTAAGATTTAATAATCATTTAAATTTACATAGGATGAGAGCGAATATAGTTCGACCCACGGGGATGAAGCCGAGATACGAATATCGGCAACACGAAAGTATGTGGGCCACCCCAGGACAGTGGGGCGAGGGGGAATTTCAAATTTGCCGCTTTTGCAAAGATGGTTCCCTCGATGTTGCCAGATTTATCAAAGATCTTATTATGGGGATTACCGTTTTTAATAACCTTTAAATTTCACTACAAAGTAATAATTTTAACAATTAAAATTATGTTTTAAACATATTTAGACTAATTATCGCTTATATTTGTCATAATAACTCATGAAAGTATAATATTACTGTTTATTAAATATAATCATGTGCATTGTATATTTTATACTTCGATGTATATGCGGCAACGTTTAATGAGTCTCGCCATTTTTATTAACTAACCTCAATAGTGCTGTGAGTGGTAGAAATTCATGTTTGAAGGTAAGTTATTATATATTCTGTCTTATAAACTCGTCAATTGTATTTATTAGTAATGGAAACATCAAATGGCCGTATTAAATATTCTTGTAAAAATCCAGAATGTCAAAATTCTTTCTTTTCCGATACCGATAATTAATGTCGACTAGAAAATAAACATTTCTATAAATTTCCCAAAAATGAAGAATATCTTAAAACATGGAAAACCATTTGTGATATTGAACAGTCTTCATTGTTTAAATTTTCATTCATGTGAAGATCATTTTATTCATAAACATTTTTTTATTCATAAACATTTTGTTAATCATTTCCGCAAAAAATTGAATTGCAATGCTGTTCTGACACCAAGAAGTTAGACAATATAACTACACTAATTTACTTTTTAACTATTTTAATGTCATGAATCCTGGATACGAGCAAACAACTGACCTGTTACGACGCCTGAAAGAAACATCCTAAGAAGAACGAAGAGACCTGATGGAACATTGCACCTGGACAAGACCCTAATACCCGATTGTTGTGATATTTTTATATTTGATAATTTTGTTAATAATAATGTATATAATTATTCTGTTAAATATATTTTTTCCATGTAGGCCTATTTTTATTTTTATTTTGTGAAATCCAATCTTTTTTCTTTTACCAAAACCAGTAACTTCTTCATTTATGTACTATCTAAAAGTATAATCAATTATGTGCTCAAAAAACATAATTGATTATATTTTTAGTGTTATTACATTGAAATATATCGTGTAGACGAGTATAATATTTTTAAATTTTGGCGCGGAAATCGTAGTAATTTGCCACCCCGACACCAGGCGGCGCCAAAAATCGTGTTTCCGAAATTTAACATGCAGGTTTCACTTCTAAAGGTATGTGTTCTGTGGTTCGACCAAGCGTGTCTGGGGGAGCTGTATGCTTGCAAAGTACACTCAGGTGCACAAGTATTTCTGTGGTTTGAATATTAAGATTGTCGCTGTAATAATAATTTACGCAATAAAATGCGCCTTAAAAAGGCGGCTTTTTCAAACCCGATATACGATAAATAGTTTATACAAGATAATGACTAATACAACGTCCGAAATCTGAAAATATGAACTAACGCTATCAGTGACGGTTCGCGGGGTTTTTTCTGGTACGGCCGAGGAACAAGAGGTGGTAATACAGATAGGTAGGGTCAGTTGCAGAGACGGCTGGCTGCGTGACCGCACCTATCTGTATTACCACCTCTTGTTCCTCGGCCGTACCAGAAAAAACCCCGCGAACCGGCACTGAACGCTATTCACACAGAAAATCTGGACTATGATTGGTCAGTGTCGTTCGTCGATGAATTTATTCAGGGCTTTTGTAAGCTTGGTCGCACTTTAGCACCGTTTCATCTTCACGTATATCTATGGTATAAGAAACCAAAATGAGCACCAATTTATAAGCCAAGCACTTTAGATTGTATTTCTGATATGAGAATTATTCAGACAGATATTTATGATCAAAAGTGAAAAACAATTTGTCAGTTTTTTACAAATACCTTCTATTTCATAAACAATTTGCATTATTCCTAGGGTGACCAAATCGAAGAAACTAATAGTTTTTTTTTTTGTACCAATTGAGAAAATTTTAATGAGTTTATGATTTAATAGTAATTATTATTGACTATGCTTGAGTGGATGGAGTAGGACTAAAAGTTTATTCTACCCTTTTGGTACATTCTACATTTGTCATGCTCATGTTAACATTACACAAAATATTGCATTCATACCATAACAATTTGTAATTTGTGATACACAATAGTCACGAAAATACATCAAACCAAAAATAGGGACAATACCAAAAATCTGGATGTCTGGTCATCCTATTTATTCCTTTAAGGATTTATTTTTTCAGTTTTATATTTACTTCCAAATATTAAAACCCTGATAAAATTAAAGCAAATAATTAAACACAGTTAAATTCCTTACTTCACTCGTTTATTAACTAAAAATAAACGAGTGAAGTAAGGAATTTAACTGTGTTTAATTATGTAATACGCAACTTCACATAACTCACAAATACATAATAATTAAAGCAAATAAATACAAATAAACATTTATTTAAACAAGGGTTAAAACAATACATTATTAAACTTATCTAAATATCACAACTTTAAACAATAACATCCTCACTGGCGTCGGGAAGAAGGAGAGGATCCTCGAACTGATCTATTGAAATGCTAACAATGTGTTTTCCCGGTACCATTATTAGACCCAGCATCCGGGGCTCGTCATTCCCTGATGTTTCTCCTTCCGGCAGGTACTCGGAACAGGATCCCAGAATCACATTCGCATCGCGGTCGGTGCACAGGAAAATACCCACCAAAATCCTTTTGTCCGTCATTTCTATCCTCAAAGGTTTATTCAGCCAACTACGTAATTTAACAGCACCAGTCGACATCTATAATATTTATACATGGCTGGAAATTATTATTAGTGTTGATAAAACTAATTTTGGTAAACTTTTTATTACCTTATTACCACATCGGTAATTTCTCAAATAAGTATTCATTCAACTACCATTCGTCAATACAAAAATTATGCTGTAATTTATTTATTATAATTGGTAAATTCAACAATTAAAAAAATGGTTACTATTGTGGGAACAGTTATTTTAGATGGTCACAATCAGTACCACAATACAAAGTATTTTTTTTTATATACAGGGTGAGTTTTTACGATGTTCTCTATGGGGATCTCAGAAACTATAAGAGATAGAGAAACGGTTAAATGGACAAAAAAGTGCAGTTTTACGAGCCCAATAAAATAACACTTTCAAAGTTTTCAAAAAAGTGAAGGGTAACTAGATATTTTGAAAAATGTAAAAAGTGTAAATTTTTTCAAAAAAATATATCTCGGTTATTATGACAGAAAAAAAACTGTACAAAAAAAAACAAAGTTGTAGATAATTTTACGAAGCTCACACTGTTTATTTATTAGTGACTGCAGTTTCAAGTCATTATCAAGTATATGTATGTATGTATATGAAATATTTGTACATACATCAAATAAATTGTGGTAAAAAACATAGTAAGTGTTTTATTCAGTGATTTCATTAGAAATAATTAAATATTATAACTGACCATTTTACGTCTCAATGTATAAACCTTTACACATTTACTCCTTCTCAGATTCTTGCATAACTATTCACTCAACCACATTGTATGAGTACAAAAATGAACTTCTTCAGAGTGGAAATTATTGCTTTGTAAAGAAACAAATTGCAAGCAACAAAGTAAATTACATCCATGCAATGTTAACTGGTCTAGCTATCATATAATTAAAAATCGACCTAAATGCAAGCATTTTCTGATATATAAAAGACCCAGTACACATTTAAATGTAAATTTTGAGGTTAAGGTCACTTACGTTGAGGGGTTTCTGGATTTTCTGCACCGGCTCTGGTTCATTTTCTGAAATCTCATCCAAATCCTCTTCAGTAACCTTACTGCTGCTACTAACCCCCTCAGCCATTGCGAACGTTGTTTAAATTAATTAATATTGCTTGAAAATGTTCTTGTTAAAATCGCAACCAATAAATGTTTACATTAAGCACCCATAAGTTACATCTCTATGGTTAACTCTATGGATTTTCACGTTAGGGGAATTTAATTTTACACCGACTGTAATAGCTAAGATAAGAAAGTTAACTGTTGGTCTGTAAATACATCAAATAGAAAATCGTTGACACAAATTAACCAACTTTCAGTTGGCACAACTTCTGCGGGCTATACAATTGTCCTGCAGTGAAATGTTGTCAGAAAATCGTTTAAGCTAAGGGTTTCGCCACGGCAAAAATTAATTAGTATAAATAACGGTTAGTACGCACGATTTAACTAAACACGCTCAAAATCCACGCCGGTTTAATTCACCGGAGACCCCCTCACTTCGTTCCCGGGTTGAAAACTTGTGAGGTTATGTAACGGTGCAAATGTGCGATTACACCGACAAGGACTGTTTCAGCGTGTTCACAGGCTATAGGATTGTTACAATTGAGTGTATTGAATGTTGCAGAATCTTCAAAAGGTTCCGAATCCAATCAAAAGAATGCATCGGATGAAATTGTTGAGGTTAGCTTGCAACGAAGCACAATGTGCCGTAAGTATTAATTTAAGATTCTTGTGTATTTAATAAGGTAGACTGATAAACCGCTGTGACTGTACGTTTAGATTTTTTTGCTGCACCATGCATTGGCCTGGCGGTATTGCCATAATATTCTTGTTGGGCCGGTGGCTACATAGCACAAGGTTCAGATTAAGGGAGGGTGATTTGGTCACAGTATGTAGGCCCTTATATGGGCACATTATACACCTCCATTTGGCTCCTATAGCACAAGATTGCTACTCAATTTTACGGTACTAGGTGATGAAAGTATGTACTGTACATTTGGTAAAAATGCTTAAACAAAAATTATAATTCCAGTCGAGGCAATACTCGAAGGAGGCCAAAAAAACATCATTTATATCCCGACTAGTTGACAACATCAAAGATGAAATGGCGAAGAACAAGGAGATGAAGGATTCTTTAAAGAAGTTCCGTGATGAGGCCGAGAAACTCGAGCAGAGTGATGCTTTGAAAGCAGCGAGACTGAAATTCGAAACCGTCGAAAAGGAGGCCAGCAAAGGGGGTGAGGTTTTCAAGGAGCGTTTCACAACCCTAAAAGATAAAGTGCAGGGGGTTATTGAGGAGGCGCAGAAGACGGACGTTGTTAAAAAGGCCAGTAAACTTACAGAGGACATTGGTAAATCGGTCACCGACAATATTAGCGAAAAGGCTCAGGTTATAGGTAAGACATCGGCTTTCAAGACAATTTCCGAGGCTGGAAAAGTGGTTACACGGGAAATTGATACGGAGAGTATGCAAGGTAGAGTGTACCAAACACCAGGGAAATTACGAAAACGGACAGAAACCTCTGACTTAGGACCGGCTAACAAATTTTATGAACCAAACACTGAAGCAATGGGTGTTGAATTACATAAAGATTCGAAATTCTATGAATCTTGGCAGAATTTTAAAAACAACAATCCGTACGTGCACAAAGTAATTGATTGGAAGATGAAATACGAGGAGAGTGATAATCCCGTGATAAGGGCATCAAGGGCTTTAACAGATAAAGTATCTGACATCATGGGCGGGTTGTTTCAAAAGACAGAACTTTCAGAAACTCTAACAGAAATTTGTAAAATTGATAATTCCTTTGAGCAGAAACGGTTTTTAAAACAATGCGAGATGGATATCATCCCAAATATCCTAGAGGCAATGACCAGGGGGGACTTGGATATTTTGAAAGACTGGTGTCATGAGGGGCCTTACAATCTATTTGCAATTCCTATCAAAGAAGCCTACAAAAAGGGCTACAAAATTGAATCGAAAATCTTGGATGTTGACAACGTCGACTTAGTCATGGGTAAAGTAATGGACCAAGGCCCGGTTCTGATCATCACATTCACCTCTCAACAAATCATGTGTGTCAAAGATACGAAAGGCACCATCATCGAAGGGGACCCAGAAAAGGTGATGAGGGTTTCGTACGTGTGGGTTCTGTGCCGCGACCCCACGGAGTTAAACCCGCGAGCGGCCTGGCGGCTATTAGATTTATCGGCCAGTAGCAACGTACAATTCGTGTAAATACGTACCTAGTTAAGGATAGAAGAGATTTATTCGTTACCTGTACATATTATATTCCCACACGAGGTCTGCAAAGTTTTTACCGGATATTGTGTATCGGTGTGGAATGGGAAGCGCAGGAGATACGGTTTTATTACGTGATTCGGAATGCGTCGGCGGCGGGGGCTCTGCGTGGATTGCGAATATTCACTTTTATTTTTATTCATGGAGAGCGGAAAATTTAATTTGTAATATAATAATTTATATACTTTTTTCTTAATAAAAATGTTACTGTTTTTTATCTTTACTTCATTAGAAAAAAATTGAAAACTGGTTCAAATAGGGAGTAAATTGTTTAGGTGTATTTAATAGCAGTTGTCACATAATTGTTAAATTATATTTACAAAAATCTTTATGCATTTTTGCTTATTTAAATGATGTGGCGATTGCTCTAACATTATAGCTTGTCAGCAAAAGTAATAAGTTTTTGGCTTGCCTAATTTCAAAGTCACATTTTCTTGATAATTTTCTGAAATAACTCAAGAATGGCAAATTGAAAATTACTAAACTCCCTAATCTATGTTTTGTTTTTTAGGCATAACGTTTGTTAAATGAAACACACTTTTTATATAATACTTTATTGGAATGTATCTAAATTACCAAACGTTTTAAAATGTAAAATTTTAACTTCTGCCCTCTTTGCTTTGGCCATCAACAATGATGCCTCTGCCTGCATTTTGTAGACTTCGGCGAAATTGTTGATGGCGCTTGCAAGTGCCATAGTAGCATCGGCTTGCTTGCTTGACACGGCCTCACTGGCTTTGTTCGACTGTTTAAATGACTCGCAAGCTGCCTTTAATAATGAATTTGTCGATTTAGGGGGCTTGAAACTGCTCCTCTTGCAGTTCTGCTGTAATAAAAGAAAACTATCTTTACACACAAACATTTTCCTTTGACCATAAGAAACTTGACAAAGTCATTCATCTATAAAAACATTCACCATTCACATTCAAGTGTGAAAGTAACTGATTCCAACAGTTGATTTTTATTTAGTTCAAACATTGTAGAAAATTGTTTATTGGTTTTGTGGGCTATACATTGTAGTGTTTTTATAATAGTATGTGCATTAACGAATAATTTTTTTTTACTTACATCTTTCCGGTTATTGTCTTCTACATTTTTTGTGTATGTATGTTCAGTAATGTGATTGCATTCTGTTTCCTCTGCTGTATGGATCGGCTGAAAAGTAAGTATTTCGTCACACTCTGCTTCGTCTTTCACGAATTCATCATCTAAGAGAATAAATGGTACTTTTAAAATAGCTGCAATTTGCATGTTGAGCCTGTCGGCACTTAGGAGTTCAAATAATTGTACTTTTTTCGTTTTTCTTTAATTCTACATTATTATTGAATTTTAATTTACAAGTATGTCTTGACCAAACTGTGAAACAACAGTCGTTAATTTTGTTTCTGTATAAATATACTATATGCAACAAAGCATATTAAGGTTTACATTGTAGTGTTTATAATATTTCGTACACTAACATAATTTTTTACTTACATCTTCCTGGTTATCTTCTACAACATTTTTCGTGTATGTATGTTCAGTAATTTGATTGCATTCTGTTTCCTCTGCTGTATAGATCGGCTGAAAAGTAAGTATGTTATAAACAATAGAAAAGATGTATTCAAATAATAGATTAGATTGAGTACTTATTTTATATCAGAGGGATTAAATGCAAGGTTTCCAAGTCTATTTAATTTACTATAGCCAACACACGTGTTGTATTGGAACTGAATACTAATTGGATCATTCTGTTTACACATATGTTTACCATTTTGTAAACATTTTGATCGAATGCAACCAGCTCTGTTCTAACATTAGTTGGTAATCTTCCAAATTATTTTAAATGAAACTGAAAGTATTCCATACTAAAATACCCCAATTCAAATAAAGAGATGTGACAACGCATGATTTTGGTGCATGCGTATTTTTTAGTAACATAAACTTGAAAATTACCATTAGTCAAATTAGCGTTGTAAGTAACAAATCTTGAAGAATTATATTTAATTTTATTATTTACTCACTATAATATCCTTTTTATCTTCATAAATTATTTGTACCATTTCTTCACAGTCTAGTTCATCTTTCACTAATTCATCATCTACGAGAATAAAATAATATTTACAATTTGCACTTAAAGATAAATTTTCTATCAGAAATCTCTAGTTCGGTTAAACTTACCTACAGTCTCAGGCAGGTTGTGATCACCCAAATGTATTCTAGAAATTACTCCAAGTAGTCGTTCTTCCAAATCGCTCAGCGATTTTGCGGAGCCGGGCCCTCCACCAGTTCCCTGGGAATGGTTCAGCAGTGAACGGCTCTTTCTCTTCGTATTCACCTTCCATTCCCCGAAAACCTGTTAAATTCGAGCTCTAATTACGAACACTCGAAAAAAATACCTTACTTTCTTCCACTGTGCTGCATTTTTCGGTGGCCCGTATGTGAGTTTGTTCGCTTTGGAGGCGAACAACTCCCACAAGGTATTCACCTTCCGTGCCTCGGAAGGTTTTATTTTTCCGTGGTTTAGAATACGATTTTCTTCCACGAAATCAATTAGCAATTCGTATTGTTGCCTTGTTGTTTTTCTTTGTCTTCGGGCCATTGATCTTAAAATAAAATAAATTACATGTGCTGTAACCTTACTTTTTGTACGTGTTCTGCAACCGATCTGAGGCGCCAACATTACATGTGTCTTCCCTAACGCGAGTGGATACGTAATACGTTATGGGTCTTAACGTAACGTTATGGACAACGTCAAGGTCACGTTATGAGACGTATTGCTATTCTGTATCTCGTAAAAACGTTATCAAACCTAGCGGTTTACGTTATGCGTTAGTTAGCGTATAAAGCGGGTAAAATAGGAGACGTTATCATAACGGATGGAAGGGCTGTCATATCACGTACTAACCTCCCGTGTCAACTTGCCAACACTACATGTGAAATCGGAGATAACGTTCAAAATGCCTGTCCTTGTCTAACTTAATAAAACTTGTATTGTAACATCTCACTCTAAAATGTCCTTTTTAACGTGCGTTATAATTGAACATGTTATCTTAAGAGTTGTTATAATTAACGTTTTGGAATAGCGTCGATTGTCTAAAGCAGGCTTTAGGAATAAGGAATCCGACTCTCTTATATAATTTCTCTATGGTTGAATGGAGAACAATGCTTACAACGGAAGGAAGTGCAACTACCATATATTAACTTGTATTTATATTTCGATGGTTTAGTGGACAACCAAATATACACTCTTAAATTTTAAATGAATAACGCGGAGGCTTTGTGATACATTGGAACTAATTAAAAAAATATAAGTAACCTAGTTTGCAACATTCTTTCATTTTGTGCTTTACAATTACAATTAACTTGTATTTAAATCGATGATGAAATGGACAACCAAATATACACAATTGAATTTTAAATAAATAATGCGGAGGCTTTGCGATACTTATGAACTAATTAAAAAAAATACAATTAACTTTGTGTTATTCTTTTATTTTGTGTTTAGCTAGCCTGAAGTATGCGAAGTTCTACAAAAAAAATACAGTGTACAAATACGCATCAACCCTACATCTAAAGGCCTACTATAATTTAACCCAGGATTTTTCGGGATTCCACCCTATTTTTGATTTGCCATCCCGACATTGCCACGCTATATTTTCAGGGCTATTGTTGTTTGCCATAAATAGCTGTACCTCTTCTTGCCACAATGTGATTTAAAGCGGGTAAAAACTAAACAGTAGTAAAATCGCGGACGACCTCAATGTATAAGGTTTTCATAGCAAAGCACATAAACATAGCAATGTAAGTCTTTATATGCCTTTTATTCCGTTCTGAGAAAGATAGCAATCAAGATGGGTACGTTGACTTATCCACTCAGTCAGTCGGTATTTGTTATTAAAAGTTTAGCAGTGATTTAAGGTTTCAACTATTAACATCATACCTCAGAATTTCGAGTTTTAAGCTTTTAACAATACAAACATTTCACACTGGTAATTTCTGCCGGTTTCGCGCCATCCAGCGGACGATAGCTAAACTGCCAAGTGATGATTGCGTTTAGGGCCAAAGGCACGAACTTTATACTTATAATCAAAATGTAAATGAGTTGTACACTGAACGATAAAATATTTCATTCCGAATCGAATGATCTGTAAAATAGCTAAGGAAATTTGGCGATTTTTTTAGCAATTTACAAATTAAAATTTAACATGAGCAAGTGTTGGTAATTCAGATTACTGTAAAGCTTTAAATTTGAATATAGAGCAATTTACAATATTTTTTTTTAATAAATACAGGTCTTAAAATGTATTATTGATATATCAAATCAATAAGATATATTGAATGTGCCATGGAAGATGAAATAAAATCTAAAATAATCTTACTGAAACACTGAATAAAATAAAATACTCTATGTTTTTTACCACAATTTATTTGATGTATGTACAAATATTACATATACATACATATCACGACTTAAGTTTCGACGTTTTACTATCATTATCAAGTGATTGATATATAATATTTGTACATACATCAAATAAATTGTGGTAAAAACATAGTAAGTGTTTTATTCAGTGTTAATATCGGGTGTCCACTCTCAAAGTCGAACATAGGAAATTAACATGTGTATTCAATTCTTAAGCTTTTGACAATTATTTATAAGCTAACAATATATAAATATTAAGTAATAAGGGCTTCATATGATTTTTATTAAAAAAAGCAGTAAGGAAAAACAAATTAAAGTAAATATTCAAATAACCCCCTATTTTGAGCTGAGCAATACCCTAGTCTGTTGTAAAAACTATTTAATGTAATTAACGCACATTCAGTAACGATTGCTTCTCTCAGAGAATTAATATCTGGGTGGTGTCTTTTGTAAATTTTGCTTTTAATGTGTCCCCACAAGAAGAAGTCGCAAGGTGACAAATCTGGAGATCTGGCTGGCCAATTTATAGTACCACCAATCCAATGATTTGGAAATGAATTATTTAAAAATAATTTAACATCTAAACCAAAATGCGCAGGGCAGCCGTCTTGTTGGAACCAAATCTCCTGATTTTCTCTTGCAACTTCTTCCAGTGCAGGTCCTACCTTTGTGACTAAAAGATCTAAATAAGTTTTCTTTAACTTCAAATGGACCGATAATATTATGATTAAAAATCCCAGCCCAGATATTAAGTTTTTCAGGGTTGAAATATTTAACCTAGGGTTTTCTTGAACCCAATGCCGTGTGTTTTGAACATTGGGTTCATTATTAAGGGTAAAAGTACCCTTGCTGTGAAGCAAATCGACGATAGAAAGTGTCCATCATTGTTAGCGCGCTCTTGCATTTCATAACCAAATGTACTCCTGCTTTCTTCGTCAACATGAAAAATTTCTTGATGACATGGCGGTTTATAGGGATGATATTTATATTTTTTTAATATCTTCCATACCCGCAACTTACATAAACCACTTTCAAGAGAAATTTGTCTCAGGCTGTATGTTGGGTCTGCATTTATCATGGACAAAACATGCTCTTCTGTGCGGTCAACTGTTTGCCGATTTCCTGTGATATGATTGTAATTTTAGAACTCCTCAATAATAATAACAGTAATAATCAAAATAATAATAATAATAATACTCACCACCCCTACTTTCTGATTCTAGTGAAATATTTGCGAGTTTTTCAAATTTTTGTACATATTTTTGTATAGTACTTGCAGATGGTATAGGTGTCATATTAAACTTAACGCCAAACAAATCTCGAACTCTACACCACTATAATAGGTTTTTACCATAAAAACTCTTTCTTCGATAGTATAGTTATTCATTTTTTCGTAAATAAATCGTAACATAATATTAAACGTCAAAATGCGATAGCATTTTAAAAGCAAAGCAACTCATATTTTAAAAACCATCAAATTTTAAATTTGTATTTTACGGTAAAAAATCAATTTTTTAAATCTTGTTATTTGTGGCGTTGAATGCGCAATAATTTTCACTTTCTTTTGGTACCTTTAGCTCTTCTGTGAAATAAGATGACGAACAGGAATCTACAAAAACGTCTAATACCATGTTAAAACCCTATGTTCGCGTTTGAGAACGAACACACAGTATAATGAATTACCACGTAGTAACAGTCGCAACCGTCACCATGAAATAATCTTACTATTTTGTGCTCCTAATATGCTGAGTTAAGCCTGAAAAATTATGTAAGGACAAACAATAAAAATAAAGTTTTTGTATGAAGCTTTTTATTTTAAGTAATGTTTTACAACAAGTTACACAATCTAACATGTCCTTTTCACCAAGATATTACGTAGCCATATAAAAAAGTGTAATAATATAATTTGCGCTCCGGGGGGAGGGTTTTAAATGACATTCCTGTGTGCTCTTTATTATTATAATTATTATTTTTCTCAGCCGCAAATGCAACAAACCAAAAACGCAACTCTCCGCACTGCCGACGACGACTCTAAAACCCTACGAACGAAATCAACGTGGAATGCAAAAAGCTCTCGTGATTACAACAGACAGACATTATGTGTGTAAACATGGTAAATGTTTTATTTTTTTATTTTTGGTATGTCGATTTCCATCAGTGCCTTATCACCAAATAATTACATGCATCTAAATACAAATTCGTAAAGCTATGAGTTTTTTTTTCCATGTTTCTTAACCTTTTCGATTCAAGCAAAAAGGAGGTGGATGAAAAATTGGATTTATTCTACAAGTTTCTCGGGCCCGAGGATCGGAAAACTGAGAAAATAAATGCATCGAGCGACGACCGGCGAACGGTGTCCTGATTTGAACGAGATAAGCATACCTTATTAAGGAGAAGAGTATTTATGATCCAGAGAAAACAAAATGAAAAATATGTATGTAAAAAAAAAATCAATTTGCACATGTAATACATATCTAATCAACTTGGTATGTATGTTTTCCTTAATGATAAAGAATACTATTACAAATATTTTAAATTATTGTTCCTCGTCCCCTAGTTCGTGTTTGATTTTAGAAAAATCGAACTCCTCACCGGTGCCCCTTTTGAAGATGTCGAGCACGTCCAGGCAAGTGGTCTCGAAGTGAGACGTCGCGTCGTAAGATTCCGAGATGAACATCTGCGTCTCGACCCCGTCGTCGATCGGCTCATAATAATCGGAAATCGAGACAAATCTCTGGCGTATCGGGCCCAACAGCTCGAGTCCGGGTTTGATCTCGTTCTCGGGATTGTTCGTTTCGACGGTCGTCGAGATCATCGCGATGAACCACCCTTTCGCCGCGACCTGGTGCGTGTAGCTGACCAGCGAGACGTAAATGTCGGAGTTTCTGTTGACCTGCTTCTGCGGGATGATGATCTGCGTCGACAGGGCGTCTTTGGTGTTAGCGATTGGGTGATCCACCAAGCAGATGCACCGGACAACCTGGCCCTTCTTGCGCACGCGGTCTGGGACGTAGCTGGGGTCGCAGTAGACCTGCTTGCACTTCGCCACCTCGGTACCGGAGCGTACGCCGATCACGCGGCCTCCCTCGCCCAAAACGATCTCGTCGATTGGTTTGTCTAGCATGTACGTGCCACCGTAAATCGCGGATAATCGGGCAAAACCTGAAAATGAGGGCATAAATAATTAAAAAACAAAAAATAATACAGTATGACCTCTTTAATCCGAACAGCGACGACTCGGAGCCATAATTCGAACAACGTCTCGTTAATCCGAACCGCGAGTGAATCACTTGGTTTCATGTTTTCTGTTACCTAAATGATGGGGGAATCCCGAAGATTTATGTATTCTGCTACGTGAATTACCGCAAGAAGCTTTAAAAAAAATTGTTGCTTCCGAAGCTGCAGAATTGAAGAAGGTTAATTTGAAAGATGTTGCTATTGGACTATCAAGAGGATGGGAAGATGTAAGGCCGGAACTTATCCAAAAGTCCTGGACTAAACTGCTTACACCACTTCTAAATGATGGTTGGACTGAAGACGATAATCTTCCACTATTACAGTGGAGGCACAGAATGGAATTGGAAGGTATAGAAAAACAAATAAACGAGGTTAGTGCATTGATTAACCAAATTTCTGAAGATGTCACACGACAAGAATTTCTTGAATGGGCTATCGGACATGAAGAGTCATGGGAATCCACACATGATATGGAACATATTCAGAATGAATCAAGCTCCGACGAAGAAGTAGAAATATCACGACATGTAAAGCACATAGACACAGTCATGAGTTTTGAGACGTGTTTGAAGTGGGCTGAAGACAATGATGAATCGGAACTCCACATTCTAATTCTATCGGAAATGAAGAAACGAGCCACAAAGGCAGAAGAAACGAATATTAAACAGAACAAAATCACTGAATTTTTCAATGATACTTAGATTTACTATTGACTTTAATATAGATTTATGTAATATGCCTATATGTAAAGTATGTTCATTAAAAAAAAACCTCAAGTGTGCCATGATTTTTTGTTTTTAAAAATTTAAGTTGGTTACACATATTGAGGTTATGTTACTTGCGGCATGTTTCTACCAATAAATTCATTTGCTATGACAAACGGCACAGAGAAGTCGTAGGTTCATCTTCTAAAATTTCTTGGGCTGTGTTAATAGCATCCTGAGTACATTTGACTGGTCTACCACTTCCTGGTTTACAGAGAATACTCCCCGTTTCATGAAATAATACAACAGATCGTGATAAGGTATTTTTAAATTCATCCTGAAACTCTGCCAAAGGTGCGTGGAATGAATACACCCAATTTCCGTCCACTTAAGTCCCATTCTGGAAATAACTTTCAACTAGAAACGTTATCTGCTGGATGCTGTAAACCATTGTGACCACGGAATAATTGTGACTTTTAGAAAGATCTGACGGTTTGTATGTCAATTCCTTACATGTGTGCCAACTTAAATTTTTAAAAATAAAAATCATGGCACACTTGAGGTTTTTTTTTAATGAACATACGATATGTACTAATTATTTTTTATTATTTGAAAATAAAGCATTTTTTAGTGAGAATGTGGAATTCATGGAGAATTAAGAAAATGGATATTTTCCGTCATTTGTTCGATAATCCGGATCAACATTTATCAGTTCGGATTAAAAAGATCATACTGTACTCTTCTTTTTATGGAATAAAAGACTTTGTATAACATTTTAATTTATTCGTTTGACTGCAGTTTCGGCAACTCAAAAGTGTTTTATTCTATATAAAAGTATGTACAACGAAGTAGAAGCTTCCTATATAACAAATACTCTTCTTTTTGCTTCTCACAGTAATGTTACGATGAAGTTCGAAATTTGTATGTTTTTAATATTTTAGTATTTCTTTCACATACCTTGTGGTAATTCACCGAGCCCATACATGGGATAGAGATATGGGGACTTCCCGTAGCGTGCCAGAGAGTCGGAGTAGAGCTTGATCCGCCTGATGGTCTCTATGGCGGGCTGATTGAGGTAGTCATCATCCCTGTAGAGGGCAAGCGCGTGCCCAGTGAAGTCCTGGGTGTTCCTATCGAGGCCGAATTTATCGTAGAGTCCCTGCATGTTCGTGGTGTTCGGATCGAAATCTTTCCACGTGCGAGGGTCCGGCTCCTGGAAGTCTTGCACGTAGATCAAGAAGTTCCTGAACCGCCTCTTCTCGAACATGCCCATCAGGTCCGAAGCTAGTGCTTCTTTTTGATCTACTGGCACCTATAATTGGCAATTAAAAATAATGTGTTAATCAAATTGGTCTGCAGACAGTTCCTTGAACCTATGCTGATATTGTTGATGCTCTGACCTAGATTCTTAAACTTAAGTAGATCAGATATATGTTCGTGGTATTTAAACTGTTAGAAATAAAATAACATATCCGTTTCAAATTGAAAGAAAAAAACAGTATTTTCTTTAGAAAACAAAGATTTTCCTTTACTATAATATAATTCCCCTGAATAATGATCAAATTACTAGTAGTACTGTTTAAGCAGAGTAAGGGATATTTTGTTCCCCAATCCAATTTTCCTAGTATCGCACCGTCTGGGAGAACTAGTCGGAGGACTCCGTTAAACATAATGTCGGGATCGGTCTTGGGGCCGACTCGGTTATCTTCACTATATCTCTTGTGTCCCTGGTGCTTACCCTGATCCTCCTATCTTTTAAGTAGATCTCCACCATTCTCTTATTTATTGAAGTTTTGAATGAATAATCCTTTGAAATCAATGTTAACTTTGAACAAAGAAGTGCCCAATTTATGAATGAATAATCAATGATACCCTCAATATGTTAAGAACCTCAGCATTGTGTCTCTTGTGAAATGAACACTGCAAAAACTGACATAGAAATTCTACCGTACTTATAACAATATGAATCTAAAAATCATCAAATTAATTTATCAGACAAGAATATTTAATATTATTGGCTTGATTTATTGATGAAGTGGGTTATTAAAGGAATGCATAAAAGTCACTGAAAAGAATACAAGTGGAATATTTATTCTTAGTGGTTCGATTTATCGATGAACTCGATTATTAATGGAATGCATAAAAGCCGGCAAAATTGCTAATAAAAACAGCATTCATGCACCGTTTCCGGCTTCAATTGAATACAATGGATGAGTCATTACTTTGGGTATGCTGAAAACAAGTACTCAATTTTCTGTTCATTAAAATATGCAATAAATACAATTTAAAATTTATAAGATAGTTGAACATCAAGATCAATGTACAGACTTGACCCATTTGTGAAGGATACCTTCTCCACTGCATCTTTCCCCTGTACTATTTGCCGGGCACGGATGGTCTAAATCACCTGTTGTATACACAAGGGATCTGTTATCTTAAGAGATATGAGGTTTGTTAAATCAGGACAAAGTTGTATTCTATAATCTGAATAGATATTTGATCTCATAAAAAGTCTTTGGTTTTCAATTTAAAAAATTAAGATTTTTTGTATGGTATTTTCAAAACTCTAAATTATTGGTCAGCATAAAAAAACACAACATTCTCCTAATTTAACCGACTTCATATTTCTTAAGATAACCGAGATCCCCATTATTAAGTTCAAACAAGGTCACCCTGTATATAATACAAACTACATACTACATATGGATAAAGTAATGACAGATAAAATAGGTCGATTAAATTCGAGGTAATAAACACCACCAATTATATTTAATTAGCATTTGATAATGATACGACAACTCGCTCATCCGCGTACAATGTCTTAAGTGGAGTACAAATGAAAGCCAATTTATCACGCTGAATTGAGGCAAGGACTTTTTTTTGCCCCTGTCCGAATTTTACTAACCTTGGAGATCTTGCCACCTTTGTAGACATAGCTGCCCTCAACGGATTTAAACTCGAGGTACCTGGTAACACCGGTGTGTATGAGCAGCTTGACCAGTTGCCCGTTGGCCATCAGGAATTTGGGGATCAGGTCCACGTTCCAGTCGCGGCCCCTGCCGTAGGTATCGTCGGGCGCTGGGGCCGAGAACTTTGTGAAGAGCTCCTCCAGTGGGCAGATGGAGGCCGACTCCCCGCCGTAGTATTTGTTGCGGTCTATGTGCAACACCTTCTTGCCGGAGACGCTGAGCATGCCGCTGAGGATGCACTCCTTGAGGCCGGTGCCCAGGACGATCGCGTCGTATTCTTCATCCATGGTTTTACAATGAAAAACTGCGAAACTTGACAAGGAGGAACGTCGAACGGTGAACGGCCACTAATAAGACGTTCAGAGGCCTACCTTGCGCAACGACGTTGCCGCTGTTCGCGCTTAATAAAACCCGTCCAGCCCACACCAACTAAAAATTGATATAAATCTCGAAAATCAATCAACGAGTTGAGATAGAAAGTTTACACTTGTAATCTCGTTAGATCTTGGAGCGATTCGTGCCAGAAAATTTTGTATTTTGCAGGGAATAAACAAAATTTATCAAAATCTATAAACACATATTTCACACAAAAAATTAAATTTGCTAGCTAGAAAATACAGACACGTACTCTAGATAATAAATATATGAATTAAATGAATCAAACTGCAACGTATTGTATTAAAATAATGAAAATGATCTTTTTGCTAATTAAGTTATTACAATCTGGCAACGTTGATGCGCAGAATAGCTTTCGCCGACGTCAATTTCCTGTGCGGCAACGCAATAACACAAAAAGCCACATATCCTCCCAGTTCCCTGCAAATTTTGCAGGATCTCAGTGACGTTGGAAGCTTTTACATACTAAAATAATTCATTTGCTTTGAATCTGTAATGTGTAAAACGACGTGGAAGGTGGAATAAGGTGGATATGCAAGACCATGTTTTATGTTTCAATTGGTAGTACCGGTTCATGACAGTTGTGTCAGATGACGTGACATCAGAGATAATGCCTAAATAGATATTAAAGTCGCTCGTTGTCGATTTATTTTGGAGGGAATTAATGTTGGTAGCAGTTATGAGCTACATTTACAAAATTAAAATGAAAAATAAGTTTTTCGCCTTTTACAATTTAAGAGTCTTGAACTAACTAAAATATTCTGTATTCGGGTATCGATGAAAAGACTTAACTTAACACAACGGCTGCTGGAGTAAAGATTTCCCCTACTACATGTATGTTAGGTTGCATATGTTACAACGCTACAAACTAGTTACATTTAGAAAATAAGTTGATGTATGGCAAATTGTGTTCTTAATGTGAAATATAAAATTAAGAAAAGTAACTGTTAACGAGCGACGGCTCCGCTGCGCTGCGCCGTCGTCTGTGGGTAGGCCATTAAAATGAAATAAAGTAATTGGTGACGGACCACGGTTCCGCTGCGCTGCGCCGTCGTCTGTGCGTAGGCCACACAGACTCTGTGGTAGGGCATTAGAATAATATATAGTATATAGTCTATCAAGAGCCGAAAATAGACTTTAGCAACACATATATGTTGATAAGTATTATCAATAAAAAAAACCCGTTACCTTATCTAGGCCTCAAAAATTAATCCATTAACCGATCATTTTATGTTATATTTATTTGAATTATTTGATCCACCTATTATTTGATTAATTGATCATTTGATTATTTAATTCATCGAACATTTTATTATTTGATTAATCGATCATTTGATTAATCAATATAATCGATTATTAAAAATAAAATCTCTTATAATTTTCATAGTCGAATACCCCTAGTAAATAGCGTGCTATCTTTATCGGAGCCGTAGTGTAGAGGCCTTGGGGTGCTTCCCATATTTATATTTGACTTATTTCCACACCACCCATGAGGTAAAGTCAACGGTGCGTTTTTTTTTTTAGTGGTTTCCCCAGTAGGCCTAATCCACAATAATTTGAGAAATGATTTTTGAAATGTATTTTTCTATATTAAATAACAACTTGTTTTCTGGCAAATCATAAACTGCCCTTGAATTTGATACATATAGGCATGATTATTTTTTAAATACAGATTTCCTACTTCGTCAATTGCTATGCATAAAGATTTTTTCTTGTTAACTGCTTTTTTTATTTTTTCAATTGCCTTTGTTTCATTATCAACCCCATATAATACTGCAAGAGTTTCTAAAAAATAGTTCTTTTAATATAGTATCTGTGGGTGTCTGTCTTCGTTTGCAAATCTTACCAAATACAGACGCTGTAATTCTATCTCTCCGCCATCTAAAAAAATCCATGTTTCATCCGTAAACACAAATTTAAAGTTTTTTTCGTTCATCTGTTGCACATAATTTCTTAAAAATTTGGTTCTAAGACTGGCAACTTGGGGTTTCTAACATCAAGCTCTTTTGTTGTTGTCCTTGTTGAAGTAAAATCCTATGTCGTCCAATACATGATGCAAACTACTTCGGCTATGTAGAAAAATGTGTTTGTCCTTCAATTTTAGTAGTAGCGTGTCCAGTGTTACATGATGACGATTCGCATACATGGACATTCTTTATCTCCATTTGAATTGTTTCGTCCAAATCTTTAGTTTTTGGGCATTTTCTTTTGGTATAATTGGATGTTCTGGTGCGTGCTCTCCTTCTTCTCTTTAAAATTGCTTTACCACATTGCCAACTTTTTCCTCACTAATTTTTAAAGCTGCTGCAACTCGTTTGTGCACTTGTAAAAAAAAAACACTTGGTCTAACATCTAGTAGTTAGGTTATAAATTATTCCATGGCTTATAAGTAGAGGTTTGCAAAATTACTTTTTGTTGGGAGTCAACTCTTGACCCAGCTATGGTCTAATAGATGGCGCGGAGGCAGCAAATGTAATTGAACTTTAAATAAAAGTTTCTTAAAACACTAACACACAATGAATACGTTTATTACACAATGTTATAATACAAACATCTAATTTAATTTAAATTAATTTAACGTTGCGTTGTATTATAATTTATCATCAATGGTATTCATCATTCTGAATAATAACGCATGTTAATAATTACCACGTTTTTTTTTAAATTAATTGATGTAGTCGTACTGAGTAAATACCCGCTGAGTATCAGCCCTGACTATATTTTTATCACATTCGAAGTTGGTTATCAGCAATCCGCAACTCATTATGGAAGAACAGCGCCGCCAATACAACAGCCGCAATTACGTTAACTCTCTACAAACTACTTGCCCATCTTTCCATACCCTTATCTTTGATTTCACGGAGGTCAGCGACATCGTGACGCGGTGTTTGAGCGCCTGAACTGAATAGTAAGAAACGGTTATTTTTTGAAGCGGCGCGTGCGTGACGTGAGGTATCGCGTGGGGAGAAATACCGCTGATTTTGCCCACAAAGAGTAGTCCTCCAGACGTGTGCGTGTTTGGATTGTGTGTGTGTGCCGTGTGTGCGTTTCGCATCAAAATCAAACACCGTGTGCAGCAGTTTTCGGAAAACTCTTCGAGCCCGGATGTGTTATGCGCCGATAGCTGGTGTGTGGAAATTGCGGATTTCGTACGAGGGATAGTCGCGGAGTGATGAGAAAGAAGGTACCGTATGTTTTCCGATAGTGCCCTTTTGCATCCATTTTTGTTTTGCTAGTTTTTAAGGTTAGGTCCTTTTTGTGTGTGTCGATGAAATACTTGTGATTTTATAACGTTTATCTGTAATTAAGAGTGTATTTTTCGTAATCATAGTACAATGCGTTGTTTGAACCCTCTAGTTGTCAAGGGGGTGTCTTAATGAAAATGTCTCCAGGATTTAGTTAATTGTATTGTTACTGTTTAATCTAGACGGTCTATATCTTGAGTATGATATAAACAGTGTTGTTGTTTAGAGTTATATCTTAGTATAATTTGTACATTTTACTTTACTAACCACAACACTTAAGTATATTATTTTCTGAAGTAACAACCTGTCACACTTGGGGTACAGTAGTAAAGTAATAATGATTGAATTAGAGAAAGACCTTTATAGCTATTTTTTTTGCTGTATAGTCTTTGCAATTCATTAACTGCCTTGCCTAGTTACTTTATATTACTGGGAGTAATTTTAATGTTTTTCTATTTCATCATTAGTCTGGCGACCTCTTAAAAGTTGCAGTGAGAACTCTGTGCACAGTTGTGTTATAATTATTAAAAGGTCAATGTGACCAAGTTTTTTTCTCTATAGTAGTGATTGTATTCGCTAGGCCCTGCCCAACTATTAACCTCCTGTTGATGGTAGTAATTTTGAAAAATTTCTGTTTCTTTATAAGTGCACAATTATTTAATGCCATTATAACCATTGAAAAGTCAATAGTACTAATTACAGCTTATACATTTAAGTGAATTAGTAATATTGTAGACTGTTTTACAATCTGCTTCAATTAAGAATGTCTTGAATGCCAAAGCAATGTCTGATTATTATAGTGTGTTTAGAGATGCTCTGTAATTGGCTAAGAATAATATGAAATAGATATTGACACTAGCAAACAAGAAGACAATTCAAAACTAGTGTCGCGAATTTGAAACAATTAGACCATTTTTACTTTCTCCGTTACGAAGTACGAGAAAGTATTGTGAACGTGAAAAACATTTTTTTTTTACTGAAATATCCATTTTGGGATGCCTAGATGTCATTTCAACAATTTCTGGAAAACAAATTTTTGTGTGTGTATGTGGCTGTGCGCGATGTATCTCAAAAACTAATAGAGCAATTGATATGAAACTTTGAACATATGTCTTATTTGATAATCCGAAGAACTGAAAAGCTTTTGGTAAAATTTCGTACACCGGAAGTGGGTGTTTACCTTCACTGTTTTTTTTTCCAATATATTTTAAATATGAAAAATATCACAAAAACATTGAACAATTATTAGAGGCCACTAAGAAATGAACATCTTTTGTTTGAAATCATTTGTCATAAAATCATTGTTATTCGAGACTAAAATGTATTTTTTTTTCATTTTTGGTTTATGATTATGAAACGATAATAATTACATCTTTAAATGAATAAGAATTGTAGAGAATGCCAAAATGAATAACTTATAAAGAATAAGTTTTTTTCGAAATCTCTTTGGTTTTTGAGTAAACTGGCTATTAGGATTTTCATCGTTCATAATTTTGACATTTTAAATGTCAGTTTTATCCGATTCTACAAAACGCTCGATTTACATTTAAAAAATGATTTAAATTGAAAATAATCCATGAAAGTGTAAATATAAATGATGATGCCATCAAAGAAAGTAACATCCCCATTTTTTTGATAATATTAATATCCATTTCATAAAGCTATTCTTAATAATATGAGCTATCAATGTGTAAATATTAAATCAATCAATTGTATAAATATCTATTCCTGTTATCTTGAATGTTGGTTATCATCAGGTTTTTCAGCCAAATGCATTTACACTTTAACCAACAAGTTACAAGTTATGTGGTAAATGTATTTGCTTATGTTGCCTACGAGCGCTAAACTGCCATTTTATGGTTTCAGTCGAAACAAGTTTAATAGTCTTGAGCAAGAAATTAAATAAGGCTGTTATCAAATTGATATTGTTGTAATTTGTATATTTAAATTTTTCCACTTCAAACAAGCATACCATCTAACTTTTTTTTAGATTATAATTTATACAGATTATTTAGAAGACAATCTAATATTTGATTTTCATACAGTAGTATTTATTTAGCTTTAGCAACAGTTGTAAAGTATGTTCATTAAAGAAAAAACTCAAGTGTGCCATGACTTTTTATTTAAAAAAATTTAAGTTGGTAACACATATTGAGGTTATGTTCCTACCGATAAATTAATTTGCTGTGATAAACGACGCAGAGAAGACGTAGGTTCACATTCCAAAATTCCTTCCACTTCCTGGTTTACGGAGAATACTATCCGTTTCATGAAATAATAGATCGTGATAAGGTATTTTTAAATTCATCATAAATAATGAGAACGTTCCAGAAACTCTGCCATAGGTGCGTCGAATGAATACACCCAATTTCCGTCCACTTTAATCCCATTTCGGAAATAACTTTAAACTAGAAACTTTTTTGCTGGTTGCTGTAAACCATTGTGACCACGGAATAATTGTGACTTTTAGAACGATCTGACGTTTTGTATGTCAATTCCTAACATGTGTGCCAACTTACATTTTTTAAATGAAAAAATCATGGCACACTTGAGGTTTTTTTAAATGAACATACGATAGCTTTCTCACACATTAAAATGTGCTTTAAAATGTAAAATATTTAAGTTATTTCGAAGTTTAAACATTTTTAGTAATTTGGAATTTGATTAATAAAAATTATACACAAAGCAGGTTAACTCACTGTAAAGTCTTCAAATGGTTCGAAAAAATTAGCATAGATAAAAATTTAATTATTTTTGAATGCCACCATATTCTTTTAACTATTCGAGTGTGGTTAGCTTGATCAGATCATCGCAACAGAAAGTAGGGATAGGATGCACACAAAATTGGTACACATAATTTTTTTATCTTTCTGCTGAAAATGTTTTTGATAGATGGAGTGAGGCTGATTTCATACTTTTGGTTTTGTTGAGATATCTTACAAGAAAATATCATATTCTATGAAGGGCAAAGTGAGGGAATCACTTAACCCTTTCGGCCCTGGTGGTGGCAATTGCCACCGCAACATTTACATGTCTTTGCTTACTATGACAATCCATATTTTTGCTGTTTATCACTAGATGCCACTTCAACAAAGCTTTACTAATTAATTCCTATACTAACTAAGCAAAAGAGTTCAAATTTGGTATTTATGGTCTTAAGAAGCTCCCCATCAATAATAATTAACAAAAAAATTTTTTTTTCAAATTTAAAAATCCAGGGCTGAAAGGGTTAAATTAACATGTCTGCTATTCTTCTCTAAATACATAATTCGCAAAAGCCGCGAAAATACATTTTGGGGACAAACCAAAAGTCAGGACAAATCCCGTCTGGTCATCTAAGTTTTGGTCTATATATTTGTTGGGCTAATCCAGGGCCGGCTCGTTATAAATAGCCATGGCACTAGCTGTGATGCTCGGCAAAAAATTTTAATTAATTCTTAAAACACTTTTTCGCCAGTTACTTCGGTCTAGGAAGATAAATCGTTCTTTCTTTCTTCAAAAAAGGAGGGTGGGTATGTTGTATAAGTGGCTCTACCATCAACATGTTCCACGAGCCGTTACTGATGTTAGGTACAGCCTTTAGCAATGCGATTATGATAAAATATTTCAAAAACATCTGCTCCGTATGTCCGAAAAAAAAAATTGTACATCATGTACTCTCGTATTTTGTATTTTTGCAATTTTTTCTAGATGAAATTTTTTAACACCAATCGATTTAGCTCTTTTTTCTGATGAAAATAAGGTATAACATAAAGGTCTACGATGATTATTAAAAGAGTTGAATTTTTCAATTTTTTCCATTTTCGAGTTTTCTTTGTTGACGCGTCACGGGCTTCAAATTGACATTTGTTCGTGCGAAAGTATGTTTTCTGAAGCGTCTTGAGGGGATCTTTCCCCGATTCGAACCAGTGGTTTCTTCAGGAAATCATTTTAAAGCCAATTTTTGAGCAAAAGTAAGAAGGGGTGCCGTTCTATCAAATTTCACGTTTTAGGCAAAAATTAAAAATTGCCAATTTTAATTGAATCCGACTAACTTGCACCGGAGGAGCACAGATTTGAAATCCGCGTTCGATTTGGATTCTTCGTTTAGCCGCTACGGCCGTTCAAAGTCTGAAAAATCGACTTTTTTCAACATTTTCATGGCGACTGGCCAATTTTTTTGCATTTTTTCCTAGATGACTTTTTTTAACGTCGATTTAGCTCGTTCTTCTAATGAAGAAAAATGAATTACATAAGGGTCTACGATAATTATTAAGAGTTGATTTTTTAATTTTTTTTTCATTTTCGAGTTTTCTTTGTTGACAAATCATTACATTCTTCGTTTAGCGGCTACGGCCGTTCAAAGTCTGAAAAAAACGGCTTTTTTCCAAATTTTCCATAATGTTCATTGATTTAGATAAATGAAATGCTTGTTTGTTGTAGAATGGGCGTTTATTCATTTGATTTATCAGTTATGGCATTAACCCTGGTCCAACAAGAAACACGTCATGGCTGATCCATGAACTTAATTCCTTGCTGTACCAACAGTCTTGGGAAAACCCTGTGATAAAACCAACCTTAGGCCTGTCGTCGAACATTTTTCAAGATAACACTGCAAGAATTTGAGATTTACGACGTCACATCGGCTGTCGTACTTCCTCTTTGACCAGACCAGAATACGTATGACTCAGAACAAAGTCATTTAACGATGTGAGGCTTAGCAATGGGCCTCCTCGCTTGATGTCGATTTTAATTAATAACCCAAGCAACAAGCAATCGGAGACCATGACACAGCACACTTCAATTCGGAGAGCAATCTTGCTATCAGAAATTGGGATCAGCGCTTAGAGCAGCCGAGAGAGCCCCTTTCTACATAACCAAGTACACAGCGCTTAGAGCGTCCGGAGGTTATTGAGAAAGCAGTACGTTCAATAATGACAGGTCAAAGTTGTTCGACATTAAACATGGAGCGCTCTAGATACCCCAACGACACCACTCTTATAGCGGAGGCCTTGAAAAAGCCACTTATGGTCCATAATGTCTTTGTTAGTTGTTGGTTATAAGACATTAAACATGGTACCGCAATGACACCATTATTTGAGAGGAGGTCTTGAGAAGGCCACTTATTGTCCTAATCAGGGGTGTGGAGTCGTGACAAAAATGTAGCGACTCCGGCTCCGACTCCAATTTTTTTTGTTTCGACTCCGGCTCCGGCTCAGATTCCTCAATTTTTTTATTCCGACGACTCCAACTCCGACTCCGACGTTAACAACGTCGTATTAGAATAACAATCAACATTCATTTTACGTATCATATAAAAAAACAAGGGGAAGCACCGTTCTCTGTCGAATATTTGCATCGTCGAATTTCTGAATATTTTTATTTTCGCTAATGCTAAAGTTGTGTGAGCAGTTCGATAATTGAATGCGTAATAGAATCTTCTAACTTGTAATCAGGGGTGTGGATTTGTGACAAAAATGTAGCAACTCCGACTCCGGCTCCGACTACTTATTTTTTTTTGTTTCGACTCCGACTCCGGCTCCGATTCCTGAATTTTTTTGTTCCGACTCCGACTCTGACTCCGATCTGTCAAATTTGTAGCCTCCAGACTCCGGCTCCGACTCCGACTCCGACCCCACATATTCACCGACTCCACCTCTCCCGACTCCGACTCCACACCCCTGGTCCTAATATCTATTAACCTTTGTTACTCATTATTTTTGATGGTAATTGGCTGAGAGCAGGCAAGAGACCCCCTGCCTTCACAACCAAGTACACAACGCTTAGAGCGTCCGGAAGTCGTGAAGAAAATCGTACGTAAAGTAGTAATGTCCGCTGATTTCGCATTTCGTAACAGAGTGATTATTCGGATGTGAATTGTGGGTTCACATTTCGTACTCGAGGCGGATGCGGTTTTTTATGGTATCAGTGCTTCGAATTTCGTGGTAGAGTAATTACTCGGATATAAATTACGGGTTTACATTTCATATTAGAGAGATTACTGAGATGCGGTCATTCATTAAATCAAGTTCACCTTTCGTGTTAGAGAGATTACTCACCCCAGATGTTGTCGAACCACTCGCTGACTCTCGCTACTCAATATCCATCATGGAAATCTCCCCGAATTTTGTGTTCCCGTCCTTTTATAATTTCATTTGGTACATTGCGAAGCTGCCTCGTGTATTTTTTCTTTTTTTGACTTAGACTTTCGCCATTCAGTCACGACACATGGTTTTGTTTTCGACGTTGATTTTTCTGAATTGTATTTTCATTAATCTAGGTTACGTTTTCTTCCTGGTACTAAGTGGTGTGTTCAAATTTACGTGTTATTTATTTTATATCGTCGATTTTATTAGTTGAATGCTTTTTCGACATGATTTTAGAGTATACAAGCTTAAATGTTCTTTATCCGAGGCTTATTTTTCGGCGCGGATTTTGTTATAGGTTTTTTTATAGGTACGCGTCGCGATGTTTTTCCGGCCGCGAGTCCGTTGTTTATTTTTATTATCTCAACTTCTTCCTCACATTATATTTTCCGATTGATATTTATCATGCGCTGTGTGTATTTGTGTGAATTACATTTATCAGATTATTAAAATTTCGAATTATTTTGCTGAAAAAAATATTGGATTAATAATTTTTTACTCATTACAATAATAATTCCTATTTGAAAATGCCGAAAAGCAAAACAGAAGGTTCTCGCTATACAAATTCATTATTACTTTAAAATGTCTACTACATAAAGCGAACACCGAACATTGATGAAATACCTATGTCGCAAGATGTTTTGCACGAGCTCAAAACATTTTATTTTCAAATTCGATTTTTATATCTTGTAATCATCCTGCCGTTTTTTATTTTACTTCTAGTGCATCTGAAAGACGTGTCGTGGCTTTTTTTATCCGGGGAAACAAAAAGTACTCCCCTTTTGATGCAGTACACATATCGGGAGGTTTTTTTCTAATGTTCAAAAAGTTTTGAAACTCGTTGATTTTGATGGCTTATTAGCACTTCAGCCATTTTTTGTTTCACGCTGAGGACTTTTTTCATCCAATGAAACATGGAGCAAGATTAGCTCTTCTGCCATGTCTAGTTTCACTTTGAGGACTTTTTCATCCGATGAAACATGGGCTAAGGTCAGGTGAATAAGGAGGGTGGGGCACAAGCGTCATGCCTTTTTTTATTCGAAGCTGTTGAACACTTTGCGTGGTGTGGATGTGAAGAACCAGTCTACTGTTTGCCACAACAAGAGGCATCCGAAATCGTAAAATGTGGACTTCATATCTTCCGAAAATCGTGATACAACCAGATAAAGCACTGGTTAATCGTTTGAAACAGAGGAATGAATTCCGAGTGCGCAATCCTTTCCAAATCAAATAAACAGATGATCACGTTGGTACTATTTTGGGTCAGGGGAAGTGGTAGATTTCTGTGAGTGTCAAGTTGGCAACCCAGTGAGTTCTGATAGTTCGGAATAGAGTTCTCAATTCATTTTGATGTATCTAGAAGTACTATTAACTTTTAGAAAAGAGTTCTGTTAAATTGTACTGGAAGGAATTTTGTTAAAAACTAGTGAGATGTGCTTGTCTGCGACTTTTTCAAAACGACTCCAGTGCTACTAATCTTTGTACTATAGTTCCTGATACTTTTAAAAAAGAGTTCCGTTGAATTTCCAGTGATAAAAATTTCGTTGAAAAATTCGAAATATTTAAATTCATATTACTCGCCAAACATTGGTTTACTATAGTTCCTGATACTTTTAAAAAAGAGTACTGTTGTATATATTGAGATAAAAATTTCGTTGAAAAATTCGAAATATTCAAATTCATATAACTCAATTTTTTTTGTTGCCTCAAATTTATTTATTCATATTGCCAAATATTGGTTTAATCAAAATATTTCATAACAATTATGGATAGAACTCGTAAAGAACTATGAGAAACTTCAATCAGAACTACTCGGAACTCTCAAACATATTTTTTGAAAAATTCCAGGCAGCTCAATTTTACAGAACTCTTTTTTAAGTTTCTTCTAGATACATCAAAATGAATTGAGAACTCTATTCGGAACCATCCGAACTCTTGACACTCTCGATTTCTGTTGCGTTTCGCGGTCCCAATCATGAAGTTCGATTATGACTTACGGAAAAAAGTTGGAGCCGCCTCTAACTGCACTAGATAGGCTAAGGATTTAAAAAAATCGCTAAAGTTACGCGTAGCCTCTCTGGTGCAGTGATGTAGACGATTCCAGTGCTACTAAACCTTTGGAAATTTGCCCTTAGCTAATGAAGTAGTTTATAAAAATCGTGACCATCGCTTACAACAACTAAAATGAGCTCATATTGAAATGATTATTATTTGCAAGCAAATAATTTTCGAATTTTCTTCGTGAATCAAAAGTGTGAACATGCCTCCGACAGGTATCGAACCTGCAATCTCCAGATCTCCGCTTTGGGATGCTGCCAGACCGGAGATCTGAAAGTCAAAAGATCGGTTATGGTATGTTTAGTGTTAAACAGGGTTCGGAAAATATCCGATATTTATATAAATATCAATATATCGGATATATATATATCGGATATATATCCGATATATATCAACTTCTTGATATTTATTCTTGGTCATTAATATTAATGTTTATATGACTTATTAATTATATAATGCACGTACTTTATTTATATTATATTTATCTATTGCAAACAAACACAGTTTCTTACAATATAGTAAAAAAATAACAATAACAAATTATTAAAATATTTGACATCAAATTGAAATTTTTTTGAAATAAGGACTTTTTTTATCTTCACTATGTTTTCAGGAATAAATTAAAGGATTTTCAAATTGAGGACCTTTTCTTTGTTTTTTTTTGCTTACACTTACTTTTTCATTTTTAACCGAGTCGTGAGTCACTTGAAAAATCGCCTCTTTCCGACAAAAAAGAGACATTTCGCCCATCTCTAGTTTATATTAGAGCCAGTGGCGGCCCGTAGAATATACTTCTCCCCCACCCCTCATTTTTTGAAGAAAGACAACGATTTATCTTCCTAGTCCAAAGTAACTGAAGAAAAAGTGTTTTAAGAATTAATTAAATATTCTTGCGGAGCTTGAAACTGCAGGTTGTGTGTGTCAAATATTGAAGTGGATTATCAAAATTACATTCATTCTAAATGCATTTTGAAATTTTGAAGCTTAGTTCGGCCGAAATTATTTTTTTACGACTGCAATCTTTTCTCTGCTTTTCAACTTTTGAGGAGTGCCATTTTGTTTCCAGCCACTATGTGTCAAATATTAAAGTGGATTATGAAAGTTGGGTTCAGTCTGGATGCATTCTGAAATTTTGAAGGTTACTTTGATCGAAATGAATTTTTTACAATTTTTATAAGCGCAGACTGCAATTTTTTTCTCAGTTTTTCAACTTTTGATGGTTGCCGTTTTGTTTCCAGCCACGATGTGTCAAATATTAAAGTGGATTATCAAAGTTAGGTTCATTCTGGATGCATTCTGAAATTTTGAAGATTACTTTGATCGAAATGAATTGTTTACAATTTTTATAAGCGCAGCCTGCAATTTTTTTCTCAGTTTTTCAACTTCTGATGGTTGCCATTTTGTTTCCAGCCACGATGTGTCAAATATTAAAGTGGATTATCAAAGATAGGTTCATTCTGGATGCATTCTGAAATTTTGAAGATTACTTTGATCGAAATGAATTGTTTACAATTTTTATTAGCGCAGACTGCAATTTTTTTCTCATTTTTTCAACTTTTGATGGTTGCCATTTTGTTTCCAGCCATGATGTGTCAAATATTAAAGTGGATTATCAAAGTTAGGTTCATTCTGGATGCATTCTGAAATTTTGAAGATTACTTTGATCGAAATGAATTGTTTACAATTTTTATAAGCGCAGACTGCAATTTTTTTCTCAGTTTTTCAACTTTTGATGGTTGCCATTTTGTTTCCAGCCACGATGTGTCAAATATTAAAGTGGATTATCAAAGATAGGTTCATTCTGGATGCATTCTGAAATTTTGAAGATTACTTTGATCGAAATGAATTGTTTACAATTTTTATTAGCGCAGACTGCAATTTTTTTCTCATTTTTTCAACTTTTGATGGTTGCCATTTTGTTTCCAGCCACGATGTGTCAAATATTAAAGTGGATTATCAAAGTTAGGTTCATTCTGGATGCATTCTGAAATTTTGAAGATTACTTTGATCGAAATGAATTGTTTACAATTTTTATAAGCGCAGACTGCAATTTTTTTCTCAGTTTTTCAACTTTTGATGGTTGCCATTTTGTTTCCAGCTACGATGTGTCAAATATTAAAGTGGATTATCAAAGTTAGGTTCATTCTGGATGCATTCTGAAATTTTGAAGATTACTTTGATCGAAATGAATTGTTTACAATTTTTATAAGCGCAGACTGCAATTTTTTTCTCAGTTTTTCAACTTTTGATGGTTGCCATTTTGTTTCCAGCCACGATGTGTCAAATATTAAAGTGGATTATCAAAGTTAGGTTCATTCTGGATGCATTCTGAAATTTTGAAGATTACTTTGATCGAAATGAATTGTTTACAATTTTTATAAGCGCAGACTGCAATTTTTTTCTCAGTTTTTCAACTTTTGATGGTTGCCATTTTGTTTCCAGCTACGATGTGTCAAATATTAAAGTGGATTATCAAAGTTAGGTTCATTCTGGATGCATTCTGAAATTTTGAAGATTACTTTGATCGAAATGAATTGTTTACAATTTTTATAAGCGCAGACTGCAATTTTTTTCTCAGTTTTTCAACTTTTGATGGTTGCCATTTTGTTTCCAGCTACGATGTGTCAAATATTAAAGTGGATTATCAAAGTTAGGTTCATTCTGGATGCATTCTGAAATTTTGAAGATTACTTTGATCGAAATGAATTGTTTACAATTTTTATAAGCGCAGACTGCAATTTTTTTCTCAGTTTTTCAACTTTTGATGGTTGCCATTTTGTTTCCAGCCACCATGTGTCAAATATTAAAGTGGATTATCAAAGATAGGTTCATTCTGGATGCATTCTGAAATTTTGAAGATTACTTTGATCGAAATGAATTGTTTACAATTTTTATTAGCGCAGACTGCAATTTTTTTCTCATTTTTTCAACTTTTGATGGTTGCCATTTTGTTTCCAGCCACGATGTGTCAAATATTAAAGTGGATTATCAAAGTTAGGTTCATTCTGGATGCATTCTGAAATTTTGAAGATTACTTTGATCGAAATGAATTGTTTACAATTTTTATAAGCGCAGACTGCAATTTTTTTCTCAGTTTTTCAACTTTTGATGGTTGCCATTTTGTTTCCAGCCACGATGTGTCAAATATTAAAGTGGATTATCAAAGTTAGGTTCATTCTGGATGCATTCTGAACTTTTGAAGATTACTTTGATCGAAATGAATTGTTTACAATTTTTATAAGCGCAGACTGCAATTTTTTTCTCAGTTTTTCAACTTTTGATGGTTGCCATTTTGTTTCCAGCCACGATGTGTCAAATATTGAAGTGGATTATCAAAGTTAGGTTCATTCTGGATGCATTCTGAAATTTTGAAGATTACTTTGATCGAAATGAATTGTTTACAATTTTTATAAGCGCAGACTACAATTTTTTTTCTCAATTTTTCAACTTTTGATGGTTGCCATTTTGTTTCCAGCCACGATGTGTCAAATATTGAAGTGGATTATCAAAGTTAGGTTCATTCTGGATGCATTCTAAAATTTTGAAGATTACTTTGATCAAAATGAATTTTTTACAATTTTTATAAGCGCAGACTGCAATTTTTTTTCTCTGTTTTTTAACTTTTGATGGTTGCCATTTTGTTATCAGCTATAATCAGTGGCGGTTCGTGGAACATGAAGATGGTAGAACCACTTATACAATATAGACCCCCCGCCCTCCTTATTTTTTGAAGAAAGAAAGAACGATTTATCTTCCTAAACCAAAGTAACTGGTGAAAAAGTATTTTACGAATTAATTTAAAAATTTTGAAACTACAGGTAGTGCCATTACTCGTTAATCACGATATATATCATGATATATATCGTGATATATTTCCGATGATATATATCGTCCGAACCCTGGTGTTAAATAACTAGTTTTTTCGCATCTTATTAAATAATATAAACGTTGTTAAATCGTTTTTGATTGAGAAAGTTGTCCATTATTCGACCGAATCATTTTCTCCACAGGTGACGTCCAATCAAATGATATCGGTTTCATTGCCCAACAGGTGACATCCAATCAAATGATAGCGATTTTATTGCCCAATAGGTGACGTCCAATCAAATGATAGCGGTTTCATTGCCCAACAGTTTAGTTGTTACTATGGTTACGATTCGTTTTTTATCAGCGAACTGCCGGAATTTCCAAATAGAAAAATTATTCGTTATAATTTAATACATACAGAAAAATCTTTAGGTAATTATTTAATATGATGCGAAAAAGTATACTATTAAACTCGTGAACAAGTTGGCCATTGCCACTCGGGTGAATTGCAACACGAGGCGTAGGCGAGTGTTGCAAACTTCACCCTCATGGCAATGGCCAACTTTCTCACTCGTTTAATAATATACTAATTTTGTAGCAACAGTAACTGTTATAACGGTTTCTGGAAAATAACCGTTACGCTTAAGTACCTTTCATAATTTATTTTTTTCTCTTTTATATACAATTCTTCCGTCATATTTCTCAGATTCATGTTATTCATTGTTTAAATGGAGCTTCTCGTCTAAACTATGTTTCAACGTTTTCTCTTTAGTTGGTAATCAATTGTAATTATTATGTTTCAGGCGTTGAATAATGTCAAGCACTGGTATAGGAGAAAACACGATTAGCGAAGTAAAGATAGAACCGTCGACTTCTTCCACGACTGGATCTACGTACACGTTTCCGGAAGTGGTACGCTCGCCGGATGTGAAGGGACACGGGAGGAGCGCGAGCCATGGAGGCGGTACCGGGCCGGGCACCGTCGTCGGGCGGCCCTCGGCCCTCAAGTCGGCGCGCGGCCACCAGCGGGCCTTCTCCCAGGGCCAGATCACGGAATCGAGCGGGATCCGGCCGGGGCACAGCCGTGTCGGCTCGAAGACTGACTTTATCTTACCACCCGGGCACAAGGAGCCGGAGTCCACGTCCGGCGTGCCGTCGAGGGCCTCGGCGAAGGGACACTCGCGGCAGGCCTCCAGGAGCGAGTCCATTTACACGCTGAGGCGGACGGCGCCTCCGCCGCTGTGGAGGCGGTTTCTGAGCTTTATCTTGAGACGTTCCCCGCGCTACGATCAGGAGGAGCGTTATCGTACCGTAGTGCCTAACCACACCGTGCCCCCAAAAACTCCGCGGAAGGAACACCCCAACGGCAAGAGGCCTAACAACAAGGTGCGCACCACCAAGTACACCCTCCTGTCGTTCCTGCCGAGGAATCTGCTGGAGCAGTTCCACAGGGTGGCCAATTTGTACTTCATCTTTATCGTGCTTTTGAACTGGTTCCCGGCGATAAACGCGTTCGGTAAGGAGATCGCCATGATCCCGGTTATGTTCGTGCTCGGTGTTACCGCCGTTAAAGACTTGTTCGAGGACCGCAGGAGACACGCTAGTGATAAACGGATTAATAACTCGACGTGCCGCATCTACCAGAGGTAAGTTCTATTTGATACCATTTGTTTAACTTGTCGATTGTAAAGGCAGATCTGTAATGTTGAAAAACAATGTGGCTAGAAAAACCCCGGCCACTTTTCCAACTCTTAACACCAGGTGTCGCTGCTTTTTTACGACGTTCTGGTTTTTAAATTAAAATTAGCTACTAAATAAATTAGAAACAATCTTACTTGTTGCAGAAAGCATTAAATAAATTCAATAAAACGAAATGTAGCCTGAATATATGAATATTCAACCTGTTCGTTAATCTGCAAGCAAAATTAAGTCTTACTACTGCGCTATCCACTGTGAATTTAATTTTATTGTCTGACGATGAAGCAGCATCAATAACATACTTCTTAAAATTTTATTTACCAAAGCGCCATCTATTGACAGCCGCAAGAAAACTGGCCGGGCTTTTCCTAGCCACTCTGTATTGTTGAGAAAAGTGATTCGTATCAGAGCTAAACTAAATAATAGTTATTATTGTTATATCATCAGAGTTCTGACATTTAAAAGTAGTACAATTGTACCCCACCAGAAGGATAAAGGTAAGTTATAACAGGTTAAGGCGTGATTTTTTTCCGTGGTTTTCAAAACCATCAATATTAAAATTCGTAACGAATACAGGCGAGTCCAGTTTTAGAAGTCACGAAACATGTTTAAATGAACAAGGTCACGTGGTGCAGCCGTTCTAATAACATTTAGGGGGAAATGGTGTTATTTATTTAATCGAGGCCATTGCATAATATCGAATGAAAATCATACGAATCCGAAGAAACCTCACCTCCGGAAATTATTCCATTAATATTAAATCAACTCATGTTTCGAATATTACTTTCGTTACAAGGTGCAACCGATGTTTAAATTCAAACCGAAAGAAGTTTACCAATCATCTGTGCACATACATCGCACGCCCGAAGAAAGGTTCATTAAAAATAACTCAAGCATTTATTTACAAATGTTTTAAGTGAATGAACGCTTAAGCAAATTACTTCCACCAGAGGCGTCTGTATCTAATAGTAGACAATTTTTTATTTAAGATATTGTAAGGAAGTAATTCTTTTGATTCGTGTTCGCTTGCCTTCTTACAACTTCCCGCGGAAGAAATGGGAAATTGCGTGTTAGATAGTGCAAATCCGTGCGTGCACTTGAAGGAAAAAGAAATCTGCCATGCCGTGATGCCTTATTTTAGGTCCTTGAACCGGTTTTCTTACTGGTAAAAAAATGATTTTATTGATTATGTTTCTTGATCTCTGAATTTATTTATAATAATAAAGCATTTATTTAGCAGAGATGAGTGCAATATTATGTTAATCAATAGTAAAACAGAAAAATAAATGTAAATTCGTATCTTCAGCAAATGAAAGTTCTATATTCTCGAAGCTACCATATGTATAAAAATTATTTAGATAAGGCATGGTCATGATAAACAAAATCACGGTCTTAGATTAGTTAAGCACGTTGTTGACTTTATGTCATATGAACAACTGGTGGCGAAGACGTGATGCGACGTATCAAACCTGCAACGTACGTTTCGAAATACAAAGCCACCCTTTATCTAAATATTTTTTATACATATGGTATAAGCTCGTAGAGAAGAAAGCAGTGTCGGCTCGTGGAACATGTTGATGGTGGAACCACTTACACAATATCCCCTGCCCCCTCTATTTTTGAACAAAGAAAGAACGATTTATCTTCCTAGACCAAAGTAACCGGCGAAAAAGTGTTAAAAAATTCTTGCTCAACTTGAAACTACAGGTAATGCCATGGCTCCTTGGCTCTATATAACGAGCCACCCCTAAAAGAAAGAACTTATTATTTTTTTATAAACAAGTCTCGACTCGTAGAAATATAAGCAATAAGCAACCCTTATGCGCTCCTCCCTAAAATAATTACCTTCTTGGAATCCTGAAAGTTTACTTTCTTTCCACTGGTTTGTCTTGAAGGTTGCAGCATTTCCTTCACGGTTTCATCGCCTGGGATATAGGATTTTTGTTATAATTACTTCTATTAATAAGAATATTCTAATTATTGATTTAACACAAAATGAATTTTGGTTCGGAAGTTGTTGGTGTTGACAAACTTCCTCCTTGATGGATAAGAAAACTGAAGACACCGACTTTGCTATTAATGCCGTATTCTTGATATTGCGGGTTGTTGCCTTTGAAAAATCTATCTGGGCTAAATCATTTCAATATTCTCGTCCAGAACATGCAAAACATATTTTAGGGAAGGGTGTGGTACTAATGTACGCTTGGGGGTAATAAACATTAAGCACAGATACACAGTGCGCGCCTAAAGTATGGAATAAATTCAGTAAAACCTAAATAAAATATTTTTGGAAAAATTCCTCGAACAGGTCGATTTTCTTTGATAAAAATCCATATTTTTGCTTAAAAGTCAATTTGTTTTAATTTTTTCTATTAATTTATTTCCTATAAGTCATCATGTGGCCAATCCAATTTTTTAAGATTTTTCTAGAAATACACGTTGCAAGCATAATCTGATTCGAAATGCTCGAGAAATCGCGCCGAGTGCGACGGGTCGGGCGACGCGATGCTAGCGGGATCATAACGCCCGCAGTGTGACATCCACGTCGCGATGTCGTCCCGCCAGCGTCGCGTCGCCGTCCCGCCCCGTCCGCTGTTTGACCAAACCTTTAAAGATGTTGTGGGATCAAGTGACACTTTTCTTGCTTTCAAGTAATTTTTTTGTGAAACAAAGTGCAGTTTTATTATTATTATTATTACATGCTTCATCATCCAAGAAATACAAAAAAAAAATATTGGAAAACGACGAGTCTTTTCTGAAGATTTATTTATTTGTTTATTTCTTTAGTGCCTGCGTGCAGTGATAAATACATTCAACCTCGTGTTATTTTGATAGCTTTGCTATTTTAAAACGTAAATTGTTTGTTGGATAATTCAAAATCCGCCGTTTTATTAGCCAGGAAAGTAGTAGTGTTTCTATTGCAGATATTGCTAGATTTATGTTGAAGATTTTGTAAATATAGATTTGTTTCTTTTTAAAAAAACTAAAAAATTAAAAAAGTTGTAAATATGAATGATTGTTTTCAAGTCATACGACAACTGGGGACCGGTTTTCATATTATTATATCTCATCAGCACAGTATATTTGAAGACAGGGCAACGGTAGATACTAATACTATACGAGTTATAATTATCGCTTGTTTACTGTTCCCTAAAACTGTCGGTGGGTAATTTGTGCAAACGCTTAAGACAAGAAATCTTGCCGTAATGGTGCATCTATCCTAAATCCATCTAAAGATTAGTTTGCTCTAACTCAAATCTAAAAACTAAAGATGTGTTTATGTTTGATTAATCCTTTGTACTGCACGGATAACCGATATACAAACAAAAATCCTCTGCATTTTATAAATTTAAATTCAGCCAATTATGACGTTTATTGCCAGGAAAGCTTTGCTCATATATTACAATTTATCGACGATTCAAAAGAAGATTAATCTAATATTACATAAAAAAGATAAGGAATACCCATTAATCAGTTTATTATTACATTGAGTTAAGTGTTATTACAAATTAATTGAAAAGGTTTGATTGTAGCTGCCAATTGCGGTGGATTTTTGGCCCGTCCATCGGCTGACGCACATGCCCAAAATTCCCGTTCCGAGCAAACGGACCGCAAATTTCTCCATGAATCCGGATTGATGAAATACACACAACATTCGCGACGCGGTCCGGTCCAAATAATTACCGTTCACCTTGCATGCCCACATTCCTCCCAAGTTCTTTGCCGTCCGGCCCAACTGGACGACGTTCATTAATTCAGAAATTCGCTCCGTTGCGTAATCTTGGGCCAGCTGTTCCGCTGAAAAGTTTGCTGCCTCTCCAATAAAATCAATTTCGCCGTGTTTACAGTTCGTGCGCAGAATTCAATACTTCAAACTGAAGCTTTTGACAATAATATAAAGCATTTAGGCCATTCAATAGGATGATTAATTTCTTAAGGTATAGTAATATATTTAATGCTGAAAGCCATTAAGCAGTCTACAACCTATAAAGATATAACTCGACTTTCATATTAATTAAAGCGGTCGATAAATATTCCGTAAATTGTATGAAATTAATCATTCATTTCATTAATGTCAAAGTTAATATTCAGGTTGTTAAAGAGAATACAGTTTAATCTCTCATTTAAGGCTCACACAACTTATTTTAATTAGTTACTCTGCAAAGGGAAATACTGCAGGTTAGAGATGGGCAAAAGGACTCTATTTTGTGAGGTGCTTCATAAATTAGAGATGGGCAAAAGGACTACTTTTTGTTTGCTGCTTCATAAAGAAGTCTCCTAACTTATGATACATTGCACAGAAAAGGCTTCAAATTTATTTTTCATTTATTAATTTAAGTCTTCATTTTCAAAAATTAGTATACAAATTTGCAATGCGAATTAATGAAATAGTGTTAAAAATTGTACAGTACAGTGTAACAATTATACACAACAAAGGGGTCTGAACTTTTCAATTGAAGTAATAAAGGTATTCAACCTTGTGTTATTTGATATCTTAGATATTTTTAACAAGCAGTAAACAGTGAACTTCAGATTATCCGCGGAATTGATCGAAAAAGGATACAAATCAACACAAACATGTTTTTAAACAATTTTTATTTTTGACAGAAACGCACGAACTGAGTGAGTTATGAGAATCGGATGTGGGCGATTGTAGAGGAAGAGGAGAGGCAGTGCGAAATGACTTTGGTTGATTGACTCCCAGTCATCCTAACAGGTTGTCGCTCTAAAAAAAAGAAAGGAAGATCACCGTTAATCAAGAATTTACTGTATTAATTGTATAATTCAATATTCGTCGCAGCATTAGCCAGAATAGTACATAGTTGCTTCAATAAATAATTTGTTAATATGCACAACTCAAATTATCGAAGACTTATTGTACGTATTGTACTTAAATTAAAAGTAATAATTTCATATTATCGATAAAATTTGTAAATCTCCTGTTGTAAGCTAATGGACACTTATTAAAATACGAAGTGTGGGCGTGAGTAAACTTCGATTCTAGGTCACAAATGACTCACACATCACATAATGGAAAATCGGTGTCGTACCATTCCGTTATCCAGACTCTGCCGAATTTCGCAATTTCGCTAAAAAGGTTAGCAGAAGTGTGGATAATCGGATCGAGCCAAGGAAAGGCTAAATTAACCTTTTAATTTCGCAATCGCAAATGAGCTTTAATGGCGATAACAATTAGTAAATTAGTCGTTTGTGTAAAAGCCGTATCCTGTTCATTTACTCATAGAATTGATTACACGCTCAAATATAATATAATGATACGAAGAAAGACGTAGACTTCTAATACTGGAGCTCAACAATGAATCATAACTAAGTTGTCATCGTGAGGACGTTAACAATTGCTACAAAAATTCCGACAAGATTTTGCTCGATGCGCTCCACTGGTTTCATCGAGAACGTGCACTTTACCTGGATTGTAGTGAACGACTTCTTCTACTTTCACCATACGTTATCATATTACAGATTTAAAGCAATCCAAATCGAATCATTTCAGATTTTGTTATACCACTCATATATTGAAGACTTCGGCAATATTCTCAAAGTTTAATTTAACAAAATATGGCAAAGTGTTTTATTTCGTATGATTTCAATTTAGTGTCTTGTAGCTTAACGAATGATAATGACCAGTCTCAAGGCGCCGCTTAACAAGGGGACTAGACAACTCCCACAACTAGATCTAGGACAGATATCATTTCGAGGCTTGTGTTTTTGAAATAAGCAATTTTAAAATCGAGCACTAAATGTACAGATATAAATAATGACAAATTGATGACCAAGCAGTCAATGCCAATCAAAAAAAAGCAAAAAATTGGGCACTTCTAATTTTATTTTCAGAAGAACAGAAATAATAACACGTTTAGTGTCTGTAAAACTAATTTTTTTTTGTCCTGCGACATTTTTCAAAAAATATTTTTGATAGTTCTAATTGGTGTTTCCTAAAGTTCTTTAGGAGTAATGTCCATAATTGTTATGAAATATTTGAATTAAACCCATATTGAGTGACTAGTATGAATTTGAATATTTCGAATTTCCAGCTTCGAAATTCAACAGAATTCTTCTTCAAAAGTATCAGAAACCATGGTACTACCCCAAACACACCTTAAAACTAGTTACGAACTATTCTATTAAAATGTTTTGGTGCGGTATCAAGTTGGCACCCCATTAAAAAAAATTCTAACAGTTCAATCTTACAGAACTCTTCTAAAAGTTGATATTGCTTATAAATACATCAAAATGAATTGAGAATATTCAGAACTATTAGAACTCTTCATTGAGGTGCCAACTTAACACACTCGTGATGACGTTTATCTTCCACCATGCAATACACACATTTTGGCCCAAAAGAATTGTTTGTTCAAATATCTCTAGTGACGAAATTATTAACAAAGTAAAAGTACTATACTTAAGATACCTGAGGGCGAGATTTGTACTAGCCACACCAGTAAAATTTGAAGATTTTTTCGATCATTAATGGTGGTATTTATATGCCAGCACATTGACAAGTTAAGTAATTTCTTCGCAATTATTATAATGTTTTATGCTATATAATTATACTGGAGATGGGTAACTCTTTAATGAACCGGCTCAAAGAGTGTAGACAGTGAAGTGAGAAGTGAGGACCTTTTTTTTAGCTGTTCACTTCATGCCACAGATATGTGTACGAGTACACTCTTTGACTCTTTTAAAGGATGTAAATATGCATATTGGCGAAAATTTGGATGAGGGATAACCTTTTTAGCTCTCCATTGTGTGTACGGAATATTTTTTAAAGTGAGGACCTTTTTTGTAGCTCCTCACTTTATTTTACAGATACTTTTTACTGTTTCAAATAACAAATTATATTGTCATGACTTGACACTCCGAGTCGACTCTCTTCACTGAGTCTGACCTTGTAAAGCAGATCACAAAGAGTCATTTTGTTCATCCCTAAATTATACCTCATTCTCTAACATAATATAAGGTGTGAGCCACAAAATTTTGTTTCAGAGTTGGCCATGTCTGAGAGAGAGAAACATAGCAGTCATGTCTGAGATTAATTCATTTTTTTTTAAATCTAATTCAATTGAACTTATCTAGTCTCATGACGTATTAATATGCAACATACCTCATTTATTTCACAGCCAACCTTTGTGGCTCACACGATATAATATAGCACAGGGTGGACCAAAAGTTCGTTTACATTTCGAATGATGATTTAAAAGAAACTAGTTATGTGAGATAAAAACTTTATATTTTTTATTAATGTACACAAATAGGGATTTTTTTTTAAATGACATCATCTATTTGTGATATTTGACTATTTTGACACTGCTGCAACCTGGAGCGGAAATTTTCAATGACGGCCTCACAAGTGTTTCGTGAAATGTTTTGCATTTCCTCTCGAATATTTTCCTTTGATTCCTCTAGGGACACTGGGTTGCTGTTGAAAACTTTACTTTTATCCCCAAAGAAAGAAGTCCAGTGGGGATAAGTCCGGGCTACGAGGTGGCCAGTTAATGGCACCTCTTTTGTCCAAAAATTTCGCGAACAGCACTTGTGAGTCGTTGGAAGTGTGGCATGTTGCCCCATCTTGCTGAAACCACGATCGTTGATTAAAACCGTCGAAATCCTGTAGCGCTGGTGAAAAAAGTGCTCTAGCATGGCAATATACCGCTCTGTATTCACTGTAACAGCATTTCTTCGGCGATCTTCAAAAAAGTATGGACCAATATGTCTCTTGTTGGCAAAGCTGCCCATACAGTAACCTTGGGTGAATGCAGAGGTTTTTGATGCTCCAATACCTGCAATTTTGCCTATTCACATGTCCATTTAGATAGAAGTGTGCCTCGTCTGAGAAAAAAATGTTGGTAAAGCTGGTGAACCTCTCTAACATTTCGTTTGCAAATTGGAACCTGTGAGCGTGATCTTGAGGCTTTAATTCCTGTACCATTTGGATTTTGTACGGATGTAAATGTAAATATTTTTTTGAAGAATACGAATCAAAGATGTTCTGGGCACACCTAAAGCATTAGACCACTTCCGAGTAGAGAGTCCATGATTTTCACGAATACAGGCTCGACGTTTTCGGGATCTCTTGATGTTCTAGGTCGGCCGGATCGTGGTTGATTCATTGTTGAACCTGTCACTTCATATTCTTGTACCAAGGGGCGACCTCTATTTTCTATTGTACTATCACGGCCAAAAAAAATATGACACATTTTTTGTCTAGTGTGAATCTCTATTTACTCTAGATAGATATTAACAGTTGGGAATTACCCAATTTACATGAATAAATTTTAGAAAAAATACCGCACTAGATTACAATACTTTTAGTCGTTTATTAATAAATCTGATCACACTTTGGAGACCTTTAGCGAAAAAGTAATTAAAGCCATAAAAATAACGAAGCAGGAGGTAATGGAACCGCGACAAAGGACGTCATATGAATCAACTTATTTCCTCTATAGGAAATAAAAATTATAAATACGCGGTAGTAAACACTGACTGAATTTTAACGCAATATTTTTCTTTAGTACTGCTAATTCCATTACTTGTTTGGTGAACTTTTTCCAAAAAAAGTAATACAATCAGTATTGCTGGATGAAATACCCAAGTTTTATTGCATTAGAATCCAATCAGTGTAAAGTAATACAATCAGTATTGATGGATGCTGGAGTAAAGAAAATACCCAAGTTTTATTGCGTTAGAATTCAATCAGTGTTTCTATTTAGAATTTATATATTTATATCTTCTAGTAGCCACAAATGTTCCAAACCATTCATGAAATGCACACACATATTCGAGATAAAGTTTTCTCCCAAACTTGGCCTTCAAATTCTATCGTAGATTTAGAATTTTTATATTTGTATCTTCTAGTAGCCACAAACATACCAAATCTTTCATGAAATGCGCGCATATATCCAAGACAAAGTTTTCTCCCAAACTTGGGCTTCAAAAATAGCAGGAGAAAACGTTAAAGTTAAAAATTTGTTGATTGGCCAGTTACGAGGTGAAAAAATTGGAAAGTTAAAAAAAGCAAGTTTGGCTCCGAATTGGTTCCAGCATTGTAAAAACCTCGAGATACAAGCTTAGCCCGTTCAACAGTTTTAATAAGTCTATACAATCGATAAATATTCAAGCTACACAAGTTCTTTGAATCGTAGACACTTCCAGCATGTCCAGGTGTTAACAATGACGAACAATTAAGCCAAGAAAAATCATAAGAATCTAAAAAGTAAAAAAAGCGAATTGGTTCCGATTTTTTCTCCAACGCCATCTAGAAATCTGAATACTTGAAGCTACAAGCTTGGCTCATTCAACAGCTTTTTAATAAGTTGGTATTAGAGGTGGGAAAACTTATGAGTCGAATCTTAGAAATTAGTAGAGGTGTAAAGTGTGTAAATGTAATTAAATTTTTCGAAGTGAGGGCCTTTTTTTTGTCTTTCAAAAGAGTCATGAGTCACTCTTCTCAAACAATCAATGATGAGTTTTCTAAAAGCTATTACAACTACTTTAAAGCGTAGAAACTTTCAGACTGTCCAGGTTTCTAATAATGATGTTCTCTTTTATTTCCTAAATCTAAAATACTAGCAGAATTACCAATTCTGGGTAATATTCCTCATGAGGCAAAAAACTATTATTTAATAACTTGATTGGGTTTTAAAATTAAACATTCGTTTTGTGACACGTGTTTGGACAATTCGTCTAGTCAATTTGAAAACACAAACTCCGTACGTAATTGTATTCTAAGAGAAAAGTACTTTAAATAGTAGTCCTGCTCAAAATAACGAAAATGTCATCTAATACGCTACTCTGTAGATCCGAGAAAAATGGCACAGTTAAACTAAAGAAATTCGCAGCAAAGAAAAAAACACATTACAGACTGACTATTGTCTAGAAATATTTGGTTTAAATGTTAAGCAAGTGCAATAGCACGATGTTGAAACAATTATCATAGTTTGACTCTTGCAATAAACTTTCCTTTCCATCGATGATGTCATTTAGAGGACCGGCATTACTAGGCGATTGCGGAACATTTCTAATCCGGCCGTTCGAAACCGCTTCAAACTTTTTGATCAGTTTTCGCTCACGTAAAAAAATTATAATTCGTACCATTTGTAAATAAGCGTCATAATATAAATTATAGATATTTACGACTACCATTGTATATACATACCGGGTGACCCAGGGATCTGTAAAAGCCCCATAACTTATTTGATATTTGAGATATATGTATTTAAATACAATGCTATTACTCATATATTTTTTTCAATTATTTATCTATTTAAACGTTTCAACTTTTACAAGAATATATAAATATAATGCTACAATAAATGATATAAAATAAAAATAAACAGCAGTAAAACATAGAAATGAAGACTGGAACATCAAAAATTATTAGTGCCCAACTTTTAGATTTTAAATGGGTACGCCTAATTCAATTCAGATATAAATATAGTTTAATATTTACGAAAGTTAAACGGTCAAACTTCGATCATCCAAATGTTGCCTGCTTTAAAAACAATACCACCCTAAAACTATGATTTAGTAGTAAAGAAATATTGCTGAATTATAATTTGAAATGAAATATTTTTTTTCACGCTTCTTCGATTTTCGAAACATTGATCTTTTTTCTTCTTAGGATTGGGTCTCATTTAGCACTTTGTGAAACATAAAAAAAGTACAAAACTGATTTTTATTACTATTATTACACATTGGTCATTGCCCTGTTAGAACAACAAATCCACAAATTAAAGAATTGCTCGACTAATTGGTCGAAATTTTATAAATTATATTACATTGCATCAAAACCTACGTGGAACTAATACCGTCATCAACAGATAACTGATAATTCCAGCGTGACGAATCCTAAAATAGGACTGGTTCCAAACAAAAAAAAATGTCACCAGAAAGAGATAACGGAAAGTGCCTAATACAAACGAACGGTTTATTATCGCTAATCTATGACGTTGGTTATTTATACACTATTAGGGAAACGAGATAAAACACGATGTACTTGTAGCAATCTGTTACGAAATTTGGAAATTCTGCTAATCCTGGAGTGTACTAAAAATAATGTGAGCAATACTTTGGGGTACAGATAATTCAGTGATGACGTAATAATATCTGGCCGAGAACTGCTGAAAAAATGCAAAAAAATCGATAACCAGGAAAAGGAAATTGAAGATTTATTTTATATGCCTGAATTTGCAGATTAGGCAAAAGTAAGAAAAACTGATTTGATTTTAAGAATACTATACTGCTTTAAAAATAAAACGTATGCTTTACTTCCAGAACAAAGGTAGATAAGCCAGAGGAGTTTACATGATCATAGTCTAAACTATTTTTCAATGTACACTTGTGGCTATTATTAGTGCGTTGTTCTGGAAGACGATAGTGTCCGTGTTGTGGGCTTTCCATCGTCGCCAATAGACAAACAAAACTCGATTGGATTCATCAATAACGTAAATGGACGCGCCGGATCGACTGGCGCAAATTGATACGACCCATTTAGGCCCGGAGTCTGGCGTTGATTTAATTGTACAAGAAGTACCGCACACGCTTTCAATACGGATAAATCGAAAGAGCGAGAGAAAAACTGCGCGTTCAATCCAAACGGAGAGAGATGTTAAAAATGTGGATGGAAGACGATGGTCGAAATGTAGACAGAGACGCGAGAGAAAACTCGCGGTCCACTAATTGATCTAATCGTAAAAAGCCTGTTGGGAGTAATTGCTACAGCACTTCAAATTCAATATGCCAATTTATGGATAGATTCCAACTGCGGAGTTCTTATTATAAATTTGTCTCGTATCTTTCCTGTCTGGAATTTTTCCAGCTGGTCGCGGGTCTTGAAGAACTGTCCAGATTGCCACCTTCAAGTAACCTTCGGGCAGAGCCGGATATAAAGTGGTGCGAGTGAGGCACGCCCCGGGTGAAATACGTGAGGACCGCGAAAATTAGGAATTGTGAAAATAATTTGAAAAATTTGGTTCTGCTAGTGATATAATCCACTTACACCAAGTGAATGGTCGCGTTCGTCAGACTAAACAGTTAGGTGTTTACTGCCAACCGTTGGGGTATTTTCTGATGAACGCACTGTTGATCGTGAACAAGTTCGTCCAGCGGTCGCCATTTTACCAATCGTACAAATTAGACTGATTGCTGTTGGAATCAAGTGTTGAAGTTGCCGCCGAAATGGAGGTTACAAAAGTAGCCTTCATCAAATACCAACATTCAGCGTAAATCAAAATAAATATGTTGACAGTTGAAATTCTGAGGAACGCGCCCATTGTTTTTAAATTTATGAATCAGAAGTTTGTAATTTATTATTACAACTAATGGTGTTTCCTTGTGATGGGGCGATCCTCTGAAGGAACAAGCTTAATTTTGCACGCACAAACCCCTGCGGCTAAAGGATCTCACCATCGGTGGCTTTTGGTAAAAATCTTAACAAACACCACTACTACGGTTGTATTTGTTGGACTTCACTTAATTCGTTAACATTTGTAAGCGTTTTGCCAAACTTTGCGTTTCTAACGTGAGGGATCCTTTGATGTGAAACGATACATCAAACGATTCTGCACGCGTTAAAAACACATATTATGGAATAGCGCTCAGCTACATGTTGCGATTTTAACGCTTGCGTTTTCACGGCACCGTTTGATGTGTCGGCGGGATCGTTTGATGTGAAACGGCACATTAAACGATGTCGCGAAAACGCACGCGTTAAAAACGCAATGTGTAGTTGAGCGCTTAGTGTGCGACTACGCATTGCGTTTTAAACGCTTGATGTGCCGTTCAATCAACGACCACATAGACGATCGCGCCAAACCGCAGGCGTTTAAATCGCAATGTGTAGTCGGACACTAAGTGCTAAGAAAGAAGACCAAACAAAGCACTTTGCATAAATAAATAATTCAGATTTAATTTTTACTTTATTTGGAATGCACATTTAAGCAATGCATCATTTGATTGAAAATCAATTAGGAGTATTATTTATACATTTGCTTATAAGTACATTTCGCACACCCACGATCATTTTAAGGCGTGTCGAAAATTGTTTACTGAACTATAATTATTTGCGCCGGTTTTTCTTCCCGATATTACACTTGAGATGGAATTTGTTTCGTTCGGCTACGGCCTATTTTCGGAGCTCGATTAGATTTTGGGAGTGTGCGAGTGCTGTACAAAATTAGAATCGTGATTAGTGTACGAGTGGAATTAAAGTAGTACCAGTTTTTGGGAGGCGTGTTCGAGATTAACGCAGCATTTCTCATCCGAAATATTTAGGTAAACAGTCGTTTGCACGAACTTCTCGACATAAAAGTCAATGAAGGGGGTTGGAACGATCTTAAAGAGTTGGTGTAAATCTTAAATAAAAAAACAAAATATTATTACACGGTCGTAAAGAGAATAAAAATGGCTACAAATTTAGTGAAATAAAACAAAATGGTTTCCGTTTAAAAAAATGGCGATGACGTCATTACGCAAAGGGGTGGGGGTATGGAAAATACACTACTATCAGAAAAGATGCTCGTTCAAAAAATAAGATTGATGTTTCGGAGGATTTTGGCCGCAGATGATCGGGGAATTTTTTATTTGGAGCGTTCCACATCCAACGTTCGCACTGTATATTGGGGTGTGATACAAAACAGGCTAACCCCTACAGTTTTAAATATTCAAGATATCCCCGGTGCTTGGTTTAAGATGGGTAAAGTTGAATTAACATTTATTTGTAAAAATGAGTGTTGGATAAATAATAATTTTGCTTAAAATATCACAATTAAATAATATTCAAAGTTGTGAGTGGGGCTGACCATGACTGGCTTGCAGGTCAGCTAGCATAAGTAGTTTTATTATTATTGTCACAATTCAATAATTCCGATCAATTTCCTGGAACTAATGAACCAAAACTAAGCAAATCGTGGTGGTAAAGAAAAAGCAATAAAGTGTAAATGGCAGGTTGAGGCCATTATAACAATATTGTTAAGTTATTTTCATGGTCATGTTACACTTTTTGTTCAATTTGTGTGTATCCAACGCGGCGATCAATCAATGAATCATGGGAATCGGTTCGCTCCACAGTAGTAAATATTTGACTTGGCATTAGTCATATTTTACGATATTTAAAATAACAATAAAACCGAAAATCACGATCGGGTTATTTTCAACCACAATACGATTTTATAAACCATCGTAATTGAAACGAATCACTTGTTGAAATCGAAACCAACATGCCGAACGTTTCACTCTTCTTGAAGTTATGCTTGCGAGAGTATTAGAAGTACTCTATGCTAGTTCGACAAGTCCGTACCTAAAGCACTCGCGGCTCTTTCACAAAGTGGTAACGATTATTAAAACAAACTAAAGCTTATTTCTTGAATCTTGAAGGCGTTCACTTCGTGGTACATTTTCAATCTCTATATGAAGAAAACACTTTTTTATACCACTTTTATTTAACCTTTCGTGATTAGTTTCAATTAAACGGTAATCATTTTCATAATCTAAGTACTTAAGTATTTTAAGCTTATATCGAAACTAAAACTTAAATTGTTTCCAATCCAATATAAAAACATTCTAGCAAAGCTGTATTTAGATGTTTGTGAGACTACTTTTAAGCGTTAAAACGTACTTGATGTTTGTTTGATCCAAAACATCCGTTACCATTGCGAATTGTGGTAACGAATATAAGAAGTAACTACAGCTTAGTTTACACCATGTGGTCAATAACCATTAATGTCCAGTCCCAACACAATTATACAATAACGTTCTAGCCCAGCTGCATTTAGAGTGATGTTGTGACGTGTGATGCGTGACCACCATACGCAGCGGTCTCTTTTTCTAGTCACGTGATCGTGCAACGGTAATTCTCTCGGAAGGGTATCAATGTGAATCATCCAGTGTCAATGTCGGATTAGAGACACGCAACACACTAAAGCGAAATGATAATGCGACCGATCAATATTTGCACTCGTGAGAATATGTAGTCTGGAAAACAAAAGCACGTTTGGTAAATTAGGTTTTGTCAAACACCAATCTGCACAAATCTGCGCCTTTTTGGAATCTTGCTGCAAAATAAAAATTCTTTAATTCTTTCCAAAATCCTCATACACTTCATAACTCCCTCCTCAACTGAACAGTACTGATGGTGGATAATACGCCCAAAACTGGTCACGAATGCGGAACAGTAATTAATATTTTGTAAATGCGTTTAAATAATTGGAAATAAGTTTAAAAAAGCACAAATATAGTTAAAACTTCAAATATATGACTCGTGCACATTTCATGGAGTCTTTTAGTTTTATTCGTAAGCTTAATGCATAGATAGCCTGTCCCTGGTCATAATTGCCAACAGATTTTGCATATCCAGTTATTGGTCGTCACCTCAACCCTTGCCTTCATGAGTTATTTCTTATATGCAGCTAAGTCAGGCGCGGATCCACAGGGGAAAGGAAACAATCCCCACCCAATGGTCAGGCGACGAAAAAAAACTTGTCCAAAATACTTTTTTTGTGCACGATGGTGATAGTTAAATGTCTTGGACTTTCTACAGAGTTCTAAAAAGTATAGTAAATTTAGCTCTTTCTAATTTAAAAATCTTTACAGTATGACCAATCAAAACTTCAAAATCTACTTTTTGACACAAGCCTGGTTTCCGTAGTTCAGATCATATATAGATAATCTACTTCATAATAATGTTAACTCTTTGTAATTACGGATTTATGGATGATAAAAAGAATCTATATTTTAAAATTAAATTTTTAAAAAAGTTGCACCCCCACAATATAGCTTTGTGGCAGTGACGGTTCGCGGGTTTTTTTCTGGTACGGCCGAGGAACAAGAGGTGGTAATACAGATAGGTAGGGTCAGTTGCAGAGACGGCTGGCTGCGTGACCGCACCTATCTGTATTACCACCTCTTGTTCCTCGGCCGTACCAGAAAAAACTTCGCGAACCGTCACTGCTTTGTGGATCCGCCCCCGAACTAGGTACCTCAATACCTCATATACATATTTTACCTCATAATTCTCCTGATTTCCATGAGTAAAATATAGTTATAATTTTCTTTTAATTCAATGTATTTTGATAAATAAATACTGGACACACAATTTACTTTATATTCCAAGAGAAATGATGTATTATGTATGATGAATTTTTATTTAGAATGTCTTTTCACCTCCACGTGAAAGCATGGTTTTCGTGAAAATTTTCAAAATCAAAATTTCATAAGAAATATCCATTTTGAGATCCTCCGATGCGATTCCGACCACTTCGAGGCTCTCGTATAATGTATTCAGGTGGTTAAAAAGATCAGCGAGAAATGCTAACTTTAAGAGACAAACAGGGTCACAAAAATAATAACATGGTCTTTAAAATCACCGACATAGTTGTATCATGGCCCTGGGAGGTCGCCAAAACTTTTTAACTCGTAAAGTGGTCGCATATTCAAAAAGGTCGAAAAACACTGCTTTAAACAACAATTTTAGTAACAACAAACGATGATTTCCAAAAGAATTTTAAAGTTAGTTTGAAAATTTCGGATTTCCGAACTATTAAAATTTCGTATTTCTGAAATAGAGATGAGCGAAATGACTCTTTTTGTGAACTGCTTCACAAGCTCTAGACTAGGTGAAAAAAGTCGACTCCGGGAGCCAGTTCATGACTGCGATGTGAAATCTTAGAAGTAAATTTATTTTCAAAAAATGTTGAAAGGTTGTTTCTTTCTTCAGTGATTAAAGGATCAAGTACTTTTTCAGCCCATTTTCAAGTGAAAAGAGCTACAAAGAAAACAACACCAATATTTCCCCACAAAACGATGAAAAAAAGGTCCTCAATTTTCTAGAATCTAACAAAAAAAAAACACTTTCTAACAGTCTTTCATGACTCAAATAGAGCTGCAAAGTTACTTGACTTCGCGACTCACTTCTTACTTTCTTAGAGTTGACTCTTCGAGTCGATTCACTCATGAGTTATCCACCTCTAATCTGAACACTTCAGAGAAAACACATACTTTGGTAACAAACAAAAAAAACGTAATATATTCAAAATAAATTTGAATTTTTGAAATTACTGATTTTCATATGAATCAATTTAAAAACCAGGGAAAATAATATAAAATTCAACAAAAATTACGCTAGCTGCAAAAAATCAAAGAACACTTTAAATTATGAAAATATAACAATATACACTGGAGGAAAAAAAAATGAAACATTTGAAATTCGACCATTTTCGATGAATCTTTGAGGGCAAAAAACTTTGAAGAGTCTTCTTCACAGTCCTGCATGCGAACTTAAGCGTAACCCCTTCCGCCCCCCTCTAGCACCCCTTTGAAAAGTTTTTTCAGGAAACCATGTCCAACTTTGACGATGTCTATGGAGTTGGAAAAATTTTGTCGACTCGATCCACCATAAAGGTATTAAAACTTGATCAATTCCCTGTACAGGACTCGAAGAACGAAGTTCCTACGACGATTTGGCACTAAGTTATGGGTGTTTGACAAAAAAGTGCATTTTGAGGATATTTTTTTTTAGAGAAAGATGGTTGATGGGAATTCGGCTTAGGTAATTATGGATGATTTGTAATATTAGCTTAAGCAACGTAGGCCATTCAGCCACAACAGATTTTTTTAAATGAAATGGACAACCACTCAGCAGCCCTCGCTGTGATTCGAACCCAGGACTTTGCCAACCAGCAACAAAATGTGGAACTTTCAATAAATTTGTTTTTGAAATCACGAATTGCGATTTTTTAAATACCTTGAAGATTTATGAACATTTGAGATAAAAACGAATCAAAAAATGACCAAATTTCGCTAACTGCATAAAACGACTATTTGAATTATGAAAATAAATTGATTTTCAAGCAAGTTGCGAATTTTCTAAACATTATAAATTTAAAGGTAGAAACGCCAAAGTGGCGGAATCTATTGCCTGACTGCTGTACTGAAACAAATCCGGATTTAGTTACAGTACAGCATTCTGGCAATAGATGTCGCCACTTTGGCGTTTCTACCTTTGACGGTGCTTGGAATACTTATATTCCAATAGTAATCTCCATTTCCCCATCAGCTACACTAACTACACTGATGAGGCCTGAAAGGTCGAAACCGGTCTGTAGGTGTTCTGATGGGGAAACAATATTTAATGTTTTTTTATTTTAAATTTACTTACACTCTTTACTTTCTCCGATAAAAGCGTTATATTAGTAGAAATGTTTTATTTTAAAATTTCATCCATTTTAAAGTCCCTCGGGCCGATACCGACCATTTTTGAAACAAGTGTGTGCATGTGTATCTGTCTATGTCACTGTCCGTCGGTGACATGTGTCATGGTATCTAATTTGTCTGTCAGTGACATTTGTCTGTCTGTCTCTGTGTCTGTATGTCTGTGTCCGCTTATCACGAGATATAATTATAGATACAAATATTGTGTGTGTCTGCGTAAAACTATCGTTATGTTCGCCGGTGAAAGGAAAACTTAAATCGATTCCTTGAAAATGAAATTCATTATTTTCACCTGCTGTACGCAATAAGTTTTCGTCAATCTTATCGGGAAAGATTAAAAAATACGATCGGACGCCGACGTAATCATGCACATGCCGAAATACAATAAGTCATCAAAATAATTGATAAAATATTTGATGCTGAATACGTTTACTTCGTCAATGTAATTAATTTAATTAAGTTTTAAGAGTGCATCGACAGCTATAGTCGTTCACGTATAACTTATATTACTACATATATTCAAAACTGGTAATTACATCGGTGCATTGAGCTACAAAAAGACGGCTACCAAAATCTTGCAGCCAACAGTTGTTTTTTTGTTAAATTAAAATATTCACAAATAAAGTCATTGGCCTATCTATATACGCGCTTTTAAATTTATCTCTCAAGAGAGAGAATTTTGACTCGGACTTTACAAATCCATTTTGCAGACGATATCTATGTACGTTTGCATTATTTTCTGCAGTATTAATAATTCAGCGAGAAAATCGCTAGATCTGAAGAATGTTGTGCCTGAATTATGGCAAAAGTATCTTCCCAAAAAATAAATAGAGAAATTAAATTAGAGTAGAAAAGTTATATACAATAAGGCAGTATACAGAGCAAATTTTGTCACCAGTGACAAATAAGTAAATAAGTACAAATGATGTCATTGGCGTATTTATATACGCTTCTTGAGATTTATCTCACTATTTTCAAGACAACTAATCTTAACCCGCCATTGGTGACGCACATTTAATGGTGACGCCGGTCTCACGCACCGGGGTTTTCAACTGAAGATTTTCGAAACGTGTTACTAATCGTTCATGTTTTTTTTTTAATTTATGCTCTTTGACAATAAAACAAAGATATTTAATCAATTTAAGCTCTGCAATGCGGCAGCTACTCGAAATTGCAACAAAAAACAATAACGGAAAATAAAGTTATTCGACAAATCCGGTCTCACAGACCAGTGGGTCACCATTGGCGGGTAAAAAAAAACTATAAACAAAGTGAGCATGCCATGCAGCCAATATAATATTATTTGAATTTAAAAAACTGTGCAGCCAACACAATTTTTTTTTGATCTCATACTTATCACAACATTTATTAATATACATTATATTTTAGGTAACACTTCTAGACCTTCTCAAATTTCATGCTCCCTTCATCTACAATACATGCAATTCATGAACATTTTGTTATGTTTACCCACGTCCAGCCCATTTTGCTAATCAAACACTGCTTATCATAATGTACCATATGACATTGACATATTTTTAACATAAATAAATTATAATTCATGTTAATGAATTTTATTTCACATTCTGTTAGATCATACTTTTAGCTACAATAAAAAAAAGTTGGCTTGGTAACTGCCTCACCTCTCCATCTAAATTTTTCTAATGTTTTGTTTTTATTAACAAGACACTATTTTTATTTTTTATTAATTTTTTAAAACAATAGTGCAAAACTGTTTTTTTTTAGTTTTTTTGCTGATATCCCTGAATCGATTCCAATAAAATTATAGGAGTATGTAGGCAACCATAAAAGGTACCCAAATAAGAAATAAAATACATGGCATGTAATTTAAAAAAAATATATCATCATGACGTCGCACTTTTTTGGGACACCCTGTATAATCAAAAATATTTTCCTGAAATGCATCATAGCATACAAATATATTCTACAAAATATCGAAATCCTAACTTAATTAGTAACTGAGCTATAAAATACGGGAGGTGAGATGCAGGACCCTGTATAAATACAGTCAAAGGATTGAAGATAATGAATAATGATAATTGAATAATGCTCACGAATTCTATAATTATTTTTATTTTGTTATTATAATTTATAACATTTTCTGGCGCAATTCGAGCGGAATTAGGTTGATATCTGGCCAGTTGGCAACGCTGCTTAAAGGCCAAGTCTATGTCAATAAGCCAGAGACAATTCACTCAAACTCAATTGTGGAAATTTTTACGAAATAAAAGTTTGAAAAAAGAGTCGCGGTTTGCAAGAACAACCGAGCCGGTCATTTGAGTCACAACTAATATATATGTTCCTAATAAAATGATATGTATTGGTCGTTTTACAATGTATTAAAATGATTATTTGTCATAACTGACCTGTTTTGATCTTGTTGTATCTCATGAGCTCGGCATAGACGCGGATGAAACATAATAAGCTCGAAACTGGTTGACTATTAGAAATAAATAATAATTTTAATATATTGTAGCACAACCGGGTGTTATCATCATTTCATTACACAAAATGTTTTACCAAGTGAGAAATCAATTAAACATATCCATCTCTTGTCAATATCGGAATAACAAAATATTGCTTATTGTTGTTTATTGTGATTTTATTAAAAAAAACAAATCGTTCCACTCTTTATTATGTGCTGAATTATAGACAGGAGATTTTTGTTTTGATAACTTTTAAATGCCATTTCACATTACTATTCTTAATATCAGCTACCAATTCGTAAATATCAAAACAATTAATAGTTTCATTTGTTTAAAAATTCTCATCGGTACGTTCGCGATCGTTTCTCAAGGTCTGCACTAATGTCAAGGCTCGGGGTCATTTGAATGGCTTTTTGGACAAGTCGCTGAACAGGAAAATGGCTTTGATGAGGTTCAATAATTTCAGTAACTGTAAAAGCTTCTGTTGTTGCCAACTAGTAATTATTAATTATAAAAACCGCGTAATTGTTTCCAGTACGTTTCATTCCGGTATTTTTTTTAGTAGCCAATTTGTACTTTCAAAAATTTGCTTTGTTCAATAAAGTGTCATGTGTGAATCCTGTTAAGAGGTTGTGGTGCGTTAATTTTTATTGGCGGAAATTTGGGTTCGGAGAATTATGGATAATATGCGACATTGGTTTAGACAGCGTAGGTCATTCGTCACAATAGATTTTTTTATATTTAAATAAAAATAGACAACCACAAATATCCATGCGCTCTTGGGATTCGATTCGCTGGTGCGCTGGGTAAGTGTTCGTAAAAAATTTTCCTTTTTTTCTGTTTAACAATCTGTGGAAAGGGTACCTACGGTTAATATAGTCAAAATGCCTCTATCCCTTAATTTTTTAATTTACCCGAAAAGAGGATGTTTCGGGGTGTAAAAATAAGGTCCCCATGGTCAGTAGCCCGACAACCCCCGCCGCCCTCTCTGGGGGTTAAAAAATGTTTTTTAAACATCCTTTTTTTATTGACGAGTGCATTATAAAATTCTGAAAAAATTAATGAACATAGTCTACCCAAATACCTATTTGGCCAATTGTTTCCAATGCCATTCAAGGTCATTTAGGTCCTTAAAGTATTCGAAAGTTTCTCAAAAACCGGGTACAAGGGGGTCTTCTAAGTCAAAAATCGATCAAAAAAAATTTGTATTTTTTTAGGGTCTAAATGAATGGCCTGGAAAAAATTGGTCAAATAGGTATTTGGGTAGACTATTTTCATGATTTTTTCAAAAATTTTCATTTACACGTTCGTCAGTAAAAAAATAATGTTCAAAACAACCAAAACAATTTTTAACCCCCCAGAGAGGACGGAGGAGGTTGTCGGCTGACTGACCATGGGGACCTTATTTTTACACCCCAAAACACCTTTTTATCGGGTAAATGAAAAAATCTAGGGATAGGGGCATTTTCACTGCATTTTGACTTAGTAACCGTAAGTATCCTTTGCAGCTCTATTTGAGTTATGATTTTTTTTGGAAGTGAGGATCCATTTTGTTGTTGTTTTTTTTTCTCCGCGCTTTGTTTTCGGAGTAAATTGGGAAAGTTTTGGAAGTGAGGACTTTTTTCCCCATCAACTTTTTTGGGGATTGTTTTTTTAAGTGAAAGAACTTTTGTAGTTCTTCTCAACTGAGTCCTAAAGAAACGTGGTTTTCGACAATTTTGGAGGTGACGGCCTTTTTTTGCTCTACTATCTTTTTTTGCCCATCAACACATTTTTTTGAAAAAAAATACTTTCAAGATTTGAGAGATCTAGAGCTTGTGAAGCAGTTCACAAAAAGAGAAATTTCGCCCATCTCTAGTTGAAATCAACTTATATTACTTTGTTATAATGCTAAAATACTACTTCCAAATAACAAAAAATTGTATAATATTACAAGAATTTCAATTGCAAAGTAACGGACGGTGTTCATCATAAAAGATGGCAGCTTTTCCAAGTGCAGAGTTCTCAAAGGAGCACATGCTCAGCATATTTTTGGCTTATTTGCCAATTTCAGCTTCTAGTGGAATCTGTATTTGTCTCCGATGCACAGTTGTTTTAATCATAAAAAGTTCAGCATAATGTATGTTAAAATTTTGTTTAATTATGAATTAACATTTAGTCGGCTATTACTACCATAGCCATGATCTCCTAAATTAAGTTCAGATCACTCAAGCGTTCAAATAAACGGGGCGGCCGTAAATCGCCTAATTAATTTAAAATTGGTGCCGTTATATTTAAGTTTAATTTTCAATTATAAAATAATCGCAATACATAAACTGTTGCAGTTGTATATACTTTGATTATACAAGCTGGTTAGAAAAATCATTTGCAGTAATTTACATCGCGGTTGTTTAATAATTCAAAAATTATAGATATCGAATTGATAATTCACTAAACTGAATCTGATAGAATCATGTTTATTGCTCGCTTGAATATTACATGAAGCATTAACAGATATTATGCTCGTTAAGTGAACATTAGCAATAATTTAATCTTTGTTTACTAAATCAATCGCAACAAATTACCAATACTGATTCGATAATTTTTTATATAAGTTGTTTAAATTTGTTGATTTGCAAGTTCAATGAAAATAATGTAGCAACCGGATGGTAACAAAGAAGAATAATTTATTTTGTATATTAATTACACTTTAATAATGTAATTGTTGTGAATTCACTTATCTTAAGATATTGATCATGATACAAAATTTATTAAAAATAATTTAAAAAGTTTGTACAATAAATATCTCTGCGACGACCTATAAAGTCTCAAATTTCCACGACCCTTCGAAATACCGGGTTATTCAAAATGAAGGAACAGATTTCAAACATTTATTTCTTCCAAACTACAAAAGATACACAATTTGAACTTTCCTGGAAAGAGAAAAGTTCAATTTTTTATCAACACGGTGACTCATTTCTTGCCACACACACGATTCTGCTGGTCTCTAGTTATCGAATTCACAGCTTCAACATTTCGCAGAATTCAAGAGTGCCAGGTGTAGGGGGGACAAAAACACGGTCTTTTAGGTAACCCTACAGATAAAAATCACAACGATGAAGGTGATCTTCTGCTCCTCCTCTTCCAATCCAACGTCCTGGAATGGTGTCATTCTGGTAACGTCGGACGTGGTTAGAGAAATGAGGCGGGGTACCATCTTGCATGAAGATGAAGTCATCTGAATAATCTTTAATACGAGGAAATAACGTCATTCAGGTAACGTGGGACGTGGTTAGAGAAATAAGACAAGGCACCATCTTGCACGAAGATGAAGTCATCTGAATCATCTTCAAGTTAAGGAACTAACCAGTTTTGAAGCAGGTCTAGATAGGTTATTTGTGTGACAGTTTTCTCCATGAAGAAGAAAGGTCCATACACTTTATGTACAGCTATGGCACAGAAGACGTCAATCTTTGGTGAATCTCTTTCATGTTCAATAACTGACACAGGTCTTTCACTTGCCCAAATTCTATCGTTATGGCGATTAACTTTACTGGAAAGTTGGATTCATCGGAAAATATTAATCGTTTGCTGACGATGTCGCATTAATAATCCACTCCTCCTCCCTAAATACTACTATCAACTCCATACGGCAACTACTTAACTCAATGATGTAAAAAAATTGAGAATTTCCTTAGACCCAACAAACACTAAAATTTGACTTCGATTCCATAGCATTTCCTCTAGTTCTCCAACAGTAACAACTCAAATGCAAATACCTTGGCAATACCCTAGATCGGTGATGGCGAACCTTTTTGAGAAGTGGGCCAAATTTTCTTCATTATTTTTTTTAATACTAGCCCGTGGGTCACTAAATCAGTGGCGTCACTTGAAAGAGGGCTGAGGGGTTAAAAGGGCTTCAAACGTCAGTGTCATCCGATCCAGCAAAACGCTCGATGTAAATTTAAAATAAAAATAAACCATGAAAGTATAAATATTAATAACTATTTTACCATCAAAATCGGAGAAAGTAACATGATGGTCATATCACCATTTTGCATGAAAAAAATTGTAATTAGTTTTAAAATTACACTAAAGTCGCCACATTTTGAGGTTTGAATCGTGAAAATCGATCAACGCGTTTGGTAGTTAATATTTTAAAAATCAATGTATGGATTTTGACATTTTGCGTTGACGCCGTGAAAAAAAAAATTGAATCAGATTTTGCACTAAATTTGCTCCATTTTGATTTTAGAATCATCAAAATTTACGATTTTAAAATCTCAGAAATTAAAAAAGTGCGATTTTTGCGTTTTGCATTAATTTTACAAAAACATTTTGTAATCGGTTTTAAAATTACACTAAAGTCGCCATATTTTGACGTTTGATTAATCAAAATCGTACAACGCGTTTTGCAATTGTATAATTTAAAAAATCAAAATCGCAATTTTAAATCTTTTGACTTTGAAAACGAGCAATTTTGAGTTGATATCACGAAAACATTTCTTAATCCGTTTTCAAATTTTACCAAATTCGCCACATTTTGACGCCAGAATTATTAAAATCTAATAATGTGTTTGGAATTTTGACCATTTCATAAATTAAAATTGCAAATTTTAAATCTTTTGACTTTGAAAACGAGACATTTTTACTTTAGACTTTGATTTCACGAAAACATTTCTTAACCCGTTTTTAAAATGCACTAAATTCTCTATAATTTGACGTTGGTATCGTCAAAATCGGATAATGCGTTTGTGCAATTTCATAAAGCAAAATCGCAATATAAATCTTTGAAAACTTTTAATTTTGACGTTTTGCGTTGATTTAACTAAAATATTTATTGATAATTTTTTTAACTTTCACCAACTGAAATATTTATTGACCATTTTTTAAACTACATAAAATTCTCCACATTTTGACATTAAAATCATCAAAATCAGGCAACGCGTTTGGAAGTTGTGCAATTAAAAAAATCAAAATCGTGCTTTAAAATCTTCGATTGTATTCATTTCACGCAATGGCGGATCTAGAAAATTTGTAAAGGAGAGGGGGCACTCGAAACAAATATTCAAAAGAATTGAGTGAAAACACAAAATTAACATTTATTTTTTTAAATACCACCATTACCATTTTCGTAAAGGTCACGACAAATTAAAAAAAATCTAGGCTCAAGGGAGGAGCAATTTTCCTCCTTTGCCCTTCCCCCTTAATTCGACAGTGCTATTCCTCTACATCATACACTTCCCTCAATCCGCATTCCCTTTAAACACACTTTCTTTAGAAGAAAAAACAATAATTAAGCGATGATTACAATTTTTTTCTAAATTTCTAAATATTATGTCATTTAATTCACAAATGATTCCTAAAAAACAATTGAACGTGATATTTAATTTTCCACCGTATCTATCGCTTTACACCAAAAAAATGGTAGAAAGGCAGAGTATTAAATAAATCTATACAGCGTGTCCTATTTTAAATTGCCACGCCAAATATCTCGAAACCTGAGCAACATGTCAAAAAATGTTTCAGATGAAAGTTGTAGGGTTCGGTGGGCATATGCCGGTGACCTTGAAACTGACCTTGGCGTTAATTTTCAAGGTCAAACGATAGTCAACTTTGATTTTTCAAATGGGACCCCTTATTTTTTATTGCGGGATCGTATTCTAAGGGAAAAAATACAAACTTTTTGTAGGAAACGTTTTTTTTGTAATGCTTTTTTTAAGAGTTTTTTCTGCATTAATTGAAAAGTTGAATTCATCTGAGATTTCAAACAAACATGAGGAAAAAATTCGTGAAAAAGAACTCTCCAAAAAAGCATTAAAAAAAAGTTTCCTACAAAAAGTTTGTATTTTTTCCCGTAGAATACAATCCCGTAATAAAAAATAGGGGGTTCCATTTGAAAAATCAAAGTTTGACCTTGGAAATTAACGCCAAGGTCATATGCCCCCCTCCGAACTCTATTTTGTACTGTCTCCGTACAAGTACAGGAAAGTATGTGATCGTGAAAAGATTTCAACATTTTTTCTTAGCGGAAATATTTCGACAATTTTTGTAAAACAAATTGTCTGTGCGCTGTATCTCAAAAACAAATGCAGGAATTGAAATGAAACTTTGAGAATAAGCGTTATTTAACAATTCGAAGAATTTGAAAGCTTTTGATAAAGTTCTGAAGTGGGTTTTTACCTTAACCTTTTTTTGATTATTTCTCCAAAAAATTATTAAATATATTTATTACAAAACTCTTATATACAGTATGTTTTTTTATCGTGGGCCATAGGATTTTGCATGCTAAAAATTATACCTGGTGTTAATGTATATGTTAACATATAATTTTAAAGCAAATTTTAGTTAGTAATAAATCAATTACTTTTCCACATGATGCGCTTAATTAGATAACTTAAACATGTTTTATTCCATTAAAAAATGAAATTAATTCACTAATCAATCTGACATTTCAGAAATTCAAGGTACTTTGATTATGTTTGCTCAGTTATTTATTTTAAATAATTTCATTTTTAATGGAATAAAACATGTTTAAATTATTCTGACTACGCGCATCATGTAGAAAAATTATTGATTTATTACTTACTAAAATTTCCTTCAAAATTTTATGATAAAATATGCATTAACACAAGGTGTAATTTTGGCCCATGATAAAAAAAATATCCTGTATAAATGATAGTGGTAAGAAAAACAACACATCTTTAATCAATACATATTTCCTAAATTCTGATTGTCGAATATTTTTTTTAATTTTTCACATTTTTGTGGGTAATTATGAAATGGTGGCAGTTATATCGAACTTATAAAAACAAATATTGTAGAAAATGCCATGATAAATAATATAAAGAATAAGTTTTTTCGAAATCCCATTAATTTTTTATTTTTATATGTTATATCTTTATTATTATTTTTTTTCCTGTAACTAGATTCCACGATCTGTTGGGAAATAAACGTATAAACGTATTAAAAAAATTTGAAAAAAAAAATCAATTAACATGCAAAACATCATAAAAATTCCGTTTTTCTTCAAACATTTTTGACTTTTCATCATTGAATACTTTGCGTTAAAGTCGAAGTTTATTGCCGGGATTAAGCGCAGCACTAAAGGCACTACGGGCGGCGCTAAGAGTAATTTCAATGCAGCTTGCAACGGCACCAAATATTTTTCAACCAATGAGATGCAAGTAATACACTAGGATCATGTGATGATAAAAATCAATGGAGTCCGGATTACGGTACATTAATGTTCTCCCAAAGGTTCTGATCAACTATCCAGAACTTTGCAATAGCAGATCGCATTGCCCTTCGCACCCTCTCGAAATTACATCACCTCAATCATGTTCAATCCATCAACAAATACCATCCCCATAGACGAGCGCTTCAACTACCTGTCCACCAAAATTGCATCAAATCAATCAAACTTTAATATCGTTAAACGTTGAAACCCGCATGCCACCAAGAAATTTACCTCGGAAAATCTATTTTAAAATATACCGTTATATAGACATAATTAACGCCTGCCTGTCAATTCAAGCAACCCACAGGTAGAAAGATCAACAGGTCGATAGCTCTTTTATTGTTGTTGACTGGTTTCTTACAATTAATGTAAATTATTGTTAATAGACGTAATACATCAAAATATTATCATAAATATATCTTAACTAGCTATCGACCCAATGTCTTTAAGCAGGATTTACTTTTATTTTCTTAGTTTTTGGTTTGAATTAATTCTTATTTTCATTCCATAAATGCGTAACTATAAAATTAGTTAATAATCGAAAATGCGTCATCATCAGTTTTTTTCCAGAATTTCTATCTAAACATCATTCATATTACCAAAATTGACGTTCTAGTGGAATTTAGCGAATTCCACGAAAAACCTGCAAGCGATTTTTATTAGAGTTACTACATGCGTAGATATAAAATTAGTTAATAATACAAAAATATGCCATCGCTAGTTTTTCCAGAATTTTCACCTAATCATGTTTTCATAACACCGAAAGAGACGTTCCGGTGGATTTTTCATATTCCAACAACAACCCCTTAAGCGATTTTCATTAAAACTTCTAACATCATTCTATATTAATGTAGCTTCAACATTAATAACACAAAATTACTTCGTCGCCAGTTTTTTTTTTTTAGAATTTGCACTGAAATATGTTTCATATTACGGAAGCAGACTTTCCGGTAGATTTGTTTTTAATTCCTAGAAACAACTAACGATTTTCAACAGTAATCTAACGAGTGCCTATGATTTTGCCGGCAATTATTAGCGTCAAGATCACGATTGCTTGCTGCGGCGATTTTCTAGAAGCAATAAGCAAGAGTGATCCAGACGCTAATCATTGCTTAGGAAAAATCAGTCACGAGTTAGATTCGAGAAGACAATTGGCCGAACAGAAAGTTCACACTTCATAATTTTAAAAATTAAATTTAGTGATACCAAACTGTTTAAAAGTCCGACAATAATCGACGTTTTATACGTTATAGAAAATTCACTAACGCGTTGCTAGGCAATACCAACATGATAGATTATCTGATTAGATACCACCCAGGGTGAATTGCCATGCATAACATGCAGCGTGGTCTGTTACGCATCGTAATTAGAATTTTATTGGATCAATCAACATTATTCGATTTCATTGGTTAAAAAGTAAATGAGGCCAATTGTCACCTATAATTTCACAAGAGCATCAATTATTTCCGGAATTTTTTTGGAGAGCATTGATCTCGGCAATAAAGTTCGTCATATATTCAGTGATAAAATGTTAAACTTTACTTAAAATATGAAAAGTTTTTGTTTATTGATGTTTTTCATGATTTAAAATCTTGAAAAAACCGTCAAAACCACGCACATTTCGCAATAGAAGCAAATTTCATGCTCGTGTAGGTTTTATTAGTTTTCTTTTTTAAGAAAGAACATCCTTCGTCATAAAGCTTAAGTACCCCATTAAGATAAAACGTATTTACGACCACTAAAATGTAAAACCATGGAATGGATAAGTGAATTGGATGGGTAAAAGTGTTGTTCGGTTGATTCAACTCGCATCGTTGTAATTGTGATCGCATGTCGAAATCTGGGTCGGCATGATCTAATTTCTTTACTGTAATTTGAAATCTAGAATCTGGATAAGGTTTGAATATACAGGGTGTCCCATTTTAAAGTGCCACCCCAAATATCTCGAAATCTGAGCAACATGGCAAAAAATGTCTCGGGTAAAAGTTGTAGGGTTCGGAGTGGGACATATGCTGGTGACCTTGAAAATGACCCTATTTTTTATTGTGGGATCGTATTCTACGGGAAAAAATAGAAACTTTTTGTAGGAAACGTTTTTATTTTGAAAATACTTTTTCTTAAGAGTTTTTTCACGAATTTTTTCCGCATGTTTGTTTGAAATCTCAGATGAATCCAGACTGTGATTCACGCATTAGCCAGCGTCACCCGATGTGCACCACGTGTTGGCTGCCGATGGGATTGACATCATTGACCCTGGATTAATCTGAGATTTCAAACAACATGACGGACAAAATTCGTGAAAAAACTCTTAAAGAAAGCATTTAAAAAAAAAGTTTCCTACAAAAAGTTTGTATTTCTTTCCATGGAATACGATCCCGCAATAAAAAATAGGGGGTTCTATTTGAAAAATCAAAGTTGACCTTCGTTTGACCTTGAAAATGACCTTGGCGGTAATATTCAAGGTCACCAGCATATGCCCTCCCTCCGAACCCTACAACTTTCATCTAAAACATTTTTTGCCATGTTGCTCAGGTTTCGAGATTTTTGGGGTGGCAATTTAAAATGGGACATCATGTATAATAATAATAATAATAAGGCTGATTCTAGATCCTGCGTTTGCGGGTTCTATTCCTAAGAGCTGCATATTTGTTTAGTGAGTTTTTATACCGCACGTATGTGCCAGTGGTAAACTCCAATGAAGAATCCACCGAACTTTCCTCACCATTTATTCCTCAGCAAGGTGTACCGCAAGGATCACCACTTTTCCATTTGTATATAATACATATTGCCATAACCTGTATAATTCAAACTCCAATTATTTGAATCCCACTTTATATTCCCTACAAATTCCATATGACACCGCCTTAGTTACACATTTCGCTTCTATTGCATCAGCCTTGGAATCCATTAAAATTTTCATTAACAAGCAATAAAACATCCAAATGGCTTGCAAAACCATCGTCAATTCAACTTTTATCTTTATAATAATAGTTCAGTTAAAAAAATACTACGATAATGCAGTGGCGGCTCGTGCAATATGTTGATGGTAGAGCCACATATACAATATAGCCCACTCCATTTTTTTGAGAAAATAAAGAACGATTTATCTTCCTAGACCAAAGTAACTGGCGAAAAAGTGTTCATTAAAAATTCTTGCTGAGCTTGAAACTACAGCCTAACAAAAAGTTAAAAATATTTATGATACTTCACTCGAAACACCTTTAAAATATAAAATGCTAGACTACACGAAATTCAACTAAAATTGAAGTAAACCACAACCCACTGTCATTTAAAATTACAATTAAAATGATAATTATCAGGACTTTAATATTTAAGCAAAAAATCAATATATTCTGGAAATGGTTTTTGAGTTATTCAAATAAAAACTCGAGAATGTCACTTTTTTTAATCAAATATTTGCAAAAGTTGAAATTTCAGTTAAAATCGAAGCAAACCACAACGGACTATCACTCAAAACTTTTTATTATCAGGACTTTAATATTCAGACAAAATATGAAAACACTCTGCAGATGCTTTTTGAACTATTTAACTAAAAACTCGAAAATATCAGTTTTTTGTAAAACAAATAAAAGGGGAAAAGTAAAATTACGTTTAAAATCAAACAAATCACAATGAACTGTTACTCAAAATCACTTATTAATATCAGGGCTTTAATATTCATGCAGAAGATCAAAACATTCTGCAGATTAATTTTTTTCAACTAGAAACTCGAAAATGTTAATTTTTTATATTAAATCTTGAGAAAAAGTGAAAATTCGTTTAAAATCAAAACAAATCACAATGAACTGTCACTCAAAATCACTTATTAATATTAGGGCTTTAATATTAAAAAGATTAAAATATTCTGCAGATGGTTTTGGAGTTATTCAACTGAAAACTCGAAAATATCAATTTTTTTGGAACAAATATTGGGAAAAGTGAAATTTCGACTAAAATCAAAAATAAATCACAACGGACTACCACTTACATTACTTATCAATATCAGGACGTTAATATCCAAGCAAAATATCAAAACATTCTGAAGATGGCTTTTGAGTTTTTGAACTAACACTCGAAAATATTATTTTTTTGGAACAAATATTGGGAAAGAGTTAAATTTCGGCTAAAATAAAAACAAATCACAACGGACTGCCACTCAACATTACCTACTAATATCAGAACTTTATTATTTATGCAAAATATCAAAACATTCTGAAGATGGTTTTTGAGTTATTTCACTAAAATCGCGAAAATGTCAATTTTTGTAACAAATATTGGTAAAAAAATGAAATTTCGGTTAAAATCAATGCAAATCACAATGAACTGTTACTTTAAATCACTTATCTTCAATGTTAGGGCTTTAATATTTATGTAGAAGATTAAAATATTCTGCAGATTTTGAGTTATTCAACCAGAAACCTGAAAATGTTAATTTTTTGTAATAAATCTTGAAAAAGATTGAAATTTCACTTAAAATCAAAGCAAATTACAATGAACTGTCACTCAAAATCACTTATCAATATCAAGGCTTCAATATTTAAGCATTCTGCAGATGGTTTTTGAGTTATTCAACTGAAAACTCGAAAATGTCAATTTTTTGAAACAAATGTTTGGAAAAGCTAAAATTTCGGTTAAAATCGAAGCAAATCACAACGAGGTGTCACTCAAAATTAATTAATCAATTCATTATCAAGACTCTAACATTCAAACAAAAGGTCAAAACATTCCGAAGTTGGTTTTAGAGTTAATCAATTCAACTAAAAACTTGAAAATATCAGTCTTTTGTAACACATATTGAGGAAAAGTGAAATTTCGGTTAAAATCAAAGCAAAGCACAATGATCTGTCATTTAAAATCACTTGTCGTTATCATATTTTTGCAGAAGATCAAAACATTCTGCAGATTGCAGGGTTCGGAAAATATCCGATATTTATATAAATATCAATATATCGGATATATATCCGATATATATCAACTTCTTGATATTTATTCTTGGTCATTAATATTAATGTTTATATGACTTATTAATTATATAATGCACATACTTTATTTATATTATATTTATTTATTGCAAACAAACACAATTCCTTACAATATAGTAAAAAAATAACATTTAAAATGTCAAAATATTTGACATCAAAATGAAAATTTTTTGAAGTGAGGACTTTTTTACTCTTCACTATGTTTTCAGGGATAAATTGAAGAATTTTCAAAGTGAGGACCTTTTTTTTGTTTTTTTTGCTCACACTTACTTTTTCACTTTTAAGTCACTTCAAAAATCGACTCTTTTCGACAAAAAAGAGTCATTTCGCCCATCTCTAGTTTATATTAGAGCAAATGCTTAGTATTCATATTGCTACAACTGGAAATATTTGAGAAACGGGGGAATTTTTTGGTATTGTGTGTTTTATAAATATCCATGATATATATCATCGAATATATATCATGATATATATCGTGATATATATCATGATATATATCCGATGATTTATATCGTCCGAACCCTGGCAGATTGATTTTGAGTTATTCGACTAAAAACTCGAAAACTTCAGTTTTTTGTAAAAAATATTGGGAAAAGTGAAATTTTGGTTAAAATCAAAGGAAATCACAGCGGACTGTCACTCAAAATCACTTATCAATATAAGGGCTTTAATACAATTTTTCGGACATACGGGGCAGATGTTTTAGAAATATTTTATCATAATCGTATTGCTAAAGGCCGTACCTAACATCAGTGGCGGCTCGTAGAACATGTTGATGGTGGAGCCACTTGTACAATATACCCCCTCCTTTCTTTTTTTGAAGAAAGAGAGAACGATTTATCTTCCTAGACTAAAGTAATAGGGGAAAAAGTGTTTTAAGAATTAATTTAAAAATCTTGCTGGGCTTGAAACTACAGGTAGTGTCATGGCTCCTTGGCTCTATACAACGAGCCGCCCCTGTGATAATGGCTCTCTTCAATTAGTTGCTTCTTTGTAAAAGCTGGTACAAAGAAGCGGAGGCTCAAAAAAATCTGCAAACTTTTAAATGAGCCACTACGTCACCGCCTCTCTTCACAGAGTCGACTCTTTGAACTGGTTCACTCATGAGTTACCCATGTCTACATGTCTAGGTACTTTGTTCGTGAATGAAATATTATTTGGTCACGAAAAGTTGGGAATTTAGTAGGAATTTCGCTAAATAAAGTCGCGGCCATGGAAACGGCTATATAAATCACGGATCGTGTTACCGCCGCTAGAATTTTTGAGCTAAACCAGGCATGGGCAAAGTACGGCATGCGGGTCACGTTCAGTCCACGTGGTTCGTTTATACGCCTGCGGACGATATTTTTTTTGTTCGTTTTTTTTGTGCAGATCGCGAAATTTTGGATTTTATATGTATATACATCTATGATGAACAGACCCAACACCAAGGTTTGGATCCCTAGCCACCGTATCTGGCATGCTACATGAGCCATAGGCGCCGGCAACGATTTTAATATTAAAAAAAAAACGTTGCAATGCAATTGTAAACTGTAAAGATTGTATAGCTTACACTTTACTAAGTTTAAACTACACAAACATGTATATTTAACTTTGTATACTGACCCGTTACTTTGTAATCATAATGCCCACTCTGTGAAGAAGTTTGCCTAGGCCTGAGCTAAATGAATTGGGACGAGGGAATATACCTGTTGCAAATATTTTTCAATTATGTTGGAAGCTTGGGAAGGTTTTAAAAGAGGCTTCATTTGTTGTTCGTTCAGGGGATTACGGGTTAAATTACGGTTGCGTTCGGAAATTTCTAAGGATTATAACAGATTAAGTGTAGCACGTTTGTTGAAAAATTCGCGATTTTAATTAGTTGGCGAGGATGGCCTCCCCTCTCGGACTTCAAATTGTAATTTTTTGAAGACTAAAATTACTTCTTCTCGCTCGGCCTTCAGGGGGGGAGGGGGTATACTTTACATTTTATACCACATGATAGAGTTAAAAAAAAATTAGACGTATTTTTTTGTATGGCAATCCGATTCGTATTTCGCAAGATATTTGGGGTGTACGGGTGGTCTGAAACACCCGGTATATTTAAAACGCAACGGATTTCCTGTTGCAGCTTTCATTGCGGCTCCAATACGACGATTTGAATGATTTTTTTTCTTTTGACAAAAGCTCTAAATTCGCAGATGTGCCGTCATTAATTTTTATATTTTTAAATTGTCAATCTCTAATTAAAATAACGAAATACAAATTTCAATTAATGCACGCCGCGCTGCCCAGCAATCTTACGTCTCCCCACTCCAACGCAAGTCGAGCAAAATGCTCACTTGATTTCGGCCGTTGTTATTGAGTGAACGTCGATGGCAAATATTTAGCAGACATTGATCGATGATTTTATGCGTCCCCTCGGCGAATATGGACGGGTTTCATCTAGTAACACTATATCTTGCAGTAAATCACCAACAACAAAGTAATAACAGTTTTTAACCGGTAATGAAATATGCAAGCGGTAATTTGGGGAATAACCTAATAAATATTTAAAACCTACCCCAAGAGGAAACAGACATTATCACCTTTGATCTAATCTAAGCGATCCGACTGATAAAAAATACAGTTGACACGCGAGAACGCGTTTTATATTTAATATTTTAGTTGATGGTTGAAAAAAAAGGGAAAAGGACTACCATGAAACTATGAGACGAGGTCAGTCTAGTCATGCAATCGGTGTGGAGACAGTATACATAGTATTCACACTTACCCCCGGCTCAATGCTAATGGGGGTTTTAGTAATAAATTATTCTATACGTTCGCCGGGGAATGATAACAAAGTTTAACAATAAGCAAACTGGGGCGTAAAAGGAATGCGACGGGTCTGAGATCGATTGGTGGGTTGAGCCGCTCGGGGGAATATTGCGGTGTCTTGATGGATTGGATAAACGAAAAATATGTACATATTTAAAAATACCTGAATACAAACAGGTTTACGTTTTCTGGAGCATTTTAATTGAAGCATGTCTTGTTTTCCCGTATGTTGCAGGTGTACTTGCTCTAGATTTACTCGTACGGGATGACTTGTGAATCTTTATAGGTGAGGTAACTCGTCTTTATGGTAACCTTTTATGCTGCACTACTTTTATAAAGAAAACAATATCGAAACACTGTTTTAGACTAAGAGAGAACATACAATTTATTGAATTCCAATTACTTAAATTCAATAGGCAAGACCTCGGTCATCCAGCCCTTGCAATTTTGACTTAATTTTGCAGAATTACGAACGGGTTGAATATTTATGTATTCAGACTATTGTTCGTCTTCAATTAATGAGTTTTTCCGTTGTTCCGCCAAGGTTGCATGAGCTGCTTGGAGAGTATCAGGTCATTCTCAATTTGTACTTTTCTAAAATCTTGTTTCCGTAGGGTGTATCAAAGAATGAACATTTTTTGTTTGGTTTTTTTCCTTAGAGATTATTTGTTTAGTTTTTTTCCTTAGAAATTATTTGTTTGGGTTTCTTCCCTTAGAACGGATGATGATACAAAATTGGCTTGGCACATTCAGCCACTACTGATTATTGTAAAAAATTATAATTATAAAGGTTCGAAGATGTACTCGTACATTTTTGTGTAGAAAAAGTGACATTTGTTCATTTTAATCACAATTTTTATGCATTTTTTTACATGGAGTGCGCGCACTGTTTCCAATCGCCGTTCACAATTAGTTTAGATTACGTAATCCCAACAGATGGCCACTCTGGAACCAAGCGTTAGCGATTTATCCTCCAAGGTTGGTGAGAGGATCTGTTCGGTCGGAGCGATGATGATGTGGTAGATCCGTCCAACTTGTAAAAGTGAAACTGCGCGATTTTTCGTTCTGCCGGATGATAAGCTGTCGCGGTGAAAATCGGATTTTTCGCGGTTTTCTTTGCCGATTGTCGAAGCGTTAAAGGCCCGAGTCCGCTGGATGAAGAAACAGGGTCACATTTTTGGCGCGACCGTTGTCGAACAAACACTTTCACTCCGAGCGTGACTCAACGGTTTCATTGACGTAGTAATAGAAACAGGATTTAAAAACATGCCACGGGCGCTTCGGCAGTTTGATAAATGACAGGGTGTTGGATATTTGGTTCAGTTCTAACGCAACAACCACGATCAAAAAGTTGTTGAAGTCATATAAACTTCAACTATAAAAATCTCTAAATTAATCAATCTCTCTTTCACCACCCTCTCAAAATATCAGTTGTCACTAGAGATGGGCAAAATTGCTACTTTAGAAATACGTTGCTACCTGTGATTGCTACTTTTTAATATCAGTTATATTAAACTGTGACTGTGACTGTGATCGCAGTAGTAAACAACGTAACACCTGAAATTATTAATGGTTTCGCAAAAATGCTTGTAAGTCATTTTTATAATGACTGCTAATATTCGTTCACCTGAACATGTAAATGGGGTTCCTTTTGATATTATATTTATATCTATGACCGAAGGGTATATTATCTGCAGGGGCGGATTATGCAGTCTGGAGGCCTGAAGCGCATCCTGCGTTTTTTTTAACTGTGGCAAAACTGGTCTTTATAGGCAGCCAATAATGCACTCCCGATTACAAAAATCACTCTTCAGTTCTCCATGGTAGAAACCAACATGTGTTGGTCTTTAAAGCTACGCGCACACTTATCGGAATCGGACGGACGGCACGCATCGGCAAAAATTGCTTAACACAGTTGTAAACGAGTCAACGCACATTTATCCGTTCCATGCCGTACCGATAAATGTGCGTTGACTCGTTTACAACTGTGTTAAGCAATTTTATCCGTTGCGTGCCGTCCGTCCGATTCCGCTAAGTGTGCGCGTAGCTAGCTTAAAGGGGTTGGAGTGAGGCCGGTGCAATATGGAGGACACAGGCGCGCGCCTCGTGCGCCTGTGCGATAATCAGTGAATTTGGAAAGTTTTTTTTTATTTTATATAATTTTTAAATTACCGTAAATATTGTTCTCACGCGCTTATTTTAAAATCTATAGAAGTCATGTTTACATTTAAAGTATAATGTATTTTGAGATTTTCATGAGAGTAGCAACTTTATAGTTAGCCAAGTGTTGTTCTCATGCAATCATTTCCAAAGTTATAAAAGGGATTAATTGATCTTCCTGAACCTTAAATTTAGGATGCATTAAAAATAATATTTGCAATTTTAAAATTTACACCAATTTTGTTTTTGAACAATTAATTTGAACTCTAAAGAGGTGTTTGAAGATTTTTGTTTTGCCTCTGAAAAAATGCATCTTTAGAATCTTGGGAGATTATTTTCAAATCTAGTCAAGATAATTTGGATTTTTTTTGTAGAATCGTAAAGTAGAATATATTTTGAGTAAATTTGGAAATTTTCAAGTGTGCGACAAATGTTTTTCTATGTTTGCTTTGCCTCTGAAAAAGTTCACCTTAAGAATAACGCTTTGTTCCGTTCTCGTGAGTTACTTTAAAGTCTAGTTGAGAAACACTTGAAGATTTTTGCAGAATCGTAAAGTGGAATAAATTTTGAGTCATTTTGGAAAGTATCAAGTACGTGATCATTGTTTCTATTCTTGTTTTGTCTCTGAAAAGGCGCATCTTATTATTTTAAATAAAATAATTAACGTCGAGCAGAGTTTTGTAACATCGTCCAGTGTATTTTGAGTAAATTTAGAAAGTTGCAAATTGTTTTTATTTATTTTTTCGGTTCATGAAATTTGCAATTTACAAATTGGTATAAGTGCTGGTTTCGTGGAATGATTTCAAAATTAATATAAAGGGATGTTTAGATATGCGCACTGAATTTTAAAGTAAAATTAGTTTAGTATTTGTCAGGGTTCGGACGATATACCGGGTGTTTCAGACCACCCGTTCACCCCAAATATCTCGCAAAATACAAATCGGATTGACATACAAAAAAAATACGTCTAAATTTATTTTTTGAGCTCTATTATGTGGTGTAAAATTTTAACCACCACCCCTCCCCCCTGGGACGGGTCTTAAATAGGTACCCCAATTTTTTATTGCAGATTTGGCTTCTACTCTAAAATATATTAGGTTTTTATTCGAAACATTTTTTTCGATTAGCAAACCAAATACTTTTTTAAATTTTTTTTTTTTTAATTAAAAAAAATCCTCTTTGTCGTTACAAACATTCATACTTTACCACAATAGAAAAGAATAGAATGGAATTTGATAATCAAATTGATTTTTATTCGTTTTTACGATTTTTTTTACAAATAATTTTTTTTTTTTTGCTTATTTCTGACATAAAATTATGAATGACTTCAATTAACGCCTTATTTAAGAGATGACTACGTAAAAAATGTCGTCATCTATCATTTGATGCGAGAAATAAATATAATTCAATAAATGTTTTTGTCGAATATAGCGCCATCTGTCTCTCATCGAATTTTTTTTGTCGGATAAAAACCTAATATTTTTTAGCATAGAATCCAAATCTGCAATAAAAAATTGGAGTTCCCATTTAAGATTTCAAAGTTACCCCCCTCCCCGACCCAGGGGGGAGGGGTGGTGGTTTAAATTTTACACCACATAATAGAGCTCAAAAAATAAATTTAGACGTATTTTTTTGTATGTCAATCCGATTTGTATTTCCCGAGATATTTGGGGTGAACGGGTGGTCTGAAACACCCTATATATCATCGGATATACAGGGTGTTTCAGAGCTCTGGTAACGGTCAATCACGTGCTTATTTGTCAAAATTTAAAAAAATGTTTGATACAAAAGTTGTGTATAATAGTGAGCTGCACCCCTTAAAAATATTTAAAGTTATACGGGGTGTCTCATAACAAAGTTACAGACCAAACTTATGTTTTTTTTTTAATGGAATACCCTGTATTTTTTGTCATTTTTGAATTATATGGAGCAAATAAAGGTGAGTTACTTCAATACTCCCTATACCTATTGCTTGCCGTTTTCGAAATATTTGAAGATTTGTCGAAATGCATGGTCTGGGTGAAATTTTATTTTCGCCCCTGTGATTGACGTTGAACGATTAAAATCATTTCTATTATTTGGTTGAAGGTTCGAACTATAGAGCCAACCATGATTTCATACAAAAAATTATACAGGGTGATAAAAAAATGCGGTAGAAAAACCCAAATTAAAAAGTTGAATAACTTCGTTTTTTTCAAATGGCACACCCTGTATTTAGTAACGTATTCTTAAGTAGAATCCAATTATCTTTCAGATTGTATAAGGGTTCCCTGTTCCTAATCTCAATAGTTTTCTTGTATTCGGCGATTATCATATCAGGAATAATTATTATAATCTGAAAGATAATTGGATTCTACTTGAGAATACGTTACTAAATACAGGGTGTGCCATTTAAAAAAACGAAGTTATTCAACTTTATAAGTTGGGTTTTTCTACCGCATTTTTTTTATCACCCTGTATAATTTTTTGTATGAAATCATGGTTGGTTCTATTGTTCGAACCTTCAAGCAAATAATTGAAATGATTTTAATTGTTCAACGTCAATCACTGGGGTAAAAATAAAATTTCACCCAGACCATGCATTTCAACAAATCTTCAAATATTTTGAAAACGGCATACAATAGGTATAGGGAGTATTGAAGTAACTCATCTTTATTTGCTTCATATAATTAAAAAATGACAAAAAATACAGGGTGTTCCATTTAAAAAACATAAGTTTGGTCTGTAACTTTGTTATGAGACACCCTGTATAAATTTAAATATTTTTAGGGCGTGTAGCTCACTATTATACACAACTTTTGTATAAAACATTTTTCGAAATTTTGAAAAATAAGCACGTGATTGACCGTTCCCAGAGCTTTGAAACACCCTGTATAATTAATAAGTCATCTAAACATTAATATTAATGACCAAGAATAAATATCAAGAAGTTGATATATATCCGATATATATCCGATATATTGATATTTATATAAATATCGGATATTTTCCGAACCCTGGTATTTGTAGCATTGTTTTTATATTTTTTTTTCAGTTCGTGAAAATCGTAATTTGAACATGAGCATAAGAGCTCATGCGATTCATAAAAATCAGTCACAATTTAAGTTTTAGGTAACAGTCACAGTTTAAGTAACAATCACATTACTTGTAATTTTACGTAGCAATCACTATTTAATTTTCAGTCGCAGTTTTGGTAACGATTGTGGTTTTAAATAACAATCGCGGTTTAAGTATCAGTCGCAATCACAGTCAATGTGAAATTTGCCTATTAGTAACAGTAACGACCTGTGATTTTTCAATACCAATGAATAATCGCAGGTACGTGAAATAGCGACCATCCCTAGTTGTCACTGATCAGTTTTCAATGTCAGGAATTTAAGATCTCCAAAAATATGGAACTATTTGATTAACTAATAAAACACTAACACAGTGTATGGTTTCATATTATCGAGATAATTTGAAACCATACACTGTGTTAGTGTTTTATTAAATAATACCATGGAGTTTCAACAAGTAACAGCCTCATCCATCCAATATTTGATTAACCCCTTCGCTGTGAGAACCGGATAATGAAGCACTCTTATATGCGGGACCCGGATATATACGCAAGTTCTTATTCTGCAGAATACTAATTAAGATTTTCAAAATCATTTTCTCGAGCTCAAGCTCAAATATAAACATCTGAAGCCGCATAGTGTAAAATCACCACTTTGTGGACTGTATAAATGATGAGGTGTATGTAATTGGTGACTAGCCTAGAGACGACCATGGGTATCGTCTAGGGTCTCACAATTGTTTGCCTTGTATTTACGTTCTCACATTAGTGTCATTAGTGATTCAATAGTTGACCCGTATTTTTTTTCCTACAACGAGGAATCGACGTCCGACATTGGAAAGTACTTTGTGTTTACTGACAGTGTACATAACATTTAGAGGTCAGTGTTTTTTGTAGCCTTTCTTATCGGATGGTTTTATTCGAATGATGGAAAACAAATGGTCCTTCGAACTAGATTTCCTTTAAGAATTAGTAATATGAAATAGATATTAGTGATACCAAATAAATCAGAGAATTTTATGTTTCGTCTTCATTAGATTTATTTAATGCATTAGTAACAAATTAATAATAATAATAATAATAATAATAGTTTATTACGGGACATGCCCATTAGTACAAATACATGAAAAAAAAAATCATCAAAATAGTACAGTGAGCAGAAATTAATTGAAAATGTAAATTACAAAAAAAGAAAAGAATCAGGAATTGACATATATACAATTTTTTTTTGCATAATTTCGCAAAATATTATAATTATATATATATATATAATTACTAGTTTTGGAGTGAAAATCAATACACAATAATGAAAACATGATTTTCTACTAACCAACCTAATGTATTCATTTGTCAGTGGAATTAGTTTACACCGCATATATAAAGGTTGATAATACAGGACTCTCCCTGGAATTAGAACCCAGGACCCCCCGGTGCTAGAACGTACGAATCGATGAACCGAAATGAAATAAATTATTAATTGAAATGAAGGTGTATTGTTGTCGGCGATCTAACGCTAACACTAACTAATTCAATCAGATTTTCTTGTAAGTTTTCGTTTATGTCACAGATGCGCTCCGACTTGCTTATTAAAGCTACTTTCGATTCGCTGCTGTTTGACGTTAAACATTTAATTATTCATCCAATCAGCCCTCTTCGTGTTCGATCATTTATAGATGAGGGTAATTGTAAAGAGGGTACGAACGGGGGCGGAACTCTTGTATTTTTTATAATGCGGCATGAGGTAGAATGGGATGTCTGTGTCAGGTCGAATTGCCGCAGTTTTTCCTGAATGCTTACGTAAACACGCCCCCCTGTCTTGAATCAAAATGCGACTTTGCCAACTTTTTCGCAGAGTAATTCGTTTTAGCGTAATATATTTATTGATGTGAAAAGTTGCAGTCGCGGTCTTGAATCCATAAGAATCTAAATATGTGTGATTTTAACTGCATTTAAGGAAGATTTAGCTAAAGCAACTCTGAAAGGAAGTTGCTCATGTGATGCTACTCTCCAGGAAATTATCACGTTTTCAGTAATATTAACTTCGATTGTTATTCTGCCCTTTATCTCCAAGATAATATATAACACATATTTTCTCATAAATTCTTCGGTTTCCTTACATATATTTTGAATTTTTATTTCCCGCTCAAATGATTCAATGTTGTTGTCCTATTATTCTCGCATTTTTCCACCATTTAGTTAAAAGCTATTCTTAACATGAATTTTAGATTCAAGCAATATTATATCCAGTCAGTCACTACGTGCAATGAAAACGTCTATTAATAGTCCCTTCAAATTAGACAAAAAAATCGACGTTTTTAGAGAAATTTTATCCACAGCTTAGCGACCTGTATACTTGTTGTATTTGGACAGGTCGCTAAGCTGTTGGTAAAATTTTCCTAAAAAATGTCTAATTTGAAGGAGAGACTATAAGCTGGCACAGCCACTTTAGCACAATCACACGGGACTTGCATAAAAAATATCCCTTTGTTTTTATTTTATTTTTAACGTTTCCTTTTTGTATGGCTGTGCTAACTTTATCTTAAGATACACAGCCATTATTTTTTAGAAAACGGCTGGAGCAGCAAAATCGGGAATACGGGAAACTAATTGCAACAATAGAGCACTGAATGTTTTTGCAAGTCCCATGTGATTGTGTTAAAGTGGTTGTGCCAGCTTATGAAATAATGATGACGGTTACGTTCTGAAATAACTTTCTCAAAGTTTCTGCACTATAATCACTATTATTGAATAATGCGAGTTTTATCAACGTTCGTGCTTTTATCAGTTTCCGCTAGTAGAAATTGCGCTGTTATCATAGCAATTTCCGCGTGCCTTCGCATTTCTTCAATTCCACCATGCACACGTTTGCTTGCGTCCGAACAAATTTCTCGAATTTATGTGGCGTGAATCCTAGTGAAAAGAAACAAAGCATCGAAAATATGTTAACAAATAATTATAAAATAGTCTATATAAGTGTTGGCTAACCTTTTGAGCTCGCTTAACTCAGGTGCGGTGTTACACCTGGAGATATCCATCATTTTGTGATGTTAGCGGTGGAGGCTGACAAAATGACTCTCTTTGGTGAGTTGCCTCAGCGATAAGAGTCGACTCTGGGGGACGGCTCTAGACTTTCTTGTACAAAGGGAAAAAAATGAGGCGAAAAAATCTTCTCCTTCAAAAGGCCGGGAAACATGCTTATTCACAAAAAAGGTCCTAACTTTTTGGAAAAATTTCCCTTGAAATTGGTGTTTGGCGAGCAAAAACAAACAAAAAATCTCCTCACTTCGTGACTCAAATTGACCTGCACAGGAGTCGCATGACTCCGCGACTCTCTTTGATTAATTGCATATTTCAGTTGAACTGTCCGTGTCACCCAACAAGTTTTGGCGTGTAATATTTGATACGCCTATATCAAGAATGGTGTTGTTTTTTGGCATGTTTCGATAAATTTATGGTTTCATTTTGCAAAATAAACTGGAGTATATAAAGTATATAAATTCTTCACTGCCATTTATTATGACTATAAAGTGTCTTACTTGTTTAATCGATGAATACCATGAAATGTAATTAAAATTATTCAATACCTAGTAAACCACAAGTATCAAAAAATGTTTTATTCTAAAATCTTCAAGATTTACCACAAAATGAACGCCTCGCAACATCCATCAGTATTTATTATTCGATAGCCGAAAAACAATTATCATTTAGTATTGTTAAGTATAATTATTATTAAGAAATTTGTTTTCAACGGTGAGTCAATAAAATTTTAATATTATAATTTACAAAACTTCATAAATTTGAATTAATCAGTTTGGCTTGTGAACGACTTATTTGTCTTATTCAGAAATTCATCATCATACCTTAGTTTTACTCGTAGATTTTTAGTCCAGCCACTTGATCATGTTCTTTAATATTAAAAATCTTCTTTCACTATTTCTAAAGACATACTTGATTTCGTAGAATGGTTTGCTATGCCATCTAGGGGTCTGTAATGCCAAACATATATGGTAGAAATCGAACCATTTCTGGCCACGAATCTCTGCCGTGAATGGTGAGCGGGACACGGGTGTGAAGTTAGCAATAGATTTTAAAAATTCATATCTCGGAGAAAAGAAAAGTAATTCGAGAAAAAAGTTAACCATACCATTAGGGAAGGTCTAAATTAATAACACAAAAAGGACCAACCCTTAATTTTAACCCTTTATATTTTTTCACCCCTTTCAAAAAAGTTTTTGTTTTTTTCTAAGTTTGCAATCTGTCATAAATAAATAAAAATTCTTATTCTTATCATTAATACAAGTACTTTAATAATCAAAAGTCAAAAAGAACGTTGGGGGCACTTCTTCAACAAAAAAAAAATCGCAGAAATCACATTTTGCGATATTAACCTCCATTTTTTAAAAAGTTTGATATCAGCCATAACTAAATAAAAATTCTTATTCTTATCACCAATAAAGGTAATTTTATAATCAAAAGTAAAAAAAAAACGTTACGGCACTCCTTCAACCCAGAAAAAAATAATTTCTCCGTTGTCGCAGAAATCCACATTTCGCGATATAAATCTCGATTTTTGACAAAGTTTGCAATTAGCCATAACTAAATAAAAATTCTTATTCTTATCACTAATAAAGGTACTTTAATAAACAAAAGTCAAAAAAACGTTACGGGCACTCCTTCAACCCAGAAAAAAATAATTTCTCCGGAAGTCGCAGAAATCCACATTTCGCGATATAAATCTGGATTTTTGACAAAGTTTGCAATCAGCCATAACTAAATAAAAATTCTTATTCTTGTCACTAATAAAGGTACTTTAATAAACAAAAGTAAAAAAAAAACGTTACGGGCACTCCTTCAACCCAGAAAAAAATAATTTCTCCGTAAGTCGCAGAAATCCACATTTCGCGATATAAATCTCGATTTTTGACAAAGTTTGCAATAACTAATATAAATAAGCCATAACTAAATAAAAATTCTTATTCTTATCACTAATAAAGGTACTTTCATAAACAAAAGTAAAAAAAAACGTTACGAGTCAAAAAAAATTCTCCGTAAGTCGCAGAAATCCACATTTCACGGTATAAATTTCGATTTTTGATAAAGTTTGCAATTGGCCATAACTAAATAAAAAATCTTATTCTTATCACTAATAAAGTTACTTTAATAAACAAAAGTAAAAAAAACGTTACGGGCACTCCTTCAACCCAGAAAAAAATAATTTCTCTGTAAGTCGCTGAAATCCACATTTCGCGGTATAATCTCGATTTTTGAAAAAGTTTGCAATCAGCCATAACTATGTAATGTAGTTTATTCGTGTTCATACTTGTAATAAGTTTACACTCGTCAGTTACAAATGAATCTACATATAGTAATATATTATAAAATTGACAATTAAAATAAACTAAATAAAAATTATTATTCTTATCCCTAATAAAGGTACTTTCATAATCAAAAGTCAAAAAATCGTTACGGGCATTCCTTCAACCCAGAAAAAAATAATTTTCACAATGTGGATTTCTGCGACTTACGGAGAATTTTTTTTTTGTTGAAGGTGTGTGCCCGTAACGTTTTTTTGAATCTTGAATATTAAAGTACTCGTATTAGTGCTAATAATAAGCATTTTTATTTATTTATGGCAGATCGCAAACTTTAAAAAAAAAACTTTTTTGAAAGGGGTGAAAAATTATAAAGGGTTAAAATTAAGGGTTGATTCTTTTTGTATTATTAATTTAGACCTTCCCTAATGGTATGGTTAACTTTTTTTTCGAATTGATTTTCTTTCCTCCGAGATATGAATTTTTAAAATCTATTGCTGGATCTATTGCTAACTTCACACCCGTGAGCGGGACTTCTATATGGACTTTTACTGCAGACATGTTTCTGGCTACTGGCCGTCACCAGTAGGTGATGGAAACCAAAATTAGTCGCTGTTAATTCCTCTTCGTTTAAGGACTTTTTTCTGCAAACTTGCTTACTGCTTCTTCGCATCTCCATGTACTTGGTTTTTTGCAATTTTATTTAGATTTGAGGTTTCTCTAGATGGGTGCTTTTACCTACATTACAGATCTATGATAGCATCCCTTTCACTTTTCAGTAAGTCAAAACAAATTGTTAGATACAGAATATCATTCGATTACCAAACGAAAATTCGTTCTACATCAGTTTTTTGGGAATTGGTTCTCTAGCAACAAATTTGGGTATTCCCAATACCAAAAATTGCTTCCTTCACACCTGTACGCTGTGTATATTTTTGTAAAATCAACGCAAAATGTCAGAATTTCATGTTTTCAAAATTCAGACTTTAAATAGCGATTTTGATTATTTAAATTGCAGAACAGCCAAACGCGTCTGATTTTGATGATTCGAACTAGAGCCATGCACGGGCCTTAAGGGTCGGCCTGGCCCGCGTTCGGGCTGGGCCGTTCCTTTAACGCAGTATTATCGGGCCGGGCCGGGCCAATCTCTCAATTTATAATACCGGGCTGGGCCATAAAAATACGAATTCTAAAATTGTGAAAGTGAAAAGTTGTTCGAAATTTACTTCGATATTATTTAATTTGATTATAAAAAAAATATTTCAAAACAGAATAATTCATTTGTTTTATTATACATTTTTAATAATAGCAAACAAATTTAAAAAAGAAACGATTCCGGGCCGGGCCGAACTTTGCGTATACACTACCGGGCCCGACCAACATTTTTTTTATTTGATTGGGCCGGTCCGGACTTTTGAATATTCACTGCCGGGCAGGGCTGGGCCGGGCCTTTAAGAACCGTGCAGGGCTCTAATTCGAACGTCAAAATATGGCGTATTTGATGCAATTTTAAAACGGGTTGTAAAATATTCTCATAAAATTAACACAAAATGCGAAAAGCACTTTTAATAAAGTTATAAAGTTATACGTAATCTCATCAGATTAAAAAAAATCCATAAATATGAAAAATGTAACCATCAATTTTTTCAGGTTATCCAAAAATAAATATATACAGGGTGTTTCATTTCAAATTTCAAAATAGTCGCTTCCGGTAAAACCGAAACTTGCAACTAAAGTTTTTGGACGACCAGTAAACTCCAATTTGGTTTTAGTATAACCCTACTAAATTTTAAATTGATGTCTTAAGAAATAAAAAAAAACCTATTTATGTTTTATGTTACACCCGGTATGTAAATAGAACTATTTTTGTAAATTCTTTATTATATTAATTTTTTCACAGCGTTTTTTAATATCGATGATAATTTTGAAAAATGTAAAAGCATTGAAATTTACTCGATTTATTGCGTTTAGTCGGTTATCGGTGATTCTCAGGGGGCTACAAACAATTTCGGTGCCCGTCACCATTCAACGTGCTGACATATTTGATACTTATGCTTATTTGAATTTTGACTTTATTACATTTCTCTGTAAATAAATTTTAAATTTGTTAAGAAATAAATGGCTACTAAATTTTACGACAAATGTACTATACACGATGGTCCGCTGTTTGGCCGATAATTATCGGTATCGGCCGAAAAATTTATCGGTCCATCTCTAATTTCCATTCAAAAACTGGTCGGTCAAATTTGAATTGCTTGCTTTTTACGATAAAACTGTACAGTTTAGTGTTCATATGCTAAAATAAAAAAAAATATATGTATATAAATAAAATATCAACTGCAATACCCATTTTTGGTATTACAATGCAATATTAAATATTGTTCCCCCATCAGAACACCTACAGACCGGTTTCGAGATTTCAGGTCTCATCAGTGTAGTTATTTGCTGATGGGGAAACGGAGATTACTATTGGAATATAAGTATTCCAAACACTGTTAAAGGTAGGTGTAGGTGTTCTGATGGGGGAACAATATTTAATGTTTACATTAATATTATTATATTTGCCGCCGCTGGCAATGTCAATATCTTGTCGGTGTTAAATCCACCCGGATTTAGTTCAGTACAGCATTCAGGCAATAGATTCCGCCACTTTGGCGTTTCTACCTTTAAACAATGCAATATTTCTTCGTCGGCCTCTATGCTTTTCTGGTCACTAAATAAGGTAATGCGAATTTGAAATCGTTGAACTGTTCTTCGTCTCGAACCAAATCCTTCATCCGTGAATTATGAATTTCTCACAAATCGCGGAAAAATTCCTGCACCTCTCCGGCGAAAGCTAGTGTTTTGTTAAATATGCTAACATAATTGTAATTAATGTGGACTTTCACTAAAAAATTGCGGAACCAAAACTGTTCTAAATTTGCATCGTCCGATTATACAAGATTACTTGATAATAATTAGAAAATATTTAGATTTATGTCGATTTGATCGCAAAGTCTCATTGTATTATGCTAATTTATTTCAATTGTTTTTGAATTCCTTTTTTTTCCTGTTAGTTTTGTTTTGTCGCTCTTTGAGTCTCATTGAAGATAGAGATATGTGCAACGATTAGTAAGTAAGTAAGTAAGTTTATTCATGTTAATAACGAGAGGTTTACACAGGTCAAAAAGAAATAGTAACAAATTGGAGACAACGATACTAAATATAAATATAAAGATGATAAGTAGGTTTAACATACGAACTAAAACATTGTATAAAGACAATAGATGTCGCGTAATGGTGTTTCTATCGTAATTGGAGGACTTTCTTCAAATATTAGTTTCGATCATTTGAACTATATAAAATAATCCTGTCAGTGAGACATTGACTGGCCTTAATCAGCAAGACTAAAAGCATGACAGTGGCGGCTCGTGCAAATTCGGCGACGAGACTACGGAAGTTTTTTTTACATAAGCAGCGGCTCAATATTTGCTTCCTCTGTAGGAGTATAGTGCAGCACGAGCGGCATCTTTGTCTTCCTCTCCTACGAAAATCCGCAAGCCGCAGATGCCTCGTGGGATAAGCTATCATTGCCAAGGAGACCGCGGTTGACCTTGTATTACTACTATAATCCTTATTCTGATAATAGGGTTTCCTTACATTTTCAGCATATAGGGCCGATTGTTTAATAGGAGTTTAAATCACGCCTTAAACTCGTTATAGAGTAGAGATGGGCAAAATTACTCTTTTTTGGGATCTGCTTCGTAAGTTCTGACTCGGAATCGGAGAGCCGATAGCTGAATAAATGATTTAAAGCAGTCAAAAGTATCTGTAACATAAAGTGAATAATAAAAATATCTGTGGCACAGTGACAGCGAAGAGCAAAAAGAAGTCCTCACTTTAAAAAATTTCCAATTTGTCAAATTCACAAAGTGGAGATCGAACAAAAAGAAAATCCTTACTTTCAGCACTTTTCAAATACCTTTTTCATTTTGAGTCATGACTCAAGAAGACCTTCATATTTTCAATCGAGACACTTGACTCACTTCACTGACTCTTCGGCTCACTTAAGAGTTACCCATCGCTAGTATATAGTACTTTCAGCGTTGTTCGATCTTAGTTCAAAGATAATATACACGCTATTTATTATCTTTCGGAAAAAAATGTTTTATACGAGGTTTAAGGTAAGCTATTGAGCCCCATAGTCAAATACATCAATAACCGACGTTGTTATACAGGGTGGAAACTTTAACTGGAATAAATTCGGCATTTATGAAATGAGAAGTTCCAGAAAAAAATCCTCGGACACGTCAATTTTTGTTTTTATTGCGTACTTTTTAGCGTCTTTAAAAATAGTATGTCATTTTTTTTTATTGGAAACTATTTGTTTTTATTCTACTAAATTTGTAGCCCTTTTTATTCTCTTTACGACTGTGTGAAAATATTTTGTTTTTTTTGTTTTTTTATTTAAGAAATTGAAAAAAAATATTTCAGATATGAAGGAACGTATCCGGCATGAAATAAGACAAATTCCACCAGAAATGTTTCAAAATGTAAGGGATTGGTATTTTGCCAAGAGAGGAGCGGTGCTCATTTTGAACATTTGATACATTAAATAAGCTTAAAAACATTTTTTTTTTGTCAATTTCTGAAAAAAAAATTTTTTTACACAGTCGTAAAGAGAATAAAAAGAGCTACAAATTTTGTGAAATAAAAAAATGGTTTCCATTTAAAAAAAATGACCATGGCGTCATACGTGAAACACTAGTGACATCATACTATTTTTTAAGACGCTAAAAAGTGCGGAATAAAAAACAAAAATCGACCTTGTCCGAGGATTTTTTCTGAAACTTCTCATTTCATAAATACCGCATTTGTTCCAGATAAAGTTTCCACCCAGTATAATATTTTGTTCGATTGCTGCAAAAGTGTTTAGCTTCTGTAGTTCGCAAATGAAAATTTAGTATCGCAGCTCTTGAACCGTTACAAAATCGGGTGAAGGATATGTGAAACTAATTTGTGAAGAACAATCAGCGTTTTCTTCTATTCTGTTAATTTAATTGCTACTTCTTAAGGTCTCCCAACTCTTGCAGTCTTTGTTTTCCGACAATAAATATTCATTACAGCTTAATTCTGCGAAGCAAAATAAATTCGTCCTCAAACGATCGGTTGAACTAGTGGTATATGCTAGGTTTATCTCGACTGATCACTTATCGCATTTACCAGGGTAACCATAGGGTTGCCAAATTTTTATAATGAACCTCAGGCAAATAATTAATTATTAAACAATCAACAACGATCATTATTGTAATAATTTACCATCCATGACTAATAACCATATATAGCCCTCCTAAAGCCCGGTGTCACCTGAGAGTAAAGTTTGCGCAGAGTGAGAAAGTATTCGGAGGTAATTTGCCTCCAGATTTTGGGAGGGCTCTAATAATATTAATAATAGAAAATTTATTCTATAAAAACGAAATACAGCCAGAATGTAAGACAATTTGACCTGTTCGTAAATCTATAAAATATAATCTCACAAAGACCAAAAAGATTTAAATTTACAAAAATTTAAAAATTTGGAATCAAATATCGATTACCCATCAGTTCACCTACGGACCGGTTTGGACCTTCCAGGTTTCATCAGCGCAGTTAGAAGCTGATGGGGAACGGACTATTGGAATATAAATATTCCAAACACCGTTAAAGTTAGAAATGCCAAAGTAGCGGAATCTATTGCCTAATTGTTGTACTAATCCCAACAACAATTTGGCAATAGATTCCGCCACTTTGGCATCTCTAACTTTAACGGTGTTTGGAATATTTATATTCCAATAGTAATTTCCTATTTTTTTAATTTCCGGCGATTCTAACTTTAAAATTAAGTGCTCTCAATGACGAACATTTATTTGTCTCAAGAAGCCAAAGAATGACGAAACAATTATTATCATTTACTAAATACCGTGGTTGGAATGAAAAGTAAATATAGCAAATTTATACGTATTTGCGGTAACTTTCCATTCCTGGAATAATAGTTTTTCCTTCTTATTTTCTAAGCAATAACAACTGTATACGTTGAAGACATGATGTATTATCCGAACGCGATCCCCGCTTGAATAATTAATCTTAATACGAGAGTACAAAACAAGTTAATCGTTAATTTATCAAGCGGGACGTCGATATCACATCGCCTCTGCTTCTGCCATATAATATTCCATTATTCCTAACACATCAGCTTAATCTTTTCAATTATTAAGACCTAATTTTCCAAGACCAATATTGCTTATGATTAATTGTCCTAGAAAATTCATCCTTGAAATTCACTCGAGTTTCCTTCATCAAAATTGCTTTTCTGTCAAAAAATAACACAGTACGAAAAGCTTTAAATCGCTCAAGTTACAATGTTGAATGTCCTTGAAATTTACTCATGTTTACTTAGATTGCTTTTATGTGGAAGAAGAAACCATAGTACGAAAAGCTTTAAATTATTCGAGTTCTAAATTTCAATGGAAATATCAATTTTGAGATACTCCGAGATGATTCCCACTATTTTTGAAAAACGTGTGAATTCTGGGCGCTGTTTCTCAATGATTAATCAAAGTTTTGTATCAGAATTTTTCGGCGGCGCTCAAAGTCAATAGCCAAACAACAGCATTGTAGAAACGTCAGATTAAAAAAAAAGAACATAATTATGAATACAAAAAATCTTTAAATCATTTTTTTATTCAAAAATACACAAGACTATATTTTTGCAAAGAACGAAAATACAAAATAGTATCCTGTGAGCCACAAAATTTTGTTTCAGAGTTGGCTGTGAGATAAATGAGGTATGTCGCATATTATTACGTCATGAGATTAGATTAGTTCAATTGAATTAGATTTAAAAAAATGAATTAATCAGACATGACTGCTATGTTTCTCTCTCTCAGGCATGGCCAACTCTGAAACAAAATTCTATGGCTCACACCTTATAACTCTACCGAGCACTCTAGACGTGTGGGGGTAAAATTTGCGCAGAGTGAGAAAGTATTCGGATGACGCGAGGGAACGCGATAACAAACCTCCGAAGCAAACACGCCTCGAGTGTTTGGTAAAGTTGTACTCCTATCTACCACCGCATCAGCACAACAATGGTACGCTTCTAAAACCACATGTCTAAGGCATTGTTTGTGCCAAAATACACAGTTTGGAAAACATTTTTCAAACATCTGGAATTTATTAGAAATGAGCACAAATCAATATTCCAACAATGCATCACCAAAATGTTCATAATTAACCATTAAATATTATCACGTAATTGCTAATCATTACGCAAACAAATGCGGTGGAAGATTTCGAACAGAAAGAGAAAGACCGTTCGTAATGTGCGATTGTGCGGATGGACAGAGACTGCCGTCGATTCTTGTCACTTATTCATTTCATTTGTGTAATGATACAGTTTCTTGACCCTGACGAGTAACTGTATATCCTTATTCTACGCTCCGGGACGCTCCGAGAATAATTAATAACAAAAATTATTTTTATGGACCGCGAACAATCATGCACGGAATTTGTTGCACGCGAGTCCCACACACCTGGAATGGTTTGGAAGAGTTATGAAAGTGATATTGTAGGAATTGGGTTTTTGGGACAGATTTTTAGATTTTATTTTTGGTCAGCGATCTGAATCTAGGTTATCTGAAGATCTACATCTGTTTTTTTTTTACCCTTTTGCGTTTCGGTTTACAATCTCGATTTGCCTGTAGGTATTCTCCGATAAATATTTTGCACTTCACATTTTTTTCTCAAACAAAAATTCTGATTTCCTTCGGAATTATCAAAAGCTCCTAAGGCTTGTACTTTGTTGTTTTTTTTACTATGATTCAGATTTGTCGAAAAGTATTCTTGGTTGGACCTTGCACCTTGGCCCTTTTTTTGGTATCATACAAATATGTAGATCTGTGTTTTTTTGAAGGTATATCTGAAATAACTTTGGACGATTATTAACCCGAAACAAACACATGCTGTCGCATTTTCTAAGATCGTAAAGAGCAGGGGTAGTCAGCTTTTATACCTACCGCCTGTATCTTTGTGTATCTTTGTTGGTGGTAAAATTTTCTAACCACCCACCTCTCCCTCAGTAACTTAATTTAGTGCAACTACAAAGTAGTAAAATATTAGGTGTGCAACTAAGTTTTTTGGTCAATGAAAAATGTAAAATTTCAAGAGAAATACAAACACTGGTTTATTCGAAGTTTCACCCCTTGCTGGCTACACATTTTTGACATCTTTCTAGCAATTCATGAATACCGCGATGATAAAACGCGTCTTTGGATCGAAACTATTCATCCAACCAATTTTGCACTTCTTCGAAATTGGCCAAGTGTACCCCAACCAAGCCATGTGCCATCAACCGGAACAAGTAATATTCGGTCTGGCGAATACGGTGGGTGCGGTAGTAGATCCCATTTCAGCGTTTTGATGGTGTCCTGGACGATGGAAGTGCTATTATGAGTTGTCGGTACCGATGACAGTTTCGCCCGGTTTTAACAGCTCATACTATATAATAGTTGGGAATCTGCTTAAATTGAAGAAAAAGGAAATAAATACAAAGACTTTAAAATGATAAAATCTATTAAAGTTACTTTGTATAAATCATTAATGAGTTCCTTGAGGATGTTGTCAAATAAAATATTTTATGTCATGTATAATTTTCTTTTGGAAATATTCAGTCGGACAAAACCCATACCGCCCACCAAAAAATCTGGAATCGCCCACTGCAGGGAACCAGGTTGATTACCACCACTGGTGTAGAGAGAAAAGGTGCATTTTTGAAAGAATGTGAAAATTATTCTTCCTATCTCAGTTAGTATACGTCGCACGTTATGATTTTAGGTTTTTTAAGAACGCGTAATGCAAGTAGTCTCCTGAAGACTTTTTGTATTTTGATCTATGATCTGGCTGTGCTGTTACACTTTGTCCGCTTGCATTTCTTTTATATCATCTAAATTTGAAGATTTGGATTTGTGCGTATATATTTTATGCACAGCGCTGCAGTTTGTTTACACATGCTTAGATAGATTTCTCGCACTTCCTCAGCCCGTATTCCTATGTAGGATTCAAAGATACGAATGTCATTCACTGGGCTATAGACTTCGAAGTATCATGTAAACTGCAAATCAAATGACGAACCCACTCAGGTTTTTCATTCTAAAAATATGTATCCTGTCAGTTTTTGTCTTTGGCCTTGAACAGCTTCTGATCGTGAAAATCATTCATAATAAAACACCTGGGCCGGTATATTGGTCATCATTAGAAGACTCATGGAAACCTGACATCAGTTGGCACCAATCCTCCGAATCGGAGTAATTTTTTTTCTAAACGAACTTTGAATCAGGAGAGTATGCATAATCAAGGATACGAATGTAATTCACAAGGCCTTAGACATCGTAGTAGAATTCAAGGTAATATTGCTTTTGAAATAACATTCAAACTACTAACTCTTAAATGTATGATTTTTTTTAATTCTGAATTTTTTTTTATTTTTAAATAATCTGATGAAAAAGGAAAAAATAGTAAAAGAAATCTATATTATAAAAATTATGCTTTATTATTATGTTGCAAATTTGCAACACTATGCATTTAAGGGCTAATCAACTAACGAAGTTACTCAGGTTTTTTTCCTTCAAATGGTTTCATTGTAAAAATATTGATCCTAGTTAGTAACTTCGCTTTGACTTTTTTCAACAGCTTCTGATCTTGTACAGGATCGATTCTTAATGTATCGGAATGCGCGACACAGATAACACACTAGGAGACAATATTGGTCATAATTCGAAAATATTTCCAAACGAAGTTTTTATCATGACCTTTGTAAGGAAGTTTTTTGATCTGTAGAAAGATTATCTCACGAAATCCATAATTATATTCGTCGACGTCTTCCAGCTGGCATCATCAAATCCATATCAATCTTTAGCACTAATCTTGAATGAAGACTTAAGTCTATATAAGAACAACTTTCATTTTCATCATCTTCTAAGGCACGATGACGTATTATGTTTATCTCATTTCTGTTGTTACGACACCTTCGAGCTTTTTTTTATTTGAGATCTGGAACTGGAATGGCTAGCCACTATGTGATTATGCAGCTACGACAGCTGCTAGCTTTCTTCTCTTTTGAAGTCGGCAAATGGAATGGCGAGCCATGCGAAAAATACCTTCATTTTACTCCAAATATACTACGGAACATGTCCAAAACTAGTCGTTTATGAACTCAAATGAATGAAAGACATTTTATAACAGACGTAGAAAAAGGCATTTAAAACACTTGGCAAGCAGTAATCATCTCCTAGGTATTGCAGTTTTCTTGTTTTAATTGTATTCTCTATTTCTTGTTCCTTCTCTACTTTGATGTTGCTAATTATTGTTAACCATAAGATCCTCAGGATTCTTTGGCCACCTCTGATATATACATCGTTCAGTTTTTTTTTTATGATTTCTATTAGTTCAGGTCGCAATTATGTAATCGTATTTTTAGCGTCAAACTCTGATTTCAATTTCGAATTAGTACATTTATTCAGAGGTATTCTAAGGCCTCTCTGTACTTTTTCTTTATAGTTAGGTCTAATCTCTGGATATGAATTTTTCTGCAAGTAAGCTCTATAGCTGTAGCATCTGAAGAATAAAGTCAAATTTGATTTGAAAATATCTATTACATGTTACCCTTCATATCTCCAAGCCTTCTTTAGACTCTCCAAAGATCCCAATCGTGCAAAATAAATGCAACAAATTTTCGTGCTCTAGCGGTTCTTGTGCCCAAATTGTTTTTCCTAACCAGTTTTAAGGAGTCAAGGAACCCAGTAAAAATGTGTATCTTAAACACATACACCGCCGGTGCCAGATAAACTGATTGCCAGCCAAGCCAGCGCTTGCCTGTTAGGTTTAATGTCAAAGAACCGATCACGCATCTGATGCGTGGTCGGCCCCTGCGTTAGAACCTACACCACGTAAATTGTGCGTGGTCGGCAGTGAACGAGTTAAGATGCAAAATACTTAAATTAAAAATCTTAAGGGTACTCTGCATGTAAGCTTCAGTGCACTTCCTCCATTCGCATTCCTTTGTAGCATCTAAATGTTAAGGTCTAGTTTTATCCCAAAACTATGCATTGCGAAAAAAAGCTTTTAAAATAAAAAATATAGTGTTTCCGCTGTTACTTATGCCCAAAAAATGTTTAAGAATGTCAAGGAACCCAGTATACACTTATATCTCCAATGGAAAATTTTTAATTTAAAAATCTTAATCATTGTGAGGGTCAAGGTTAAATGTATTAGCCGAAGCTGATAATTATCCTAATCAAAGAAACTGATTTTGTTCGTACGGAAATTAACATCGACCACAAAACCAATACAAAATCACTTTCCATATGACAAAACTCTGCCTTAACTAGGATTAGAAAACTAATGCCATCATTACCCCCTTCGCCAATTACCCGGGATTCAAAGCACCCTAACGTAATCATCCATCAAACCGACCTACTAGTTTTTTTTTACCGTGTAATAACAATTCCACCAACAATGTCACTTTACACAAATTCACGTCGTGAATAATTGATGAACCGACCGTATACATATTGTCCGGCCGTGGCCTTCCAAAGCTCGAAATCAATGTTAAGATTTTATGTGTGGCATGTTTCAACACAACAAGAGACAAGAAACCGTTATAGTAATTTTTTTCCCACGGGGAAATTATCCGTTCCGCCTAAGAAATGCACCTATCGTGCATATTTCATTGAAAAAACAATGGCAAATAGTTCACGCATGCATTACACCGCGATCTTTGTGATTATGGAACAGTTTCGATTTTTCAATTTCCATCAGCGGATATCGTGTATTGTGGAATTGTGAGCGGGCTGGAGTGGAGAACTGGGTCACTGCCAGTGAATTTGCACCTGGAATTATGGGTTTAATTATTTAATACATGGAAATGCATAGGGTTGTATACATTACCTCTGTGTCTGTAACAAGTTTGCTGCCGACTCAGATTTTTTTTACCCTTTAATTTTTTAATGGGAAGAGAGTCGACTCTTAAGAATGAGTCGACTCTTTCCCACGAGTCGACTCTTTTAAGAATAAGCCTACTCTTTCCCACGAATCGACTCACAAAGATAAGTCATTTTGCTCACCTCTAGTATCTACTGTAGAGCCAGAATTATTGAAAGTATGCACCTATTTCTCGCCCAACGGCGAAAATAAATTGAAGGATGCTGATGACTAGTTGGGGGTATCATCGGTAATGTTACGTGTGAATTCGTGAATATAAAGAAGGAGAAAGCTTCAATACCTGGGCGACAAAATAGAAGACTCAAAATACGCATTTCTTCTATTGATAGACCAAGATAAGATTAGTGGAAGAAGGAATGTAGGTAGATGCCGAGTGTCCTGGCTCAAAAACCTAAGGGACTGGTTTGGATGTGGTGTGACCAAAAATTGCATATTTAGAAGTTTGTTTCTTGTAACGATTAACATATTAGCACATTTTCAAAAGAGCCGACATTTTTTAGTAACGTATGTCGTGAATACAGGGTGTGCCATTTGAAAAAACGAAGTTATTCAACTTTATAAGTTGGGTTTTTCTGTCGCATTTTTTTTATCACCCAGTATAATATTTTGTATGAAATCATGGTTGGCTCTATAGTTCGAACCTTCAATCAAATAATAGAAATGATTTTAATCGTTCAACGTCAATCACTGGAGCAAAAATAAAATTGCATCCAGACCATGCATTACAACAAATCTTCAAATATTTCGAAAACGGCAAACAATAGGTATAGGGAGTATTGAAGTAACTCACCTTTATTTGCTCCATATAATTCAAAAATGACAAAAAATACAGGGTGTTCCATTTAAAAAACATAAGTTTGGTCTGTAACTTTGTTATGAGACACCCTGTATAAATTTCAATATTTTTAGGGCGTGCAGCTCACTATTATACACAACTTTTGTATAAAACATTATTCGAAATTTTGGAAAATAAGCACGTGATTGACCGTTCCCAGAGCTCTGAAACACCCTGTATACAATTACACAAAACTGTAGAAACATACACATGTTAAAATTGTGATTGATTAAATAACGAATCACTTCTTAGTTACAATAACTCTTATAACCGATTCAATAACGGATCACTTCGTAGTAACAGTAACTCTTATAACCGAATAAACAACGAATCACTTATTAGTAACAGTAACCTATTCACCAACGAATCACTTCTTGGTAACAGTAACCGATTCAATAACGAATCAGTTCTTAATAACGAATCACGTCTAAAATACTCGAACGGATATTGAAAAGAATTTTATGAAAAATTGACAAACACAAAATAGGCATTTATTTATTTTCGTAAGTACCAAGGCAAACGACTAAAAATCTAGACTCAGGGAGTCAATTGCCCCTTCATTGGACGCGCCAGTGATTTCACGAGACAATGTCGTAATCCGTTTTAAAATTACATGTTATTCGCCAAATTTTGACATTTAAATCATCAAAATCGGACAACGCATTCGCCAGTTGTACAATTTAAAAATCAAAGTCGCGTTTTTATTATTTTGGAAATTTAAAAACTGCAGTTTTTGCATTAATTTCAAGCGAAGAGTTCGTAATCCGTTTTAAAATCACATGAAATTTGCCAATTTTTGACATTTAAATCATCAAAATCGGACAACGCATTCGGCAATTGTACAATTTAAAAAGTCAAAGGCGCGATTTCATAATTTTGGAAATTTAAAAACTGCAATGTTGCATTAATTTCAAGAAAAAAATTGGTAATACGTTTTAAAATAACATTCAATTCACCAAATTTTGACATTTATATAATCAAAATCGGGCAACTCATTCGGCAGTTGTAAAATTTTAAAAATCAAAGTCGCTATTTTTAAATTTTGGAAATTTAAAAATTGCAGTTTTCATTAATTTCAAGAAAAAAATTGGTAATACGTTTTAAAATTACATCCAATTCACCAAATTTTGACATTTATATAATCAAAAACGGACAACGCATTCTGCAGTTGTATTTCAAAAATCAAAGTCGCGATTTTAAAATCTTGGAAATGTAATAATTGCAATTTTTGCATTCATTTCAAGAGAAATTTTTTTAATCTGTTTTAAAATTACATTAAATTCGCCATATTTTGACATTTATATCATTAAAATCAGACAACGCATTTGGAAGTTGTACAATTTCAAAAATCAAAGTCGCGATTTTAAAATTTTGGAAATTTAAAATCTGCAATTTTTGCATTAATTACAAGTGAAAATTTTGTAATCCGTTTTAAAATTACATTAAATTTGTCAAATTTTGACATTAAAATCATCAAAATCGGACAACGCGTTCGGCAGTTGTACAATTTAAAAAATCAAATCTTGGAAATTTAAAGACTAATTGCATAATTTCAAGAGAAAATTTTGTAATCCGTTTTGAAATAACATTAAATTTACCATATTTTGACATGCGTAAATTTGCCAAATTTTGACATTTATTTCATCAAAACCGGACAACGCATTCGGCAGTTGTATAATTTCAAAAATCAAAGTCGCGATTTTAAAATCTTGGAAATGTAATAATTGCAATTTTTGCATTAATTTTCAATAGAAAATTTCGTAAACTGTTTTAAAATTACATTAATTTCGCCATATTTTGACATTTATATCATCAAAATCAGACAACGCATTTGGAAGTTGTACAATTTCAAAAACTGCAGTTTTTACATTAATTTCAAGAGAAAATTTTGTAATCCGTTTTAAAATTACATTAAATTCGCCAAATTTTGACATTTAAATCATCAAAATCGTTTCGAATAAAGTTTCGATCTTAAAATCTCGGAAATTTAAAGACTGCAATTTTTGCATTAATTTCAAGTGAAAATTTCGTAATCCGCCTTAAAATTACACGAAAATCGCCGAATTTTGACATGTAAATAATCAAAATCGGACAACGCATTCGGTAGTTATACAATCTCAAAAATCGCGATTTTAAAATTTTGGAGATTTGAAAACTGCAAGCGAAAATTTCGTAATCCGTTTTAAATTCCATTAAATTCGCCAAATTGTGACGTTTTAAATAATCAAAATCGGACAACGGATTCCGCAGTTGTACAATTTCAAAAATCAAAGATGCCATTTTAAAATTTTGGAAATTTAAAATCTGCAATTTTTGTATTAATTTCAATAACATTAAATTCACCACATTTTGACATTTGTATCATCAAAGTCGGACAACGCGTTTAGCAATTTAAAAAGCAAAATTGCAATATTAATCTTCGGACTTGTAATTTTGGCGTTTTGCGTTAATTTCTGACATTTTGGAAAAGTTTACAACGACAGACAAAATCTAGACTCACAGGAGAGATCATTTGCCCTTTCCTAGGATCCGCCAATGATTTCACGAGAAGATGTCGTAAACCGTTTTAAATAATACTAAATTCGCAATACTTTGACGTTTAAATCATCAAAATCGGACAAATCATTCGGCAGTTGTAGAATTTCAAAAATCGCTATTTTTAAATTTTGGATTGCAATTTTTGCACTTTGTGTTAATTTCAAGAGAACATTTTTGTTCTAAAATTACGCTAAATTTAGATATTTTGGCGTTTGAATCACTAAAATCAAACAATGCGTTAGGCAGTTGTGCAATTTCAAAAATCAAAATCACGACTTTAAAATATCCGATCTTTTTTTTTTAATTTCACGAAAACATTTAGTAACCCGTTTTAAAAACTACACTAAATTTTCCGCATTTTGACGTTTTAATCATCAAAATCAAACAATGCGTTCGGCAGTTGTGTAATTTCAAAAATCGATATCGTAATTTGAATTTTAAAACTGTTCAAAAATTCTGTCATTTTTCGTTGACTTCATGAAAAATCAAAATTAAACCGGAGTGTAAATTGCATTAAATTTACCACAATTTTGACCTTGGAATCATTAAAATCGTACGTGTTTGGCAGTTGTCAAATCAAAATTTTTGGACTTTCAATTCGTGCAATTTTAACGTTTTGCGTGTTTCACAAAAAAAAATATTGACTAGTTTTTCAAATGCATTAAATTCTCCAGATTGTTACGTTAGAATCATCAAAATCGGATAACGCGTTTAGCAGTTGTGCAATTGCCAAAATCAAAATAACGATTTTAAAATCTTAGAACTTAAAAAGTGCCATTTTTTGTATTTTGTGTTAATTTAATGCGGGGCGGATTCAGAGGGTTTGTAAGAGGGCACTCGAAACAAATATTGAGAAGAATTAAATCAAAAAATCTGAATTATACAAAATAAACTTTTCACCTCTGACTTTTCATAATGTGAAAAACGACAAAAATCTTGGCTCAAGGGGCGGGCAAATAGCCCGTAAGATTCACTTTGCTACAAACTGTTACTGAGTAAAGTTATTTTAAATAACGCTTAAATAACTAGTTATTTTGTGGTAACAGTAACTTACTTTAACCCTTTGCACTCCATTGTCGCCGATAATGCGACATTTAAAATATGAACTTTAAATCCACTTCTGTGGCGACACCTTGTTTAGCCTTGTTTGAGCGTTTTTGTAACAGTAACTTACTTTAAATAACGGTTACTAAGTAACTGTTTAAATAACTAGTTATTTTATGATAACAGTAAATTACTTTAAATAACGGTTACTAACTAACCGTTTAAATAACTAGTAATTGTATGGCAACAGTAACTTACTTTACATAACGGTTACTAATTAACCGTTTAAATAACTAGTTATTTTATCGTAACTGTAACTTACTTTAAATAAAGGTTGCTATGTAACCGTTTAAATAACTAGTTATTCTATAATAACAGTAACTGCAATAACCGTGATCACTAGTGAGGATGCAAATTTCAATTCGTATTCGGTTACGATTAGGCTCGACACTTTGGACAAATTTCTGTTCAGCGTTTTTTTGAGCAGTCACTTACTGCAAAATATTAAGTGAGCCTCTAATTTTAAATATATATTCAAGTAATTTCCTTCGAACACGTAAGTGAAGATATCGGAAGTTGTTGCGTGACCGCGGCGTGTTCGTGACATCGCATTTGGCGACGCAAGTTAAGTCGATAATTGGATTTTGCCGTGATGTGGATGAGACAATTATATGCATACAAACATTCGAAATCCAAGTAGTAGTTGCGTCTGCAGGAGTAACTTGCGACACACTAGGAAGAACTTTGTTGTTTGGCCACAATTGAATTGTAGGAACCAATTTCGCGGTGATGATAATTAATCATTGCGAAAATGATTTCTGCGCAACCGCAACATCGCGATTATTTTCAGTAGTTATGTAAACACGTTGGGATAATTTATATATTTGTGGATTGATGAAATGTTTATTGAAAACAACGGTTTAATTCTGGTTTTTGTAAATGATGGCTTTCACTAGAAAGGATGAAATGGCGATTACAGAGAAATATTAAATATCTTCTATCGTTACAACAGTAATTTATTGTTATCGGCGATTTACCTCCGTTTGCGCTCTCAAATACCACAGTACCACACTACTTGACTTCACAAGAAGTTTGGGTTGGCTTGAGGTGTAGCGCTCAGGAGGTGGCACAAAGGACCAACGAATGGTCTATGTGCTGCGACCATTTGGTCGTCCTCCACAAACCATCATCACAGTATAGGAACGTGCGTGTCACATCAAAGGGAGGCGGATTTTTGGATCACTTAACAAGAGGAAAAAAGTATGAAGTACGAATTCATCGGTAGGAGCATAATCTCATCTGAAGGAAATCTATAACTGTGATCAGATTGACGCTACTAAGAGTTCTTTAAGCTTAAGTGTTTCTCTGTTAAAAAATTGTCTACTAGGTTTCTTGCTTGCTGCTGCCATTTTCTTCTGGCTTTTTTCTTTTCTTTTGCATTCTAATTTCAACTGGATAGTTTACATCTTAAAATATATGGTTACATTCTCTAGTATTATTAATAGCGCCATTTTGTATAATCTTAACAAGCCTTTCTGCTTCCTGTTCTAGTTGTAGTAGTCGTAGATTTTGCTCACTAGCCTTTCGTTATTATCTTTTCGCTCTGTGTTAATAAATCAGCCAGCGCCGCAGTAAGGGTGGTAAGCTAAACTCTTGAGTGAGCCGATTCAAAGAGTCAAGTCAGTGAAGTGAGTTGGGTTCTAGTGACTCGATTAAAAATGTGAATGTCTTTTCGAATCATGCCTCAGTGCAGAATGTTTGGTTTGATAGATTCGAAAAGTTTTGTTTCTCTTTATTTACTGGAAATTTTGAAAGCGAGGAACTTTTTTTTTGATAGGTCTAGAGAACTCAAACGCGAAATTCCAATCAGCAATCGGCAGATTTTTTTTTACTTTTGAAGCTGAAAATACTAATACCTACGTCGATTAGAAACTTTAAAGTTTATATCCAATTGTTATAAAAATTTCTGGTGCAGAGTGTAAGATACTGAAAATTAGGGAGAAAACTGGTAAAGAAACGAGAAGAAAATTGGCAAAAATGGTTAGATAAAAGTAAAGGTAATCATGCAAGCACCTCATTTGCTTCTACTTCTATTCCATTTATTAGCCTCCCGCCATCTGTGATACAAACTAGTAAACCTACACCTTCAGACTTCATGATGTCTATAGAAGTTCTTTATCGTTATCACGGGGGGTCCTCAAAATAAGGATAAAGACAACACAAGATATTGAATATTAATAGTGGCGACCCATTATTATATATAAATGATTTTCTCAAATTCTTAAACAGTGATGGTAAAAATGAAGTAATCCTTTTTTCCGATGACACCACTTTGATATCACGAGATAAATCAATAACTGCCGTACTACTATCAAATTCAAATATGCAAAAAAACGAGTCTAATGGTTTGAAGTTAAATGTTGATAAAACAATTAACACAATTATTGCTCTAAAACACCACCCAATAACTAATGAGACACATTGCAAGTTCCTTAGGTTCACATTGATATACTCTGGCCGCGCTATGAAGGCGTCTGAGGTGATTTTGTTAGTTTACCCTCACAGATGTTTACACTTTACTTGCTAGCTATTGGTGCACTAACGGCTTCTATTTATAAATCAGTGGTTCTTAAAAGAAAAAGAAAAACATCTCATTTTCGGTTATTAAACGCAAATGAGGGCGGTCCAAGTTAATCACCTCAGACGTCTTCTAAATCAATTGACATATCACAACTGGAAACAAATAGACAACACTCAAAACTTATATTACAAAAAAGAAAATTACATTCGGCAATTAGAAAAATTGTGAAAAAACATCCCCGCTGGAATTAGCTTCAAAATTTTAAATTCCATCCAGAATTAACCAATGTTTGACCTTCTTTAAAAAAAGGACATATCACAACTGAAAACAAAACAGCGAAGGAAAGAAAAGATAATTGCATTTGACAATAAAAAAAATGTCAAAAATTCTCTTGCAACTAGTTTTTTCTTTTTTTTTTCTTTTTTTTTCTCCTTGTTTTACTTAGGCAAGCCATTCAGTCACGACATAGTTTTTATCTTTAATGAGAGATACATTAGGAATTTTCTAGAACTATCATTAAATAAGAAGAACTAGTTTCAAAATCCACCAAGAAAGAACATATTTTTGATTAACATTTCACAGTTGGAAACAAAATGGCAAAAGTCGAAACTTGAAGGAAAAGAAAATTGCATTCGGCGATTATCAAAATTGTAAAAAAAATAATCTTTGCTGGAATGAGCTTCAAATTTTCAAAATCCATCCGGAATGAACTTATTTTTGACACACTGCTAACACAATTGACACATTACTGCTGAATACAAACGGACAAGACTCGAAGCTTACATAAATTACAAAGAAAGAAAATTACATTCAGCGATTAGAAAAATTGTAAAAAAATAATCTCGACTAGAATCAGCTTTACATTTTAACATCGATTTTTATTTCCCTTTCAAAAAATTGACATCACGGCTGAATATAAAATAGCAACACTCAAAACTTAAACGGAAGAGAAGAAAATTATATTCGACAATAAAAAAATTGTCAAAAATTATTCTCTCCCGGAATTGGCTTCAAAATACATACTCACCGATTTTTGATATATCGCTAAAACAGTTAACACATCACCGCTGGAAAGAAGATGGCAAAACTGAAAACTTGATCGGAGGAAAAAAATTGCTTTCGTCGATTAGAGAAATGATTCTTTCCAGGAATTAGCTTGAAAATTTTGAAATTAATTCAAACTAGGGGTCCTGATAATTCGAAGCGTTGCAACTTCGAAGCTTTGAAGAATCCGAAAAAAACAAAGAGAAATTCTAATATCGAAGTTTTCGAATTTTTTGAAGTTATGAAGATTCAAAGTATAGAAGATTCGAAGTTTTAGAATTTTTCAATCCCAAAACTCTAAAGAAGTTATGTACTTAATTTAAATTTTTACCTCGAAAACCCAAGACGGAACATAAGTGGCTGTAGCAAATAATTAACATCAAACTAATGTATTGGCAAGGTAAAAACAATCACGTATATTGCAAAATTAATAGTTTTTATTAGTTTTGAAATAATTTGATATAAAGTAACTTTTTAATTTGAGGGTTGAAATCCATCTTCTTGTCAGGTTTAAATTGATTGGAAAAAAAATAAAAAATGGTACTTCTTGATAAATAAATTTTTTATTTTCTGGACTAGTTTCAGTGTTCTTAATATGAAGCAAACACTGACGTTTTTCTGTTGAAGATGGTATAACACTGAAACTAGTCCACGCAGTACCATGTTTTATATTTTTTTCAAATCAATTAACTTTTTCATTTGTTAATATTCGCGAAATGAGACGAAATATAAAAAAATCGAACCATTGAATCTTCGAAACTTAATCTCCGATTTTCTATTAATCTTCGAAGGTTCCAACCTCCCAAATTGGAAATCTTCCAAGTAAACTTTCAGCCCTTATTCAAACCGAACCTATTTTTGACATACTGCCAAAATACAGGGTGTATTTGAAATAACGAACAGGCTTGTAACCACAAAGCGATTATATTATTTTTAAACAATATTCGCAATTATTTTGTTTATTACTGTAGCAAAAAGCCCGCAATTAATAATTAAAGTTAATGAGTGAAAATACGCAACATGTTTGGGGGCAGTGGTAATGTGACCTAATTTTTAAACGGCATCGGCTTTAGATATCGAATTACAACAAGCGCGTAGGAAATACCTGAGTGCTCTTTAAGCGTCAATTAACTTGAGGACTTTTTATCTTTTATAAAAAAAAAACGTTGGGATAAATTTTGGAGACAAGAAATCGTATCTCGCGTTTTAAATAAACAAACACACATTCCATGCAGACCTAATTAAATGAGAAAAGCATCGGTTCTCAAAATGTTTAAAAAACCTCGAAAAATTAAATTCGAATAAATTTTGACGGAAATGGGTTCACCAATGTTTTGTGTATGTGCCCTTAAATGCCTGTTCGTTATTTCAAATACACCCTGTATGTGACATATTACAACTGGAAACAAATTGACATCACTCAAAACTTAAATTACAAAAAAGTAAATTACATTTGGCGATTGGAAAAATTATAAAAAAATTAATCTCTGGAATTAGCTTCAGCATTTCAAAATCCATCCAGAATTAACCTATTTTTGACATTCCGTTAAAACTGTTGACATGTCAGAGCTGGTATCAAAATGACAATTTTAAAAACTTAAATTACGCAAAAGAAAAAATTACATCCAGCGCTTACAAAAATGGCAAAAAAATAATCTCCGCTGGAACCAGTTTAAAAATGTCAAAATCAATTCTGAATTAACTTATTGCTGAAACAATTGACACATCAATAGTGGAAAGAATGTGCCTACTAGAGATGTGTAACTCCTGAGTTAGTCGTTTTAAAGAGTTATGTCTTTTGTTTTCAAAGATGCATAATGTTGAAATGATGAAGTAAGGACCTTTTTTTGCTGTTTTACTTGATACATATTGTTAACGGCGGTTTAAAATAAAGGTAGGACCTTTTTTGACTTTGCTTGTATAGTAGAGTCACTGATAGGATGCGTTTAGATGATGATTCTTTGAAATGAATCAGATCTAACGAAGGAGGTAAAGATTGATAATGGTGAAAATATAAAGCGAGGACCTTTTTTTGCTCTTTGCTCTATGTACTACAAAAGTAAAAGTAATAACGAATTTGAAAAAGTGAGGACCTTTTTTACGCTTCGCCTTCATGTAAGAAACATTTTCACATTTTCAGACTCGAAAGAGGTGACTCATGGAGTCGACGTTTAACTCGGTCAGATCTAGTGAAGCAGATTTTGACCATCTCTAGTGCTAAAGGTCAAGCCTCAAACGAAGGAAATGAAAACTGCGTTCGGTGGTTACAAATAGTGCAAAAAAACTTACCTTCAAAATTTCAAAATAAATCCAGAGTGAACCTATTTTTGATACACTGCTATAACAATTAATAAATAATAATAATAAATACTTTATTAGTGCCAGACAGAATATGTTTACACAAGTCAAAACAAGTAGCATAGTTATGCAAGTATAATGTGTAGTCAAATACAACAAATTAAAATTTAAATATAATGATAAAATAAACAATTGACATATCACTGCTGGAAATAAAGTGATGCACCCTAAACTTGAATTGAAGTAAACAAAATTGCATTCTGCGATATCTGCTGGAATTAGCTGCCAAGTTTTTCAAAATTTAAAATAACTCTATTTGACATATACTGATAAAACAGTATTAACACATGTTGTTTATACTGGAGGCTTCTACTTCGTTATACATTTTATACACTGTGTTCGTAAAGTAAGGAATCAATTCGATTAAAATTCAGTGCATTTTCTTTGAGAAAAATGCTCGGACATGTGTATTATTATTTTTTAACGCGCATTTTTTGAGATAAAATTCAAATATACAGGGTGTCCCAAAATTGAGATACATAGCCCTAAGTTAAAATTTTCAAATGCGAACCCCCATTCTTTGTTGCATTTGTGGATTCTACGTAAAATTCTGAGTATTTTTCATGTAGCATACCCCATGCCGATATTCAGCTGTTTTCGAAGAAATGGCGTTTAAAAAAGTACTACTACTATTTTATTTCTGGTAAAAGATAATATGGTTTCATCGAAACATTGGAATTAATAAGGAAAAATCATTTCATTAAGTAAATAATGATTTTTCCTTATTAATTAATTTTATTAAGTAAATAATGATTTTTCCTTATTAATTAATTTTATTAAGTAAATAATGATTTTTTCTTATTAATGCAGGAAAATAATTACCACTCGGGTATTCGGTCTGAAATAAGTAATATATTAATAGCTTGCGTTCACTTAGTCATAAATGGTTTGACCAATAAATAATGTGATGTAACATGTTGTACAAATAGCTAAAAAAATTACTTTTGCAGAATAGAATTTTACTTGAAAATAAAATGTTTTGTAAATCGTAAGATGCAGTAATTAATCCATCTGTTCTGATCAAAACTGTGATTGTTTCCAATGATTGCAGGCTACGCATGCATTTGTAATTGGAGAGCGAGATAAAAGGTCGCAACCTTGTAGAGAGGCCCATTGGCCATCGTTTCTCGCCATATGTAGTCCAAGTTTGATCCATACATAGTAAATTCCCATTACTGTAATAAACCATAAAACGTAGCTGTCCTTTTCTCTCATGCTTACGCGGCCATAATCGATTCGTTAATTATACAGAAAGCGCGCGTGGGCTTTGAAAAATATTACTTCATCTTTGATCGCGTCTGCGTCTGCTGCTGTTATTGCAAATTTAAATGGCAACTATTTATTCCAGACATTTGTAGCGCGCTACACAGTGTTATAATTGTGGTGATCTGATATTATACCTCATTTAATAACCAGGCGGACTAAATCAAATTATAGCCGCGAAAATACGTTGTTGTGATTGGCTAAACGGGCGCCGTTTTTACACAGGCCAAATTGCGAAAACGGCAATGGCCGGTGTTATGATCAGCTGATCTGTCACCGTTTACTTGTGTCCTACCGGTTTCACGTGTTTCGCTTCAGTTTTTGTGTTTTTAGCCAGATATGGTTATATACTCAGCACAAGTTCGGCGTCATGGGTAAACGAATTTTAACAGTGACGGTTCGCGGGGTTTTTTCTGGTACGGCCGGGGAACAAGAGGTGGTAATACAGATAGGTAGGGTTAGTTGCAGAGACGGCTGGCTGCGTGACCGCACCTATCTGCATTACCACCTCTTGTTCCTCGGCCGTACCGGAAAAAACCCCGCGAACCGTCAATTTTAAATAATTTTAATTTTACCACCAAAACATTTTTGGTGACTTTATGGGGTAAATGTGACTTTCGCCTTTAGTCCGCCTGGTTATTAAATGAGGTATAGTAAACTCGCACCTATTCATTTCATTCAGGGAGAAAAGAAACCAAAGTCATACCGCATGTGAATCTGCTCAAGATTTTATTTGATAGAAACTTTTTTTTTTTTGACTTGACTTTCGCCATTCAGTCACAACACATGATAGAAACTTGAAACTTGGCATCTAAGATTTCTGTTGCAGTGGAGGGTTTCAAATTTTTTGTAAACCTCGCACATAAGTGTTTTATTATAAACCTATTATAATAGAGTAACAGCTTCATCGATCAAATATAGTAATATCTGGTTTTATTTTGCAGTGAGATCGACAGGTACAAAAAAGTGCTTTGGAAGGAGCTACGCGTCGGTGACCTGATCCATCTTTCAAATAACGAAGTAGTGCCTGCAGATATTCTGCTGCTGAGATCCAGCGACCCCAGTGGACTGTGCTATATAGATACGGGTCATCTAGACGGCGAAACCAATCTCAAGCAACGAAATGTCGCGAGAGGTTTCGCTGAAAAGGTTAGTACAATTATAATGTTGTCTTGTCATTCTTCATGATGTTTGTAAAGCTGTATGTACTAATTCACTTAACATTTTAACTCAAGTATAATTTTGTGTAAATTTCCAATTAATTATAGATTATTAACAAGTTAAAAACGCCAAAGTGGCGGAATCTATTGCCTGAATGCTGTACTGAATCAAATCCGGGTGGCTTTAACACCGACAAGATATGGACATTGCCAGCGGCGGCAAATATAACAATAACGGTGTTTGGAATACTTATATTCCAATAGTAATCTCCGTTTCCCCATCAGCAACTAACTACACTGATGAGACCTGAAAGGTCGAAACCGGTCTGTAGGTGTTCTGATGGGGGAACAATATTTGATAACTTTCCGTAAGAGATAGTTATGTCGAAGTTAATGCGAAGATGTTGATGTGGCCATCATGTAACTTTCTCCAATTTGATAGTATTGTGGGGACACCTTATACATTGGCAACGGAGATCCGAGGCAGCGATGGACGGTAACCAGGGAAAACATAAAATATAACAAGATATAAAAACGTCCTAACCGGCAGAAGAGTTATTAGAATTCTAGAGACACCATATCGAGCTTTACAATAGAAAAGCGTTTCTTCTAATAAATAATTTTACCGTAAGCTTCTCAGCGCCCAAAGGCATTTTTAAAAAAATTGCCTGAATCTTCTTGGAAAGCTCAAATTGAATATTCTCGTTAAAACTTGTAATTTGAAAATGTTCAGCTACACCCAGGGCACTGATAATTACGTGATCATTTTGACAAAAATTCCCGAAAATAGCGGCGTCGGCCCTTTACTTGAAGCATCTCATTTGAGGGTATTTTTGTCAAAATTATCATTGCAGTGTGTTCGGTGGGATAATAAAAAATTCAGAATTTAAATAAACATAATATTTGTTGGTGGACTCATTGTTTTCTATTCTGAAATGCGGCATTTTTTATAGACTGTTAAACGAACACGTATGTACAGTCCGTCAACGTCAAACTGGCTAATGGGGGGGGGGGGGGGGCGCACCGAGAACCCGAGCGAGATGGACATACAATTGCACGAGTACAATCGGAGACAAAAATCGGGTGTAGATAAAGCCGACACTTGTACTCTTGCCGTCAGACACGTTCGTTCTTCTTCTTCCCGTTTTCAACGGATTATAATAATTTTTGTCATTGAATGTCCCTAACGAACGCACTCCTTATTATACCGATGACCTTCACCCACCCTACGCCCACCCATTTGCCACGGCGCAACTGGCCAATTTGAGACTGAACCATTATAGTTAGGTTGATTTCAATTGTTTGAGTTGCTAAGCTTCCGTCTTGTCCTCAAGATGTGGTAAGCTCCCGTCGTCAAGCAATACAATCTACAAGAATTTAGGGAATTTCTACTTTAATTTTCTCTTAGTTGTTGAGATAAAGCAGACACACGCATAGACATTTTTCAAAAATGAATTGTATCGTTTTAGAGGATAAAAATAAATATTTCCGCTAAAATCTCGAATTCCAAAGGGTATCCCGGATAAGATGGCCATAATGCCCCTATCCGGAAATTAAAAAAAAGTTGATATTTTGTTACTGAAGGTAAAAAAAAATGGTATATACAGTTGGTTTCGCCCCGACCTCCTCCCCCTCTCCTTCAGCGATATTTTTTTTTTCTTAAAAACCAAGAGTTAATAAGTTTGGTCTGTAACTTTGTTATGAGACACCCTGTATAAATTTAAATATTTTTAGGGCGTGCAGCTCACTATTATACACAACTTTAGTATAAAACATTTTTCGAAATTTTAAAAAATAAGCACCTGATTGACCGTTCCCAGAGCTCTGAATAGCTGAAACGAATATTTTTTATCACAATTTATTTCAAAGTTCATTAAAGGTCATTAACCTTGCGAAAAAAATAACTAATGTGAAAAATGTATTTTTTTTTAATTGTCCTCTGTTTCACGTTTTTTTTTCATAATCATATAGGTATTTATGTATACTTTAAATCGTACCAAGATTTTTTTTCTCTAATTTTATTGCGCCATGACGAAAAATCCCATTTTCTTTAATTTTTATGGTTTTCTCGATTTTACGTGGAAATGCTCATATGTATACAAAAATCAGATTATACATTTCGTAGGTAAAAAAAAACAATTTTTTTAATTTTGAAAATTGACCGAGTCACAGCAGTTTAATATTATTGGCCATACACAGTAAAACCGAAATAAAATATTTTTGGAAGAAATCCTCGAACAGGTCGATTTTCTTTGAAAAAATACACATTTTTGCATAAAAGTCGATTTTCAGACGTCATTTGTTTTTGAGTAATGACGTCTGCCATTTGGTTTTTAAATGACAACCCCCTATTTCCGTACTTGATTTTGAAAGATCTTTTAATTGTCGAACTGGCAGTATAAAATGTTGCCATCTTACATAAGAAATTTTTCGAATCCGAGAACGATTAAAAAAACATTTTTCACATTTGCGATTTTTATTCGCAGGTTAGTGGCCTTTAGCGAACTTGGAAATAAAATGTGATAAAAAATATTATTTTCAACTATATCTATAATTTTTTTCAATACTTAATGATTCTTAGTTTTTGAGAAAAACATATTTTTCTCGACTAACCTCTGTTTTATCTCTGAAGGAGGGGGGGCAAAACCGACTGTACATATCTTATTTTTTTACGTTCAGTAATCAAAATATCGACAGTTTTTTCAAATTTTCCGCTAGGGGCATTTTGCCCATCTAATCCGGGAATACCCCTTTATACAGAAAATATAGCTGTTACTTTACACTCACACACGAAGGGTCTTACGATCGATGGCTAGTTGATCAAAGCTTAGCAAACACCATAGCCACCAGTAAAAAAGTGCAGATATGGTAACCTACATCAGTGCTGTCGATTTTTCTAATGGAAAAATTGAAATGATCGTGGCGCAAATGGCCTTAGTCGTCGAAGCGCCCCACCTACTTCGTTGATCGAAATTCTACTTTACCTTTGCTGTAATGCTGTAAAAACTGTTCCTTTTTACTGAAACATAGGACGTGCACTAAGGCGAAAGTTTTACCGTACTTTTTCCATTTTCATATTTTACGAGTCTAGACTGGTTTCGCGATTAATGTTCCATACGGAACGATCACGTCAGCCCTTGGAGATTTCATTGCCCGTAAAAGCAAATTGCGGGTCGTCTACAAACATCAGCTGCGATCGATTTTTCAATATTGTCTGATATTATAGAAATTGGAATATTTATGTACACCAAATATTACTAATGCGAATACAATAAAAAAAATGAAAAGCTTTTAACTTTTATTGTAAATACTATTTTACTGCCGAAAAAAAACTATCTTCGAATTAATTTCGTTATCATTCAGTAATCGAACAATTGCCATTAACCACTTCGCGCCCATGCTGCTTTGATTGAGTTATAGCATAATCCCAGGTTTATTGAAAATTTACTTTTTTGTTGTTGTTACGGTTTTCTACGAAATATTATTCCACTGTCATAAACTCATTTATGCAAATAAATATAAAAAAAAAAAAAATTCATAGATGGCGCTAAAGTGGTAATTTTTTTTAAATTTGTAAAATATTTTTTTTGCTTGTCGTCATATGTGGCGACGTGGGCGTGAAGAGGTTAAACAAGAATAATTTCTTTAAAATAGTAGAATGGTTTTTGGTGGCATTCTTTATCTTTAATATTTGTTGTTTACCACTCGTAAATATTCATAAAACTTAAAACTTTCTTCTGGATAGGCCCGCGCTATGGTCGGTAAAGTTTATCAGCGGGCGCACACGACCGTTATGCTCGTTTGGCTGTTAAAACTAGTGCTTGTCGAAGCATTCGAGATGGTAGCGAATGACTCGGCTAAGGCTATGGTAGCTGGTGGCATGACTCATGGGGTGGCCAGAGTACAATATTACCGAGCACTCTAGACGTGTCGGGGTAAAGTATGCGCAGAGTGAGAAAGTATTCGGATGCGAGAGAACGCGATAACAAATCTCCGGAGCCAATTGATTTTATGATGGTCCTGACGCAACACGCCTCGAGTGCTTGGTACAATTGAAGTAGAGATGGCAATAATGACGGATGCGAGTCGGAAGACTCATTCTCTCAGTAAATTGAATTCTATGAATGAAGTAAAGTTGCGATGTCCTGACCAATCTTTACTTTCGCTGGCCCCACAATGAGTCATGCTACCAGCCACCATTGGGCTAAGGTGTTAACAATTTACCTTTAAAAAGGTATAACAGTATTAACTGTTACAATTATTTTGTGAGATGTTAATTTTTTGAAATTTTAGTTTTCCGCTTGTGGAACGCCCGAACGACAAATAAAGAAAAAAAATATAAAACGTGTTGACTAAATTTTACAAAAATTTAATTCAACGTGCAAATCATCGGGGTTTCAAATTGTGTAAAGATTTTGAAAATACAACAATTATTTTGTGAGATGTCAATTTTTTTAAATTTTAGTTTTCCACTTGTGGAACGCCCGAACGACAAATAAAGAAAAAAAATACAAAACGTCTTGACTAAATTTTACAAAAATTTAATTCAACGTGCAAATCATCGGGGTTTCAAATTGTGGACAGATTTTGAAAATCCAACAATTATTTTGTAATTTGTCAATTTTTTGAAAATTTAGTTTTGAAAAAATTAAGAAAAAAAATATAAAACGGAATAACTAAATTCTACAAAAATTAAATTTAATGCGCAAATCATCGCGGTTTCAAATTGTGGACAGATTTTGAAAATACAACAATTATTTTGTGAGATGTCAATTTTTTGAAATTTTAGTTTTCCACTTGTTGAACGCCCGAACAACAAATAAAGAAAAAAATACAAAACGTGTAGACTACATTTTACAAAAATTTAATTCAACGTGCAAATCATAGGGGTTTCAAATTGTGTAGGGATTTTGAAAATCCAACAATTATTTTGTGATTTGTCAATTTTTTGAAATATTAGTTTAGAAAAAATTAAGAAAAAAATATATAAAACGGGTTGACTAAATTCTAGAAAAATTAAATTCAACGTGAAAATCATCGCGGTTTCAAATCGTGTACAGATTTTGAAAATCCTACAATTATTTTGTGAGATGTCAATTTTTTGAAATTTTAGTTTTCCACTTGTGGAACGCCCGAACGACAAATAAAGAAAAAAAATACAAAACGTGTTGACTATATTTTACAAACATTTAATTCAACGTGCAAATCATCGGGGTTTCAAATTGTGTACAGATTTTGAAGATACAACAATTATTTTGTGATTGTCAATTTTTTGAAATTTTAGTTTAGAAAAAAATAAAGAAAAAAATATAAAACGGGTTGACTAAATTCAAGAAAAATTAAATTCAACGTAAAAATCATCGGGGTTTCAAATCGTGTACAGATTTAAAAAATACAACAATTATTTTGTGAGATGTCAGTTTTTTGAAATCTTAGTTTAGAAAAAATTAAGAAAAAAAATATAAAACGGGTAGACTAAATTCTACAAAAATTAAATTCAACGCGCAAATCATCGCGGTTTCAAATCGTGTACAGATTTTGAAAATCCAACAATTATTTTGTGAGATGTCAATTTTTTGAAATTTTAGTTTTTCACTTGTGGAACGCCCGAGCGAAAAATAAAGAAGAAAATATAAAACGTGTTGACTAAATTTTACAATAATTTAATTCAACGGGCAAATCATCGGGGTTTCAAATTGTGTACAGATTTTGAAGATACAACAATTATTTTGTGATTGTCAATTTTTTGAAATTTTAGTTTAGAAAAAATAAAGAAAAATATAAAACGGGTTGACTAAATTCTAGAAAAATTAAATTCAACGTGAAAATCATCGGGGTTTCAAATCGTGTACAGATTTAAAAAATACAACAATTATTTTGTGAGATGTCAGTTTTTTGAAATTTTAGTTTAGAAAAAATTAAGAAAAAAAATATAAAACGGGTTAACTAAATTCTACAAAAATTAAATTCAACGCGCAAATGATCGCGGTTTCAAATTGTGGACAGATTTTGAAAATACAACAATTATTTTGTGAGATGTCAATTTTTTGAAATTTTAGTTTTCCGCTTGTGGAACGCCTGAGCGAAAAATAAAGAAAAAAAATATAAAACGGGTTGACTAAATTCTACAAAAATTAAAGTCAACGCGAAAATCATCGCGGTTTCAAATTGTGGACAGATTTTGAAAATACAACAATTATTTTGTGAGATGTCAATTTTTTGAAATTTTAGTTTTCCGCTTGTGGAACGCCCGAGCGAAAAATAAAGAAAAAAAAATATAAAACATGTTGACTAAATTTTACAAAAATTTAATTCAACGTGCAAATCATCGGAGTTTCAAATTGTGTACAGATTTTGAAGATCCAACAATTATTTTGTGATTTGTCAATTTTTTGAAATTTTAGTTTTGAAAAAATTAAGAAAAAAAAAATAAAATGGGTTAACTAAATTCTACAAAAATTAAATTCAACGCGCAAATCATCGCGGTTTCAAATTGTGTACAGATTTTGAAAATCCAACAATTATTTTGTGAGATGTCAATTTTTTGAAATTTTAGTTTTCCGCTTGTGGAACGCCCGAGCAAAAAATAAAGAAAAAAAATATAAAACATGTTGACTAAATTTTACAAAAATTTAATTCAACGTGCAAAGCATCGGAGTTTCAAATTGTGTACAGATTTTGAAGATCCAACAATTATTTTGTGATTTGTCAATTTTTTGAAATTTTAGTTTTGAAAAAATTAAGAAAAAAAAAATATAAAATGGGTTAACTAAATTTTACAAATTGTGTACAGATTTTGAAGATACAACAATTATTTTGTGATTGTCAATTTTTTGAAATTTTAGTTTAGAAAAAATAAAGAAAAAAATATAAAACGGGTTTGACTAAATTCTAGAAAAATTAAATTCAACGTGAAAATCATCGGGGTTTCAAATTGTGTACAGATTTTTGAAAATCCAACAATTATTTTGTGATTTGTCAATTTTTTAAATTCTAGTTTAGAAAAAATAAAGAAAAAAATATAAAACGGGTTGACTAAATTCTACAAAAATTAAATTCAACGTGAAAATCATCGGGGTTTCAAATTGTGTACAGATTTTTGAAAATCCAACAATTATTTTGTGAGATGTCAAGTTTTTGAAATTTTAGTTTTCCACTTGTGGAACGCCCGAGCGAAAAATAAAGCAAAAAAAAAGATATAAAACGTGTTGACTAAATTTTACAAAAATTTAATTCAACGTGCAAACCATCGGAGTTTCAAATTGTGTACAGATTTTGAAGATCCAACAATTATTTTCGATTTGTCAATTTTTTGAAATTTTAGTTTTGAAAAAATTAAGAAAAAAAAATATAAAACGGGTTGTCTAAATTCTACAAAAATTAAATTCAACGCGCAAATCATCGGGGTTTCAAATCGTGTACAGATTTTCAAAATCCAATAATTATTTTGTGAGATGTCAATTTTTTTAAATTTTAGTTTTCCACTTGTGGAACGACCGAGCGAAAAATAAAGAAAAAAAAAATACAAAACGTGTTGACTAAATTTTACAAAAATATAATTAAATGTGCAAATCATCGGGGTTTCAAATTGTGTACAGATTTTGAAAATCCAATAATTATTTTGTGAGATGTCAATTTTTTTAAATTTTTGATTTCCACTTGTAGAACGCTCGAGCGAAAAATAAAGAAAAAAAAATATAAAACGTGTTGACTAAATTTTATAAAAATTTAATTCAATGTGCAAATCATCGGAGTTTCAAATTGTGTACAGATTTTGAAGATCCAACAATTATTTTGTGATTTGTCAATTTTTTGAAATTTTAGTTTAGAAAAAATAAAGAAAAAAATATAAAACGGGTTGACTAAATTCTGGAAAAATTAAATTCAACGTGAAAATCATCGGGGTTTCAAATTGTGTACAGATTTTGAAAATCCAACAATTATTTTGTGATCTGTCAATTTTTTGAAATTTTAGTTTTGAAAAAATTAAGAAAACAAATATAAAACGGGTTAACTAAATTCTACAAAAATTAAATTCACTGCGCAAATCATCGGAGTTCCAAATTGTGTACAGATTTTGAAGATCCAACAATAATTTTGTGATTTGTCAATTTTTTGAAATTTTAGTTTAGAAAAAATAAAGAAAAATATAAAACGGCTTGACTAAATTCTACAAAAATTACATTCAACACGCAAATCATCACGGTTTCAAATTGTGCGCAGATTTTGAATATCCAACAATTATTTTGTGAGATGTCAATTTTTTGAAATTTTAGTTTTCCACTTGTGAAACGTTCGAGCGAAAAAATAAAGAAAAAATATATAAAACGTGTTGACTAAATTCTACAAAAATTTAATTCAACGTGCAAATCATCGGGGTTTCAAATCGTGTGCAGATTTTGAAAATCCAACAATTATTTTGTGAGATGTAAATTTTTGAAATTTTAGTTTTCCACTTGTGGAATGCACGAGCGAAAATATACAGAAAAAAAATGTAAAACGGGTTGACCAAACTCTACAAAAATTACATTCAACGTGCAAATCATCACGGTTTCAAATTGTGCCCAGATTTTGAAAATCCATCAATTATTTTGTGAGATGTCAATTTTTTTAAATTTTAGTTTTTTACTTGTGGAACGCTCGAGCGAAAAAATAAAGAAAAAAGATATAAAACGGATTGACTAAACTCTACAAAAATTACATTCAACGTGCAAATCATCACGGTTTTAAATTGTGCACAGATTTTGAAAATACAACAATTATTTTGTGATTTACAATATTTGGGGAGTCTTATTACAACACCAGAATTTCCAGAGATACATGAGGACTATGGCCACACGTTGTCTACGAGACTGGTTTTGATAATATAATGACTAAAGGATACGGTGCCGTTTGATCGTCACCGGCCTGAGCAATCCCCCCCGAGGTATACAAAGATAAAGTAGCGTATCGGTGGTCGTACGATACTGGCCAAAGGGCACGGCAAATACGTGGGTGCGTCATGGCTTCTCTAATGACAAATAAGAAAAACAGAGAACCAGAAGACCTACCGAAGGGACAGACCTCTAATCCAAAAACGAAAAAAATTGGGCTAGACTTGTGGCCATTAAGTTGACGACCACAAAAGCCAGTACTTATTGGTCACGTCATACGATCTGCTGAGTGGGCAGCAAATGTATTCCAATTCCCACTCCTATGGGTTCTATGGACGCATTTTAAGATTTATCTTTTATAAAAATAGTTTAGCTTTTTTTGTTCTTAATAAAGATATTCGTGTATATAGAAACACAATTTAGAGTCTAAATATTTAGAATTCTTTCATGACTTCGCTTTCGTTACAAGAGCTTGAAATATATTCTGAAAACTTGTTCCATGGAATAGTGAGGTAACGAATATTAAAAAAATTGCTTATACTAAGATCAAATAACATTTTTATTATTAACCAAATTAAAAGAAGGCTGAAAGACATCAGTCCATGGCCATTTGTAATTCGCAGAGGTTCAACAAAGTGTGTTTATTATCAATTAAAAGAAATATCGAAAATAGGAGTAGCTCTGCATTTGATACAAGTATTACAAAAACATACTTCTCTAAGAGATAATATTTATTAATTCGAAAAGAATGTTTGTTATGACGAAAGCATTTTAAAAGCGGCGACAGCCATAGAAATCTGTAATGTTATTGTAAGAAAATGTTACTTCCCACTATTATCGAGACACAAACATTTCATTGCTTGCGTCAATATTGTGACTGTTGCATTCCGAGTTGTACTAATATTTAGTTTTTTCCCTCTTTTTATAAACGCATTTTCTATTACTTTATTTTAGCCACAGAAATTTTCGTGCGGATCGTAAGAACAATGCATTAAACGAAAGAGAAAAATATAATCGCAATAGTCGCATGCCTTTAAAGTCTTGTCACTTTTAAGGAAAGTAAGTAATTGTCTTCTTTAAAACAACTACAATTCTAATCGGAATTGTCAAGTCTACAGTATCGCCGAGCACTCGAGGCGTGTGGAACGAGAGATAATGGAATTTAAGTTGATATAAATAAAAATGATGTAAAAATAGGTATACATAAAATTCTCATAGTTCTATTGTTATTAATGATGCGCAATTTCTTTTTTTTCTAAAATGGCCGTTCTTGTTATTAAAATGCATATTTTTAGACCGCCGGCAATTAGTTCGGTTGTTGCCACTAACTCGGAAAAAGAGTACTGTATTTTTCTATGCTGGAGGTGATTTCACAAACATTCCAATTAACACTTTCACAATATTGGCTTTTACATTAATTACGCGGTGTACGCCATAATGTTCTCATTAATAATTAACGCATTTTTTATTATTCGACGTGTGGAAGTTATAAATCGTTACTTGTTACTTTTTTTTACCGGATCTTAAATCATAATAAAGGCCTAATGTCATTCATTATATCTGAACTCTAGTTATAATAATAAAAAATATTGTACTTAATACATACATACTAATAAAATGACCATCAACCGTAATCCTTCAGCCACGAACTCTAGTTATTTTTTGAGAAACTCCCGTTTTTAACCATTCGAAATATTCACTGCAAAATGGCATTGACAGTTTATATTATTCTATTCTAAAGCATAATAGTTTATATTATACTAATAATATTTTCATTTATTGTATCCAGGGGTGTGGAGTCGTGACAAAAATGTAGCGACTCCGACTCCGGCTCCAACTCCTTATTTTTTTTTGTTTCGATTCCTGATTTTTTTGTTCCGACTCCGACTCCGACTCTAACCCCTCAAATTTGCAGCCTCCAGACTCCGGCTCCGACTCCGACCCCAAATATTCACCGACTCCACCTCCTCCGACTCCGACTCCACACCCCTGACTGTATCTCAACACTAGTTATTTATGCAGAAACTGCCGTTATGACCATTCGAAACATTATCTGCAATAGGACGTTGACAGTGTATGTTATACTGACGGACGATGATAATCGAAAAAACCGATCGAAATAGACTTTGCAAGGAGCAAATATCCAGCCGCATGGAGATAAAGAAAACCAGTAATATTCGGATGGAGGCGCAAACATTACTTCGCCTACAAACTGGTGTAAGGTGTAACCTATTGCTGTTTAGATTAAACTTGACGCAGTCAGGACTTTTTTGCGCGAGCAATCAAGAAAGTAGTTTTTAACGTAGAAACGCCAAAGTGGCGGAATCTATTGCCTGAATGCTGTACTCAACCAAATCCGGGTGGCTTTAACACCGACAAGATATGGACATTGCCAGCGGCGACAAATTTAACAATATTAATGTGAACATTAAGTATGTGTTTGGAATACTTATAATCCAATAGTAATCTCCGTTTTCCCATCAGCAACTAACTACACTGATGAGACCTGAAAGGTCGAAACCGGTCTGTAGGGGGAACAATACTTAATTGTTTTTTAAGCTTTAATAACAGAAGATTGCCTAATCGAACTTATTTTCGTGGCTAATGCCATGACGAATATTCACTTATACAGATCATTGTACTTATGACTTATTGTTATTTGTATTGCGTGTGTTTCACTCTGTTAGTTTTCCAAAAATTATCTAAAATTCCCGAAATCATTAATCCAATTTATATGTTTGCATTAATATCTAAATAATTGTTAATGGATGAAATAATTTGTAAAATTACAAGGCTGTAGGAAGTAAAACTCAGCTCAATTTATATAACTTCCTACGTTATTCGTTTTTAAATATCACACAACATCCTGTTCCATAACCAATTTCCTAGTCTGATAATCACAACAACAAACTATTTCCAGGTGACATTCATCTTGAAAATATAATTTGTTTTTTTAAATTCAAACAATATTTTTTTAACCAAGATGATTGTTGTAATGGTATCTTTATTTATTACGTTTAGGGAATAGGATGGTTGCGACCGTAATCGATTGAATTGAAAACAAATATTGAGGGGGTTTAGTGTTCGCCGGATGCCTCACCTGTACATTCAGAGAGTCCAGTTTCAGTAGCCATAGAGGGGTGGAATGTGGAGCACCGTACTTTTCCTTTTTTTTTTTAGAAATAACGATTCTGTAATTTCCGTTCTACGTCTTTTCTGTCGACTTTTTGCATCCCAAACTTCGAAGACCACGGGTCAACATGGAAGAAATATGGTTTCAATAAGATGGGTCGATACCCCATATAGCAAGAGCCTCGATGGAAGTTGTCCGACAAATGTAATGTAATGCGATTTGGTGACGTTCCTCGGTTCCCACTTAACTTTTCTAGCTTACTAGCTTTAAAAGATGGAAAATAGACTTCTTTACTTTTTTTTAATTGCCCAACGTCAAAGATCCTGATCATGAACTGGATGATATTTTGATCCAGCGTTTAGAAATTGAGTTAAAACGAAATTCTCAATTTCAATTATTTTCTGATGAAAAGTTCCTCGATTATTCAAATATCTCCGGAATCTACATATATAACTGTGATGACGTACCCGACGTCGCGGCAAACTTCATATTTCGTTCTTCCTTCAGCTTTACCACTTTCTCCATGTCTTCATTCGAAAAGTTTGCAAAACAAGCATCTCTATCAATTTCACAAGCATAGTTATATAATTCTTCACTATTTCCTTTGAATTTTTTGTTCGGAGACCAACATGTACTTTGCCGAATTATGTGTATAGTCGTCACTTTCAACTTCCTCGTTAAAAGATTTTTCTTTGTCGAAATCTAAAGTTATCTCATTTTCAATAACACAGGATTGTTCACAAAGTGATATCGTTATTTCAAATAATTCCTTTGTTAGATTTGTTAGATTCAATTCTATCGAATTCGCACAAAGCTTCCTTGAATCCGCCGAAATTTTCAAACTAAGCAATAATCCCATCGTTGATCTATTGAACGAGCAAACCGATTTAGTGTACTCACAATTAATCTCTTAATTATATTTAAATCTTTGCACCCGTTCACAGTAAACTATTTTCCTATTTACTTACCGATATAAATGTAACTTTTTCAATTAATTATTTCACTTGATAATGACCGTCAAACGTCGAAACTTAAATCGTGAAATTATGTATGTATATGTAATATTTGTACATACATTAAATAAATTATGGTAAAAAACATATTCCTTTCGTTAAAAACCAAGGATCCATTAATGATTTAATTTGTGCCATCTCCTTGTTTCAGCAAGATGTGTTCGAGCCGAGCAAGTTCAAGAGCGTCATCGAGGTGGACGCGCCCACAACGAAGATCTACAGGTTTCACGGTGCCATGATTCACCCGTCGGGTGAGAGGATTCCTGTCGGAACGGAAAACCTACTGCTCAGGGAGTGCCTGCTGAAAAACACCGATTACATCGAGGGTATCGTTGTTTACGCAGGTTAGGAATCTGATTTCAAATTGTGAAAAGGAGAATAAATGTACACTGCAGTCATTTGATTTTAAATTTCGAAAAATCTTCCGTCGATCCATTTTTTATTCACTTGGAACGAACTAAATTACGTAGTAGAGGTAGCAAGACACGTAATTTTTAAGAACTATAACGAACAGTTTCTTTTGATTTTTTTTAACACCAACTTTAATTTCATAGCTAACGTTTCTGAATGTAATAATACCCGGAAAATCTACGAGAAAAACAAATTCAATATTCAGAAACTTTAAAATGGATTTCTTATAAAGTTTTCAAACATTATACAGAAACAAACTGAACTTGAAGCGGTCGATACCACGAAAACTCTTGTATATTTCATGATTTTACTTTACCGATCTAATCATTTTTTGTAAAATAATATTTAGTAAAAATTGCAGTCAACTGTTGTACATATTTTTAGAAACTTGCTGAGCAGAACCTTGTTAATATTCAAGAAAATTTAAGAATACCAAATAAAGTTTTATAGCTGAATTAAACATTCACAGGGCATGAAACGAAGGCTATGCTAAACAACGGAGGCCCGCGGTATAAACGTTCGTCACTGGAGAAACAGATGAATCAAGATGTGCTGTGGTGTGTCCTCATTTTGATTTTGCTCTGCGTCTTGGGCGCAATCGGATGCAAAATCTGGCTGAGTACCTATTCGAACTTGGAGGAACCCTTCAAGCCGACGACCTACTCCGATTCCGGTGAAGCGTTCCTCGCCTTTTGGACCTACATAATTATTTTGCAGGTAAGGCGGACATTTTATTAGAGCTTTGGAAGAAATAAGATTTTAATAAAAAGCCATCAGAATACTATTTGTACTTATTGGGCAGCAAACAATGTGGTCTAAAACATAGTCTCATGCAGCGTGGAACCTACCGATGGATAAATTGGACCTTAACTTTAAAAATCATTTGTTTACAGATTATGATACCGTTATCCCTTTACGTGACCCTAGAAATGTGCAAGATAATCCAGGTCTACCACATCCACAACAACGTGGACCTGTACGACCCGCTCGTCGACAAGCGTACGGAGTGCAGGGCGCTGAACATCACCGAGGAGCTCGGCCAGATCCAGTACATATTTTCGGACAAAACGGGGACCCTAACCGAGAACCGGATGATATTCCGACATTGCACCATCGCCGGCGTCGACTACAACCACCCCCTACTGCAGGACGAGACCAAATCGAAAAACACGCTGACGGTGCTGTGCAACCCCAAACTGGCCGAGGACATCCTGTACCAGGACGAACCGAACGAATCCTCGCTGGCCCGGCAGATCCACGCCGCTAGAATACAAGAGTTCCTTTTGCTGCTAGCCGTTTGTAATACGGTAGTGTGTTCGAATCACCCACACTATGATCTCATGAACGCCAGCGGTATTTTAGAGCCGCCGGTTAATGTGTTCGAAGTGGATCAGTCTGATAAAGTTGATTCTTCATTATCGCCGAATGATAAGTATAGCAGGTTAGAGGAGTCGCGCTCGGTTACGCCGTCACCTCCGTTGAACTCACATCTCTATCCGGATAATCGGCGTTCGCCGCACGTGCCGTCACTAAGTCCGATTACTTCAGTGGATTCGTCGCCGACTAGCGATGCGCCGCAGAAGAACACGAGGCCTAAAATACTAACGATACCGACGTTAGGTTTCCTGGGTGCGAAGAGGAATACGAATTTAACGGACGAGCAGAAGGCGAAGATTAACCGTTCAGCAACACCATCGCCGCATGAACTTAAACCAATTTTCGAAGCGGAGAGTCCCGATGAGTTGGCCTTGGTAGACGCCGCGTATATCTACAATTGCAAACTAGTAAAACGAACGCCGAGCCACGTTTCCGTGGACATACCCCGCGATCGCCGGCTAGATTTCGAAATCCTGCAGATCCTACCCTTCGATTCCACGAGGAAATGCATGTCCGTGGTCATCAAACACCCGATCACTAAAAAAATCATTTTATACTGCAAAGGCGCAGACTCGACCATCCTACCCATGCTGGCGCCGGTCGAGGATGATTCCGAGCAGAAACGCATCATCTATCAAACTCAACAACAGCTGAATTCTTACGCGAAAAAAGGATTACGCGTTTTGGTAATGGCGAAGCGGATTCTGACACTAGTCGAGTACAACTCATGGCTTGGTAAACACAAGGAGGCCGAACTGGCGCACGAGAACATCGATAAGAGGTTGCAGGACAGCTACAGCTCGATCGAAAACAACCTAACTCTTTTAGGCGCGACGGGGATTGAAGATCGGCTACAGGAAGGCGTGCCGGAAACCCTGGCCTCTCTAATAGCCGCCGGGATCGTGGTTTGGGTCGTAACGGGGGACAAACCGGAGACGGCCATTAACATCGCGTTCTCCGCGAAACTCTTCTCGTCGCATATGGAATTATTGAAGCTCATGGCGCGGAGCAAAGAGGCGGCGGAGGACACCATCACCTTCTACCTTAACGAGATCGAAAAGTCCGCGTTGGACGTTCAGACCCCGTCCAGCGCGTCCAGTACCCTCCTGGGCCCGCGGCCCAAGTTCAAATCCCGCGCATTGATCGTCGACGGTAAAACGCTGACTTTCATCCTCGATCGGCGCTCTAATCTCACGAAACCTTTTCTTAAACTCACCACGTATTGCGCTTCGGTTTTGTGCTGTCGCGCCACGCCTCTGCAGAAAGCGTACATCGTCAAGGTCGTGAAGGAGGAACTGAAAATGCGCACTTTGGCGATTGGTGATGGTGCTAATGACGTTTCCATGATACAAACGGCGGATGTGGGGATCGGTATTTCGGGGCAGGAGGGTATGCAGGCGGTCATGGCGGCGGATTTCTCTCTATCTAGGTTTAAGTACATCGAGAGGTTCCTCCTCGTTCACGGGCACTGGAGCTACGATAGGCTGTCCAGGATGATCCTCTATTTCTTTTATAAAAATGCTGTAAGTATGCATTCACTATTAGTAAGCAAGCTCAAAGCAGTCTTATTACGTCAAAATTTTTATTACAATTATTCGGGTAATCAGCCCATGAATTCAAACAAATTTTTCTTGGTATTTAACATGTTGACTGTTATAGTCTGGCCGCGCTACGATGGCATCCTAGGTGATTAACTCGGGCCACCCTCATTTGTGTGTTGTGCAGGTTGTCGAATGCCTGAGGTTCTCAATAAGCGAACATGTTGGGCGGCATGCATATTTTTATTTCCAAAGTCATCTATAACCTTTCAAGAACCACTGATTTATAAATAAAAGCCGATACTGCACCATCACCTCAGATGCCATCGTAGCGCGGCCAGGTTATATGTGAGTTCAATACAATTCATATAAACTACACTTTTAAATTCACTATTTTTTTAACTTTACAATTGTTTGCAATGATACAAGTTCCTACTAATCTTACAATTTTCAGGCTTTCGTGTTTCTGATACTTTGGTACCAACTGTATTGCGGATTCTCCGGCGCTGTGATGATAGACCAAATGTATCTGATGCTGTACAATCTCTTGTTTACGTCTTTACCTCCATTAGTTATAGGTGAGTTACAAGAGCCACACAATTTATTTTTTGTAAAGATGATATTTGCGACTGTTACTATGTGGTAGTTAATTTCCAGGTAATTTAAAATATATAATAATTTAAGAGTCTTAAATGGACTTCGATAATGTTAGAATTATATTGTATTAATTATATATTTCATTCATAAATTACTTAAGATGTCAATTTTCAGTCCCCAGAATACAATACATTATTGCAGTAGTTACTCGCATAATATACTTCAATTTCGGTTCGGAGAGCATTAAAAAGTGTAACATGTAAGAAAAGTGACTCATAGGGCGCCTTAACAATATCCATATTCATCCGGGAATGTATTACTTTTTGTACTAGTTAAGAAGTTGTTGTACTCAAACTATAACTGAGAGATTCAAAATGATGGTTCCTAAACATTTGAAGAGGAGGCTAAGAGAGAGAGATATGTTGACACTTTTCTTTAACCTTCTGGGCTGGGCACCAAGCCTGTGAGACCCAGATTGCGAATAAACGTTCGTCAATTTTCAGAAAACTGTTTTTTCGAGTTGTCTAGCCGAGTACCTTAATAATTTCTTCTTTAGTTCACGTTTGAAAAGCGTGAAAAAGAGTTTGTATGATATTTTAGTTATTTGAAATTAAAAAATAAAATTTAGTCAAATTTTGTGTAGGAGAGTGTTTTTCTGCTTAAGTCTCTGAGACCCTTCGCCTGCTACGGTGTCAAGATTTAGAGCACCCCGCCTGGAAGGTTAACAACCGCTCGGGGTGTAATACTTACAATTAGTCTTATAAAGGAAGCAAGTATTGGGTCGCTGTTTTCTTCCATAGCCTCCTCTGCCGAAGTTTCCGGGCCAGTCCTTGATATGAGGCTACGGAAAAATATATTTTTCCCTTAGATCACAAATATGTCTTTTTTGACATTTATAATTACGGGATCTTGCAAGTTTATTTTGATTGAAAAAAAAATTGTATGTACAACACGTAAGTGTGACTAATCCCTTTATTGATCCGTGAAGTTGCACTGATCACACAACATGTTATTCTTGTGTCTAGGTGTGTATGATCAAGATGTGCCGGAGAATTTGCTGCGCGAGAATCCATTTCTGTACAAACGGGGGAGATTGGGAAAGGTGTACAAGTCGAGTTCGTTTTGGTACACGATAGCGGACGCGGTGTACCAAAGTCTGGCGATATTTTTCGTGTGCCAAGCGGTCTATATGGACACCGACATTGACATCTGGCAGTTCGGCACCGTGGTCACGACGGCGTGCATGTTTGTGATGTTGCTGCATGCCGCTGTCGAAACACGCTCTTGGGTAAGTTGACTAATAATGAGGTTAGGTGGACAATTTGAGGTATTAAAGAATATGAAGTATAGACCTGAGTGTTGATGAGTGTAAGTAAATTAAGAGCGTGGGGAAAAGGTCAAATAATAATTATAATATTCATTCAGTGCTAGCAGATTTACAATCCTTACACAAGTCAAGTGGAATTAAAACAGTTATAACAAATTAAAATCATTGTTAGCCTATTATTTAAAATTGGAAGACATGGAATAACAGATTAAAATTCATGTCACTATGTATTAAAAAATAAGCATATGACGAGGTGGCTTTATAAGTGAATGCCAAATGCCTACACCAATATCGCTGTAGAGACCATTGATCTGTTGTTAAACATGAGACATACCTGAAAAGTTATTTGCCATTATTTCATCTGTGCTATAGAAGCCATTTGAAATTAGGTAATTCTTGACAGTATAGAGGAATAGAGGAACTATTTGTAGCGAAGTTGCTGTATATGTTGAGGCAACGAATTATACAGTTTATGACTGTAATAATTGATCCTAAATGGTTGATAAACAGAAAAGGGGACATAGACAAGACAAAAGTAGTTTTTTTTAAATTATTATAGATTAAAAAAGTCGTTTTTTATGTTATATTTCTACTAGCCATAGTGATAAATGGGGACAGGGGGCCTTGGGCACTAATAAGGTTGGCGACTGTAAACAACTGACTGCAAACATTTAATTCGTTCAAGCTGAGTATTTTAATTATCTAAAAAAATCTATGCTTCGTAAACTAATTTTTTTTGCTTAAATCATCATACAATTTTTCGCCCAATTCTGCACAGTACGTTGTCAATTTTACTTATTCAACGTCTTTCTGCAAGTATATCCAACCTATATAAACTGTCAAAAATGCCTGAAAGTGTTTCATGAGTCCTCAGGAAATTTTGCAAAATTCAACGAACAGAGCATTGACATGCGGATTGCATTAGAAAAAATCATAAATTCAATTCTGTGTAATCAATTTTCAATTTTACTTATGCACTGCCTTTCTGTAAGTATATCCAACCAGTACAAACTGTCAAAAATGCCTGAACATAACAGACACAGGGATTACATTTAAAAAAATCATAAATCCTATATTCTGCACAATCAATTGTTAATTTTATTTATTCTCCATCTTTCTGCAAGTACATCCAACCAATATAAATTGTTAAAAATACCTGATAAGGAAATTTTTCAAAATTTATCGAACAGAGCATTGACACGTGGATTGCATTAAAAAATCATAAGTCTAATAATGCGCAATCTATTGTTAATTTTACTTATTCACTATCTTTCGGCAAGTATATCCAACCAATACAAACTGTCAAAAATGCCTGAAAGTGTTTTATAAGTCCTAAGGAAATTTTCCAAAATTTATCAGACAGCATTGACACGTGGATGGTATTAAAAAATCATAAGTCCAATTCTGCGCAATCAATTGTTCATTTTACTAATTCACTGTCATTTCGCAAGTATATTCAACCAATATAAACTGTCAAAAATGCCTGAAAGTGTCATAAGTCCTAAGGAAATTTTTCGAAATTTGTTGAACGTGGATGGTATTAAAAAATCAAGTCCAATTCTACGCAATCAATTGTCAAATTTACTTATTCACTGTTTTTTGGCAAGTATATCCAACCAATACAACTGTCAACAATGCCTGAAAGTGTTTCATAAGTCCTAAGGGAATTTTTCAAAATTTATTGGACAGAGCATTTACAAGTGGCATGAAAAAAAATCATAAGTCCAATTCTGTGGAATCAATTGTCAATTTTACATATTCACTGTCTTTCTGCAAAAATATTCAACCAATACTAACTGTCGAAAATGCCTGAAAGTGTTTCATAAGTCCTAAGGAAATTTTTTGAAATTTATTGAACAGAGCATTGACATGTGGATTGCAATAAAAAATCATAAGTCCAATTCTGCGCAATCAATTGTCAATTTTACTTATTCACTGTCTTTCTGTAAGAATATTTAACCAATACAAACTGTCAAATATGCCTGAAAGTGTTACATAAGTCCCAAGGAATTTTTTTCAAAATTGATCAAACAGCATTGACACATGGATGGCATTAAATAATCATAAGTCCAATTCTTAGCAATCAATTTTCAATTTTTTCTATGCAATGCCTTTCTGCGAGTGTTCATCCAATATAAACTGTCAAAAATGCCTAAAAGTGTTTTATAAGTCCTAAGGCAATTTTTCAAAATGTATCGAACAGAGCATTGACACATGCATTGCATTATTTATGTTAAACTAGCTAAAAATTGAAGATATATATTTTTCATTTTTAGACGACAAACAAAAAATGTTTTCATTGGTTAAAACTGAATAAAACCTCAAATGCATATAAAAATTTCAAATATCTAACTAAACCTAAAACATTTGAGTTTGATAAAGATTAGTCGGTATGAGAAGTTTCGGTTTAAAATGGTAGTACTACCATTGATAATTGTTTTCGTAGTTCTAGTTTTGATGAATTTCTGGGTGAAAAATTCAAATTTTAGTCACGGAATATTTATTTTGTTTGGCAACATGAATAAAATATTATTGCTATTTTAACAGAAATGTTGTGTTTCAAAGCTTTTATTGCCTCACTGAAGGCCTACACATTGGGGCGTTGTAGCAGGCTTTTATTCTAAGTGTAACTGTTTAAATATCCGACATGTTTTGCCAAGAAATTGAGGAATTATTTGGTTAGAAATAAATCACATGAAAAATATAATATCGGCATAAAACCTATTTGATAATGAAAAGTGTGACTGCAATATTTCATTTTTCAGACGATAATCCAAGTGGGAACTCTGGTGATCTCAATCTTGGCCTTCTATGGCTACTCCATCCTATACAACTCGTTGTGCGTGAATTGCTTCGGCCTGCCCAGCAACTACTGGATCATACAGCACGCAATGAGCACCATGAGCTACTGGCTGGTCATCCCGCTCAGCTGCGTCCTCGCTTTGCTGCCAAGGTAAAACAAATCGTTACAAAACATAAAAAATTCTTCAAGATTTATCCCTTTCAAAAGTCCGGTGCAAACCAAATCCATTGCTCCGAATGCATGTATGTAGGTCAGACTGGACAAAGTGTATCAATTCATTTTTAGAACATATTTGTGCTTAAATTTAATTAAACCAAATTATAACCTGAATGTACCTGTTCATAAATCTATAAAATTACGTCTTACAAAGACTAAAATTAACAAACAAATTAGAAACAACTTTACTTGTTGCAGAAAGCATTAGATAAATTTAACTAAAATTAACGACTTTCCTCGCTCTTGTATTCAATTCAAGTTCATTCAAATCATTGTTTAGAATGTAATCATCAATTCCCGAACATGAATAATCTCAAAATCTTGTGAAACCAAGTTTGCTGTGCCCCTATGAGTCCTTCCCGTTTAGCATGTCGGCATTTTTTTTTGTTTTTTTTTGTTTTCAAATATATCTCTCAGGGTACTGTTTCGAGTGATGAAGACGGCATTCTGCCCCGACGACGTGACGAGGATACTACTGCTGCACCGTCGCGCTCTAAGGAGAGGTGAGGGGTTTCTCGTATCTTGGTCTAGATCAACATCCGCCTCCTCCATCTACAGGTAAGGTCACTAATCGCCTGTCCGGGGTGGTACTCCCCATCCCCCCATCTCTATCTGCTCCATGTATTAACTTAACTCTCTTTTAGCACTCTCTATCTGTCCCAGTTTTTACTTTTGCAATTCTTTATTATTTTCGTTCTCGCTTCTCAGTTCTTACCCCCGAAACGATGTTTTTCCGTTGTTTAGTTTTCTTTTTCGATACATACATAACTCGACTCAAACAATACTCAATACTCATACAGACATGTTGGATACCGACGGAGATGTTGAAAGTTACTTTGAGTTCAAATTGAAAATAAAGAGAAAAATAATTTTTATAGGTTATTTTATCGAAACAATTACATTTTTGAAAACTTAAAACCAAGTTTCAACAAATAACAACCCTCTACTATTTTCACATATTTCATTTGGTTTTTTGGCTTGTAGAATGGGAAACTAACAGTTACATTTAATAGTAAAATTGTTAAGCGCTGTCAAAAACATGTTGCATTAAATGGACGTTTCAAAAATTATTGTTTCTGGCCAATTAAATGTTAGTTTTTAAATAATTATTGATTGCAATGATAATTTGGATTTAAAAGTTTATAGCTCTGCCAAGCTTGCACAGTTGAAGGTGGGCGTGTGCATTACTTATATCATTTTTATGATGAAAACAGGAAATATTTAAGATATTTTCTTTCCTTGATAGGGCCGAAATTCTTTCAGGACAGTTTAGCACTAGGTTCAAGTGTAAAATCTGGCCTTTTGATTGCTGTGCCTTTTGCGGACGAATTTCGAACTAATAAAGGCCGTTTCACAACAACCCGGGAATGGTAACGAGAACGAGGAACGAAAATATACCAAGCTTCTCGATTCCTTTATTAGTTGTGTGTGACAACATGTGAATCATATCATTTAACTTTTGGTTTCCATTCTCGTTACCGTTCCTGGTTGTTGTGAAGCAGCCTTAAAAATCCAGTAATTGTCAAACTGTTAATCGTTTCATCATATACGCTTTTTTTTTGTGTCTTTCTCAACGGCATAAGGTCATGACTTATGAGTTTGCGGTTCCGATTCGTGTTTATGCTTAGGTTAGGGTTAAGCTTAGGTTCCTTCCTTTTGACTGGCTGGTGGTTTCACCTGCAGCAGCTTATAATATTCATTAATATTTGGTTGTCAGTACTCTTTCGTTGTGGCCATCTTGTGTGAAAAATGTTCCCTAAGCAAAGCCAGGTTCTTTACTTTTACCTTGCACTATTGTTAACAAACTGAATAAAATTAACCAGGCACTTAAAAGTTCGGCAGAGGAGGCTACAGAAAAAAAAAATTGTGTCCCAATACTTTCACGAACCGCCACCGTTAGAAAGATATGTGCAGCAAATTAAATAAAAGACGGTGATAGATACAAAATCACATTTCCTGCTAAATGTAACTTTAATAAAAAAATTACCTCTGCTATTGAATTTGTGAGATTAGTTCACATACATTCCAAAGTAATTGTAAGCTTGGTGGAGCTGTAGCAACACCCCGAAAAACGACTTTCTTGAAGACTCTTTATTTTCAATTGGACAAAGTGGAAATCATGTAGCAATAGAGAGAGAGAAAGAGAAAAACTCACTCGAACTAAACCGTTACTCTGTTTCCAAAACACCCACTAAAACCTCTACAACACTGAGGTAAGTTCCGCATGCTTTATTCGCTTTACCATAGTCCGCAGAATTTTGCTAAAACAAACAAAAAAAGCAACCCAGTAAGTAGTCTGTGTCTGTGAATTCGTTTATTTGCTTACTTCATGGAAGCATTACACAAGTCAACAATTTAGTGGAAAGGTGGTTAAATAATAATTCGGTTGCTTCTAGAAATAGGGAGACATTAGGATAGCATCAATCGTCGCCAAATGTTGGCTAGAGGCAGGAACAAAAAAAAATGTTTTCTTTATTGGAATAAAGAAAGGCAAGAAAGTATTGTCTTCAATAAGGAAAGACAAAAAAATTACCTCGATTAGATAACATCTTCTGCCACTGAAATGTGCTTAAAATTTTGCACATTTTGTTGTCTCAAAATTATACAATTTGTTCCAATATTGCTTTGAAATGAAATTTACCAGTTTGAAAGAAAAATGCACCTAATACTTTTTAAAATAGTCACGTTTTGGCACATTTTAACTTTTTAATGTTTGATATAAAAAATGGTTTCATTTCTCAAATTTATGCAAATTTTACAAATCATTCTTCACAGTAATTTTTGTTGATTTCATAGTGTAGTAATGTTGGAAACAATTAGAAACCACGTTTTATGTTGATGAAAATAAAATAAAGAAATGCAGTTGTTTTGTAATGATTATCCTTAAACATCACTAAATTGTTGCCTTGTGTTATGTTTTAAGAAACAAATCTCTTGCTATACTTGTTTGTAAACACTTCCAGTGATACTTTTGATACAGATTGATTGGTTTTAAAGAATTGTATCAGCTGTAGGGTAAGGGGCCAGTTGTTCAATAGCACTTTAAACCGATTTTAACCTTAAATAAAGAGTACTTTCTGTGTTGTCCAATAATCAGCACTCAAATCTTAGATTTTATAGATAAGACAATTTATAACTATAACAAGTAATGTGCTAACAATAAAAAAAATAAATTTCTCATAAGGATTATAAATATTGTGAAAAATCAAAGAAAACATAGTTTGACTGATTTTATTTAAGCGAGGTGTGAAATATCTACCCCTGGTTAGCAAACGGACACGAGTATCTGCCGTAGCACTTAACTCGTTTTATTTTACTATATTTATATTGAGTTTAAGGTCAAACTTGGTTTAACCTATCAAACAACTAGTCCCAAGTGTTGGTCAGTAGTCGCCTTTACTAAAGTACGTTTTTGTTTTTCCTGTATAGAGCCACCGATAACAGGCATAAGCATAACACTCTAACAGCGGTTGGCTGACGAGAGTACGTCTTGGCGCTTGGATAAGGCCTTATCACTAGGATTAAAAAGTGTAAAAACGAGGAATTTAGGATGAATAACCTGCATTTTCTAGGCTGTGATGCGTTTTACATTTAATTTTCGAGGGACCAACCGCATGAGACGTGCGGACGTTTTGTTTTTTATTTCCGGGTCTTACTCTAAACAAACAACGCTCCCGATTTAACACTTAGATAAGACTCAATATGCTCAATATTTAGGATTGTAGAGTACGTGCCATGATATCCGACTTAAGTAACGGCCCGCCGCTGTGTACTTAGTTCCGATTGATGAACAATTGTTTTCTTTTTAGCTTAATCCAAGTTACCGGGAATTTAATTTCTTTTCTTTTTGTTTAATGTACATTTTTCTTTCTACTTTCTAGGTGAGTACTTTATTTAATAACGTTTTAGACTACCAGTCCAATGATTTAGTGATAATAGTCGATACTTTGTAAATATATTATTATATACATATATATCTATAAATATGAATATGTGTAGGCGGTTTATTTAATATTAATAATGTTCCTCTTATTTATTGCGACATAATGATTAGCTTTTAAAACTTGCCAAATTGATGATGATTGCACAATTTTATACATTATATACTGTTTTTCTTGTGTTTTATGTCTAACGGAACAGTTTTCCAATGCATTTTAAATTTATACATTTTTCATTCACATGCTGTAAAATTTTTACATTACACACAAGGATTATTTATATAAAAAACATTATTACACGCAATCATGTTTTGATATATCATACAACATGTATAACCAAGTAGAAGCCTTTAGCATAAAACATACTATCAAATTTCACTGCTTTCAACAAAATTCGTGTAGAAATTTGGATTTTATTTCTTAGCAAGTCAAAAAAAAATCGATCCTTACCTTGTTACGAATTTGAACTGTATTGTTTTTGGAAAACTGCTTTTGTAATTTTTATGGTATGTCTCTCTCCCTTAAAAAAACGGTAGTCAATTGTAAACACTCTAGATGAATTCAAATGCCTTACGATACGAGATTCTATTGAAGTGACGAAGCGACGGAGGAGGAGAAAGGATAAATAAATATATATAGATAAATGAATTATATCAGACTGTGTGATTTAAATAGATATGTTATGTTTATATAAGAGTATAAATAAATTGTTAAATAATTGAAAACGGAATGTACGTCGTTGTTTCATATTCTATTTTAGTTACGCATAGTGATGGATTTTTTGTATATAAACTGTCAGTATTAAATAATCTTGATTGTTTGTTCGTTTTGTGTTTAACTGCATGCCAAAAAATTTGTTTAGTGTTGTTTTAATCTTGCAGCAGATGCCGATTCAACAGAGGATAAAATGTGCTTCCATAATTAGTGGTTGTTATTGAGACTCATTAGCATCTCTTCGTTAGTCTCATCTACGACAGTTTACGAACCTCCACTGTCTTGCATTTAATAGTGGACAGGAAGCAGCTTTAATGGTTCTAAGCAAAAATGAGACATAGAATACGGAGAATTAAAACAGTCCGATTTTGTGATATTTTTCATATTCATGGCTCTTTTTTAAAAGTTGTTCATTTTGGCATTTTTTTGCAATTGTATGAGACTATTAAAAGTATAGACAAATTATAATTTATTAAAAGTTAATCACAAAAGTGCGTTAATTTTTCTTCATATTCAAATTTGTAATAAATTTCACATTAAAAATATTGGCAAAAATACAAAACAAATATGCTTAGAGTAAACACTAGCTTCCGGTTTACTGAATTTTACCTAATGCTTTTCAATTCTTAGGAATATCGCATACATTTTTCATTTTTAAAAAGAGTCTGAAAGAACTTATAGGTAAAGACCCACTTCCGGTGTACAAAATGTTACTAAAAGGTTTTCAGTTCTTCGCATGTTAAATTAGGCTTATGTTGAAAGTTTTATTTGGAAACCTATGGTCGTTTTTGAGACGGAACCCACAGAAAGACTGACGACGCTCAGATATTTTTCAAACATTCTCAAAATCATCTCTGAAGGGGGAAAATTTTTTTTGTTGAAATTACTGTTTGGATTAAAATGAATTTATTTAACCGCGATTTTTACCCAATGTTTATTTGAAAAGAAAAATTATATTGTAAATGTTTGACGGTGATTTAATAATTAATTTATCAAAATTCATTGCTAATATGTCTGTTTCCTCCGCGCCATCTACAAGACCATAGCTGAACTGCCAAGTGATTATTGCGAACAGCGCCAATATGCTCGAACTTGATACAAGTAGAAATTTAGCACGAGCAATTGCCGGTAATTCAGTTTACTGTAAAGCTTAAAATTATTAATACAGAGCATTTTGCAATATTTTTGAGACAAATACCTGTCTTACTACTTATTAATTAATTAATTATTATTCAACGTTTTATTTTGCTCAATGTATTACAATATGGGAAATTCCAAACTGCAGTACCCTTTGATATCGTGCAAGAATTATTTGTGCATTTACTATTTGTTTTAATAAATAGAGAACATTTAAAATGTTACGAAGAATGTTATCGTATAACAAATATTCTTGTAAATATTTAACTTGCACAATGCTATAAAATAAATGCCTAATCATAGGCAACCCGATATACTCACAACTGATATTAATTTATTAAATTTAATTATGAAATTTATTTAATGCTCCTGCAACACGTGACGTTGTCTCTAATTGATTTATTAATGTATTATTAAAAAGTTCTGATTTTAGCGTAACAAAGTTTTCATTACTTTATACCAAAAATTTACAATAAACTATGTTGCAATGAACTTTTGAAATAAGTTCGCATATTTGGATAACGTCTAACATTTATAACTGGCATAAATTAAATTATAAATTGATATTGTGAGCAATTAAGGTACCGCCACCTAGTTGTGTACGCAGTAACTAAAGAAATCAATTGAAAGGACATTTCAAGACAAACAATCTCACTTCATGGTGTTTCCATTGATGTAAACTTTAAATACAATTAATTTAATATATATTATATCTATAATAACAGACTGATGACAGCAGTACCAGTCAGCCATCCAACTTTAAACCTAAGACAACAATATCCAACAATTTTTCGAACGAAGCAGAAATTAAATAACACATTGATAATACAATATATAGCGCCACCTAGACTTTGTTCGCAGCAACTAAATAAATCCATTAAAAGTGCATTTCAAGATATACAACCTCACTTCAACAAAATGAATCCATTGAAAGTGTATTTCATGACATACAACCTTATTTAAACTAAATAAATCCATTGAACGTACATTTCAAGACATACAACCACATTTGGATTAAAGAATTCCATTAAAAGTGCATTTCAAGATATACAACCTCATTTAAACTAAATTTGCATTTGGAATACTAAACATAATCATAACCTCAAATTTTAGTGAAATATAATGAGTCAAAGAAACGAAAGATTATTCAACATTATAAACACAAAAGCAAATACTTACAGTAATAAATGTATGTATTTAAGAAAAAGCAGGAACTCCACTGAATCTCGCAGTTATAAAGATTTGAACGATGAATATCACGAGATTGATAGTTGGCTGGAAAACGTGCCGAAGAACGTTTGTGTGGGCTTTTACATGAAATCCGATCCTTGTGTCCCTGCGTTAGTTTACAGGTACATTTTATCGTCACAGATGAAAATAAATAACAATCGGTTAGTTTTTTAGGTAAAGAATTATGTTTTATTTTCCTCGATCCTGATGAACCGGTTGAGAAAACCATGGAGATGGTGAAAGATTTGAAATTATATGGGGTGATCTCTTGTAATGTGAATGTGAAGTTTGTACAGTTCACACAGTCACTGGTTTATAGTACAAAATGTGGTAGCGAGCTTAGTTTTACGTATAGTCCAGATATCGGTGCTGCAATACACAGAGATATTTGTTATATAATGTGTACGTCAGGAACTTGTGGGAAGAGGAAGTATGTGCGGGCTACCGAGGAATGCATAAAATCGAATATACTATGCCTGAGGTACGCTAATAGCATAAAAATAAAATACTAATAAATAAAACACCATTACTTTGTATATCTTTTTTTATTATTTCGTAAAGTTATACAAAGTATAGTGTTTATATTTATTATATATAGAGTGTATGACGAAGTAGAAGCCTCCAACAACATAGTACTAATCTTTATTTTACAATATTGCTATCTATCTATTTTATCTACTTTTTTATGCATACAGAGTGTATATACAGGGTGTCCCACTCGATAACAAACTTTTGCATAAGAAAGTAAATAAAATTTTAGGACGAAAATCATATTAACATATATCCAATTTTTATTTGTTTACATGTTATTAAACTTTTATTTGCACAAATATCAAATAGTTCTGATTTATATTTAAAGAAATTATAAAGATTAGTCTATGCTCGAAATCCTCCATTTTCATATTCTTTCTAAACATTCCGGGCCGGGCGCCAAGTCTGTGAGACACGGTGCGCGAATAAACGTTTGTCAATTTTCAGCAAACTGTTTTTTCAAGTTGTCTAGCCCAGTACCTTCATAATTTCTTCTTTAGTTCACGTTTGGAAAGCGAAGAGTTTGTGTGATATTTTAGTTATTTGAAATTAAAAAATAAAATTTAGTCAAATTTTATGCAGGAGATTGTTTTTTTGCTTGGGTCTCTGAGACCCTGCGCTTGCTACGGTGTCAAGATCTAGGGAGCCCCGCCTGGAAGGTTAATTCAATGTTTATATACATAAAACACATAAATTTAACTTAATAAATGGAAAATATAAAAAAAAATGTTAAAGATGATAATAACAAAAAACACGAATTTTAGGCAAAGACTCGACATAAAATCAGATGATGTGATTTATTTCGGCACACCTTTAACCTTCGATCCTTCAATCGTCGAATTATTTCTGGCACTAACTTCCGGAGCTACACTCGCAACTGTTACTAAAGATATATGGGAAAATCCTCAGGAATTATTAAAGATTTTATTTTTAAAACCTTGCTGGTGTCCACCCGTGACTGTACTCCAGGCCTGCCCATCCATTTTAAGCCGGTGGAGCGAGGACGAGATCGAGTTTCTTTTCACCAAAACCTCGCTCCGTGTTTTAGCTTTAGGAGGAGAACCGTTCCCCCAGCATTTGCTTTCCCTAAAGCAAAAACCCGGATTGAAGATATTCAATCTCTACGGAATCACAGAAGTCTCTTGCTGGGCCTCTTGTTGCGAAGTTCGTGATGTGGTTAGTTTAGGAGAACCGTTAGGTGATACACTTTTTAAAGTTAGGGATAAAACCGGTGCCCTGGTTGAGGATGGTTGTGGTGAAATGTTTATAGGTAAGGAGTTTTTATTTGTTATATTAAAACACCTTTTACTGCCTTCAAGACAAACAAAGTAAAAGTGTTAAAAGAATGTATTATTTATCCAACCTATAGTTTAACTTATCTTTATGCTAGGTAGTAACACAAGAATTTGCCTGTTGAATGATGAGGAATTCAAGGATTTAGAGCTGCCAGTTTTTAGACCCACAGGAGATCTAGTATATGTTAAAAACAAAGTTTACACATATATGGGAAGGATGAATCGAGTGATAAAACGTTTTGGGCACAGAATCAACTTAACTGCGCTTGAAGAAAACATACGTGTATCCACAGATATAAGCAATATTTGTGTTTGGCATCACAAGTTACAGAAAATATCTGTTTTCCTTATTGTTCGTGATTGTGGAAGTAATAAGAAGAGTAAAATTTTGGATAAAGTTAGGGTGAAATTATTAAAAGACCTAGAGAGTAAATATTACCCAGATAACATAGATTTAATTGAGAAACTTCCTTTGACATCGAACGGAAAAGTTAATCTTCACAAGCTAGAAGCGTTAGGTATTGAAAAACTATCTTCACTCGAGCCGATGACTTTAAATCTATATCGGAATTTGTGGTGTAAATATTTTTGTATATCCTTGGATACAGCCGATGAGAGGAGAATTAAAACTTTCAATGAAATGGGAGGGAGTTCAGTGATGAGGTTGCAATTCGTTTCAGAATTGCAACAACTAACTCAAAGCACATTAGATACTAGTTTTCTTAACGTGCTTCTCGATAGCAGTTACGAACAAGCATGTGTACTTCTACAAACAAAAAGTGTTCATCCATATGTGAATGAAACGGAATGTACGTACAAGGAGCCAAAGTTTTTTAAGGTCAATTGGAGGGTGGATATGTTGATGTGCATCGATGCACCGGCGGCTGTTTTCACAAATAGGTTAGTTGATTACTTTTACCTGTTTTGTTTCATACATCACGTTTGAATTATAGGTATGAAATAATTTTAACATCTCCAACTTTGATCATCTGAAACCAAAAACAAAGTGCCACCCCGCTGTGTGATTAGGAGTTAAAACTATGCATATACCACTTTAAATTGTTGTGTTACTATTTTGTTATATTCCAGTAATACATTATGTGTGGCTATTGGTAACTACGCCAACCTCTTCCTCGTCCTGGACGCTAAATCTGGCGCTGAGTTATACCGGGTGTCCCTTCCTAAGACTATCGAAAACGCGTGCACCGTTGTGCAAGAAAAGGCAATAGTGTGTCTAGGTTGTTTCGATGGTTTCATGTACTGCATCGACGTAAATAGAAAGGAGATTCTTTGGAAGTGCTTAACCGAAGAGAGGATTAAGAATACCGGGTGCTTTACTAACAACTGTACCACTTTGGTTTTTGGTTCTTATGATAAGAACTTATACTGCGTACATTTAAAGGTAATTGAACCCATAACCTGTTTATAATTATTCAGTGAGAAGCATAGTTGAAGACTTGTTTGGCCAAAGCTTAGCACACAGTCTTTGGACCAATAACCAGTTATTAAAATCCTACTTTTGATTGACCTTTTGCAGAAAAATAAATTCCTTGCTAAGCTTTTGCCGACTTGTTCTTTATGTGATTAATTTTGCAGATTATGAACGGGTTAAATAGTCATATATTCTGGCTACTTGTCGTCTTTATTTAATCTAATTATTATAATTATAATGACTCATGTCTTCTTGTATTGTCATTCAGGATGGATCTCTAGTTTGGAAAGTAGATCTTTGCGAACCAATTACATCTAATCCTCAATACAAATTTGGCTTGATCGTAGTAGCCTGCATCAAAGGCAGCATTGCCTGTCTGCGAGAAGAATCTGGAGATGTAGTCTGGAAGTATAAAGCTAAAAATCCGATTTTCACCAATTCAGAAATAGTCGAAAATTTGGTGTTGTATTCTGACGTGTGTGGATACATATATTGCTTCAATTTTCAAACTGGACACTTGGTAAATATTTACATCGGCTTCAGTAAAGTATGATTTCAAACTATATTCATCATTATCATTATTCTAGTTTCATATACTCATCTTGTGAGTCGGTAATAAGCAAAATATAATTATCACGCTTCTTTTTCCTAGGTCTAGAATAAATACTATTATGGCTAATTTATAATTTAAGCTTTCACACCAGTCTTCGATTAAGTTTTTGTCTGGATTCGCTAATTAATTTTTGCCTCTCCAAATTGTAATTTTTTTAATACTAACCGATACTTTTCAGTTATGGACCTACGAACCTGCATCACCGACCACAATGTACTCAACATTTATGATTCACCACGACATGATCATTTTTGGGATGCGAGACAGGAAGGTCTGCATCCTGAAGTTTGATGAAGACAAATGCGCCTTGTCACAAATAGTTGACATCGGTTATGAAATTAGTGCTAAGCCAAAAGTACTGCATGTAAAACATGACGTTTATTTACTCTTCGTCGCTATTGACGGACACATATTGCTGTATAAGTTTCTCGACCCGGATTTAGTGTTGTTGGATTGTATGATACTGGGTGGAGAAACTTTTGCTCAGCCTGTTTTTTATGGGAATTCTATGTTTATAGGGTGCAGAGACAATCATTTTTATAACATCAGTATTAATATTTAGTAAGATATATATTGTTATATATATTATTTATAATAATAATTACTTTTATTTTATCCTATAACGTTAACATGCCAATAACTCCTTAGCAACGAGTAACGTCCTACGTCGCACTTGCTTTCAAACTTTTCTCTCCTAATGTAAAAACCTTCATAACATTACTTGTTACTTGTATCCTAAATTACTATTATTCACTTTGAAATAAAGTTTTACCAGAGTTAGCAGTGGTTTGTGAAAGTTTGGCAGAGGTATTTAAAGTTTACTTCAATGGAAACAGCGGTAAGTAACGTTGTATATCTTGAAATGCACTTTCAATGGATTTCCTTAGTTACTGTGAACACAAATAGGTGGCAGTACCAATATTACCTGCAATATTAATTTATTATTTCATTTGTGCTAGTTGTCGTAAATATTGGATACTGTTGTCCTGGGTCTAAAGTTGGATGGTGCTGTTCTCATTAATCTGGTAATAGTGATATAAGGCTTGTTCCAAACATGAACGATCATCTTCTGTTCAATCGCTTCCGAGCTTGGCCACTTTATCAGAGGATGGCGCAAACATCGCTAAAGCAGACCACTGTAATCAAAGGACATCAACACAAGCTAATCTGAATGTGTGTAAATAAACAATATCAGGAACCCAACCGTGAATCGTATGATTATTACTATCATGCTGTTTAGTATTTTATGTTGCGAAATGTGCTATCAATTAACACGATTGGGTTGTTCAATTTTGATTGATTTGATTTTATTATTTCAAACGTATAATAAAGTTTCAAGTAATCCTCCGGCTTTTGCGCCATCTACCCGACAACAGCTTAACTGCCAAGTGGCGAAAGTTACACTTATACTCAAAATGTATAAATTAAGCTACGAGTTGTACATCTTAATGATAGAAATTTAAGTTTGATGCTTGAAATTCAGCAACTTTCAAGCCGTTTGCAAATTATAATTTAGTACGTCCTACTGTCGGTAATTCAGTTTACTGTAAAGCTAACCCTTGCAATTATAACTATTTCTTAATGTTTTCAATTAATACGGGTCTAAATATTAACCACTAATTCTTTATTTCACTTTTTATTTTGTTAATGCATAACAATAAGGAAAATCCTAATCGTCATATTGCCGTGCCCTCTGTTATCGTAAGAATAAACTAATATTTTATTTGTGGCTTTAATATATGTTTTAATAATGAAATTTTATTTCAAAACTAATGAAGAATGTTATCCTTGAATAAATTTACTTGCAAATATTTAAATTGCAAAAACAAACTATACTATAAAAGCCTAATAGCAGGCAACCCCATATACACGAAACATTTAATATGTTAAAAACTTTGTTTTTACTTAATTTAAAGCATTAAAGTAAATAAATAGTTAATAATTTATTGGGTATTTATTAACAGAGCTTTACAAATATTGAAAAAAGCTCTAAATTTTAATTGTAAGCTTTACAGTAAACTTCATTACCGGCCGCCGCTCATACTAAATTTTCATTTGCAAATTAATGAAAAACCGGTAAGTTAGCTTAGCTATTTTAGAATAATTAAATTCAGAATACAATATTTTATCATTTGATGTATAGTTCATTACTGGATTATAACATTTTTATTATAAGTATAAAGTTCGAGTGTTTTGGCGCTGGTTGCAATGATTACTTAGAGTTCATCCCCGGTCCGATAGATGGCGCAGTCATGCCTAGAAATACGAAAATGAATTGTTTAAATTTTTAAAAGCCTATACCTGGATATGATTTGATGATTTGAATCATCATTGAAACATTTAATTACAGACAAACTTGCTGTTTTTATATTTGTTTACTTAAATGTGCTGTAAAAAGATCGTAAAACTGATAAGTGTTGCTGTTGCATTATTGCAGATATAAATGCCTAATTGAGGGATAACAGACATTTTAAGTCTCACGCGAATATTAGTTAAACGTAATTTTAAAGGGTTTGCTTTGCCCAAATTACTCTTTTCATTTGTGCGATCCTGTTACTTCTGGTTGAGAATTTGTGTGAAAATTTTGTTAAAAATAAATTAAAAACGTGAATTTATTTTCGCGCCCAAATTACTCTTTTTATTCCTGCGATCCTGTTACTCCTGATTGAAAATTTGTGTGAAAATTTTGTTAAAAATAAATTAAAAATGTGAAATTATTTTCGCGCCCAAATTACTCTTTTCATTTCTGCGATCCTGTTACTCCTGATTGAAAATTTGTGTGAATATTTTGTCAAAAATAAATTAAAAATGTGAAATTATTTTCGCGCCCAAATTACTCTTTTCATTTCTGCGATCCTGTTACTCCTGATTGAAAATTTGTGTGAATATTTTGTCAAAAATAAATTAAAAATGTGAAATTATTTTCGCGCCCAAATTACTCTTTTCATTTCTGCTATCCTGTTACTCCTGGTTGAAATTTTTGTGTAGAAATTTTGTCAAAAATAAATTAAAAATGTGAAATTATTTTCGCGCCCAAATTACTCTTTTCATTTCTGCGATCCTGTTACTCCTGATTGAAAATTTGTGTGAATATTTTGTCAAAAATAAATTAAAAATGTGAAATTATTTTCGCGCCCAAATTACTCTTTTCATTTCTGCTATCCTGTTACTCCTGATTGAAAATTTGTGTGAATATTTTGTCAAAAATAAATTAAAAATGTGAAATTATTTTCGCGCCCAAATTACTCTTTTCATTTCTGCTATCCTGTTACTCCTGGTTGAAATTTTTGTGTAGAAATTTTGTCAAAAATAAATTTATAATGTGAAATTATTTTCGCGCCCAAATTACTCTTTTCATTTCTGCGATCCTGTTACTCCTGGTTGAAAATTTGTGTGAAAATTTTGTCAAAAATAAAATAAAATTGTGAAATTATTTTCGCGCCAAATTACTCTTTTCATTTCTGCGATCCTGTTACTCCTGGTTGAAAATTTGTGTGAAAATTTTGTTAAAAATTAATTAAAAACGTGAATTTATTTTCGCGCCCAAATTACTCTTTTCATTTCTGCGATCCTGTTACTCCTGATTGAAAATTTGTGTGCAAGTTTTGTTAAAAATAAATTAAAAATGTGAAATTATTTTCGCGCCCAAATTACTCTTTTCATTTCTGCGATCCTCTTACTCCTGGTTGAAAATTTGTGTGAAAATTTTGTCAAAAATAAAATAAAATAGTGAAATTATTTTCGCGCCAAATTACTCTTTTCATTTCTGCGATCCTGTTACTCCTGGTTGAAAATTAGTGTAAAAATTTTGTCAAAAATAAAATAAAATTGTGAAATTATTTTCGCGCCAAATTACTCTTTTCATTTCTGCGATCCTGTTACTCCTGGTTGAAAATTTGTGTGAAAATTTTGTCAAAAATGAAATAAATGTGTGAAATTATTTTCGCGCCAAACTACTCTTTTCATTTCTGCGATCTTGTTACTCCTGGTTGAAAATTTGTGTGAAAATTTTGTCAAAAATAAAATAAAATTGTGAAATTATTTTCGCGCCAAATTACTCTTTTCATTTCTGCGATCCTGTTACTCCTGGTTGAAAATTTGTGTGAAAATTTTGTCAAAAATGAAATAAATGTGTGAAATTATTTTCGCGCCAAATTACTCTTCATTTCTGCGATCCTGTTACTCCTGGTTGAAAATTTGTGTGAAAATTTTGTCAAAAATAAATTAAAATTTAAATGTGAAATTATTTTCGCGCCCAAATTACTCTTTTCATTTCTGTAATCCTGTTACTCCTGGAATATATAAATATACAGAGTGTTCCATTAAAAAAAATCATTAGTTTGGTCTCTAACTTAGTTATGAGACACCCTATATAAATGTTAATATTTTTAGGGCGTGCAGCTTACTATTCTGCACAACTTTTGTATAAAACATTTTTCAAAATTTTGACAAATAAGCATGTGATTGACCATTGCCCGAGCCCTGATACACCCAGTATATGTATCATATCTGTGTTAAATAGTTAATGTTAAAAATGAAATTTAAGAATAATTAATTAAATGGTTTTAAGTATTTCTTTTTAAGATTTTTTTGGAACATTTTGCGGCACGCTAATGTGCCGCGGCATCTAATAAACACTGCTTTAAAATTATAAACAGCCTTAGTTATTGATTCTAAGAGCTTCAGTTCTTGAAATAATCTCAGCGGAACTAACCTAATATCAATCTACGACAAATTTGTCGTTTTAAAAATGTTAAAACACCAATTTAGGCGTTAACAAATTTGTATATGATCTTTAATATCGTGTGAGCCATAAAATTTTCAAATAAAACGAATAACTTTGTTGGTATCACTTTATTAACTTGGAGTAGTTACTATAGTTTCGACAATTTCAGCTGGTCATTTTCAAACTATGACAAAAATGACAAGCTGAAATTGTCAAAACTATAGTTACTCCAAGTTAATAAAGTGATACCAACAAAGTTATTCGTTTTATTTGAATTATTCAAAATGCATCACGAAGTGAAAGCCTCCACAATTACTTATTTCCATAAAATTTTGTTTAAGAGTTGGCTGTGAGATATATGAGGTATGTCGCATATTATTACGTCATGAGACTAGATTAGTTTAATTGAATTAGATTTAAAAAAAATGAATTAATCTTAGACATGACTGCTTTGTTTCCGTCTCTCACGCATGGCCAACTCAGAAACAAAATTTTGTGGCTCACACCTTATGATTTTAATCCAAGTCCCATGTTGTGTCAGGGAAGTTCTGGTTTGGTGGCTTCAGTTATTTATTCTAGGGGCTACAGTTCTTGAATTTATCCTGAGTAACTTGTAATATGTAACAAATCCTGGCCTTTTAATATGTTTTCATAAGACTTATTACATTCCGTATTACAAATTGCTTTATAATAAGCACAGCTCTCATTTTTTACGCTTTATCTAGACTTCTCCTTAGACCATACGATCTTCATAATATAAAATAATAATTTCACGAAAACTGTTCATATTTTGGTGGCTCGAGTGAATAACTCAAATTAAAATCGAGAATTTTTTCACATGTTTCAAAATATTTTGTTTAGATACTGAACGATTTTTTTGTAATTGTTCACAATTTGAAACAGACTATTTTGCTGGTAAAATTTCACAATTTTTAACAGGAGGCTAGAAATGCAAAGAGGTATTTTGCTGGTAATTTTCAAAATTTGTAACAGGAGAGTATTTTTCTGGTCCAGTCTTCCAACTGGCTTACAGCTTTCATGATTATTTGATTTATTTTTTCCCGAAAACATGGTTTTTAATTAGTCCGTGAGAATGGTAAAAATTTTCGCGGTGGGTCGATCGGCTAAGAGGGTGAAGGTCCCTTTGGATTAATAATTAATGCAATTTAGATGTAATAATTTTTTTTAATTCTTATTTTTTTTTGGAAAAAAAAATTTAGTGTTGAAGGCCCAAGGTAAGAATTTTCCGGGCCTGTAAATGGCGCATAATTAAATTGAATCAAAAATCTAGTTTAAAATGCATACTACATTTTGTTTGATTTTCTGAACAAATTAATAAACCAAAACAAAAACTCTTCTTGCAAAACTGATGTCCCTCGCACACTTTATAAGAAAGGCGAATGTTGCATTGCATCAAACACACCTCGTTACAATTTGCTTATTACAAACCAACAAAAACTATTTTAAAGATGCACATACCGGGTGTACGTGGCACTTTTGAGCAACATTTGCTTAAAGCGTGAATTTATGAGGTGCTACGAGTGTTGATTGATTACACGGCTCGTTGCAGAAGTGGAGGAGCGTAACAATAATCCAATTAGCCTTTCAGCCTTTTCCAATTTTCGCCATTGCGCGTAAACACAATTTTTCAGCGGCGTTCCCATGAAATATTCAATCGGAACGTATTCACTTTTAATGCGGGAATATGAAAGAGCTTTAAAAAAAAACGGGAAATGTAATGAGTAAAACAGTTTTAGCTCAATAGAAGCCAACTAGGGATTAATTTTGATATTTACTTATTGTAAGTTCTTGCAATTAGGACCCTAAAGATTGTTGGGATACTACCGACTCATAAACATAAAATCAATTGAAAGGCACGTGCGACATTTGTGGCAAATCAAAATTTAATTTTTTTATCTTAAAAATAATAATAATAGTAATACTTCTTTATTTAATACAAACACATAACAATATATAGTGTATAAAACAGCGTCAGTTATATATGCAATTTACATTTTATATTTAAAATATTCCTCAATAGTATAAGGTCTTCTCCAGAACTATTGCATTCTAATAATAAATTAATACTAAATTAAGAAAATTTGCTTGCACAATCTGATAAACGGATTAACAATAAAATAATGTACATATATTAAATTCTTATCAGTTTGATCATCTTCGTGTTACTACGATGTAAACAATTTTCAAAGTGAAAGAGAATAATGTTCGGAGCATCTTTTATTTTTCGATAAAGGTCGATGTTTGTGTAAGAAATGAAGACATTTTCATTGAATGTCGCGCTGCTCTGTCCAGGAAAGGCCATTACGAGTCGCAATCAGCAGAGACAGTCTGCCCACCTCGGTTCATTCGATTTTCCAATTTACCGATTTTCCGACGTCACTTTGCACAAACCGTATTTTCGGCTGTGTTTGTGTTGATTTTTTTATGGGGCAATCGACGCAGACGTCAGGAGCTATACTTTTACGCCTCGCCGCCTCTCTCTCCCCTCCGATATCCTTCTACACCTCACCACTGCATTTATTAATCTCTTCAATTCGTAACACATCTAGAATTTTTCAGAAAATATCTTTTTTACTTTTTACTTTCTCCGTTACGAAGTGCGAGAAAGTATTGTGATCGTGAAAATTTTATCAATTTTTTTTATGGAAATATGCGTTTTGGGGTCCCCCTTCAACAATTTCTGGAAAAAAAAAATTGTGTCTGTGTGTGTGTGTATGTGTCTGTGCGCGCTGTATCTTAAAAGCCAATAGATCAATTGATATGAAACTTTAAACATAAGTCTTATTTGATAATCCGAAGAACTGAAAAGCTTTTGGTAAAATTTCGTACACCGGAAGTGGGTGTTAACCTTAACCGTTTTTTGTTTTTTGCCAATATCTTCTTAAATATGAAAAATATCACAAAAACATTTAAACAAATATTGAAGACAACAAATAAATGAACATCTTTTATTTAATAAACATTTTCATAAAATCATTGTTATTCGAGAAAAAAAAAATTCTTTTTCATTTCTGGTTTATAATTTTGAAACGATAATAGTTACAGTAAATTTATATTAATAATAATTGTAGAGAATGCCAAAATGAATAACTTATAAAGAATAAGTTTTTTTCGAAATCCCTTTAGTTTTTGAGTAAACTGAGTTTTTGAATTTGAAGTATAATTTTTCCATCTTTAATAATTTTGACGTTTTAAACGTCAGTTTCATCCGCTCGATGTACATTTAAAATAGGATTTTAATTGAAAATAAACCATGAAAACGTAAATATAAGTGGCTATAATACCATCAAGTTGGAGAAAGTAACATGATGGCCACATCACCATTTTTTCCAATAATTTTTTAAATAAGAAAAATTTACAAAAATATTTAAACAAATATTGAAGACAACAAAGAAATGAACATGGAAAAATCAACTTTTTTAATAATAACCCTAGACTATTAAAATGCACATTTCTTTTCATCAGAAGAACGACAGAAATCGATTGCCGTTATTGCATATTTCAGCTGGCTAAAATAATAACACAGTTAGAAAGTCAGTTTGAAAATTTTGGAAAAAATCGTATTTTCAGACGGTCGTAGCGCCTAAACGAAGAATCCAAATCGAACGCAGTGCAAATTAGTCGGATTCAATTAAAATTGGCAATTTTAAATTTTTGTCGAAAACCCGACAAAGTATTCTTGCTTTTGCTCAAACATTGCATTTGAAATGATTTTCTCAAAAAAACACAGGTTGGTGTCGGAGTTTCATACCTTACCGTTAAGATCTCATTCGACCCATCAGTAAATGTACTTGAGCAACAACAAATGTCAATTTGAAGCCCGCGGCGCGTTCGCAAAGAATACTCAAAATGGAAAAAAATAGAAAAAATCAACTTTATTGTTAATCATAGTTAGCATTAAAGTATACCTTTCTTTCAGATCAGAAAATTATTTAAACTCATCGAAAAATCTGGAGTCATTTGTAACCCAATAAAGTGATTACAAACCCATCCAAAAATGGTACAATATGTAAGAGGATACTAAGAAACTAGAGGTATTTGTGACCGACACGAGAAACTGCCTCCCAAGAAAAGGTAGTCGACCACACCATCATCTTCTGAAGATATGACGACGGTAAATTATCGGCAACCCTGCCCCCAAAAATAGGCCCTTGTAAGGGCCATAAAAACTAATTAATTATATTGATTCGATATTGTCAGCGATGAATGAATGAATGAACCATTTGGAAATACAATTTAGAATTTTTAGAATACAAACAAACAAAAGAGCATCAGTATCCTGAACGGAACGAAATCGAATTTGCGGTTCAGGATGTCTACGCAAAATTAATTTCGAAGAATTTTTACGATTTTTATCAGGAGACTAGGAACAAAAAGAGGAACAATGCTCTTAATATTTAGTTTCAAAACTCGATCGAAAATTTGCGGTTCAGAATAATTTCGAAAAATGTTCATAATTTGTATCAGAAAAATTTGAAAAAGTTCATGACTGGAAAAAGTGTGTAAAGTAATTATTTTTCAGAAAAAAAAGTTTTTGGTCATTTCATGATTTTTGCCATTATTTCCATAGTATTACTCAGGAAAAAAATGTATGCAAAAAATGTTGGGTCTCAGAAATATTTGAAAAAATTCATGACGGTTCTCATTGACGGAAAAAGCGTGTAAAGTAATTATTTTTTCGAAAGAAAATATTTTGGTCATTTGATGTTTTCGTCATTTTCCATGGTATTACTCAGGAAAAAAATATATGCCAAAAATGTTGGGTCTCAGAAATATTTGAAAAAATTCATGACGGGGAAAAAAGCGTGTAATTATTTTTCCGACAGAAAATATTTTGGTCATTTGATGATTTTCACCATTTTTTTCTTCATAGCATTACCCAGAAAAATTTGAAAAAAATCATGACGGTTCTTAATAATATAATATAATAATAATATAATATATTTATTGGTGCTAACAACTGATGACGAGAAAAACCGTATAATGTAAATATTTTTCCGAAAAAAATGTTTTTGGTAATTTTATGATATTCGCCGTTTGATCCATTTTTCTACTCAGAAAAAAATGCATGCAAAAATTATAGGGTCTCAGAAAATTTGAAAAAATTCATGACGTGTAAAGTAATTATTTTTCCGAAAAAAAATGTTTGGTCATTTAACGATTTTCGCCATTTTTCCATAGTATTACTAAGGAAAAAAATGCATGCAAAAAATGTTTAGTCTCAGAAAAATTTGATAAAATTAGATCATAATGGTTCTTAATGACGGGAAGCATGTAAAGTAATTATTTTTTCGAAAAAAAACATTTTTGGTGATTTGATGATTTTCTCAATTTTTTGCATAGTATTACTCAGGAAAAAATGCATGCCAAAAATGTTGGGTCTCAGAAATATTTGAAAAAATTCATGACGGTTCTTATTGACGGAAAAAAACGTGTAAAGTAATTATTTTACCGAAAGAAAATATTTTGGTCATTTGATGATTTTCAGCATTTTTTTTAATAGTATTATCCAGAAAAATTTGAAAAAATTCATGACGGTTCTTAATGACGAGAAAAAGCGTATAATATAATTATTTTTCCGAAAAAAATGTTTTTGGTAATTTTATGATATTCGCCATTTTATCCATTTTTTCTACTGAGAAAAAAATGCATGCAAAAATTATTGGGTCTCAGAAAATTTGAAAAAATTCACTTGTAAAGTAATTCTTTTTTCGAAATAAAATTTTTGGTCATTTGACGATTTTCACCATTTTTTCCATATTATTACTCAGAAAAAAATGTATGCAAAAAATGTTTAGTCTCAGAAAAATTTGATAAAAATCATAATGGTTCTTAATGATGGGAAGAAGCGTGTAAAGTAATTTTAATTATTAAAAAAAAAAGTTTGGTTATTTGATGATTTTCGCCATTTTTTCAATAGTATTACTCGAGAAAAAATGTATGCAAAAAATGTTGGGTTTCAGAAAAATTTGAAAAAATTCATGACGGTCTTATTGACGGGAAAAAGCGTGTAAAGTAATTATTTTTCCAAAAATTAAATGATTTTTTGATTTTCTTAATTTTTTCTATAGTATTACTCAAGAAAAAAATGCATGCAAAATATTTTGGGTCTCAGAAAAATTTGAAAAAATTAATAATGGTTCTCTCTTACGGAAAAAGGCGTGTAAAATAATAATTGTTCCGAAAAAAAATGTTTTGGTCATTTCATGATTTTAGGAATTTTTTCCATAGTATTACTCGGGAAAAAATGCATGCAAATAAAAATTATAATGGTTCTTAATGACCGGAAGAAGCGTGTAAAGTAATTAAAAAAAAGAAACCTGTAAAGTAATTACTCCAATTACCAATTACTCCGAAACCGGTCTACGTGCTCCGGTGAAACTTGTTGGGGATGCGTCGGAGGGGGAGAAGGGTGTCTGTTGAAGAAAAATCAGAGCGATATGCCTCTATTTGTCGAAATTAACCGTTTTTAACCGAAGGGGGTGGTAAAAATTTGGGGGCTAAACTCAAAAAAAAGAAGACCGAGAGTCTCTTTGAAATATTTTTTAAAGTCTAGAAAAAATTGCCACCACGCTCCCGCTCGGCCGCCAAAAAACTTCTCCTCCGTCGCATATTTTCGTCGTTTAAAAATTCGCCCCGGTTCCGAAGGGGTGTTTTAAAATTTTTGAAAAAATTACAGCTTAAGGCTCGTACGACCCCGTTCCTCGATGGAAGCAAAACGAACCCGGGGACCGGGCCAAACGACGGGTCTGGAAGGGTAGAGGGTGCTTTAAAATTTTTGAAAAAAAAACAAATCAAAGCACGTTACACCCTCTTGTCATCCTAAAAGTTTGAGCTCTTGGATTTAAATATAAAAAAAATCCGTCCGCGAAAAAAACGCAGACAGAAAAAATGTATAGTCACTTTTTTGAAAAATCATATCTCGTTAAGGGGGCAATAAATCAAAAAGTGTGCCGATATAAATAATGTGGGCGAATGCTTTGTGAAGAGATCCCGTTACCGACGGATGCTTCAAGAGCAAAAATAAAGTCAGTGGCGGCGTTTCGGCGAAGCCCTAAAATTTCATATATGAGGCCATTGCTCCAAAACGGCTCTAACGATTTTTGTTAAAATTGGCAGAAATGTTCCGCTCGCTGAGAGGAGTATCTGGAAAAAATTAGAAAAAAATCGTTTGGAGCGTTTTTGAGTTTTGACACTTTCTGTTTTTTTGGTTTTTTATATCCCGGGGGCGGTGGAGTAAAGTCAGAGGAGCGGCACCGAGAGGAATCGGCAGAACTTTGCATCGGACCGTGCCGGAAAAATTTGCCTCCGCCCACCGGGGGTGATTTTTACGTCCCGCCACGGTAACCTGAATTACTCCGAAACCGATCAACGTACGGCAGTCAAATTTGGTGGAGATGCGCAGCAAGGGGAAGATAATCTTTGTTGAAAAAATCAAAGCGATCGGTCTTCATTTGTCGAAATTAACAATTTTTGACCGAACCGGGTGGTAAAAATTTAGGGGATAAACACAAAATTTAAAAAAAAAGAAGACCGAGAAGCTCTTTGAAATATTTTTTAAGGTCTAAAAATTTTTTTTTCCACCCTCCACCTCCGCGGTAACCCGACTTCTTCTCCGGAAAAAAATCGCCCCGGGGGTTGTGCTAGTTGCAGAGGGGTGGGAGTGGTCGGGTTCGACTCGATCGGCGATCCTCTATAAATTGGTGAAAAAAATTCGAGCGTACTTTTAACCGCACCCCTCGGGGGTGGGGGTTTATAACCAAAATCTAATAGTTTTCTTTTTTGGCGCCCTCTATACGTCTGAAAAATTTTAACTCTCTACGACTTTTACTTTCGGCGCAAGGGCGTTTCCAACCAACTAGTCTAGGGGGGGTAATAGAAAAAAAGATAAATAAACTGGCGCTTCCGCTCTCATACACCCAGTAGCTAAAAACTATTTTTTCCTCGTTTTTTAGGCGTTTCCAGTCGATCTAAGCACTATTTACGACTAAAGTTATTTAGCATATCTTCGTTCCTGGAAGTCTCATAAAAAAATGTTATATGCAAAAAAAAATCTTGAAAGCATCACCAGATTTTGAAAATTCTTGGTGCAATGTGTTGTTCACTCATCGAATAGATGCAGATAAAAACAAAAAATAAATTCGTCGTTCAATTGCTTGAAAGGATGGCCACATTTTAAAAATTCATCCAGCAAAGTGTTACCCGTCGTTCTTTTTTTGAGGATAACTCGTGTAACGGATAATCTGATTTTGAAAATTCTTCCGGCAAAGTATTGTGCTCACTGAATTGATGCAGATAAGATAAAACAATAAATTTGTCGTTCATTTTTTGCGGTTTTAAAAGCATAACTCTTGAACAAAATAATAATAATAATAATAATAATAATAATAATAATAATTTATTACCCAACAGAAATACATCCACTAACAGGGTAATATAGAGATATGTCTATAAATAAATAATAAAACAAATATATATATATATATATATGGTTAATAATACCAACGCAAATCATTAAATACTATGCATTAAAAAGTAAGATTAACAACATAGAATAATATATACTAAATACATTTAAAATCTACAAAATGTACAAAAATAATTTAATTATGTAGAGTATTACACATTAAAAACATTCAGCTAAGTTATTTTTAAAATTTAAAAAACACGAATCGAACACATCAACATGATATTGTACCGCATGGTAACCAATCAGCATCCTATACAGTGGGGAGTTGCTGTGATGTAAAGTGTTAGGCGTTGCATACGAAAATGTCATTTTGGCAGTTATTAAAAATTCTTTTAGAATTTAGGATTTTTGACAGTTGGAAATTGTGGTTTTTGGCAGTTGAAAATTGCCATTGTTAGCAGTTGACAATATAAGTTTTTGGTTATTGAAAATGATCAATTTTGGCATTTCAAGATTGTAGTTTTTGGGGGTTGAAAATTGTCATTTTTGATAGCTCAAATTATTTTTGGCAGTTGAAAATAGCTAAAAAATTGTAATTTCTGCCAGTAAGCAGATGGTCATTGTAAGCAGATAAAAATTACAGTTTTTGACAGTTGAAACGGTAATTGATTGCAGTTGAAAATTTGTCATTTTTGACAGTTGGGAATTGTGTTTTTTGGCAGTTGAAAATTGCCATGTTTAGCAGTTGAAAATATAAGTTTTTGGTTCTTGAAAATGATCAATTTTAGCATTTCAAGATTGTAGTTTTTGGAGGTTGAAAATTGTCATTTTTTGTAGCAGTTAAAAGTAGCCATCGTTAAATTTGTAATTTTTGTCGAGATTTTGATATTTGACCGAATGCGTCGTCCGATTTTGATGATTTAAACACGTCAAAATGTGGCAAATTTAGTGTAATGTTAAAACAGATTACAAAACATTTTCGTGAAATTAACAGAAAATGCAAAAATCTCACTTTTTAAATCGAAATTTCGATTTTTGAAATTGCACACCTGCCGAACGCGTTGTCCGATTATAATTATTTAAATTTCAAAATATGTCGAATTTAGTGTTATTTTTAAATGGATTCATATTTTTTCTCGCGAAATTAACGCAAAATGTAAAAAATTGCAATTTTTTAAATTTCCAGAATTTAAAAAAAACGCGATTTTAATGTTTGGAATTTTACACCTGCCGAATACGTAGTCCGATTTTAATTATTTAAACGTCAAAATAAGGCGAATTTATTGTTATTTTAAAACGGATTACAATATTTTCTCGTGAAATTAACACGAAATGCAAAATTGCAGTTTTTAAATTTCCAAGATTTTGATTTTTTTTTAAATTGCACTACTGCCACATGCATTGTTCAATTGTGATGATTTAAACTTCAAAATATGGCAAATTTTATGTAATTTTATTACGGATTACGAAATTTTCTGTTGACATTAACACAAAATGCAAAAATTGAATTTTTTTAATTTTCAACATTTTAACTTTTGAACCGAGGACGAGATTTGTAAAATTCTTTCAGTAAAGTCTTATATTCATCCGGAAGATGTAGAAAAAATGTCTCGACTGATGGAAACAGAATATTACTCAGTAGAGGATTATATCAATTGCAAATGATTGTGTTCTTATTTTCGGTGACGTATTCAATTAGCTGTAGAATTTGATTTTGTTGTGATGTACTTTGTTATAATTTGTCATGTACTATATCTAAATTTGAATAAAATAAAAAAAAAGAACCAAAAAATTAAATTTGTTTAATTGTTTTTCGGGTTTCACAGGATAACTCTTCAACGTATGACCAAATTTGGCAAATTCTTCCAGCAAAGTGGTGTACTCGTCGAATGGATGCAGATAAGACCAAAAAATTAAATGTTTCCTTTAATTGATTTCTGGTTTTTGAGGATAACTCTTGAACGGATGATCGAATTTGGGAAATTCTTCCAGCAAAGTCGAATAGATGCAGTTAAGACCAAAAAATTAAATTTGTCATATAATAGTTTTCTGGTATTTAAGGACAACTCTTGAACGGATAAACATATATTGAAAATTCTTTCAACAAAGTATGTGTATATAAAAAAAATAATTGCTCAATAGTTCTGTGGTTTTGAGAAGATAGCTCTTGAACACAATGGTCGATTTTAAAAATTCCTCCTGAAAAGTATTTCTACTCATCGAATAAATGTACAGGACCAAAAAAATCATTTATTTAAGATAACCAAATTTGGCAAATTCTTTCAGCAAAGTGTTGTACTCGCCGAATAGATTTTTAGAAATTTGTAGTTTTTTGAGGATAATTCTTAAACGAAAGGAAAGATTTTGCAAATTCTTTAAGATAAGATAAGAGTTGGTCTTTTGCATTGTATTTACAATGCGAGACACGTCAAAATAAAGAGTAACTTAGGTTAACTAACAAACCGTTACCTAAAAATAAACTAAATAAAATAACTTACTTCAACTCAACGTTTTAAATCTTCTAATTTTTATTTTTTTTCCTTTCGGTAGTCATTAAAGAGATATAGATAAGATAAAAAATAATTTTTCGTTTTTTAACCAAAAATAAGTTTTAAAGTCTTAAAGTATTACACTATGCGCCACTATAGTGGCTTTCGCGGATGCGATTTTCAAATTGAACTCTGCCGTACAGAGAAACAGCCCCGTGCGGGCTATTTTTCGTTTTTTTTTTAGTGCTTCTTCTGATCGATTTTTCTTTCCTAAAAAATGAGACGGTGAGATATATTGTGTGTGCTACGTGGCTCTACCGTCAAAATTTTCCTAGAGCCGCCACTGCTCCGGGCACAAGTTTAAGTATTATTTTTTTAGAGCAAAAGTACTTCATCTTATCAGTAAAAAATTGGGCTTTTCACTGTTGTATTAATTATTTTAAAATAGTAATAGCTCATGAAGATATAATAGTACAAAACTATTTGTACCGTTTTCTTTTTGACCCACTGTGCATTATTATATTATATGTTAAGTGGCTCTACCATCCAAATGTTCCACGAGCCGCCACTGCATACACCTGTTCCATGAAATCTCCTTATCCTTTTCCAACGTTTTAAAGCGTTGGAAAAATTTACCGGTTATATTATTTGTTTGGAATATGGAATATCGGTAATTTTATTTTTAACAATAAAAATTGTTACTCGAAAAATTCTTAGGGGGGGGGGGGTAATTACCCGATTACCCCTCCTTTGAAACCGCTACTGTTTCGGCGCAACGCGTTACACTTCCTTACTCAACAATTAATTTGTATAATAAATGGCACCTTTACTTGAAGGTCATTTTCAGGAATAATTGGGTTAGCCAGATAAACATTGAATTTAATCTAGATAAAGTTAATCGAACGGCCATGTTTTTATTAGCCAGCGCAACGGATAAATCCAACAGGAAGAATATTATCATTTTTACGAATCTTTCACAAATGATAATATTTAAAAAAGCGAAGGAAAGGAAAATAAAGATGTGTTGAAGCTTTCAAATCGCAGAATGTGCTAAATGTAGTCCTCACTTCCGATTGTGCAAGTGGCGGAAATAAGGTCGCAGCACATCCAGCTGGAGAGAGAGATACGATTTTACTACTGGAACTGTAGTCACCCTCCTCCCCGCGCGTTTCCCTCATTTTCCGCCCTCCTCACACCCGCGACCCGGGTCGGCCGGGCGAATTTTCCCTCTTTTACTTGTTGAATGTCTCGGGAAAACGAAACGCGAAAGAGACGTTACATCGGATATAGACGTAGCGTTGCGGAATCGGATTATCTCGTAAGCTGAGATCAACTTAGTACGCTTTAATCACGGGAAAACGGAAAATTTCTTATTACCCTCCGACCATGACAAGGAGAGAGAAAAAAACACGCAGTTATTTATTACCTATTACCATCTCGCACCTAGCAATTAATTAACCTTCAACTGATGCCCGATATTAAATCAGCTACGAGTCGGGAGAGAAAATTGCATTTTCTGTTTGAAACGTCATGTTGTATCAGTGGAAAGCTTCGATACACACACACACACATACGTATCGTGAAACCGAATTTGCAGCGGAGTTCATATTCCATCAAATGTCATCGTTCCGGGTACACGGAAAAGTGGATGTCTAACAAGATTTTATTCCTCGCATCCAGGTCTGAAAGAAGTGCCCACCTACAGGTATATTTCCCCTAGATGCTTGATTACTTCTTAAAATAAGAATCAAACGAGATCGAATCTAATCAAGCGACGTTCGGAATGTACATTAATCCACTGGTGATACTTTCATCGAAAGCCTTCAGGCAGTTTTTAAAGTAATCTTATCCTGAATCCGTAAACAATTACTGAACTGTAATATAATGCACTGCAAAAAAGTTATTAGGATTGGAAGAAAATCGCGTGCTGCGTTATTATGTCCTTTCCTTAACAAACTTAAAAAAATGGTGATGTGGCCATCATATTACTTTCTCCGATTTGATGGTATAATAGTTATTCATATTTATATCATATTTTAAATCGAGCATTTCACATGATCGGATGATACTGTCGTTTGAAACGTCAAAATTATGAAAGGTAAAAATGACAAATTATGTTCCAAATTCTAATAATCTTCCATAAGTTGTAAAAAATCTAAAAAAAAGTCCTGTTAAAAAGTCCTCAAAAAAGAGATAAAAAATATTTGATAAAATGGTGATGTGGCCATCATGTTACTTTCTCCGACTTGATGGTATCATAGCCATTTATATTTACGTTTTCAAGGTTTATTTTCAATTGAAATCATATTTTAAATGTACATCGAGCGGATGAAACTGACGTTTAAAACGTCAAAATTATGAAAGATGGAAAAATTATACTTCAAATTCAAAAACTCAGTTTACTCAAAAACTAAAGGGATTTAAAAAAAAACTTATTCTTTATGAATCTTTTAAAATTCAGTCTGGAAAAAATTTTTTTTTCAAAATTTTGTAACAAATTTTTCTTATATTTCTACATCCCAATTTAAGCGTTTTAATACCTAAAATAATTTGTTTTATAAAAATTCGCATGTTATTAAAAAAAGTATTATTTTTTTGAAGCTAAGACTAAGAAATTTAGAAAAACACAAAAAAATTAAAAATTTAATTTTTGAAATTTCTAAAGTATGAAGCGTATTATGGGGTTCATCTATTTTCAAAATAATGTTGGTTTATAAAAATCCGCCCATTATTAAAAAAGTTGTGACGTTTTGAAACTGAGACTGCAAGTGCATGATAAGAATTTTAGAAAAAAACACAAAAAATTTAAAAATTAAATTTTTAAAACTTTTCAACTATGAAGCGTATTATGGGGTTCATCTACTATCAAAATAATTTTGGTTTATAAAAATTCGTACATTATTAAAAAGTTATGACTTTGAATCTAAGACTGCACGCGCTTGCTAAGAATTTTCGAAAAAAATACAGAAAATTTAAAAATTAAATTTTTGAAACTTTTAAACTTTGTAGCGCATTATGGGGTTCATCTGCTTTCAAAATAATTTTGGTTTATAAAAATCCGTACATTATTAAAATAGTTGTGACGTTTTGAATCCAAGACTGCATGTGTTTGCTGAGAATTTTTGAAAAAAACACAAAAAATTAAAAAATTAAATTTTTAAACTATGGAGCGTATTATGGGGTTCATCTACTTTCAAAATAATTTTGACTTATAAAAATCTGCACATTGTTAAAAAAGTTATGACCTTTTAAATCTAAGACTGCACGCGTTTGCTAAGAATTTTTGAAAAAAAACACAAAAAATTAAAACATTAAATTTCTAAAATTTTTAAACTATGGAACGTATTATGAGGTTCATTAACTTTCAAAGTAATTTTTGTTTATAAAAATCCGTACATTATTAAAAAAGTTATGACGTTTTGATTCCAAGACTGCACGCGCTTGCTAAGAATTTTCGAAAAAAATACAGAAAATTTAAAAATTAAATTTTTGAAACTTTTAAACTTTGTAGCGCATTATGGGGTTCATCTGCTTTCAAAATAATTTTGGTTTATAAAAATCCGTACATTATTAAAATAGTTGTGACGTTTTGAATCCAAGACTGCATGTGAGAATTTTTGAAAAAAACACAAAAAATTAAAAAAATAATTTTTTTAAACTTTTAAACTATGGAGCATATTATGGGGTTCGTCTACTTTCAAAATAATTTTGATTTATAAAAATCTGCACATTGTTAAAAATGTTATGACCTTTTAAATCTAAGACTGCACGCGTTTGCTAAGAATTTTTGAAAAAAAACACAAAAAATTAAATTTCTAAAATTTTTAAACTATGGAACGTATTATGAGGTTCATTAACTTTCAAAGTAATTTTTGTTTATAAAAATCCGTACATTATTAAAAAAGTTATGACGTTTTGATTCCAAGACTGCACGCGCTTGCTAAGAATTTTCGAAAAAAATACAGAAAATTTAAAAATTAAATTTTTGAAACTTTTAAACTTTGTAGCGCATTATGGGGTTCATCTGCTTTCAAAATAATTTTGGTTTATAAAAATCCGTACATTATTAAAATAGTTGTGACGTTTTGAATCCAAGACTGCACGCGCTTGCTTAGAATTTTCGAAAAAAATACAGAAAATCTAAAAATTACATTTTTGAAACTTTTAAACCATGAAGCGTATTATGAGTTTCATTTACTTTCAAAATAAATTTGGTTTATAAAAATCCGTACATTATTAAAATATTTGTGACGTTTTGAATCCAAGACTGCATGTGAGAATTTTTGAAAAAAACACAAAAAATTAAAAAAATAATTTTTTTAAACTTTTAAACTATGGAGCATATTATGGGATTCGTCTACTTTCAAAATAATTTTGATTTATAAAAATCTGCACATTGTTAAAAATGTTATGACCTTTTAAATCTAAGACTGCACGCGTTTGCTAAGAATTTTTGAAAAAAAACACAAAAAATTAAAAAATTAAATTTCTAAAATTTTTAAACTATGGAACGTATTATGAGGTTCATTTACTTTCAAAATAATGTTTGTTTATAAAAATCCGTACATTATTAAAACAGTTATGACGTTTTGAATCCAAGACTGCACGCGCTTGCAAAGAATTTTCGAAAAAAACACAGAAAATTTAAAAATTAAATTTTTGAAACTTTTAAACTTTGTAGCGCATTATGGGGTTCATCTGCTTTCAAAATAATTTTGGTTTATAAATTCCGTACATTATTAAAATAGTTGTGACGTTTTGAATCCAAGACTGCATGTGTTTGCTGAGAATTTTTGAAAAAAACACAAAAAAATAAAAAATTAAATTTTTTAAACTTTTAAACTATGGAGCGTATTATGGGGTTCGTCTACTTTCAAAATAATTTTGATTTATAAAAATCTGCACATTGTTAAAAATGTTATGACCTTTTAAATCTAAGACTGCACGCGTTTGCTAAGAATTTTTGAAAAAAAAAACACAAAAAATTAAATTTCTAAAATTTTTAAACTATGGAACGTATTATGGGGTTCGTCTACTTTCAACATAATTTTTGTTTATAAAAATCCGTACATTATTAAAAAAGTTATGACGTTTTGAAACCAAGACTGCACGCGCTTGCTAAGAATTTTCGAAAAAAACACAGAAAATTTGAAGATTAAATTTTTGAAACTTTTAAACTTTGTAGCGCATTATGGGGTTCATCTGCTTTTAAAATAAATTTGGTTTATAAAAATCCGCACATTATTAAAATAGTTGTGACGTTTTGAATCCCAGACTGCATGTGTTTGCTGAGAATTTTTGAAAAAAACACAAAAAATTAAAAAATTAAATTTTTTAAACTTTTCAACTATGGAGCGTATTATAGGGTTCATCTACTTTCAAAATAATTTTGGTTTATAAAAATCTGCACATTATTAAAATAGTTGTGATGTTTTGAATCCAAGACTGCATGTGTTTGCTGAGAATTTTTGAAAAAAACACAAAAAATTTAAAAATTACATTTTTAAAACTTTTATGCTATGAAGCGTATTATGGGGTGCATCTACTTTCAAAGAAATTTTGGTTTATAAACATCTGCACTGCATTCTCTACAATTATTATTAACATAAATTTGCTGTAACTATTATCGTTTTATAATTATAAACCAAAAATTAAAAAAATAATAATAAATTTTTTTCTCGAATAAAAATAATTTTATGAAAAATGTTTTCAAGCAAAGATGTTCATCTCTTTGTTGTCTTCAATGTTTGTTTAAATATTTTTGTGATATTTTTCATATTTAAGAAAATATTGGCAAAAAACAAAAAACAGTTAAGGTAAACACCCACGTTCGGGGTACAAAATTTTACCAAAAGCTTTTCAGTTCTTCGGATTATCAAATAAGACGTATGTTCAAAGTTTCATATCAATTGCTCTATTAGTTTTTGAGATACAGCGCATACAGACAGCCACACACACACAGACACAAATTTTTTTTTCCAGAAATTGTTGAAATGGCATCTAGGGACCCCAAAACGGATATTTCCGTAAAAAAATTTTTGAAAAAAAAATCACGGTCACAATACTTTCTCGTACTTCATAACGGAGAAAGTAAAAATTCAAACTCTATAATGGTATAGTAGTCGTTAATGTTTTTTTTTTAAATTATTATCTAATTTATAATCCAATCAATGATTATGTAAACTAAATCCTTTATTTAAAATTGAAAAATCATTGATACACCTACAGAAGCATTATTATTTATTTAATGCTTTTGCAGTTTTAAATTTACTCATTATCTATAATTGTATTAATTGTTGTAGCTATTAGAGCAACTTCTGGTTATTTTTTCTTTTAGAATTATAATCGAATTAAGTGTTAAAATGTGCGAAATGTACGATTCTATTCGAAAGGGAATTTTCCTCTCCGCTGGTGAGCAATGTAAATCGTCTAGGAAATAATCCCCCAAGATATTATTAGGTAATGGATATCTAGTGTTGTGCATGGGGAGAGAAGATGAATTAAACATTATTTAATATTAGTTAAATTGGCTGAATCTATCTCTGTAGGATTGCTGTTCCGGGAAAGTGGATTTCCCTATTACGGGGAGCACCGTCCTCTTTATGTCCTCATTAATTTAATCAGCATTGTTTATTTCAAATATCATACACACTCTAAATAGGTATCATTATAATAATAATAATAATAATAATAATACTTTATTCGTGCTAGAAATTATTGAAATTTTTTACACAAGTCAATATTTAAAGTGAAATAAAATAGTTGATAAGATGTTTACAGTTCGTTTACAATACATATAAATAATTACAATATATACTATACACATTACAAGAGTAAAATTCGTAAAATACACTAATATGTTTTAAAATACTTAAATAAACAATGTATATAACAGTCAAATAATTTTGTTTTATGTCTAGATAAAAGCCGTCTAGCACAACTCATTGTTCAAAAATTCATTATACGAGTAAAAGGCTTCTTGCACGAGAAATTCTTGTAATTATAGGAATACAAATCTTCCATCACCATTCAGTAAGGGATCGAGCCCGGCTTTTCTGATTTTTCTGAGAAAGTATTGTGATCGTGATTTTTTTTCAATTTTTTTTTACGGAAATATCCGTTTTTGGGTCCCTAGATGCCATTTCAACAATTTCTGGAATTTTTTTTTGTGTCTGTGTGTGTGTGTGTCTGTGCGCGCTGTATCTCAAAAACTAATAGAGCAATTGATATGAAACTTTGAACATACGTCTTATTTGATAATCCGAAGAACTGAAAAGCTTTTGGTAAAATTTCGTACACCGGATGTGGGTGTTTACCTCAACTGTTTTTTGTTTTTTGCCAATATTTTCTTAAATATGAAAAATATCACAAAAACATTTAAACAAAAATGGTAGACAACAAATAAATGAACATCTTTTGTTTGAATTTTTTTTTTCATAAAATCATTGTTATTTGAGAAAAATTATTATTCATTTTTTTTTCATAATTTTAAAACGATAATAGTTACAGCAAATTTATGTGAATAATAATTGTAGAGAATGCCAAAATGAACAATTTATAAAAAATAAGTTTTTTTGAAATCCCTTTAGTTTTGGAGTAAACTGAGTTTTTGAATTTGAAGTATAATTTTTCCATCTTTCATAATTTTGACGTTTAAAACGTCAGTTTCATCCGAGTTTACACAACGCTCGAAATACATTTAAAATATGATTTCAATTGAAAATAAACCATGAAAACGTAAATATAAATGGCTATGATACCATCAAGTCGGAGAAAGTAACATGATGGCCACATCACCATTTTTTTTTAGGATTTTTAATCTGAATTATTTTTCTGAAACTTTTTTAATGCCTTTTTTCAAGTCTTTTCTTAGGCTTTTTGCAGATTTTTTTTTACAGGACAATGTTTTCAAAACTTTTGTTACGAAGTTTTTTAAGACTTTTGTTTCAGAACATATCTTTTTCGAAATTTTTTCCAGGGCCATTTTTTAAGATTATTTGAAAACTATTATGTTCAGGACCTTTTTTTGGGACTTTTTATAGCCTTTTATCAGCCTTTTATCAGATCTAAGGCTTTTGTGAGGACTATTTTCTGGAATTTTCTGGGGTCTTTTTAGGACCTCCTTAAAGGATTTTTTTCGGAAATTTTTTAGGACTTTTTTCGGGACCATTTCACTGGCTTTATTCAGGACTTTTTAAGGTCTTTATTCTGACTTTTTTGTATGCTTTTTCAGTACTTTTCTTCTGGCCGTTTTATCAGAACTTTTCTAGGGCCTTATTTTTGGAATTTTTTATCACGATTATTTTTTCAAAACGTTTTTCAGGATTTTTAATCAGGCTTATTTTATCAAGACTTTTTTAATACCTTATCAGTTCTTTTCTAAGGCTTTTTCATGACTTCTGTTAGGACTATTTTCTCGACTTTTTCCAGATCTTTTTTTAAGACCTTTGTAAGGGCTCTTTGCAGGACTTTTTTAGGACTTTTTTTCTGAACTATATAGGTTTTTTTAAACATTTAAAATATTATTTTAATTGAAAATAAACCATGAAAACGTAAATATAAATGGCTTTGATACCATCAAGTCGGAGAAAGTAACATGATGGCCACATCACCATTTTTTTTTTTGTAATTTTTGGTTTAAACTTATGAAACGATAATACTTACAGCAAACGTATTTTTATAATAATTGTAGAGAATGCCAAAATGCACAACTTATATGCAATAAGTATTTTTCGAAATCTCTTTGGTTTTTGAGTAAATTGACTATTAGAATTTAAAGTATAATTTGTCATTTTCATCTTTCATAATGTTGACGTTTCAAACGACAGTTTCATCCGATTTTATAAAACGCACTATGCACATTTAAAATGTGATTTAAATTAAAAGTGTAAACATAAAGAATTATACCATCAAATCGGAAAAAGTAACACTATTTTTTTGCCATTATTTTAGAGTTTCGGATCGTATCTTCATTTGAGCTTGTGTTATTTTTGGGGCAAATTATTTCTAGACCAGAATTTTTGTGCTCGTATTTGAGATTTTTTGCCTGTTTCTTCGATTTTTTTCCTTTAAATTCTTGATTTTTTTTCATAAATATTCTTTATTTTGGTCCCAATTTTAAAATGAAATGTTGAAAATTTCGACTTTTTTGGTCAGTATTTTTATTTTTAAGCTAGTGCTTTCGATTTTTGGTCTTAATTTTCGAATTTTTGCCACAATTGTTGAATTTTGACTTGTATTTTTGATTTTTTTGGTGTAAATTTTGGATTGTTTGTCCTAAGATTTCTTTATTTGGCCAAAATTTTCGATTTGTTTATTAAGATTTTCGGTTTTTTAACTTTTTGGTCTGCATTTTTTATCTTTAGGCTCGTGTTTTCGATTTTTTGGCCACAATTGTTAAATTTTGAACAGTAATTTCGATTTTTTTGGTCCACATTTTTGATCTTCTGTCCTAAGATTTCTTTATTTGGCTGAAATTTTTCATTTGTTTATTAAGATTTTCGATTTTTTAATCTGCATTTTTTATTTTTAGCCCAAAATTTTCGGTATTTGGTCTAAATTTTGTTTTTTTTTGTCCTGTATTTTAAATTTTTTAATTTTCAATTTTAGTTCCTGTTCGGAAACTTACTTTCAGCTACAGGGTTAATTTGAGGGTGAAAATGGCAAACTATTTTTTCTTTACTTGAATTTTTTTTATCTGCATTTTTAGATCTTTGGCCTCTAATTTCTTGTTTTTTTCCAAAGTTTTGATTTTTGGCCTAAATATTATTTATTTTGGCCTGCTTTTTTATTTTTTACTATTACTATTACTATTACTATTACTATTACTATTTTTTTTTGTCCCAAATTTTCGGTATTTGGTCTAATTTTTTGTCTTCTTGGCCCATATTTTAAATTTTTTTATTTTCAATTCGAGTTTCTGTTCAGAAACTTACTTTGAGCTACAGGGTTATTTTGAAGGTGAAAACAGCAAACTATTTTTCCTTTACTTGAATTTTTTATCTGCATTTTTGGATCTCTGACCTGCAACTTCGTTTTCTATTCCAAATTTTTGATTTTTGACCTAAATATTCTTTATTTCGGCGTGAAAATTTAGGTTGTGTGTTTAAAGTTGCGATTTTTTGGTCCGCATTTTTGATATTTACGTCCTAATTTTTGGTTTTAGCTTTTTTGTGTTATACTGGTATTTTAAATTTTCTAATCTGAATTATTGATTTTTATGCGCGATTTTTTTGCCGCTATTTTCGAGTTTTTTGGTCGGTTTTTGATTTTTTGCCCTCTACTTTAGATTTTTAACCTGAATTATTGTTTTTTATTTTAATTTCTTTTTGCATTCTTTTCGAGTTTCTGGTCGGAAACTTATTTTGAGCTAAAGAATTATTTTAGGGGCTAGCTAAATATTTTTTCTTTTACATGAATTTACAATATTTTGATCTGCATATTTTTGGTCCATATTTTAGATCTTTACCTGGTGTTCGCCTCGATTTATTCATTTTTTTTTATTTTTTTGCCTAAATAATCTTTATTTTGGACAACATTGACTTTTTATTGGCGAATATTTTAGATTTTTAAGCAGAAGCAGCGATTTTTTATTTTTTGCCAGCGTTTTCAAGGTTTTGGTCTAATCGTCAAATCGGAGAAAGTAACATGATGGCCACATCACCATTTTAACTTTCTCCGTTACGAAGTACAAGAAAGTGTTGTGATCGTGATTTTTTTTTTCAAAAATTTTTTTTACGGAAATATCCGTTTTGGGGTCCCTAGATGCCATTTCAACAATTTCTGGAAAAACATTTTTTGTGTCTGTGTGTGTGTGTGTGTGTCTGTGTGTGTGTGCTGTGTGTGTGTGTGTCTGTGTGTGTGTGTGCTGTCTGTGTGTGTGTCTGTGTGTGTGTGTGTGTGTGTGTGTGTGTGTCTGTGTGCGCTGTATCTCAAAAACTAATTGGGCAATTGATATGAAACTTAGAAGATACGTCTTATTTGATAATCCGAAGAACTGAAAAGCTTTTGGTAAAATTTCGTATACCGGAAGTGGGTGTTTACCTTAACTGTTTTTTGTTTTTTGCCAATATTTTCTTAAATATGAAAAATATCAAAAAAACATTTTAACAAACATTGAAGAAAACAAAGAAATAAATATCTTTTGCTTGAAAATATTTTTCATAAAATCATTGCTATTCGAGAAAAAAAATTATTAATTTTTTTAAATTTTTGGTCTATAGTTATGAAACGATAATAGTTACAGCAAATTTATGTGCATAATAACTGTAGAGAATGCTAAAATGAATAACTTCTAAAGAATAAGTTTTTTTCGAAATCTCGTTAGTTCTTGAGTAAACCGAGTTTTTTAATTTGAAGTATAATTTTTCCATCTTTCATAATTTTGACGTTTTAAACGTCAGTTTCATGCGAGCCTACACAACGCTCGATGTACATTTAAAATATGATTTCAATTGAAAATAAACCATGAAAGCGTAAATATAAATGGCTATACCACCAAGTCGGAGAAAGTAATATGGTGGCCACATCACCATTTTTTCTAATGAGTTAAGATACAAGAATTCTTAATAATAAATTGCATCACACAAATAAATTGTCTTTCCATCACTTCCATTCTGTATGGGATCGATCCAGACCTTTCTATTTTTTCTTTTTAACTAATAGAAAGAAGATGGATTAAGATACAAGTATTCTTGATAGTAAATTTGTTTAAGACATCGCATATGCAAATGTTGCAACGATAAATTTCGGGAAATCAAGAGGATGTTGGTTAAGACGGTCCCAGGTGAGCCGGCGAACGATAACTCAGATTTATGATACAGGGCTAGCGGCAACGTGTATTTGTTGCATTCTTGTTTTTTGATTCTAATTCAGATACATGTTTCAGTATTCCAAGGTTTCCCCGTTGAGAAACTTTTAGATTTACGGGAAAGCGAAAATTTGTTGTTCGCCCGGACGCAAACTAACGCGCACAAGAAGTTTTCTATTTAGTCTCTGCATTTATACGTTTTGCGATTGTGTGTGTGTGTGTGAACGCGGAAGAATTCCATTCTTTATTTGTACACAATCGGTGTTGAAGAATTTGTTGTAAATTACATGAATTTATTTATTTTGATAAAACAAATTGTAACTATAAAACTACAAATATTATTAAACGAGTTGTATTGTTGAAGAATTTTTTGTAAATTACACGAATTTATTTATTCTGACAAAACAATTTGTAACTATAAAACTACAAACATTATTAAACGCATTGATTTTTTTGTGCAGTTATTCAACCATTCTGTAAATGTGTGTGGACCGGGCAAAGGGAGGGTTTCAGGTCCGAGAAAAGTATGTTTATAAAACAGTTTTAGGGAAAAACAAACATTTAAAGATTTCCTCTTAGCGATTCCTTGACCGCACCGTCCATCCAGCTTTCATCCCTAAGCTTTCCACACACGCATACTATTCACTATCACAAGGATCAGATCAAACCGCCTCCCAAGATATTCCTCCGTTTTTCAAATCCAGAAAATTCCTTTATACCCTTTAGACGTTAAAAATCAATAATCAACAAACAATCGTATGATGAAAGAATGAAGCAATCGAAATATCAATAGTTATAATTTTCATTCGTAAGTAAACAGAACTGAAAATTTAATTACTGTCATGATTCATGAAGAAGTTGCGACCGGTACATAAACTCAACTAATTACTACTACAATATCTTTATTATCAAACTTTCGCGGATATATACAGAAATTTACAATGTTTACAAATGATCGTATGATTAGGCTATCGACCAGGGGTCTTTTAGTCATCAACTAATGAATTTTGGCTAAAAGCTATCGACCAGAAGTCTTTCAGTCATCAACTAATTAATTGTGGCTAAAACTTTAAATTCAGATTATATTTCATAATTTATATTGCATTTAGCAATTAAGATATGAAATGATGTCATTTTGTAAATGGTCGGTATTTTGGTGCATAGAATGAGGGGCGGGGGAGGACATAAATAAGTACTTTTTTTCGATAAAAGCTGGGCGGGTTTTGTCGCGGTTGGATATCAATATTTTCGGCCCCTCGAAAATTCATAAATAACATGAAAATCCGGGAAAATAATAACGGCCACTAGCTCGCATTCCCTCCTCTCGATTTTCCCTCTTTCCCTTAAATTGTTTCATTAAATTGATATTTATGGGTTATTAATGTTACGCGTCCCAGTTTTAAATCATTTATAACGAAACAAACAACTTACATCTCCTTCGTGTTATTACAATAATTCCACGCAATAGATATAAAATTCTTCTTCTAATCCCGAGATTAGTTCAGACCATTACCATCGCTCAATAAATACAACATTCTTCTTCCAATCCCGAGGTCGGTTGAGACCATTGCCATGTAGTAATCCATGATCAAAATGAATTGAAAAATTCGTTATACTTTTGCTGGGGATTGTCCATTTCTGCGTAATACGGTTTTGGTCTTGTTTGGTTTTCAATTTATTTGAGTTTAAAACTGAGTTACGCCTCCGCATCCGCAAGTGCGAAACTTTCACATGAAATCAACTCCACCTCCGCATCCGCCTCCCCTATTTCAAAGCGGAGGTATAGTTCTTTGCGTTTCACGATGCCCGATAGTCGGATATGTCACAATAATCGCAATATTGCAAACCTGCAAGTGCGATATGCCTGTCAAAGCACACGTCACCGCTCAGCGTGATTTTTTCGATTCTCACTCACAGCATCAGTTGATCCACAAAGTTTATTTGCTAGCGTTTTCGTGTATATTTTGCTAAGTAATGAAGCCAAAAACTAGGGATGGGCGATATTTCACGTATCTGTGATTTTTCACTGGCATTGAAAAAAAAAATACTGTTACTAATAGGCGAATTTCACTGCTACTTGAAATCACTGCTACTTAAAATCACTGTTACTTAAAATTACTGCTACTTAAAATCACTGTTACTTAAAATTACTGCTACTTAAAATCTCTGCTACTTAAAATCGCTGCTACTTAAAATCACTGCTACTTAGAATCACTGCTACTTAATATCACTGTTACTTAAAATCACTGTTACTTAAAATCACTGCTACTTTAAATCACTGCTACTTAAAATCACTGACACTTTAAATTGTGACAAACTATAATTGCTACTTAAACTGTGACTGTTAGTTAAAACATAATTGTAAGAAGACAGTACAAAGTGGCATTTCTAAATGTTATTTAATATTCATCACTTCATTCTCCCATTTTTGCAGAGTATTGTATTTAAATTTTGAATAAATATTTAATAAAAAAGACAAATATTTATAAAATTCTATAGTATATCATATAAAATGAAATAAATTACAACTTATGTACTAACAATTATTAATTAATTAATTGAGATTTTATAAAAACGAAAAAATTATCTTGCTGGGCACGGAATTGAACCACAAACTCCCTGTGATCGAATGTGATGAGTCCGACGACTTAATAAATCCAAAATGACTCAAAATTAATTTTTATTTAAGATTCAGTGCAAATATCTAAACATACATTTTAAAATAATACCTCGAAATTTTGAAATTGCAAAAAAAAATAAAAACAATTTACCAAACTGCGAAAATCTCCAAATGCTCCTTGTTCAGGTTCTCAAAAAGTTAAAACGAAAATCTTCAAAAATCTATGTATTTATTGAAAATTGTTGAATTTACAAACACAAAATTAATTTTGACTTAGCTATACTTCGGCCGCCGAGGATAATTCTTTATGGAATTTTGTCTGAGCGTTTTATTTTTTTTTCTGCGAAGTTTTCATTCAGATGCTCAAAAAATTAAAACTAAAATTTTCAAAAATCCATATCTCCATTAAAAACTGGATTTTATAAAAACCAAATTGATAAGCAATACTTCGACCATTGAGAATGTTTCTTATAGAATTTTGTCGGCCCGTTTTATATTTTTTCTGCGATGTTTTCATTCAAGTGCGCAAAAAAAATAAAACTAAAATTTTCAAAAGTCCATGTTTCCTTTTAAAATTGTTGAATTTGCAAATACCAAATTAATTTTGAATAAGCAATACTTCCACCATTGAGGATATTGTTTTAAGGATTTTTTCTACGCGTTTTATATTTTTTTCTGCGATGTTTTCATTCAAATGCTCAAAAAATTAAAACTAAAATCTTCAAAAATCCATATCTCCATTAAGAATTGTGGAATTTACAAAAACCAAATTGATTTTTATTAAGCGATACTTCGACCATTGAGAATATTTCTTATGGAATTTTGTCGGCGTGTTTTATATTTTTTCTGCGATGTTTTCATTTAAGTGCTCAAAAAAATATAACTAAAATTTGCAAAAATCCATATCTCCATTAAAAATTGGCGAATTTACAAATACCAAATTAATTTTGAATAAGCGATTCTTCGACCATTGAGGATATTATTTTAAGGAATTTTTTCTACGCGTTTTATATTCTTTATGCGATGTTTTCATTCAAGTGCTTAAAAAATTAAAACGAAAATCTTCAAAAATCCATATCTCTATTGAAAATTGTTGGATTTACAAACACCAAATTGATTTTGAATTAGCTATACTTTGCCCATCGAGAATGATTTTTTATGGAATTTTGTCTGCTCGTTTTATATTTTTTCTGCGATGTTTTCATTCAAGTGCTCAAAAAAATTTAACCAACAAATTGTCAAAAATTCATATCTCCATTAAAAATTGTTGAATTTATAAAAACCAAATTAATTTTAAATAAGCGACTCTTTGAACATTGAAGATATTGTTTTAAGGAATTTTTTCTACGCTTTTTATATTTTTTTCTGCGATGTTTTCATTCAAATGCTCAAAAAATTAAAACGAAAATCTTCGAAAATCCATATCTCTATTGAAAATTATTGGATTTACAAAAACCGAATTGATTTTGAATTAGCAATACTTCGCCCATTGAGGATGATTTTATATGGAATTTTGCCTGCATTTTTATATTTTTTTCTGCGATGTTTTTGTTCAAGTGTTAAAAAATTAAAACGAAAATCTTCAAAAGGATTTTTGAGGATTTTCTGTATTGAAAATTGTTGAATTTACAAAAACCAAATTTATTTCGAAAAAGTGGTACTTCAGCCATTGAGGATATTTTTTTATGGAATTGTGCTTACACGTTTTATATTTTTTTCTGCGATATTTTTGGCCAAGTGCTCAAAAAATTAAAAAGAAAATTTAAAAAAATCCATATCTCTATTGGTTAATGATTTTATTTCAAAATAATCCTTCGAGAACAGAGCAAATAATCTTTCAAAAGATGCTTTTTTTTCAGAGGTAAAACCAAAATAGGAAAACATCTGCCACATACCTAAAACTTTCCAACTTTTCAAATTTAATGGACAAACATTCTGTTTTTCTGCACATATCTCCAAATACTTCTCGAATTTTGAACTGAATCAAGGATAGTCGTATATTTATTTGGTATAGTAGATTATATAGGCAAAATATTACCTTCAGTCGCAGGTATAATATCAAAAGAAACACTATTTACGTGACCGGGTGGACAAATATATAAATCCATATCTCCATTAAAAATTGGCGAATTTACAAATACCAAATTAATTTTGAATAAGCGATTCTTCGACCATTGAGGATATTATTTTAAGGAATTTTTTCTACGCGTTTTATATTCTTTATGCGATGTTTTCATTCAAGTGCTTAAAAAATTAAAACGAAAATCTTCAAAAATCCATATCTCTATTGAAAATTGTTGGATTTACAAACACCAAATTGATTTTGAATTAGCTATACTTTGCCCATCGAGAATGATTTTTTATGGAATTTTGTCTGCTCGTTTTATATTTTTTCTGCGATGTTTTCATTCAAGTGCTCAAAAAAATTTAACCAACAAATTGTCAAAAATTCATATCTCCATTAAAAATTGTTGAATTTATAAAAACCAAATTAATTTTAAATAAGCGACTCTTTGAACATTGAAGATATTGTTTTAAGGAATTTTTTCTACGCTTTTTATATTTTTTTCTGCGATGTTTTCATTCAAATGCTCAAAAAATTAAAACGAAAATCTTCGAAAATCCATATCTCTATTGAACATTATTGGATTTACAAAAACCGAATTGATTTTGAATTAGCAATACTTCGCCCATTGAGGATGATTTTATATGGAATTTTGCCTGCATTTTTATATTTTTTTCTGCGATGTTTTTGTTCAAGTGTTAAAAAATTAAAACGAAAATCTTCAAAAGGATTTTTGAGGATTTTCTGTATTGAAAATTGTTGAATTTACAAAAACCAAATTTATTTCGAAAAAGTGGTACTTCAGCCATTGAGGATATTTTTTTATGGAATTGTGCTTACACGTTTTATATTTTTTTCTGCGATATTTTTGGCCAAGTGCTCAAAAAATTAAAAAGAAAATTTAAAAAAATCCATATCTCTATTGGTTAATGATTTTATTTCAAAATAATCCTTCGAGAACAGAGCAAATAATCTTTCAAAAGATGCTTTTTTTTCAGAGGTAAAACCAAAATAGGAAAACATCTGCCACATACCTAAAACTTTCCAACTTTTCAAATTTAATGGACAAACATTCTGTTTTTCTGCACATATCTCCAAATACTTCTCGAATTTTGAACTGAATCAAGGATAGTCGTATATTTATTTGGTATAGTAGATTATATAGGCAAAATATTACCTTCAGTCGCAGGTATAATATCAAAAGAAACACTATTTACGTGACCGGGTGGACAAATATTGGCAGAATAATATCCAAAACATTTTTGAGAAAACATTAGCAATTTTAGAAGGTGTTACGACGTTTATTAACCGTGATCACAGTCACAGTTGAAAATCACTGATATTAGAAAGTAGCAATCACAGGTAGCAAAGTGATTCAAAAGTAGCAGTTCTGCCCATCTCTGCCAAAAACCAACATTTACGCAACTATTGGGAATCGGTACTTAACCTGATTACTTGTGATAACAGTCAACTGCTGCAAGTTCGCTGAATCAATGCTGCTAAATGTGCCACGTGCACAACCTCTGCAGATCATGTTTATATTATTTGAGGTTAGAAAACACCGTTGTTCACCGTCAGGGTACAAAAATTGCTCTTAGTAAATTTAACAGCAGCTGAGAGTTACCCCAAGGTCAGCGGACTCGTTCAGCGAACTGCTGTCAGTCAACTTTCTCAACAGTTGCGTTCGTTAAACGCGCCCTATGTTTCCGCAAAGTGTAAAATTTGTGGAAACAAGTATTCAAAAAAGGGCCGAACTACAACATCCTATAGAAAAATATAAAGAGTTCTGTAATCTTGAGGAAGAACAACGACTAGCAGAAGCAACAAAATTTGCCAAATCGGAAGTGACAAAGTTTACAATACCATCTCAGCACGCCATTACATTGCAGGGAACTGTAAAGAGGGCTCAATCATTGGATACATCAAATACAAAGTCAAAAGAAATGGATAAGTTAATTGATGAAATGATTGCATTACAGCATCTCTCATTTAATTTTATTGAAGGCGTAGGTCGGAGGTCGTTCAATGCTTTGGAAAATTACCAATTAAGAGGACGTCAGTTTCTCATTGAATATGTTTGCGAAGAATTAATTATCTAAAAATGGCTAAAAAATTGTAGAATTGCTTGAAAAATTTACTAAACTTTTCACTACTGATATTTGGTCGGAGTCCAGTGCTAATTCTAGATTTATCATTTCAACATAGACTATAAATACAACTTTAAATAATGTGCTAACTGCAGAAAGGCATTATGTCCAATTTGGTTAACTACAGGAGAGAAAAAAAAACCTAGTAAACCCATATATGTATATATTTTTATATTTTTGTTTTATATGACTGGGTATTTAGATCTTGTATACACTAATAAAGTAAGTAAAATATTTTAAGAGAGCTGGCTAGAATTTTTTTCTTGTGTTAAGGACATGTTTCTTTCTGCCGTAAACAAGAATGTTTTAGGACATTTCATAGAGAACGATCAATATACAAACAAATTATTTTGTAAAAATTTATTTAAATGAAAAAAAAACATTGTTTTACTACCTTATTTTATGTACAAACTAACTATTTTGAGAAAATTAATTTAAAAAAAAGAAAAACATTGTTTTACTACATTATTTCAGTTTTCATCTTCTGTGGATGCTATTGTCGTTGGCCATGACAAAATCCGATTCTAAAAGTTCAATTTTTCGTTGTTTTCTTGAGATCTTCCATTTTTTGTGTTAATTGTAAGTAAATACAGTATTGAAGGCATTGTCACGCCAATAACACCGCGCGGACATGTTTCCTTTTTGCAGTAAACATTGAGTCTTGCACCTAGCAACAACTTAAAGAAAAAAAAAAAGAAAAATCGTTCAACTTGGACATGCAGTTAGCGATTCAAGTGTGTATGAGGTTGCAGTTGGTCTGACTGACGAGTTTGGAGAGAACCAAACGGCGACGTCTCAGACTTGCTCTCGTATACGTTTGTAGATTTTAACAACAATTGACCGATAAGCCCTCTAAACTAGGGATGAGCAACCAGCTTAACTTGAAGGCTTCAAACGAATTCAGACTATTTTAAATTATTGCTCACTTCATGGTCATCATACTGGGTATGTAATTTGTGATCAGAACTAACTACAGATAATTCAACAAGAGCAACTTAATCAATAATACCTCTGCATGGTTCAGAATTGCAGTACCAGATATTTTTCATAATTATATTAATTCACTTAATCATCTTTTTAAGATAAATCATTAAATTAGTTATCTATTATTGGTTAAACAGCACTTTGTTCATGATAGAACATTTCATAAAAATAAAGGATCCTCTTTGTAAGCCAGTAAACATAATATTCCCCAGATTTCCCCAGAAGAATGGTAATATCTCGATAAAATGGTGACAATCCGGAGGCAATTGCAAAAAATTTGAGCAATACAAAAACTAGTATATTATCAGTATTCCCATTGATATATGTACTGAAGCATACTTTACATAAGGAGAAAGTTAAGCCGGACACAAATCAGAATTTTAAGAATTTAATTAAAAAAATCCAGATTCGGTGAACTACAAAGTAATAATTTGCAATGATTAATATTGATATGTAGTACATTATAGAATGTATATTGTTTTGTTGAAAATATAGGAGTTACTACAGGTATTAGGTAGATATATATATTTACTTTGTTAGTTTCACCTAGAATTTACTATTCATTTTTCTATTGTTCTTTGTCATTTCCGCCTCCGCTAACGTCTGGGTCAAGCGTAGCATTTCCGTATCCGCATCTGTTTTTGCAAAGATGACCTCCGTTGCAACCCTAGCAGAGATAAAAATATACACTGGGTTAATAAAAAGATGTTATGGTTTAAAAATTAACGAACCTTTGACTCGAAACAAATCCCTTAATAATACAGTTGGGGTTTTTGAAGCAAATTGTAAAGGCTTTAAATATGACCATGTTTTGGCTACTTGATACGTAAATTTACTGGGTTCAGTATTGAAAAAGTGAAGCACGGAGTTTTTGATAGTCTTTAAACAAGACAGCTCATAAAATATCCGCATTTTCAAGAATACATAAATGAAGTTGAACCTAATGTTTGGACTGCGTTAGTTCAAGTAGTTAAAAATGTTGTTGGAAACCGTAAGGCAGAAAATGATGTAGAATTAATGGAATAAGTGCTTTCTAATTTCAATATGAGCATCAAGATTCACTACCTTCAAATTCACTTAGATAACTTTCCCGAAAACCTAGGTGATTTTAATGAAGAACAGGGGAGTTTCCATCAGGATATTAAAACGTCGAACGAAAACACCAAAGTAAAACTTTCTGAAAACCCCACTGAAACCTTCAGCGAGACTATCCGATAAACTCCACGCAAGAGAGTTCTAATTGAAGATTCATTTATATCTACACTCCTGTTCAAGATTAACGTACCACTACAAATTTTGTAATTGTGACTTTGTTATTGCCCTCAGTATACAGGGTATTTTTTTTATTGTGGGCCATAGGATTTTACATGCTAAAAATTATACCTTGTGTTAATGTATATATTATTATAAAATTTTGAAGGAAATTTTAGTTAGTAATAAATTAATTATTTTTCTACATGAAAGTCGGAGATAGTGCTCATCAATTTGACTTTTGGACCTTTTTCTGTCCTACGTTTTCTATGGTGTGACCCGGTTTCCCTAAATCTTCTAACCATTCGACTGACCCTAGAATGATTAACACATAATAAATTAGCCACATAACGCAGACTTCTTCCCGCTTCTTGCAAAGTTGAAGCTCTTACGCATTCATCATTGCTTAAATGACGTGCCCAATTATTTTTTTTAGTTAAATGGTTAAATATTGACCTAGTAAATGAATCTAAAAAAGAAAAAATAACCAACGCTCAAGTAGCAACTTAAAAAAAATACACTCGCCAAACTGAAAGAATTTCGTGAGCAAGGTAATTAATTGTTTCATGCAGGTGGCGTTCATTACAGTGGCGAAAATTAATAAAATTCGTGTTTGCAGAGGTGCAGCTCTTACGTTTCTGCGACTTTATTTAATAACGAATGAAAATTTTATTACGTACATATTGTTTTTAAAGGTATAAACTATTTTTCTGTAGCATTACATTTTTTATTCTTTTCCGAGAAAAACTTCACATATCCATCCAATTTTGGTAATTTTCTGGATGAATTATACAGTTTGTCTGATGATTAAAAAAAATCAAATTCTATAGACGAGTAGTTTATATGCGGCACTCCTTAACACTGTTTAACTGAAGGCGCTTCTGGTTGTCAGTGGGGCAATGTTCTCAACTCCCTTGCGGAAAGACCCTAACAGTAAAGAGGCAACAAATGAGTACTAAAATATCGGTCGGAAAGACCTAATCTTGTTCAGATCATTAGTAACCTAAATACGGAGGTCTTAACTAATAAATACTAATCAAAGAAACATTTTTCCACACTTACAATAGCATTAGTTGAAACCTCCAATTTAATCGCACACGTTAATTCTACCACCATTCCATTTGAATTAGATTACAGCTGCTTAAATATGTACATTCAAATAGTTCGTCAAAAAATTTCCAAGAAAAGTACTTCTAATAAGTTAGTGTTCAAATCAATAGTGTGCTCAAACTATCCCATTCGCGGATGGATCAAAAATGCAGATGAATTTGGATACTCATCATACTGTCCATGTTTTTGAAAAAGGAAGATCACTCAAATGGAAATAGAATTATTTGATAATTATTACTTTACTCAGTTTATCCATTTATTAAACCTAAACCTTTAATTTATGCAAATTTCGGATATAATTGAACTCCCTTTTAGAAGATAAAAATAGGTTTTACCGGTAAAACCTCGATGCATAACAACCCCATACTAAAGGCGTTTACTTATAAATTAAACTTAAATTTATATCTCACTATGTATTTCGGTACAATATTACCAGTAATGGCCTGAATGGATTTTATCCGAACAGAAAGACGCGTTGTGGGATTGTAACTATTAGAAAGGAAAGGCTGGAAATAGAGTTCTAAATGACAGTATGGTAATTTTTATTTGATGTACAAAAAAAAAGAAAACGCTAGGGATATACTAGAAATATAATCCCGAGATGTAAATGTTATATTAAATGAGTAAAGTGATTATTAAACTGGAACTCAAATGATAAACATTTAAATATTGTTTCCAGTGCTACAACCGTTGGCCGGTTTCGATCTTATTAGATCTCATCAGCTGTTTAATATGGAGTTATACTATATCCAACAATAGATTAGACTTTTTTGACATCTTTAGTGACATACACTAGAAAGTAAAAATTACCAACACGGCTATGAAAATAATGTAATTTTGCCAGACATTAGGTTGGTACCGGTAAACTTCCAATATATTCATACGCGAAGTCGCCAACAAATTTCCGCCATGGAGGACGTTCTAAATAATAATAATAATAATAATAATAATAATAATAATAGGCCTTTATTTTTATAACCTGTACATATAATACAAATAAACCAAAAATCAAAAATAAAAATAATAAAAAATTATACATAAATAATTTACAGGTTATGAAAAACCACAAGGTGCCAGTTCAGGATTCGAAATTAGAAATTTCCCTGTTCTTCCACTGGGACCTTGATTATATAAATAATCAATTCTTATAAATAAAATAATTAAATAATATGATATGATAATGAAAATATTTAAAATTAAACATAATATCTTTACTGCCCTTCTAGTAAGAATGAATAATATTTGTTTTTAAAAACTTTAATGTTTAGACTTTTAAACTGATGAGGAACTGAATTATAAATTGCGGCAATATTGTAAGAGAAAGACTTTTTCATTTGGACTGTATGATATTTAGGTATAGTTATACAATTTCTATGTCTTAAATTTAGATGATGCACGTCGCTTCTATATGTGATAAGATTGTATAGATATGATGGTTGCTTGAGACTGATAACTTTGTGGAAGTAAGTTGCGCAAGTATATTTAATTTGATTCGCCATGTTCAACCATCCTAAATCAGGAAGTTTGTGGGATATATGATCAAACTTTCTTATGCCAAATATCAGTCTCATGCAACCATTTTGTAGCCTTTGTATTTTGTTCAGATTACATTTCGTAATCGACGGACCGTAAATTTGCATGCAATGAGTAAAACACGACATCACTAAACTTTTACAAAGCATAGTTTTCACTTTGATAGATAAGTAGTGTCTGTGAGGATAAATGAGTTTAAGGTTGGCGTAAGCTTTTTTTATGTTATTGTTAACTTGAGTGTTGTATTTAAAAGTGTTGTCCATGACAAGCCCAAGATTTTTTGCCTCATATTTCACCGGAATATCAGTGCTATTTATATTTAATTTAATTCTAGTTTGTAGCAGAGAAACTTTAGTTTGGTTACCAAATAACAGAATAGTAGACTTGATTGGGTTAAGTACAAGTCCATGATTCAAAGAAGTTTCAGCAATGGCGTCAAGGTCTCTTTGAATAGTATGTAATGACTCCAAGGTTTGCTTAACTTCAAAAGAGAGATAAATTTGAACGTCGTCAGCGTACATTATATTATTGCAAGTTTTGATGGCTTTATTAAAACGGGAAGTATAAATTATAAAGAGCAAAGGGCCAAGTATTGAACCTTGTGGGACACCTTTGCTAACAAATCTTTTCTGGGATGTAGTGCTGTCCAGCTGAACTACCTGCCACCTACCATTCAAGTAACTACTCATCAACGCCCAAGCGCTATCATCCAGACCAATGAATTTCAAAATAGCCAATAATAAGTCGTGGTTAATTGTGTCAAACGCCTTGCTGAAGTCTAGTAGTGTAAGCACAGAAAGCAAACCTTGATCAGATGCTTGCAAAATATCATTTGTGACCTTCAGCAAGGCGCTCGTGCAACTATAACCTGGCCTAAAACCCGATTGACTCTCCGGAATGACATTATTTTGGTCTAAAAATTCTCGTAACTGATTGCATAAAACTTTTTCTAAAATTTTTGAGAGAATTGGAAGAATGCTGATAGGTCTTAAATCGGCGCAAGTGCTAGGATCAGAGTTTTTGGCAATAGGTCGAATAATAGCCGATTTCCAAGCATCAGGAAAAATATTATAAACAATACAAGTGTTTATTATATGGGTTAAGTAAGGTAAAATATGAGGCAGACAGAGTTTTAAAGTATTTGAACTGATGTGGTCGGTACCAATCGACGTCGTTTTGATATTATCAATGATTTTGAGTATATCAGTTTCATCTACAGTACGAAAAATTAATTTAGGACCGATTAAACTGTGACTTTCACTGTTATAAAAATCTATCAATGTCTTACAATTATCAGCTGTGTCTGGAACACAATCAATAAAGAAGTCATTTATTTGATTGACATCCCCTATTCCCACTGGAACATTGACATATTTGTTTGCTTTTATGTTAAGTTGATTTAGTTTTTTCCATAATATTTTTCCATTTGCTTCCTTAAGTGCGTGCTCAAAGTAAGCTTTTTTTTCTAGACGGATTGTATTTGTTACTAAGTTTCGAAGAGATTTGTAATATGTTTTGTGGCTGTCATTGTTTGATTTGTGATATCGTTTTAAAGCTTTATCCCTTAGATGCATTAAAAGTTTAATATTGTCAGTAATCCATGGTGCATATTTTTGAGTTATTTTTACGGTCTTTATAGGCGCATGATGATCGACTACAGACAAGATATTATTATTTAAGAAACTTATTTTGTCATTAATATTTTCGATATAAAAAATATTTTGCCATGGTATTGCACGCATATCTCTGTCAAATAATTCCAAATGAAAATTCTTGAAAGATCTTATAGTTTTATATGTAGCATTATGAATAATCTCCAGTTTTAATTCACAGATAATAGTTTCGTGATCTGAAAAATTTATTGAGTTATCTACGAAAACTTTGTGTACCTCGGTTTTATTAGAAATAATGACTACATCAATTAACGTTTGACTGTTATCAGTAATTCGAGTTGGGTCTGTAATAATTTGAGTAAAGTCAATGGAATTCAGCATGTCATTAAAATAGAGAGTATCGGTTTTGAAGGGTGTTAAAATATTTATATTTATGTCTCCTAGGCACACTACATTCTCACAAATAGTAGACATAGATGCAAGTGAGATTTCTAACTCATCACAAAAAAGTTTATAATTTATATTAGGAGATTTATAAATTACACCTACTGCAACCTTGCGGTTATTTATGTTTAAAATTATCCACAGCAGTTCTATAGCACCAGAAGTAACAATTTTTGAATATTTTATACAGTTTTTGACGTATAAACAGATTACTCCTCCTATTTTGTTTTTTCTGTCTTTCCTTACAACATTATATCCGGGAATAGAAACTACATTGTTATTTATTCTACTTGAAAACCATGTCTCACTTACTGCCAGGATATCAATATTTCGGGAGCTTACTAAATGATGTGCATCATTCAGTTTGGGTAAAAGAGATCGGGAATTTATATGCGCTAAACGTAGAAAATCCAATTTCATATTTAAAAGAGTCAAACAAATATTATCCAAAAATAACAAGCAGAAAAATGAATTTTTTTTTTTTTTTTTTTTGCGTGATGGATGAGCCGGTCGAAGAGCAAGTTTATATTCTTGGAAGGTGAGCTCGGTGCTGCATTGTCATGTTACTTGTATTTATCGATATCAGTACCGCTTGAAATAGTATAAACTTTATTGTTATATTTAATTTTCACTTGCCCGTTTATGGTCCAGACCATTTTTGAGCCAAATTTGTTTATGCATAACTTCAACAAGTCCATTCTTCTCTTCGTTAGATCCTCCCTGATGATTATTTTTGACCCCTTGAGACTCTTCTTTCTGCGATATATATCTTCTTTGATGTTTTTACGTGTAAACTTGATTAGAATTGCTCTTGCATCATTTGAGTTCTCCTGGGATCGGCCGACACGATGGCAGAGCTCGACGTCATCTTGGGTAAGGATTAAATTTAATTTGTTGTTGAGTTCGGTGGTGGTAACAGAAGTAATGTCTTCGTTTGCTGCCTCTGGGATGCCAAATATCCGAAGATTTTTATTACGGGAATATTGGTCCATTTTATCGCAAATTGATGTTAAACGATTTACCTCAGATTCTAGTGAGTCCACCTTTGCTTTATACTCACTAATGCAGCTCTTCACACTAGCATCAATAGATTCTCGAATTGTTTGCAATAATTGGTCGATAAACGTGTTCGAGGATAGTAATTTTTCCATGACACTATTAATAAGTTGCTCATCATTGCTACCTGAATTATTCTGACGGGATTTTACCATTTTAATATTTAGATATGCGGAAACGGAGTCTTTATGTACGCAGACAACCGAAACACGACCGTCTACTCAGACATGACAAGAACGAGTTTCGACGATTTTCGTAATAAATTACAATTACAATTTTTAAATTTACCGTAAAGTTTCGTAAGTACTACTTTTTGTAGCGAGAGTTGTTTGACAACCCAGTGGGATTTCTGTCACTCAAGTTGAAAAAAAGTCTAATCTATGAGTAGATGAAGTATATAACCGTCCAAGTATCCGTTATAGATAGATAACAGTTAAGGCGACTTCTATTATCTTAACTTTGCACAAATTCCTTGACTGAGTGAAAAAATGTACCGACCATATGGAACTGTCAACTAGCGACAATTATACAGACTAGATATTGACGCTAACTTATTGTCGGTGGATTTCTCCACTCAGACAAGAGATTTGTGACAATAGATGTCGCCTTTATGGTGTATCTATCTATGAAGAACTCAAATGTTGGCGTGCAAAATCAATAAGTTGTATCTTATATGGGTTCTTGTAGATAAAATGTTTTCCATAATATCATCTACAAAGTGCCATAACGTCGCATTATATTGCAGAGATTATTTTTATTAAGTTTTAAGTAAATAATAGTTAAGAGTAGAGGTGGGTGAAATGACTCTTTTTTCGCGAAGAGTCGACTTTTGAAGTGACTCGTGACTCAAAAAACCTACCTCTAGTTATGAGTAGTAAAATTCAGTGGAAAGTGTAGAGTGTTTAATTTGTCTCTTCAGCTGTGGTTTTAACAAGAGAATTTATTAAAATAAAATAAAGGAGCAATCATTTTGCAAGCAAAACTATTCAATATTTTTATTTATATGTATTTTTTTTGTTAAATAATACAAATAAGATTTTGCTGCAATTTAAAGCTTATTCAAATAATTTACATGTTTCTCTTTTCAAATTCAGGAGCGTATATGTCGGGGAATCCCAAGAGTGGTAAATAGTGTTCAAATTTTCAGCCATTCATTGCAACTTCGCAATCAGTACGTATAGAACTATTATATATTGTTATATGTGCTATAACAGGTAATGAATCGTAATGGGAATGTGTCAACGCGAAAAACTTTTTTACTGAAAAATCTAATACTGTTTTCAGTTTTGCTGGCTAGTCCATACTTATAGGATTAAGAGTGTACGAACACGGAAATGATTAAATTTAATTCATAAAACCGGTTAACCAGTCATGAATTCTTTAATTGTTTTGGCATCTAAACAAAGTGGAAATTTCATTATTTCTCCTAGCAATAATCAGAAGCAATACTATTGCAGGAAAAAAGTGTAATCGAGCGAAAAAGCTTTTTAATTTCGCACTAAATAGAGGACCAATTAGCCTCGTATATATAAACATACAGATAATCTCTCTGATGGCATTTCCAACAAACTAAAGACCATTTATTTTGTTTGTACCGTAATAAAATTCATACACACACAGCTAATTGGTTCCATTTAGATAAATGCATCCGTATTCGAAAATGGCTCCATAAGTATTCCCGGATTGAATGCAGCCGCCGCCGCCACTGCAGGATCATCATCCCCCTCCCCCCCCCCCCCATTTCCAATTGACATCACGAGCGGCAAAACAAAAACATAAATTATTTTAATTAAAAACCGGTCGGTAGGTGGAAATCGGAATATATATTAATACTAGAGTCGGATGGTGATGTGAAAATTCAATTGGAGAAACCTCGAAACGTTTCATCATCATTCAATTTCATAGTAAATTGTTCATAACGGAAGCTCATATCCGGCGCGCCCGGCGCCCCAGGTGGGGTTTCTAACCCCATTCGGTGGTAGCACTCTCTCTCCCTCGCGCCTCCACCTCTTCGTGCCCTTAACTCAGATTGAGTTGTAATTCGCGTATCCTGCCTCGGACCGAACGAATACTTCGTTTCTCTGTCAGTTAGATTGTGACCGTATCAGGACTTAAATGATTTAGTCGATGTACATCCTGATGTGCTTAAATCTCCATTTTGGGGGCGATATTTATTAGTTTATTGATGATCATTAGAGTCGTAATTTATTTAATAATTATTATAATTAACGTTTTTATGAACTCAGATATTACTTATAATTATTGCATGGAAAGCTGTTGCAGGCCAACACTACTTAATAAAACATATTTCAGGTGATGGTTTGAAAAACAATGCCAATATTTGGCAAAGTCAAACCGGAACCAGAAACCGAAATAAATTATTTTTCAATTTAAAGCTCAACCGCAACCGGAACCAAACACCGAAAGAAATTAATTTAATCAAAATCAACCTCAAAATGTTTAAAAAGTTGATTAAAATACTTACTATGTGTTTTACCACAATTTATAAATTGGTTCAACTCTCTGATTTTTTTTTTTTTTTCTTTTTGAATTGGCGTAGCCATCTAGGGCATTCTGCCACAACTGATTGTTTGCAATAATCTTCATATATAGATATGAAAGGACAACCACTTAAATATCCATTGAGCCGCACGGCCATTTTTCATTCAGAAAAAGTGACCGCGCAGATGGGATTCGAACCCACGACCACGAGGCCCAGAAGCAGGAACGCTACCCACTAGGCCACCGCGGCCCCCTCTCTGATTTTAAATATGATTTATTACTTATTATCTGCACCATAAACAATTTGGAGTTTTTATTTATAAAATATTGATGGAAAAGGTGCATTTTCAGAAAAAAAGTGTCATAAAAATTAAATCTGCGTATCTGAGCTATGTCTAGCTTTCTAGGGTTTTTCAACAATATTTAATTTTCACGATTCCGATAAAGAATCTCAACTGTCTTTATCAAAAACAAGATGTTATTGGTTTAAAGTCAAGCCTTTGAAGCAAAAGTACATTTCCTCAAAAAAGTGTCATCAAAATTTTATCTGCCTATTGAGCTATGTCTAGCTTTCTAGGTTTCTTTGAACAACCTTTAATTGTTATGATTTAGATAAATAATCTCAATTGTCTTTATTGGAAATAGGATAGCATTGGTTTAAAGTCAAGACTTTGAAGCAAAAGTACACTTCCGCAAAAAAGTGTCATCAAAATTTTATCTGTCTATTGAGCCATGTCTAGCTTTCTGGGATTTTTGAACAACCTTTAATTTTCATGATTTCGATAAATACTCTCAATTGCCTTTATTAGAAATATAATGGCATTGGTTTAAAGTCAAGACTTTGAAGCAAAAGTGGATTTCCAGAAAAAAGTATCGTCAAAATTGTATCATCCTAATTTATGTGTTTCTGCAACAATCGTATTTTCATGATATTGAAAGAAAATCTTTATTATCTTCATCGTAAACAAGATGGAGTTGGATTTAAGTCAAGACTTTGATTTGATGGGTGCATTAGTACAAAAAAGTGTCGCTAAAAATTGTATCGTCTATTCAGCTATTTAAAGATTTCTGTGTTTCTTCAACAATCTTATATTTTTATGAGAATAGAACATTTTAGTTATCTTAACCCCAAAAAAGATGTCTTTGGTTTTGGGTCAAGATTTTGATGGAAAAGTTGCATTTCTACAAAAAAGTGTCGCTAAAAATTGTATCTGCCTAATCAGCTGTTTATAAATTTCCGTGCTTTTATTTTCATGATGTTAATAGACAAATTTAATTATCTACCGTAAATAAGATGACAATGGTTTTCAGTCAAGATTTTGATGGAAAAGATGCAATTCTATAAAAAATTGTCGCTAAAAATTTTACTGTTTATGGATTTCTGTGCCTCTTTAAAAACTCCTATTTTAAGATCTTTAAAGCAAATCTTTACTATCTTCACCGTAAACAAAATAGCGTTGGTTTTAAGTAAAATTTTGATGAAAAAAGTGCAGTTCTACAAAAAACGTGCCGCAAAAAAATATTTGCCTACTCTTCAAAACTCGTCTATTTTTATGATATTTAAAGGAAATCTTTTTTATCTTCACAGGAAACAAGATGGCGTTGGAAGTTGAGACAAGATTTTGATGGAAAATGTGTGTCGCTAACAATTGTATCTGCCTATCATCTATTTAGAGATGATAGTGCTTCCTAAAAAAATCCTCTATTTTTATTATATTTAAAGAACATCTTTGTTATCTTCACCGTAAACAAGATGGCGTTGGTTTTAAGTCAAGATTTTGATGGACAATGATGCAATACTACAAAAAAGTGTCGCAAAAATTGAATCTGCGTTTTCAGCAATTTATAGATTTGAGTGATTCTTAGAAAATCTTCTGTTTTCTTGTTATTCAAAGAATATTTGAATTATCTTTACCGTAAACAAAATGCTGTTGGTTTTGAGCCAAGATTTTAATAGAAAATGTGCATTTCTACAAAAAAGTGTTGCCATAAATCGTATTTGCCTTGTCAACTATTTAGAAATTTCCGTGCTTCTTTAAAAATATTCAATGTTCATGATCTCTGAAAAAAATCTTAATTATCTTCACCGTAAACAAAACAGCGTTGGTTTTAATTTAAGATTTTGATGGAAAACATGCTTTAAAATTTAAAAAAAGTGCCGCTAAAAATATATTTGCCTATTCAGCTGAATTCTTTAAAAAACCTTCTAATTTTATGATCTTTAAAGAAAATCTTTATTATCTTCACCTTAAATAAGATAGCGTTGGATTTAAATCAAGACTTTGATGGCAAAGGTTCAACACTACAGAACTCGCCAAAAATTTAATCTGCCTTTTCAGCTATTTATAGATTTATGTGCTTCTTTCAAAAACCTGTTTTCATGATCTTAAAAGATTATTTTAATTACCTTTACCGTAAACAAGATGGAGTTGGTTTTAAATCAAGATTTTGATGGAAAAGATGCATTTCTACAAAAAAACTGTCTCTAAAATTTTTATTTGCTTCTTCAAAAATCTTCTATGTTCATGATCTTTGAAAAAATCAATAAATCAATAAATCAACAAAATAGCGTTGGTTTTAAGTCAAGATTTTTAAGGAAAAATGCTTTAAAATAAAAAAAAAGTGCCGCTAAAAAATAAATGTGTCTATTCAGCTATTTATTGATCTTTGTGCTTCTTTGAAAACCCTTTAAAGAAAATCTTTATTATCTGCACCTTAAATAAGATAGCGTTGGATTTATATCAACGCTTTGATGGCAAAGGTGCAACACTACAAAAAAAGTGTCGCTAAAAATTGAATCTGCCTTTTCAGCTATTTGTAGATGTGTGCGCTTCTTTTAAAATCATACGTTTTTATGATCTTAAGAGAATATTTTAATTATCTTTACCGTAAACAAGATAGCGTTGGTTTTAAATCAAGATTTTGATGGAAAAGGTGCATTTCGCTAAAATTTTTATCTGTATCTTCAAAAATCTTCTATTTTATCATCTTTAAAGAAATTATTTATTACCTTTACCATAAACAAAATAACGTTGGTCTTAAGCCAAGATGTTGATGGAAAAAGTGCATTTCTACAAAAAAGTGCCGCTAAAAAATATATCTGCCTATTAAGCTGTTCATAAATTTATGTGCTTCTTCAAAAACCTCCTATTTTTATGATTTTCAAAGGAAATATTTATTACCTTCACCATAAATAAAATAGCGTCGGTTTTAAGTCTAGATTTTGATGGATAAAGTACATTTCTACAAAAAAAGTTACGTTAAATATTGAATCTGCCTTTTCAGCTATTTGTACATTTCTGTGTTTCTTCAAAATTCTTCTGTTTCCATGATACTAAAGGAATATCCTAATTATCTTTACCGTAAACAAGATCTCGATGTTTTTGAGTCAAGATTTTGATGGAAAACGTGAATTTCTATAAAAAAAGTGCCGCTAAAGAATGTGTCTGCCTATTCAGTTGTTTATAGATTTCTGTGCTTCTTTAAGAACCCTCTATTTTTATGATCTTTAAAGAAAATATTTATTATCTTCATCGTAAACAAAATAGCGTTGGTTTTAAATCAAGATAAAGTGCATTTATTAAAAAAGGTGACGCTAAAAATTGAATCTGCCTTTTCAGCTGTTTATAGATTTCTGTGTTTCTTCGAAAATCTTGTTTTCATGATCCTAAAAGAATATTTTAATTATCTTCACCATAAATAAAATAGTGTTGGTTTTATGTCAAGATTTTGATGGAAAAAATGCAAATCTACAAAAAAATGCCGCTTAAAATTGTATCTGCTGATTCAGCTATTTATAGATTTCCGTGATTCTTCAAATATCTTCTATTTTTATCATCTTTAAAGAACATATCTATAACCTTCATCATAAACAAAATAGTTTAAAAAATTAATCTTAAAGCTATTTATGGATTTGTGTGTTTCTTTGAAAAACCATCTGTTTTCGTGACCTTAAAAGAATATTTGAATTACCTTTACTGTAAACAAGATGGCGTTGGTTTCAAGTCTAGATTTTGATGGAAAATGTGCATTTCTACAAAAAGTGTCGATAAAAATTGTATCTGTCTATTCAGCTATTTAGAGATTTCTCTGCTTCTTCAACAATCTTTGAAGAAAATGTTTATTATCTCTGCCATAAACAAGATGGCGTTGGTTTTAAGCCAAGATTTTAATGGTAAACGTGCATTTCTACAAAAAAGTGTAGCTAAAAATTCTACCATTCTGTATTTCTTCTTCTATTATTTTTATGATCTTGCAAGAAAATATTAATTAAAATTATGTTGGTGTCGGTTTGAAACGTAGAGAAAGCTAATTTGCATAAAAAGTATAGTTTATATCTATCTATAGTTTTATCCGTTTTTATAATTACTTTCAACTGCTTTTTAAGAATTTTATTTTTTCATATCTTTAAAAAAATCTTGATTATCTTTTTCGCCAACGAAATTGTTTTGGTATGAATTTAAAACTTTGATATGAATACAAAAAGTCTCCAGAATTTTCTTCAAAATTTTACCTTTTCATGATTATTAAAGAAAAACTTAATTATCAAATCAATAAGATTGCGTCGATTTGATGTCAAGAGTCAAGACTGCTTTTATACAGAAAAGTTGTTAAGAATTATATCTGATCATTCTACCTTTTAGAGCTTTCTGCATTTCTTTAATGAAGATCTATTTTTAAGGTTTTAAAAGAAAACCTTAATTGTCTTAAACAAAGCGTTGGTTTTAATTTGACGGAAGAGGTGCATTTACACAAAAAAAAATGTTGTCAAAAATATATCTGCTCATTCCACTATTTCAAGATGTTCAAATAAATAAGATGGTATCGGTTTGATGTCAAGACTGCATTTCCATAGAAAAGTCGCTATTCAGTTTTTTAGGGCTTCCTGTATATCTGTAACGGTATGCGGAAAGTATTACTTTCCGAGCCAGGCATACTTTTCGGCTACTTTTTGCAATTGTGTCTAACAAGAAATAGTAAAGTTATCTACATTATCAATTTTCGTTTTACATTCTACATTCATCACACGTAATTATGCCACAATGTAGGTATTATTTCTATGTAACCGTTTTTATTTTGCAGCATTTTACGTTTCTACGTTTTTTCCTCATCATAAAGCATCACCTCCTTTTATAGCTCTAATCCGATTTGTAACTTTTATATTATTTCCAGTTTTAGTTGTGCATAAATAAACTAAACCCATTATAGAGCAACGTAATCTATTTGATATTTCAATTGCAACGCATTTTGCTCCGAGATTTTACGTCGGTAAGTAAATTGCGAACGCTCTACAGGAGAAATACGACTTCCTACTTTGCGGTAAGTGAAGTCATAATTTCATTTCCGGTCCGGAATTTCCCGCCAAGAAAAACGCCCGCGCTTGCATTAAATTCAAATTGACAAGCAGTAGTTGTGCTCTGCACGCAGGGTGAACTTTCTTTCATTTCTCAGAAAATGTCAAGAAAAATATTTATAGCTATCTTAACATATTTTAAACAGTTCACTAATTTATCTGTAGGAATTGTATCAGTAATATTAAGGGTAAAAATAATTTCAAAATCAAATTACAATTGAGGATGTTCCGAGAGAAGATATGACCGGGGATATATGAGCATAAGAATGAAGAATTTTGAATCAGATTTGATTTTTAGAGACAATTATCATAATTTGATTGATTGTTGAAGCCATTACTTTGTGGTACATATTGAATTACTAAGGAGGTTCAATTAAAACCCTTTGCAGCAAAGTATGTTCATTAAAAAAAAACCTCAAGTGTGCCATGATTTTTTATTTTTAAAAATTTAAGTTGGTACTACATATTGAGGTTATATTACATGCGGCATGTTTTTTCTGATAAATTAATTTGCTGTGATAAACAACAAAAATAGGACTTTTTGAAGTTTCTTCAAATAGATGCTACTACTTGATTCCAAAAAGATTCTAAATTACCCCCTTCTTCAATTACTAGATAATTCTACTTAAACGGCACAGTGTTCGTTTCGAAGTTATTTATTTTAAATTCGGTTGAAGACATTTGAAGAACAATGGCAACAAGCAAAAAAAACTTTCTAAAATTACTAAGAATAGATGTTTCTACGTGGTTTCATAAAATCTTCAAAATATGTTTCCCTTAATTACAAGATAATCCACTGGAATACCATGGTGTTAGTTTCAAAGATACATTTTTTATATTCGTCAAAAAAAAAAAAATAGAAACACATTTGCAACTTTCCGAAGTAACTTAAAATAGATGCTAATAGGATTTTTCAAAAGTTCTAAAATATACCCTCCTAAATTATTATATTATTCTACTTAAATGACACAGTGTTCATTCTGAACGTATATTTTTTAAATTCGGTTAAAAACAAATGAAAAACCATGCCAACAAGTATGAAAATTACTTAGAATAGATGTTACTACGTGATTTTATAAAAAAAACCTAAAATATCTATTGCCTTAACTATAAGATAATCCCAATGGAACAACATCTGGCTTAAAAAAAAATTGAAAAACATTTGCTATGAGGATGAAACTTTTTAAAATTATTCACATATGTGCTAGTACATGATTCCATAAAGATCCTAAAACATCCCATTCCTTAACTACAAGATAATCCCACTTGAACGTCCATTTTAAAGATTCATTTTTTTTTAAATTCATCTAATAACATTGAAAACCATTTGCTACAAGAATAAAACTTTCTGAAGTTACCTTAAATAGATACTATTACTTGTTTCCTAAAAACCACAACCTTAAATTACAAGGTATTCCCAATGAAACCCTTGCGTTGATTCTAAAGTTGTAATATTTGAAATTGTAAAAATGTTGCCATCTTACATAAGAAATTTTTCGAGTAAATGAGAAATGAAGGTGAGAGATATTTAGAGTTTTTGCAAAACGACCTTGTTCCAGTGCTTGTGGCAATTTTTCCAAACAAAATGCGCATCCCCGCACTAGGCACGTTTTTCTTTCGACCACGTACGCACGTTTTTTTAACATTTCAAAAAAGTAGGAAGTTTAAAAAAAATCAAAAACCCAATGCTGAGAAAATTGCTCATCTAACTGTCAAGCTGTAATGGCTAAGAGCGCCTTCCTGTTGAAACCTTTCAGAAGAAGGTCCTTCTTCGTTCAGGACACTGGTTAATGCTTCTTGACGAAAAATCAATCTTTCGATTAAAAAAATAATCCAATGGTCAGGAAATTGCTAATTGAACTACCACGCTATAATGGGCAGGAGCGCCTTTAGAAAGAGAACCTTCTTCGTTCAGGATACTGGTTAATGCTTCTTCGCAAAAAGTCAATCTTTTGATTTAAAAAAATGTAGGAAGTTAAAAAAAAAACCAAAATCCAATAGTCAGGAAATTACTGACGTTTGATACGTCAAAATTATAAAATATAAGAATGACAAATTATGCTTTAAACTATAATAATCTTTACTTAAAAACTAATCAGATTTAAAAAAAAAAACGTATTCTTTATAAGTTGTTCACTTCGGCATTCTTTAAAATTATTATTGATATAAATTTGATATAACTATTAGCATTTCATAATTATAAACTAAAGAGACAAAATATTTGTTCTTTTGCTATCTTCAATGTTTGTTTAATGTTTTTATAATATTTTTAATGTATAAAAAGCTTATCGGAAAAACAAAAAAAAAACCGTTAAGGAAAATACCTACTTCCAGTGTTCGAAATTTTACCAAAAGCTTTACCAAAATTGATTACAAAAATCAACCTTTTGTTTTTTTTTTAAATTAAAAATCGAATCAATTCAGTCAAATATTTGAAAATGAAGTCATTCTTTAAACATAAATCCCGCAGACTATATTTTCTAGATAAATATCAAAGTAAATTATCTTAAAACAACGCCTATATTTAAGTTCAAATCATATAAAATAAAAAAAAATTAAATAAACAACCTAAAATTTATTCAAAAACTTTAATCAAATGCAAAATCTAAGACAAAGAACAAAAAAAAAACAAAAAAACTTGAATGTACGACAATCAAAAATTCGTTTATAAAAATCAATAATTAAGGAGAAAATAAAAAATATAAATGCAAAAAAATCGAAAAATTTAAACAAAAATCAAAAGAGCTTCATCAACCAAAAAACTACGTCAACATACGCCAACCATTTAATAGACAATAGCCATAGTTTCAACAACAATTTCAAAATTTTACACACGTGCGATAAAAGTCAAAAATTAAACCAATTAGAACAATTAGAAATTAATAAATATAATAAACGCGGTGTGCTACTTAATGATCAAACCGATGTAAATAATTCACCTTTGTTAAACCTATAAACTCTTATAAAATCTTTTATAACCGCTTAACTTGTAAATGTTTCCTAACCCGTTAAACACCCTCTAACTTCCCCACCCCCTAACAATATAGTATTTAAGTCGCAATTGTAACGTTGTATTACCATTTATCATCTGCCTGATGAAGCCACTGTGTGGCGAAACATATGTCGCAGTGTTTCGACATTAAAATTTGTGAAAATTCTCAACACACGTGTTTTACTTACCACATACAAAAATCAAAAACTCTGGCCTGAACAAAAAAACTGAAAAATACGGGCAAAAAAACACAATCATTTGTTGAGGTTAAAAATCTAAAATATCCTCCAATAAAAAATTCACTCATAAAAATCAATAAACAAAAGGCGAAGGAACTAAAATATAGGTGCAAAAAATCGAAAATTTTTACTAAAAATGGTGATGTGGCCATCATGTTACTTTGTCCGACTTGATGGTATCATAGCCATTTATATTTACGTTTTCATGGTTTATTGAAATCATATTTTAAATGTACATCGAGCGTTGCGTAAACTTGGATAAAACTGACGTTTAAAACGTCAAAATTATGAAACATGGAAAAATTATACTTCAAATTAAAAATCTCGGTTTACTCAAAAACTAACGAGATTTAGAAAAAAACTTAATCTTTAGAAGTTGTTTATTTTTGCATTCTCTACAATTATTATTCACATAAATTTGCTGTAACTCTTATCGTTTCATACTTATATACTTATAAATCAAAAATAGTTTGTTTAAATGTTTTTGTAATATTTTTCATATTTAACAAAATATTGGCAAAAAACAAAAAACAGTTAAGGTAAACACGCACTTCCGGTGTACGAAATTTTACCAAAAGCTTTTCAGTTCTTCGGATTATCAAATAAGACGGATGTTCAAAATTTCATATCAATTGCTGTTTTAGTTTTTGAGATACAGCGCACACAGACAGACATACAACACACACGCACACACAGACACAATTTTTTTTTTCCAGAAATTGTTGAAATGGCCTCTAGGGACCCCAAAACGAATATTTCCGTAAAAAAAAAATTTGAAAAAAAAATCACGATCACAATACTTTCTCGTACTTCGTAACGGAGAAAGTAATAAAAATTGAAAACTCTGACCTGAACAACAAACAAAACGCAAACCAAAAAATCAAAAAATTCCACAAACAAATCCAAAATAAAGAATATTTAAGTTGAAAATAAAAAATGTGGAAAAAGGCGAAAATACAGGTAAAGATCTAAAATATGGACAAAAAAAATGCAGACCAAAAAATCGGAAATTCGAGTGAAAGAAAAATAATTTGATATTATAAGCCCCAGAAATAACTTTTAATTTTATAAAACAAAAAAAAAATTATTAAATAAATAACCTAAACTTTATTCAAAAACTTTGATCAAATGCAAAATCTAAGATAAAGAACAAAAAAAAACAAAACACTTGAATATACGATAATAAAAAATTCATTTAAAAAAATCAATAATTAAGGAGAAAATACTAAAATATAGGTGCAAAAAAATCGAAAAATTTGAACAAAAATTAAAAACTCTGGCCTGAACAAAAAAACTTAAAAATACGGGCAAAAAAATCACAATCACTTGTTGAGGTTAAAAATCTAAAATATTCGCCAATAAAAAAATCGCTCATAAAAATCAATAAATAAAAGACGAAGAAACTAAAATATAGGTGCAAAAAATCGCGCATTTTGCAAAAACTCTAAATATCAAGTTCTCACTTTCAATTGTCATTTACTCGAAACATTTCTTATGCAAGATGGCTACATTTTTATACTGCCGGTTCGACAATGAAAACATCTCCTAAAATAAAAAATAAAAATAGGTGGTTGCCATTTAAAAATAAAATGGATGACAAAACAAATGACGACTGAAAATTGACTTTTGTGCAAAAATGTGAATTTTTATAAAAGAAAATCGACCTGTTCGAGGATTTTTTCCAAAAATATTTCAGTTTTACTGAATATATTCCATACTTTAGGCGTGCACTGTATATGCTACTACGTGATTACATAGAAATTTAAAATATCTCTACCCCCAACTACAAGATAATCCCACTTAAACGCCATAGAGTTAATTGCGTAGTTACATTTTTTTAAATTAGGTAAAAAAATATTCAAAACATTGGCAATAAGTATGAAACATTTTGACAAAACTGCTTTTTGAGCGAGATCTTGAGATCTTCGGCTGTTGCGACCATGGCGACTTTTGATTGGGATGACTTGGTGAATATCTTTCAGTTGGTTTCAAGGAGATTGACTGAAAGCCATTTCCCTATCAAAAACAGCGGGGTCCTTTGTTAATCCGAAATTATTATAAATTCATTTCTTATTATTAGATCCCAAATTCCTGTTACCGTCCTTCCTTTTTTGTAGAAAAAAATAACGACTCGATAAGATAATTAGAAAAGCGTGCTCAGGGAAATACTTATATCCTGTTATTATTATTTTTCCTTTATTTTCCGTCCATTATTTAATTCTTTAATTATATTCAATTCTCGGGGGTCCCGTAGTGTTTCTTTATTAAAACTTTTGCAGAACTGCAGCAGCTTTATGCTGGAAATTATTGCAGGAATAATTTAAAGTGCATCCGCGAGCACAACACACGACTGATAAAAATAGTTTTTCCATAACTCCGAAAACTTCGCCTCTTTAAGGACTAAGAACATCTGATATCTGGACGAAATTTTAATTTCAATTTTAATTTCGGTGCATAAAATAAATTATTCCATGAATACTTAATAATCGTTCGAAACTTAAATTGTAAAAATATCAACTCGCATAATTGTTGATAAGTGTAAAAATTGAATTAAATCCAAGTAGGAACTTGCAATTTTCCCGGGGATCAAACGGGCACAGTTTTCCGAGTTGTAGAGTGTTTGGAGGCAATAACAAAGGAGTTTTTCCTGGGAAATAATTGTCGCAGCAGTCCTCGAAATAACATCTTTAATAACGTTCTTTATTGTTCTTTGTTCGCGCATACGACAAGAAAATCTGCGGCGGAATGCCGACTTAATATTGTTGAATTAGTTGCATCATCTTAAACGTGCTTTATTCACAAAGGGGACAGACATTGAATTGCGACACAATCCCCGACTATTATTTCAATTGTTCTTTAACAAACTTGTGCACCAACTTTATAATAAATTTAAAAAAATATATAATATATCGGATTATAACGTGCTCCGTCTTCCGAATCCTAATCCTAATGGAATTCCTTACTGTAATCATGAAATTTGATTTTTAAGTTTAGAGGCAAACTGAATGGTAAAGGGAGGATATCGTGAGTCGGTCAGGAGTGTTTACTCTTCATAAGTGCATGACTAAAGAACCTTAAAGTTCTAATCTGATTTTTATTTGTGTTCGCATTTTAGCTTCTTAAACATTTAATCTGTAAGACATTTTCAAGGATACCTTCGGATATTTTTCAATCATTCCTTGAGTTGCAGCATCCAAGAGTTGGCGGATTAATGCATTTAAATGGTGCATTTTAATTTTAAAAATTTTATGACAAAAAACAAACAATTGCCATCGAGATTTTTAAATTTCCTCAAAACGCAGTCGTAATTATTTGTTTGCAAAAATCTATAAATATCCTACTCTTAGATTTCAATATAATCCCTTGCGAACAAAGCGTGAAAGTGTAAACATTTTACAGTAATTTACGTAACAAGTTCCGAAAGTGATATTTTACGGGATGAGTAGAAAGTTTCTTGCGAGTCCCGTAAAATCACTTTTGGAACGAGTTACGTACAATATTTTTTCTGCGGCCGTTTTGTATGCTAAAAAAGCAAAAACACACACGAATGTTATATGACAAGCGCTGTCATAATTAAATACGAAGTTGATGTTTTTGTCAAGGCCTACATATATACGCAAAATCGTCTCGAAAGTAACAAAAAGCGTGCCGAAAGTAAAGAAATCCTTCCGAAAGTGAAACAAAATCGTACCGAAAATAACTACTTTCGCTATGATTTATGTAAAGTATTACTTTTGATTTAATAAACCATACCGAAAGTTTTATTTTCGGGACGGCTGCAGAAAAAAATGTTTACATGGCCTAAAAAATATATAAAAAACCATTACCATCGACTTGTAACTTTTCAAATTCCTTCACGGCGTAGCCACATTTATTTTTCTGTCAAAATACAGAAACACCCTATCTGTAGATTTTGAGATAATTCCTTACGAACAAAGCATAAGATTGTAGACATTTTCAAACATTTTTCTGCAGCCGTCCCGAAAATAAAACTTTCGGTTTGATTTATTAAATCGAAAGTACCACTTTACATAAATCGTACCGAAAGTAGTTATTTTCGGGACGATTTATGTAAAGTGTAAATTTATGCATGTAGTCATGCTATTATTTTTTTTTTGCATTTGCAAAATAATAAAATAAAAATGACAATTTTCACGAAAATAATGGTTGCCATGAAATAAAAAAAAAATGATGCGCTGTTGATCTGTTGACTTCTGTCAAATTGATTCTTTCATTAAAACATGTATTGCATTCAAGAAAAAATGCAAATTGTGAAGTATTGGCAGTTTTCGGGATATGTTTGCCATCAAATGATATGCATGGATTCATGCTATTATTTCTATTGTCATTCATAAAAAACCAAACAGATCAACTTCGCACCATTTTTACTTTCTCCGTTACGAAGTACGAGAAAGTATTGTGACCGTGATTTTTTTTTCAAAATTTTTTTTGCGGAAATATCCGTTTTGGGGTCCCTAGATGCCATTTCAACAATTTCTGGATTTTTTTTTGTCTGTGTGTGTGTCTGTGTGTGTGTCTGTCTGTGTGCGCTGTATCTCAAAAACTAATAAAGCAATTGATATGAAACTTTGAACATACGTCTTATTTGATAATCCGAAGCAGGGGCGGCTCGTTATATAGAGCCTAGGAGCCATGGCACTACCTGTAGTTTCAAGCTCAGCAAGAATTTTTAATCAATTCATAAAACACTTTTTCGTCAGTTTAAATGTTAAACAACGCCTGCATAACTTGAATGAAGCTTTTTTTGTTTTCCGTGAGTATTGTTTTGATGTCTGGGACAAAATGTAAACGCACGATGAATCGAAAGTACACATAAATCATATTTTCAGCTTGTTTGAAATTACGAACCTTTACTTTACAACTCAAAATAAACCTTGGACCATGAAGATCAATCGTTCTTTCTTTCTTCAAAAAAGGAGGCGGGGCCTCCCCCTATTGTCATACTAACCAAATGAATTGTTTTATTTGAATTATTCAAAATGTATCTACTAAATCTAAAGTTGTCAAAACTGCCGGCGCAAAAGATGAAACAATAAGTTAATGGTTTTATTTGAATTATTTCTTCAAATTAGTTTCTCATTTTTGAACAATTAAAGTGAAAATAAAAAACAATGTTTTGCTATTAAAAAAAAAATGGAAAATTACTTTGAAGTGATTTTTGAAACTAATTTAAACCATTTTCTTACTAGAATTTGGCCTAAATAGTCTTTATTTTGACCTAAATTTTCGATTTAATTGGTAAAATTTTAGACTGTTTTGGTCCGCATTTTTTATTTTTCCCGACGAATTTTTAAAATTTTGATCTGTATTTTCGATATTTTTGGTCACAATATTTTATCTGTTGTACTCCTAAATATCCTTCAATTTGACCTAAATTTTCCATTTAATTGTTTAAATTTCCGACTTTTTGGCCCGCATTTTTATTTTCCCGCCGAATTTTTATGTTTTAGATTTTTGACCTGTATTTTCTATTCTTTTCGGTCTAAATTTTTGATATTTTGACCTAAATATTTTTTATTTTGACATAAATTTTCTATTTAATTGTTAAAATTTTCGATTTTTTAGGTCCTTATTTTTGATTTTTGACCTGTATATCTAAATTTTTGATTATTTGATCCAAACCTTATTTATTTTGACCTAAATTTTCGATTTAATTGGTACAATTTTCGACTGTTTGGTCTGCATTTTTTATTTTTCTCGACGAATTTTTAATTTTTAAATTTGTATTTTCGATATTTTTGGTCAAAATATTTTATCTTTGTATTTTCGATTTTTCTTTTTGGTCTAAATTTTTGATCTTTTGTACGATTTTCTCAGATTTGTAATATTTTTAGAGGTATTTTGTGTATTATAAAGGGAAATTCCCCTAAATAAATAAATCTCTAATTATTCTTTATTTTGACCTAAATTTTTGATTTAATTGTTAAAAATTCTTATTCTTTGGTGCGCATATTTTATATTTTTCGGGCCGAAATTTTAATTCTAGCTCCAAATTTTTGATTTGATTTTGATTAAAATATCTATAACCTGAATTATTGATTTATATGCGTGATTTTTTTTTATTTTTTCCGGTATTTTCGAGTTTTGTTTGCTGAAATTTTCGATTTTTTAGCCTGCATTTATTATCTTTAGGACCGAATTTTCTATGCAATGTCTAAATTTTCGACTTTCTGGCCAACATTACAAATGTTTATTATTATTTTTTTAATCTTTTGACCTAAATTTTTCTTTATTTTTCATTTCATTTATGTGGTAAGTAAAACACGTGTGTTGAAAATTTTCACAAATTTTTAATGTCAAAACACTGCGATATATGCTTCGCCACACAGTGACTTCATCAGGCAGATGACTAATTTCATTAATTTAATCCTACCTAACTTTTCGAATTTATTATCAAAATTTTCGATTTTTGGCCATCATTGTAGATTTTTATTCTCTTTTATCTTTTGCCCTAAAATTTCCTTTATTTGTCCGGTAAAATTTTTCTTTCCTTGGTCCACCATTTTTTATTTTTGTCTAAATTTTGTATCGGATATTTTAGATATTTAGTCTATTTTTTATCCAATCTTTTAGATTTATTAACTTGGATTATTGATTTCATTTCTTGAGTTTTTTTTATTTTTTGCTATTATTTTCGAATTTCTGATCAGAAATTATTTTGCTTTTACTTAAGTTTTTAATTTTTGTCTGCGTTTTTTTATTTTTAGATCAGGATTCTTAATTCTTTGAACCATATTTTAGATTTCTGTATTTTCGATTTTTCTGTTCCAATTCTTTTTATTTTTCTTTATTTTGACCAAAATATTCGATTAGTTTATAGAAATTTTCGTTTTTTTTTGTCTGAAATTTCTATCTTTATGCCCGTTTCCGATGTTTTGACTAAATTTTCACCTTTTTAGGCCCTACTTTTTGGCCTATATTTTGTATTTTCGATTGTTTGGCTTCGATTTTAGGTCTTTTAACCGAAATTTTCTTAATTTCGACTTAAACTTTCGATTCGTTTGTTAAAAATTTTGATTTTTTTGGTCTACCACTTTGATTTTTGGGTACGAATTTTAGATTTTTGGTCTTAATTTTTTATTTTTTGTCCGATATTTTAGATTTTCTTAATTTGAATTATTGATTTTATTGTGCGAATTTCTTTTTATATTTTTATTTTTGCTATTATTTTCGAATTTCTCGTTGGAACTTATTTTAAGCTAAAAAGAGTTAAATTTGGGGCTGAAAATGGCAAATTATTTTTGTTTTGCCTGCATTTTCAATTTTTTTTTGGTCTGCATTTTTATTTTTAAACCAGGATTTTTGATTGTTTTTGCCGATATTTTAGATCCTAGGCTGTTTTGTTCCAAATTTTTGATTTTTTGGCCAAAATATTCGATTGGTCTAGGAATGGTTCTTAAAAAGGGGAGGGGGGATGTATTGTATAAGTGGCTCTACCATCAACATGTTCCACGAGCCGCCACTGATCCGAAGAACTGAAAAGCTTTTGGTAAAATTTCGTACGACGGAAGTGGGCGTTTACCTTAACTGTTTTTTGTTTTTTGCCAATATGAAAAATATCACAAACATTTAAACAAACTTTGAAGACAACAAAGAAATGAACATCTTTTGCTAAAAACATTTTTCATAAAATCATTTTTATTCGAGAAAAAAAATTATTATTTTTTTTAAATTTTTGGTTTATAATTATAAAACGATAATAGTTACAGCAAATTTATGTTAATAATTGTAGAGAATGCTAAAATGAACAACTTATAAAGAATACGTTTTTTTCGAAATCCCTTTAGCTTTTGAGTAAACTGAGTTTTTGATTTTGAAGTATAATTTTTTCATCTTTCATAATTTTGATGTTTTAAACGTCAGTTTCATCCGAGTTTACACAACGCTGGTTGTTTACCGTTTTTTGATTATTTTCCGATCATTTTTATTAAATATTAGAAAAAAAATTTAACGCATATTGAATGAATAAATATTTCTCCTAAACTTTTCGATTTTAGAATTTTTTTTTTGTAGATATTATGAAATCATAAACGTTACATCAAATTTACATTAACAATAATTGTAGCGAACATCAAAATGAACAATTTGGTTTTTCGAAATCTTACTGGTTTTTGAAAAAAATTACGATTAATTTGAATAATATTAGGAAAATGGTGAAATTAGATTTTTTTTCATCCGAGTTTACACAACGCTCGATGTACATTTAAAATATGATTTCAATTGAAAATAAACCATGAAAACGTAAATATAACTGGATATGATACCAGTCAAGTCGGAGAAAGTAACATGATGGCCACATCACCATTTTTTTTTAATTCCATAGGAACCATTATTTTTGTGAAAATTCTCATTTTTATTTTATTATTTTTTCGAAAACAGTGGGCAGTGAACTTGTTCGGATTTGCTAACCCAAGATAACCAGCAATTTTTCGAAAGGTGTTAATTCCAATGGGTTGGACTGAACACTTTCCATTACGGTAATAGATAAATAATTGTTGATCTGGAGTTTGTGGAGGATGAAGTAAAACGTATCTTCTGTAAATGCCAATCATTTTTTTGGTTTCAATAGTATCGCCGTCAACAAGGAACGCCCGAGATTTATTAGTTTTTGAAGTGGGAATTTTTACAATCATCATCAAATCAGTATCTTCGACATCCTTGATACTCATCTTATGTACTTCTTCTCTTCTAACAGCCCCCGCAATTCCAAAAATTGCCACGACCTACAATTTGGAAACATAATCGTTAAATATTCAAACAATTTAGATTAAAATTACCTTAATCAAAAACCTGTCGTCGGGCGCATCGTTTAATAGTATATTGTACAACGAGCATATAATGATGGCTATTAATCACGAGATCTATGTTTGCGTTATATAACTGTTCCTTAATAAATACGCGAGATTTCTTACAGTGAAAGCCGTTTGATTGGTTTTTCATAAATGCCGTTAACTTAGAAAACTCTTTACGGTCAATATTTTCGTTAACTAATACTGACGACTTAACCATAGAATACTCGATGGTTTGATGTGTTTGCCTCTTGATGAAAAGTAGGCTAAGAAGACATTCTCCGTTAAGTTATGGACATTTTTTGACGTACACCATTGATTGAACTTAGTATAAACTAATTCATACTGTTTCCGAGATTTTTCTCGAAGCAAAGTTATCATTGCCATTGCCATGGCCTCTTTGACATCGCAAATAATGTTTTGAATATCACTACTGTCACTATCACACATTTTTTCTGCAATTTATAACAGTATAACACTCACAGATAACTTTTTTCCACAAAAAATAATGGCGACTGACATTTGTGCAATTTATTTACCGGTTGCTAAGTAACGTTTTCGTCAATGCTCTCTGGACAAAATGTTATTCATTATTTTATTCATTGAATAATTAAAATTAGTTAAAATAACTTCTTTGAAAATTGCTGCACGATCGAAGATAACATTTTGTAAGGCACTCGTGTAAAAAGTTTGTTTAGTGCACGAACTGGCGTTTAAAAACGCGAGCAAGGATCACTTTTTACACTTGTACCTTAAATAACTATTGTATAAATGGAGAACAAATCGTTGGTGTGTAAAACTATCATTTAATCCATAATTAGCAGGAAATTGCCGTCAAGAGCAAACGTGTTACGCGTGTAACATCAACCACAATTTGATGTAATGCGACCGCATTATCTGTTACTGATTATGCAATTCTCTGTTGCAGTCAATTCCCTAAATACTCGACCTTGGTTTAAATATAAATTTATATTACCTAAAGCATTTAATTATATTTGACATTGTCTGCTCTGAAAATGCAGCGACTGGAGCGTGAAAATTTAAGTGGAATAATTTTTCATATAAAATTAATAAAATTTAATTAAAAACGGTCACGGTACAACATGTAAGTTTAGATTCCTCTATTAATACAACGTATTATCAAAGTTGTAATCTGCAAAACATACAATTATTACCATCCCCATTACCAAACTGCATAATACTCGAATAACAATACCGATTACTCCTTAGTTCCGAACTATTTCCAGCCGGCAAAACGTTAAAATTAGACGGCGGCCACATTTACGACCGGCTATTGCTCCTTTAATTAGCAACCAATATTTATATAGCAGATAACGTACCTTTAATTAGCAGCAACCTAATTGTGCTCCAGTTATGGGGCTTCAGCCTGAAAATCAATTGCGATTCTGGCGGATTAACGTGTGCCGTATTTCGGAGAGAATAATTGAAGATTACAGCTGATAATGTGGATTATGTTTTAATATCTCCACCAAAAATCAGAGTCCCATTTTCCCTACCTGTATTCACGTGGATTTAATTTTAAGCTACTTGACACAGAGAAGAGATTGCCGGTGTATAGTGAATTATGCGATAATGGTTTTATGATCGTAATTAGTTTCAAATGTGTTATTACATTCTTCGTATGAAGTATCTGGATTTGTGTGTGCTAAGAATTGAAAAGCTTTGCGGGTATTTACAGTTTTTTTGATAATTTTTATTAAATATTAGAAAAAATAATTAACTCATATTGAAGGCAATGTTAAGTTTCTATTAGTAGGTGGTGCGCATGCACCAAAATGTAGGGGTACCTTACCCGTGATAGTACAGGGTTCGCCTGACTGCCGAATAGTGCAGATTAAAGCATCTTGCTAAACAACAGTGAGTTTTATTTAAACAATCACACCACAAACATTACAGGCAAAGTGGACATCTTTTGTGAATAAATATTTCTCCTAAACTTTTCGATTTTAGAAAAAAAAAATTTACATCAAATTTACATTAACAATAATTGTAGCGAACATCGAAATGAACAATTCGGTTTTTCGAAATCTTACTGGTTTTTGAAAAAAATGACGATTAATTTAAAAAATATTAGGAAAATGGTGAAACATGTTAGCCATATACTCCTGTGTACTATTTTTAATCAAAAGCTTTTTCGCATTTCGATAGTAAAAATAGTAATTACTTTAATTAAAGGTATAGAACAGTGGGGTTGTCATGCAGGGGTAGGTATTAATTGAGCCCCTTTGAATCTGGCGTATTATTATGGGGATCATTGATATTTGCTGTAATCGGCTCATTGCCCAGCCTGGCTATATTAGCACGCCCCAGTCGTGTGCAAATTATGCTCAGGGTCCCCTTTAGCTCTTTTGCTATCCAACAAATCCCCGCGTTCACGTGTCAATTTCATCAAACTCGATTCGTCCTGTAAATATTCACAGGCGTATATTTACCCGAACGGTAACTTAATATGATGGGCGTTCTTGGTAGGTGAAAACCCCAAGAACGTAAATAAAAGTTGAATTGTAACTACTAACAATGTTAAATGGTTATTAACCAGTTACAGTATACTCGTCATAAATAAGATGATAATATTTTGTGCTATGTCAAATATGTACAGGGTTCGGCAGCGGAATGTGACGTTTATCGCTACACTGTAGTGATTAGATATTTTGTTGTATAAAGAAGTAAAAGAAAGAAAAATAATACTCATTGAATGCAGTTTTTAACAGTTTTATTGTTTTTTAAAATTTACAGAATTTAAATGTCCACCATTAAACTCTATACATTTTTCAATATTTTCTCGGACGTGGTTTATAACGGCGCCTCGAAGTCTTCCATCAATTCTTCTTATCTCCTCAGTTATGTTGTTCTTTAGCTCATCCAGTGTGCGGGGCTTGTTTAGATATACTTTAGACTTTAAGTAAGAAACAATCTGGAGTCGTTAAGTCAGGAGAACGTGCTGGCCAGGCAAGGTCTCCATTTCGGGAAATTAATCTCCCAGGAAACTTATTCCTTAAACTATTCTAGCGGTATGACTAGTTGCCCCATCCTGTTGAAACCATCGTTCGTGATCTTCAACTCTCAATCTACGTAGTTCGGCAGTAAGGAATGTTTGTAGCATTTGCAAATATCGAGGTAACGGTTACAGTTCAATTGTTTTCTTCAAAAAAAATATGGTCCAATAATCTCAAAGGTTGCAATACCGCACCAAACCGTAATTTTTACTTTCTCCGTTACGAAGTACGAGAAAGTATTGTGATCGTGATTTTTTTTTCAAAAAATTTTTTTACGGAAATATCCGTTTTGGGGTCCCTAGATGCCATTTCAACAATTTCTGGAAAAAAAATGTTTGTGTCTGTGTGTGTGTGTGTGTGTGTGTGTGTGTGTGTCTGTGTGTGTGTGTGTGTGTGTGTGTCTGTCTGTGTGCGCTGTATCTCAAAAACTAATACAGCAATTGATATGAAACTTTCAACATACTTCTTATTTGATAATCTGAAGAACTGAAAAGCTTTTGGTAAAATTTAGTACACTGGAAGTGGGTGTTTACCTTAACTGTTTTTTGTTTTTTGCCAATATTTTCTTAAATATAAAAAATATCACAAAAACATTTAAACAAACATCGAAGAAACAAAGAAATGAACATCTTTTGCTTGAAAATATTTTTCATAAAATCATTGCTATTCGAGAAAAAAAATTATTAATTTTTTTTTAATTTTTGGTTTATAATTATGAAACGATAATAGTTACAGCAAATTTATGTGAATAATAATTGTAGAGAATGCCAAAATGAACAACTTCTAAAGAATAAGTTTTTTTCGAAATCTCGTTAGTTTTTGAGTAAACCGAGTTTTTGAATTTGAAGTATAATTTTTCTATCTTTCATGATTTTGACGTTTTAAACGTCAGTTTCATCCGAGTTTACGCAACGCTCGATGTACATTTAAAATATGATTTCAATTGAAAATAAACCCATGAAAACGTAAATATAAAGTCGGAGAAAGTAACATGATGGCCACATCACCATTTTTTTCAGCATGTAAAGGTTTCACATGCAACTGCATTGGTTGTTCTGCACACCAATATCGATAGTTTTGTTTATTAACAAAACCCTTCATCCGACATAATTAAATTATCCATCAGATCTGGTCTTTCGCCCAACACTCTTACAAATTCCCTGCAAAATGCAAGTCTGTTAGGTGGATCTTGTGGGGATAATTGATACAATCAAAAAAATCTTTATAAGTTGTTCATTTTGGCATTCTCTGCAATTATTATTAACATAAATTTGCTGTAACTATTATCGTTTCATAATTATAAACCAAAAATGAACAAAAAAATTAATTATTTTTCTTGAATAACAATGATTTAATGAAAAATATTTTCAAACCAAACATTTGTATAAATGTTTTTGTGATATTTTTCATATTTAAGAAAATATTGGAAAAAAACAACAAACAGTCAAGGTAAACACTCACTTTCGGTGTACGAAATTTTACCAAAAGCTTTTCAGTTCTTCAAATTATCAAATAAGACTTATGTTTAAAGTTTCGTATCAATTGCTCAATTAGTTTTTGAGATACAGCGCACAGAATCAGACACCCACACACACACACACACACACACAAACACAATTTTTTTTTCCAGAAATTGTTGAAATGGTATCTAGGGGCTCCAAAACGGATATTTCCTTAAAAAAAAATTTGAAAAAAAATCATGATCACAATACTTTCTCGTACTTCGTAACAGAGAAAGTAAAAAGAAGAAATGTCAATATTTTCAGTAGGTACTCGTTATAACACAAAATATTACCATTTTTTCATGACAACTATACTCGTCAAACACAGCTAACTAGTTACAATAACGAGGTGTTGCCCGGCGCATACACCAGGTCGTGGTTATTTGAATAATTATCCATGATTATAATAATGGTTAATATTAAATGTTATGTCAATAAAAAGCCACTTTTGATTCTTATTCATTAAAATGGCTACTGGAATAATTAATAAAACGAGTTGAAAATAACTTTTAATCCGTTAAGAATTGCGATAGGGTGAATTTTATTTCCTGGCCGAATCCAAGGTCAACTTTGCGACAAATTTTATTCTATTAAATGTCATTAGGCTCTTTGGCGCCGGTTTACCTGTTTCTAAGTGCCTTTTTGAACAAAATAATTATGCAATATATCACTAGTTTATTACCAGTGACGGTTCGCGGGGTTTTTTCAGGTACGGCCGAGCTAACAAGGGTGGCAATACAGATAGGTAGGGTCAGTTGCAGAGACGGCTGGCTGCGTGACCGCACCTATCTGTATTACCACCTCATGTTCCTCGGCCGTACCAGAAAAAACCCCGCGAACCGTCATTGTTTATTACCTTATTTTACTTTATACATAAACTGATATTAAATAAAATATTAATTTACAGTACTCCGAGTTAGACAACTTATTGTTCGCACAGATCCACCCATAAGTATGAAGGGACACGCAGTCACCCATTTAAAATCACCCTTTATAAGGAACGGTTATGTTTGTTAGTGTTACTTCTAGTCGCTACATTTAGATGGGGCTTATTTATTCTAATTTATCCACATGCTATTATTTCGTGCTTCGGCCTTTCGATTATTGAAATAATCTTGATATAGCCAAGTTATATTTTTTGGAACGTTTCAGTCGATTTTTCAAAACCTTAACCCTCTATTACACAGGGGCGGTTCGTTATATAGAGCCAAGGGGCCATGGCACCACCTGTAGTTTAAAACTTTTTTTCGCCAGTTACTTTGGTCTAGGAAGATAAATCTTTCTTCAGAAATGGAGGGGTGGGGAGGGGGTGGTATATTGTATAAGTGGCTCTACCATAAACATGTTCCACGAGCCACCACTGCTATTACATGATTTTTTAAAATAATTTTTTACTCAAGAATTATCTGTTAGATTATCTAGCAATAAGTGCAATACAAAATTGGCATTTTTTGGCAGAACCTTTTTTGGCAGATCAAATTTGACATAGAGGCCAGAAGAAGATGCAATGAAGAAAATGTAATAGGGTGTAGAAATCCGAAGATGACAGACTGGAGCATCTACTAAGTTAGAACTGATGATCTATAAATCGGCATCCAGACCACACAAGACCTTGAAACAGCTGTGGCACTTCTAAAAAATTCCATCTTAAAGGATCCTGCTGACCTCCAAAGATGTGCCCTGGTGGAACAAGGATTTAGCCCCCCTGAAGATGCAACTTGTAACTGTAACTTTCAGCAACGCAAAGAAAAAAGCAACTGGGACCGATTGCGCTGTAGGCTATCGGATTACAATAAGAAGCTGAGAAATTTTGAAGTTTAGAAGTTTCGAAGATTCGAAGATTAGAACATTCGAAGATTCATAGAAAATCTTTGAAGATTGAAGTTTCGAAGTTCCAAACATTCAAAATATTTTTTTAGAGTTTTGAGAGGGGGGGGGGGGGGTTCGCAGCGCGGGGGTGAAAAACCCGCCCTCGATGACCTCCAGTCTGATAGGCGCGATAACGATCGCTATTATTTACACACGGAAAATTATTTACAGAAATGTTCAAGTTCAAATTATATACACGAAAATAAGTCGTTAAAATAATGTCACGGCACAAAATAAAAGTCATGACACTTCACCTTTAGTTCGCACCGGGATGCCCGACGAGTTCGCGGAGCAATGGCAGCGGCGGCGCCGGCGGTGACGGAAGCATCGGCAAAGGCAGCGGCGGCGATGGAAGAGCCGCGGCGGAGGAGTCGGCGGTGGCGGTGACGTCGGCGGATGCGACGACTGTTGTGTTGTGAATGATGCCAATCGAAGTGATGATGATTGAATGTCGAATTCTGAGTTCTAACTTGAATGATCTGATGATTGTTGAATTCTGACTGATCGGAGTTGATGGAGTCGAATTGGATGTTTAAGTTTGACTGATTGTGTTTCATCTGATCTAGAGGTGTGCAGACAGTTCAGGAACCGGTTCATTGAATGAACCGGTTCTTAGCAAAGAGCCCTCAGGAACCGGTTCGCACAAAAGGAACTGCGGTTCCTCTGCTCTTTAATATATAATTGGCTTTTTCTTCAAGAGTGAAAACCGGACGCGTACCCCTACCTGTAGACGCGCCCCGGTGGAACCGCATGTAGTCACCTGCGGAAACTTCATGCGCAGTTCCATGAGCAAGGGCGTTTCCAACCAACTAGTCTAGGGGGGTAATAAAAAAAAGATAACTAACCTGGTGCTTCCGCTCTCATACACCTGTTCCGTGAAATCTCCTTATCCTTTTCCAACGTTTTAAAGCGTTGAAAAAATTTACCGGTTATATTATTTGTTTGGAATATGGAAAATCGGTAATTTTTAACAATAGAAATTGTTAAGCGAAAATTCTTAGGGGGACAATTGCCCTCATTTACTTAATAACCAATGAAATCGAATAACGTTGATGAGATGATCCAATAAAATTCTAATTACGATGCGTAACAGACCACGCTCTATGTTATGCATGGCAATTAACCCTGGGTGGTATCTAATCAGATAATCTCTCATGTTGGTATTGCCTAGCAACGCGTTGGCTCATTTTCTATAGCGTATAAAACGTCAGTTATTGCCGGACTTTTAAGCAGTTTGCTCCTGAATTCGATCTGTTTGTATTTTCGGGTGAAGTGTTAGTGCTTTCATCAGTAATAGTATTCATAGGCATTTCTCAAGATCTTGGTAAGCTCATTTTTACTACAATTATTGTGGCGCAGATAAATACACGTCTGACACTTGGTGTCACTAAATTTAATTTTTCAAATTAAGAAGTGTGAACTTTCTGTTCGGCCAATTGTCTTCCCGAATCTAACTCGTGACTGATTTTTCCTAGGCAATTATTAGCGTCTGGATCACTCTTGCTTGTTGCTTCTAGAAAATCGGCACTCCTGCTTCGCAGTCGTCGCAACAAGCAATCGTGATCCTGCCGCTAATAATTGCCGGCAAAATCATAGGCACTCGTTATATTACTGTTGATAATTACCCGATTACCCCCCCCCCCTTTTAAACCGCCACTGTCCAAGAGAAACTGCGAAAATTTCATGTGGTTCACTCCACCATCTGCACGAGCTTCCTGGTATGGATTCAATAAATCCTGGTATGAACCGAATAAAGTTTCCGTAGACAACTTCAAGAGAAGTTTCCGCGGTAACTGCATGCGGTTCATGAAGTTCGTGCAGGTGGCGTTCCCGTTGAGAACCGCTTGAAGTTATCTGCGAAAACTTCATGCCGGTCTCGTGAATTTCTTTTAGTCCAGAATTAAATTTTGAATTTTAAATGAAAATGTGGAAACGTTTAATCAAATGCAACATTTTTTCCAGGGTCGTAACGGCTTTAAGTAAAAATTTTTTTTTTGATGTTGTCACTAAGTCAAATTTTGACATTCATTAGTCATAGACATAACTTTAATTAAATTTGATATTGTTTTTAGAAAATTAACGACTTTAAGTCAAAATTCGTCGCTTTTTGGCGTTTGACGATTTCAAGTCAGATTTCGACATTACTTTGAACATAAAGTCTTGTAACTTTAATTCAATTTGGCATATTTTCTAGAAGCTTAACGATTTTTAGTCAAATTTACACATTAATTTGAACATAATGTCTTTTAACTTTAATTCAATTTGATACTTTTTTTAGAGGATTAATGGCTTTAAATCAAAATTAGTCTTCTTTCTTAACGCTTGTTGACTTGACAACAACAACAACCTTTATTGGCATATTAACCCAAATAATTATATATACATATACTTTTCTTCTATTTATTCACCTCCTGTCCTTCTCGCGTCCCACTTTCTCCAGTGTCTTTACCCCAGCCTCATCCTCCCTCATCTATTCCGTCACTCTTCTGTTTCCTTTCACTCCCACCCATTCCTCATTCACCCCCTCACATTCTTCCGCCAGGTGTCTCCACGTTTCCTTCCCCCATTCACATAACCTACATCTCATATAATCCTCCCCATCCATTACTTCCCCCCCCCTCTCTCCAGACCCACACCTAGCCTTCGCCATTATTATCCTTTCCTCCCTGCTCCACCCACCCTCACTCATGTATCTTGGTACCCTCCCATACACTTGCCATCTTCCAAACACATCATTATACTCGCTCTTATCTATTCGTCCCTGCCTTTCCTGTGCTTCCACTTCCTTCATCTTCTTTTTCATCCATGCCGCCACTTTCACACCTCTACCAAACCATTCTTGCACCTTCAACTCAGTCAGTCCCCCGCTTTCATACATTCTCTTTCTCTCTTCTCTCCACCTCCCCCCTTCTACATTCATACACGTCTCCCACACCGTTCTCACCAATCGCTCCTCTCCCAACCCACATAGCTTCATTTCATACTTCATCATTCTCTCTACCGCCTCACATGCCAATCTCTCCCTGTTGGTCTCCTGCAACAGAATGTATCCCGGCGTCGACTTTTCTAGTCCCAACATTCGCTGCAGGAACCATAACTGTTCCCTCTCTATACATTCATACGTTCTCGTCCCCCACGCTTCCACACCATACATTAATACCGGCCTCACACAAGCATCCCACACCTTGCATGTCACTTTAACATCATTCTCCATCCACTTCCCCCACTTTTCCCACGCCATCCGCCATGCTCTCCTCGCCGTTTCCTGAATCCATCTCATATGTTCTTCGTACCCACCGGTCCCTTTAAATCTCAAATACCTAAAACTTTTCATCCTCTCAGTCACCTTCCTCTTCCATTCTAGCTCCTTCACTCTCCTCTCTCTCCCTTTATTCCTGAACCTCATCCATTTCGTATTCTTCACATTCGCACATAGTCCTCTCTTGTCCACCTTTTTCAACATGTCTTTCATTCCCTCTAAATCTCTCGCCTTGAATACTATATCATCCGCATACGCTAACATTCATACCTTCTCCTTTCCAATCACCATCCCTGCTTCCTGTCCCTTCCTCAGCACCTCTTCTAGCTCACTAATGTATATATTGAACAATACAGAGCTCAAAGGGCACCCCTGTCTCAAACCCTTCCACGTCCTAAACCTCTTTGATATCTCCTCTCCCATCTTTGCTTCCACCCACGTTTCCTGATACACGTCCCTTACCCAACCTATCACTCCGTCACTCACCGCCTTTCTCCTCAAACATTTTACCATATACTCCCTCGGTACTGAATCATACGCCGCTTTCAAATCCACAAATACCGCAAACACACTCTCTTTCTCTTCCATCACTTTCACTGTCATCCTCGCTAGGGTAAAGACCTGGTCCCTCGTGCCCCTCTTAAATCCCCTCGTGATTCTGGTAGCATCCTCTTATCTTCTACCTCTAATTTTAATCTGTTTCATCATTATAATCATCATTATCTTGTATCCCATGTTCATTATTGTCACCCCTCTGTAGTTCTCTGCTTTTTTCATATCCTTTACTTTATGCACCAGAGACATCCTGCCGATTCTCCATGATTCCAGAATATTCTCCTGTCCACCCCACATTCGGTTTACTATCTCTCTGTATTTCTTCTTCCCCCCTTGCCCTATCTCTTTCCACATTTCTGCTTTTAACCCATCCCTTCCAGCCCCCTTTTCTCCTTTCACCTCCTTGAATGCTCTTTCGACTTCCTCTTCCGTAAATTCTTCTCCTCTAACACCTCGTCCTACTTCTCTAACTGTTCCTTGTTCCCCGCACTCCTCCTTGCATTTCCTGGTCCATTCTTCTAACGACACCCCTATTTTCCTCTTTTCCTTCCCTCTCTTTTCTCTCTCGTTCCTACATTCCTTCAGTTCCTCCGCCGCCCTTTCCGCCACTCCCAGCTTCGTTCTCTCGCATATCTTATCATATTTCCTTCTTACTTCCACTACTCTCTTCTCCTCTCCTCCGTTCTTTAAGCATTCTCTCATTGTTTTCCTCACCTCCCTCTTCGCCTGTCTACATTCTTCATCAAACCACACCTGTTCTTTACTCATTTTTCTCTTCGTTGTTCTTTCGCATCCTATTATGGTCTTGTACATCTCCTCCATTGATTTTATTTCCTTCCATTGCACCTTTTCTAGCTTCCTCCTCATGTTACTGATTGCTCCTCTCCCACTCTCTAGCCTCTCTCCTTCCTGCTCTTGTTTCACTTCCTCACTCTTTCCTATCCGTAGCTCTACTTTCAGTGGTAAATGATCCGAACCCAACACCTCCTCTACTTCCATTCTCCTCACTTCCTCTCTTGTAATTCCCTTAATTATTGCATAGTCAATCACTGAGGATCCCTGTGCTCCAATGTATGTTTTCTTCCCTCCCCAAACTCCTTCCGTGCACCCATTCAGACTTTAAGTCAAATTTATACAATCATTTGAACATAAAGTCGTTTAACTTTAGAGAAACTTCTAGAAACTCAACGACTTTAAGTCAAGATTAGTCGTTTTTCTTGATGTTTATTGAGTAAGTCAAATTTCGACATTAATTTGCACATAGCGTCTGTTAATTCTACCCAAATTTGACATTTTTTCTATAAGCTTAAAAAATTAACTTGAGACAACTTCACTTATTGCAGATTTATTAAATACTAATAATAAAGACGAAAAATATTGGGGTCTAGGAAAAAAACGTTTCCCACAAAAGTTTGTTCTTTTTTCATGTAGAAGACAATGCTAAAATAAAAAAAATTGGGTTCACGTTAAAAAAAAAGTTGACCCCAATATGACCAATATGCCCACTTGGGGTCAAAAAAATAATTACATGGTTTTTCTCCCCCCTAAAATTAATCGAACCCGTATTTTACCAATTTTCGATCCGTGCCTCGGTTTCCCAAATATGGGGGTGGAACTTAGAAAAAACACCCAGTATATGGGTACCGTTGCTTATCGTTACTCCTGCTGACTTACTAGTACATATATTTTAAGAATTTGCGTTGCAAGTTTCTATTTGTAGTTGCAAATATTTATATTGTTTATGGTGGAGGCTTCTTCGAAAATATTAATGTGAGGGTAATCATACCGGCGCAAAATAATCAAGACTAATGCTTTAAATAATGCAATATTAACATTAATTGATTCAAACTTTAGTAGGTCTTATGTAGCACACTCTGTGAGCGGTTTAGATCTCTGACGCCGTTGGAAGTCTTTGTGTGTTGCCTTCGGTAAAGCGCGAAAAGTCCTGGAATAGGAAGGTAGTTGGGAGAAGGTCAATGGTCGGGGAAAAAAGAGAAACAATAAATTCAGGAATACCATGTGCTCCTACCGCTTGTCCAGATTTCAGTTTCTGTGTTAGACGCCTAACCATGCCTTCTATTAACAAGAAGTTCCCCAAGCAATTTTTGGTTTCGTTGCATAAATTATTATAAATACCACCATTAGAAAATGATTAGCGAATTAATCAACAATATCTTATTCTTTCTCTAGAATGCCGGCTGCTGGTTGAATTGTTCTAGGTACCTTAGAGCAGCCTTAATTATTGTAAGTATAATAAGTAAGTATTTTTTCTAATCTATTTTGACCTAATTACTGCTTTCTCGATATTCTTTGCACATAACAAATAAACATAATTATTAAAAATCCATCTCTGTTGGTGTTTACACACAATAGCGCTCAGATGAAGGTATGAAAATTGCATTTGCTCGAATATATAATATATGATCCGAAAAAAAAAATTGAATCAATATCCAAAGTATTGTTCTATCCTTATTACAAGTCAATATCTCTCATTTTCATACCATTCTCCACTATTGAAGGCTCCATTCGCAAAACACTTTATGTATCTTTTATTTTCCAATATCACCACCACCTCCTTCATCTCGCGCGTTTCAGTTTATCGATTCTAAAGCCTCGTAAAAATATGCAAAACTCCTCTAGCCGGCAATAATAATCAAGACCGTGGAAAACTTTGCCGCAGGAAATTCGCTGTTGAGTCTGCCCCCACATCGTGCAGGTTTCGTCGACAACGAACCAGCTTAAAATCGGTTACGATGTCGCGAAACCCGTATCATGTGAGGTTTACCTAAAAAAAGTATGCGAATTCATTAGAATGTTCAATTCGTTGTCATTTTTTGTGCTGTTCAGTCACATCAAATTTACTAATTAGGAGTCATTGCGAAATGTCCAATTCGTTGTTATTGTCGCGCGGTGTAAATTTAGTACTAAATACGCGGCATAAACAATAATTGCAGCAAATATTCGCAGTTCAATGGATCTAGTGTGCGCTCATTGTTTTTGGTGAATTTATTGAAACGAAATATATGTATGTTACTGGGTGGTGTACGTTTAATGAAATTATCAATTCCAGCCCATCGGTGCATAGTGTTTTTTAAAGAGAGAATTTTAACATAAATAATATATTATTGCTATTACAATAAAATGGTGATGTGGCCATCATCTACGATTTGATGGTACAATTGTTATTTCTATTCATACTTTCATGGTTTATTTTTAATTTAAATGATAGATATGTTAAGGGGGGGGGGTGCCCATAAAATTGGCATACAAATAAATTGAATATATTTATGTAAATACAAAATATTTTTCATTGTTTTTTATTATAATGTATTATTTAAAATTAAGTGAATATTATCAGCTTTTAATTTTTGTTAATTTGTTATTATTAACAAAGTTTGCAACATTTCACTAGAGACCAATAGACTGAAGAATAAATTAAGTCAGGAAGTTTAAATTTGATATATAACCGACCAATACATGTATCTTTCTATTGAAACAGTTTGACGCATTAAGAAACTGTGGTTAAATAAAGTGACGATTGAATAAAAAAATAGTGTCTTTTGTGTCTGTTGTCGTTATTTATGCTCGGAAAATGATAATATTTCTTCAATCGATAGACACGAACACAATAGATATCCGTGTAAAACTTAAAAAAAATCTGTTGACAAATTTTTGAGCGAATTGGAGCCGAAGTTAAAGAAATATATTTGGGCTCTCGGCCAAAGTTTGCGTGACCGTTCATGTGAACGCATCGTTAGACACATTACGGCAATCTTTCAATACATGATTCATGCGTCACTGGAGGCGCGTGAGGGGAACAACCCATCAGCAGTAATTATATAAATAAAACTATCGAAGACCTTCGAATGGACATCGTATGGATCTTGTTTGACGGCGTGTGAATCATATGAAGATGAAAAAAATTACATATGAAAATGTTCTTTTACATTGTGTGGAGTTCATCATTTAGAAGCGAAAACCTTTAAAAGCGAATAGACCCGAAATATTGCCCTAAAAAGTAAGCTGTGTGTGTTGCCTACGGTTGTACTAAATTGATTTAATCCCCCTCTATGGGACTGTTTTGCGTACTTCTGAGGGGTACCCTACAGTTAAATTGTAGGATCTGACGAAACTGACGTTTGAAACGTCAAAATTATGGAAGATGAAAATCACAAATTATACTTCTTATAATCCTTACCGTCGGTTTACTCGAAAACTAAAAAGATTTCGAAAAAAATATCTGTATAAGTTGTTCATTTCGTTCTCTACAATTATTATTAATATAAATTTGATGTTATCAATATTTAATGATATGGTCGAGTGGGTCACCATAAAAAATATCCGAACGTTAAATACCAGGTAAGTATGAAGACACAGAAAATTGTTGTTTATACTCTACAAGCAGCAGTATTAGAAAAGTAATCATTGTCGAGGGAATACTTTTCCCCATAGTGGAGACAGATGACGCTAGCGCGGTTGTACGGGTAGGTAGTGAATATTCGCAGACACGTCAGAGCTATTGAAATGGCAAGATGTTTAGAAAAGTGGTCTCGCTTGGATTGCCGTGATTCTAAATTTAGAGCGAAACCGTGGAAGCTTATGGAGAAGAAGCAATGAGGGGACAACATGTAGTGAAATGGTGTGGCCCATTTCAATCGGGCAGATATGATGTGGAAAATCACAATAGGGCATCTAAGTTCTTCAACAGGCAAACCTATGCCAAAAAAAAAAAAGTTCTTCAACGACAGAAATCAACACTGTACGAGATAAACGTTGAAGAAATGATTCAAAGTGATCGAATGGTAATTGTGCGTACAATCGCGTTAGAGCTGGGACTGAAGTATGGTACCATGCAGCATATCGTTTCTGGTGTGTTGCGATATTACAAGATCTGTGCTTGCTGAATATCACGTGCTTTATACAAGGAGCAGACAGCCATAGAAATTATGCACAGTTGCACGTTTCTTCAGCGTTACCATTCTGACAGCCAGCACTTTATTGCTAAGTACGAAACGTGGCGGGGAGTAGCGATACAAGATGATTTGACTTAGAATGTAGCTATGGTTCATCCATTAAGTTGCTTCTTCGAGGAGGCCAATCTCTACTCTTCGTCCCGTAGCTCTTCTTCTCAAAACTCTGCGGACGTAGTGGCTGACGGATCAATGGACTATATTCAATTTGCAAATTAAATGGAATGACCATCTGGTTAGGTGTCCACTAGGCAAGAGGAGCGGCACTGGCGACTAAACAACATTTATATAAATCTTTCTCACAGCATTGTCGTTGCACATCTTCATAAACAATAATACAGCTAGCATTTTATTACTAAGGACAAAACGTGGCTTCTTCACAACCAAAAGATTTACCAAACTGTGGAAACACGCTGGATTAGAATCACCAATGAGAAAGAAGTTTAAGGTCACATCCTCTGCCGGTAAAGTTATGGCAATTATATTGTGGAATTAATGCAGTATTATCCTGATCGGGTATCTGGAGCATCGCCATATCGTTCACTAAGACGAACGAATTGAGAATTCATCTGAAGGCAAGACCAACTTGCTTAACCCGGCTTGATAGAAATCACCGTCTAAAAAGAAGAAGAACATAGTCACAAGGTGCGAAATGTGAGTTCCAGACTTGAAACTTTCGCTGCAATTTTTGAGTTTGGCGAGCAGTATGAAGCCTGGTATTACCATGCAGGAGGATGACAGTACCACTCAACATGCCGAAGCGTTTGCGACGAATGGCTTCACCCAAGGTTAAGGGTAACAACGCACTAGCCGCGATCCGCAGCGGTTGGCGGTTAGGCAGCTATCAATTTGTGTGCAAATGTATAAGAGACACCGCAATGGCTCCCGCTTCACTGCACGGGTGCGCGGTTGATGAAATTGGCCGCGATGATCTCAATAACCGCGCGATTCCGCGGTTGTCGATTTGCACTGTCTTGTATATGAGACAATGCACGACGCCGCATTCTCGCGCGGTTTTCATTCATGAAAGGACGTCTGGACATGGAGTTTGACACAGAGAAATTTATTTTTGAAATAGAAAATCGCCCATCATTATGGGATATGAAAGGGAACGAGTACAGCAATCGAACGTCAAAAATTAAAATGTGGGAGGAAATAGTTGACTCATTTGGAGGAAAAGAAGTATCAGAAGATGAGAAGAAAACACTACTGTTAGTAGAAAAGGGTGCACCCACTGTCGTTGCTTTCGGCGTTTACGCATTTTCTTTTGTCAACTGGTGTACGAGCCAAATGGCCACATCTTCATTTTAAGACTTGAAAACTAAACACCAATAACCTCAACGGGACCCGCGAGAGCAAACCGCGCGACCGCAACCGCCAACCGCCGCGGATCGCGGGTAATGCGTTGTTATCATTAACCTTGGGTGAAGCCATTCGACGCAAAAGCTTCGGCATGTTGAGCCGTGGTGTCATCCTCCTGCATGATAATACCAGGCCTCATACTGCTCTCCATACTGGAACTGAGATTTCACACCCTGAGTATTTTCTTCTTCTTTTTAGACGGTGATTTCTATCAAGCCGGGCTAAGCAAGTTGGTCGTCTTGCCTTCAGATAAATGTTCAATTAGTTTTCGTGATATGTGGAAAAGTGATTGATATGTAAGTATACCTTTTAATTCTTCTCTGTATTTTCTGCTATTGTTAACAAATTTTTTTTTAATATCCTTGTAAACTATTTTTTGGATCCATCCTCGTATATGACTTTGACACCTACCAGTACCTAATATTGTCGGTATGGTATAAGGTGTAAGAAAAATTATACTACAATCACATACAAGACCCGTAGCTGGACACTGTGGGTTTATAACGGGTCTTTCAATAAGAGTGACAGTTTCTTCAAAAGAGTGGTTTCTGATATTTTTTTACTTCCGGGTGGCAAAATATTCAGTAAAGTTTGCACTTGTTTCATCAACAGGAAGAAGATAAACCACCTACAACGATTGGCGTGCCTGGCAATGATGGGTGCAATGCGCACAACAACCACGGCTGCAATCGAAACTCTACTGAACCAGACGCCCCTTCACATACATGTAAGGGAGGTGGCAATAAGCACAGCCTTAAAACTAAAGGCAAATGGCACGCGGAGCCCGACAGCAAACGGTGTGAGGCACGGGAGAATACTGAGAGAGTCGGGATCAACCATGCCTGAACTCAAAGAATCCCTCGACAGTGTCCCACCGAGACACCTGTTTAAGCGGTAATACAAAATAAAAGATCAGATTGATGATAAACCAGAAATCACCGTTTATACCGACGGGGCTAAGAATCAGCATCCCCATAGGTAGGAATGTGACGATTATTCAAACGGAACTTTTCGGAATACTTGAAGGTACTCGGAAACTATCAGAACTGGCAGTCTCGAACAAATCCATTTTGTTCCTCACTGACAGCAAATCAAGCATAGCTGAGCTATCAAGACCAAGGGTGACCAGCAGCATAATACTGGAATGCAAACAAGCTCTTAGACAAACTCGCCGCAATCAACAGTCACAATATCCTGGATTAAGGGACATTTAAATAATGAAGGGAATGACTGAGCCGATAGGCTAGCCAAAAGGGCTGCCCTGAAAAGGGAAGGCTCTAAGGCTTTGCCACTGACACGACTCACTATCTCCCAAATACTTAAAGGAAACTGCCTTGAAGAACACAAAAAGGAATGGCTACAAACTGACAAGTATGTGGTCGCCAAAAAATTCATCCACTCACCAACACCGAAGTTGAGCAGGAAATACATTGAATTACCAAGAAGCAGTTTGCTGCTGCTAATCGGTACCCGTACTGGGTACTGCAAGGCACCTCCATAACATAGGGGTGGTAAAAGATCCACTATGTCAGAAATGCAAGCAAGAAGAGAAGACCCTAAGACACATCCTGTGTGAATGTGAGTGAGATTGGTCACAACTGAGCAACACTCCACACGGCCAACTACATGACTTCACAAGAAGTTAAGGTTGGCTTGAGGAGTAGGGCTCAGGAGGTGACACAAAGGACCAACGAATGGTCTAACTGCTGCGACCATTTGGTCGCCCTCTACAAATCATTATCAACTTGTTTTATCGTACAGCATTTTATGCTTTCGTACCATTTAGGAATTATTCAAAAATATTACCAAATTTTGAACTTAATTGTTGGTGCTCAATGATTGTTCACCATTACCGTTATTCAGCTCAAGCTTTACACCGACCTGTGGAAAAGTTTGAGTTCACTTTACAAGATAATTAGCCACTAATAAGACAAGGAAATATACTAACATAAGTGAGGAAAATATCTCAGCTACAGTGGCCAGTGTTGCCGATGCAACAAATTGAGCTTTCCCAAAGGATTTTTTGTAAGAATTTTAGCCTGCATCCTTAGAAAGTAGTATTGACTCAAGAACTGAAGCCAAATGATAACAGAATTTGAACGCGTGGAAGATGGCCAAAAAATAATCTTCTTAGTCGAGGCGCATTTTTGGATAAATAGCTTCGTTTCTTCCGTTATTGGTGTGTGAAATACATCGTTGCATCCGAAATAAACGAACTGTGTGGTGCGTTTTATGGCATAGCGGCATCATTGGAAATTATTCTTTTTCGAAATGAAGAGGGAACATTGATATTGAAGAGATTTGGTTCCAACAAGATGGCGCTACGTGCCTTATAGCTAACGCTACGCTCGATTTGTGAGGGATAAGTTTGGCGATTGGATCATCTCACGGCGAGCATTTCTGAAACGGTTGCCACAGTCGTGTGATTTGACACCCTATATTATTTACATTGTAAACCTTTCGGTTCATCATCTCTTCACTGGGTCTTGGACCCCATCCGGCGGATACCGTTATCCGCCGGTTGATTCCAGTGTTCAGTGGTACTGGAGATCAGCTGGGAAGCGCAATATCCAAAATTGCCCCAACACTCTATTCACTCAGTGATCCAGAAAGTCCGACATGCGCTCCTTACTTGCTAACGAGGTCACGGGGGCCACCTCACACGTGCTACTCATTAATATCTGGTTTGTTCACAGAGTCGTACCATCTCCCATTTTGCTACCCCTCTGAGCTACGCCGGTAACAAGTTTTAAGGTAATTATTAGCCCTTTCGGCCCTGGTGGTGGCAATTGCCACCGCAACATTTACATGTCTCTACTTACTATGACAATCCATATTTTTGCTGTTTATCACTAGATGTCACTTCAACAAAGTCTCACTAGTTAATTCCTATTCTAATTAATCAAGTGAGATCAAATTTGGCATTTATGATCTTAAGAAGCTCCCCATCAATAATAATTACCAAAACATTTTTTTTTCTAATTTAAAAATCCAAGGCCGAAAGGGTTAATATATTCAACAGATTGATATTATCTGGAAAAAAATAATTCATATATTTTCAAATTTTCTGTAACACTTTGGTCACGTTGTAATTGTGTATTTATATTACTTCAAGGTGCTTTAGTGTGCAGTTTGTTTTTGGCATTTCGTTTCGCCATCTCTACGAACATAATATTCAAAGTTTTCTGTAGTAGTTACACTACTATCACAAGAATAATCTACACCTTCAGATTGCTCAATGTTTCAAATAGTGCATATTTATTGTACAAATCATCTTTCTGTTCAAATTTTTTACCGATTTTAGATTTCACGTTTTCGGAGCTCGTCCTTTACTTGCAGTCTCATTTTGTTCTTCACCCCGGTTGGTGTTTTCTGCAGCCATTTACTTCTCATCTTCTACCACAAAACAATTATTAAACTGAAGCTTCAATTTAAGAGGAACCAACGAGTTGATTGCTTGTTAGATTTCCTGTAAGTTCTCATCTTCATCGGGGGTATTTTTATTCGGAACAGAACGAACATATTTGTTCAGAGCCATTGCGGATTTTATGTTGGCATTAAGAACTTTTTTTTGGTTGGACCATCCTGGAGAAGCGGATTTTGCTGCATGTCCAACTTTTATAGCAATTTCCATTCCTAGATATTTTCTCAACATCTTCTGGTTCAGTATTGCGACCTATCTTGGAGAAAATTTTTTGGCCGATTCTTACTAGGCATCCTAATGAATTAGTGTTGTAGTTACGAAGAGAAAATCGCATTCATAAGCTTAGTGTATCAGATCAATTTATCAAACCGAGGTACTCGAACCTTTCTAGACGATTCTCGAAGAAGTTTTTTTTTCTGGGAGCGGACCGTTGAGGTCGATGGCGATTTCTTCAAATCTTTGATTCATCGTCGGGGTTTAAGTAGTACAGGTAGTTTGTGTTTTTGGATAGCCTAGCACGAATTTCTGGATAATGGTATCATGTATTTAAATCTGATTTTGTTTTAAATTATACAACAAAATGTTTGTAATAATATACTGCGTACACAAGTTACACATAACGGTTATCCATGCTTAAAGATGGTGGTGTGGTGGAAAATTAAGTTTAGGAATTGTTTACTTATTTTTCTTCACTTGCAGACCTGGAGCCAAGACTGCTTCAGTTTCTCTGCCTTCTCCTTATCGAAGATGACTAAGGTATATAGGAACCTGGAGCAACGGACCTTAAATTTGGTGTTGTTTTTCTTGGGGTTGTTCTTTATCTTAACAGATTTAGCATCTTTCCTCTTCGCCCTCAAGAGAAAGTCCTTAATTTCTTTAATTTCGCGTGGCATCCTGACTGCGGAATAACCTTGTCCTAAAACTGATCGCTGTGTAATCTTCTGAATGGTTCGTTCAGATTCGTAAATAGCACGGCAAGGCGTGGTTCATACTTACCGTCATTCAAGGAGGAGCGATACGACATGATTTGACTTGGCAAGCAGCTATGGTTCATCCATGAAGTTGCTTCTTCATGGAAATAGATCTCAAACGCTACGGCAATATTCTTTAATTCTTCGCCCTGGTGCGTTGAGTTTCTATTCATTAATGTTTTCTTAAAATATATGTTTAGTTTAAATACAAAAACAAATTGAGTACATTTTGACGACGAGATGACGTCGAATAAAATTTTACAAAACAAACAAATAATTTATAGGGATGGGCGATATTTCACGTATCTGTGATTTTTCACTGGTATTGAGAAATCACAGATCGTTACTGTTACTAATAGGTGAATTTCACTGCTACTTAAAATCACTCACTTAAAATCATTGTTACTTAAAATCACTGCTACTTAAAATCACTGCTACTTAATATCACTGTTACTTAAAATCACTGTTACTTAAAATCACTGCTACTTAAAATCACTGCTACTTAATATCACTGTTACTTAAAATCACTATTACTTAAAATCACTGCTGCTTTAAAACTCTGTCTACGTGGTGACATATCGATGAACTATATTTAATTTGTAGATTAAATCTGGCTAGGCGTCCACTACGCGAGAGGAGCAGCGCTGGCAACTAAACAACATTTATATAATTTTTTCTTACAGCATTGTCCTTGTCGCATCCTCATAAAAAATAATACTTGATAAATAAGATATAAAAATATGATGTGAGCAGTAGGTCGGGGAGGAAAGGTCGTAAATGAAAAGAAATTACGTTGTAAGTCCGCCCCGTATGTCTTTCCATTTTTTCCCCTCGGATATTACTCGTCTTTACACCTTTTTTCACTCCGAGATCTAACATTGTAAATTTGTCTTATCGCGACTTTATTAAATTTTCTTATCCCGGTTGATGAATTTTTATTACGCGTCATAAATGTCGTAACACAGAAATCTTAATTTATTATTACCATGTTATTACAAATCATCCCACTCCAAGAATTATACTAAGACATATTTCCAACAATATCTTGTACGGATAATTCAGGTAATCACTCAGTCGTATTGACATATTGAATGCCTTTAGTTGCGCGAGAATATTCAGTTTTATTATAAAGATTAGTAGAAAGGCTTCCCTCGTATATTAATTTACTATGAACTTGACTTTTTAAAATTATAAAATTGCAATCACAACACACAGCAGGCAACAGCGCAATTTTGCTTTAGAGAGGTTCTGATTGGTTTAAATTTTAACCGAACACCTCATTATATGTCAGACGCCACAATTCATCGACCCCACTTGAATAGCTTTGCGGTTGTTAAATGCTTTACTCGTTACTTGTAGAATTACTTAGATTTACTAATAAATTTCTATCGAATGTTTGTGTTATGTTTCGAAACAGCGAATATAATTATTGACTACGATTGTACTGCAAAACATGACATGGTAACTGTCGCTTTGCAGAGGTTCTTATTTGCTTAAATTCTAAACACACTAAACTCTGTTACACGACAGGATCCACCGATCAAAATTGAATAGCTTCGCGGGTGCTGATTTAATCATTGTGATTGTTTTACCTGTAGAATTGCTTACAACTCTTCTTATTATCAGTCAGGCGCCAGGATTCACAAACCTATTTAAGTTGGCTTCGCGTATGGAAACTCCTTAATCATGGTGATTATCTTACCTGTAGAGTTGCTTACTTTTACTAACTATCACTGTATTAATAAAACTCTATTAAATATCTGTATTAAGTTTCGGACCAGCGAATATGTTTACTGACAACGATTACACAGAAACATAACATGGCAACTGTTGCTTTACAGAGGTAAATTCTAACCGCACTAACGTCATTGCGGTTGTTGTATGCTTATATCGTGAGTGTTTTTCTTGTAGAATTGCATACAATTATTTTATCAATAAAAATGTATCAAATTGTTTTACCAGCTGACTACGATTGTACTTAAAACATAGAACACATCTAACGTTTCAACACGCCTCCCTCTGTTGTAGTAAAGATTATCCAATGAGTATAACCGCCAAAAGCAGCTAATATATTTTCTTCTCATACACTATATCTTTTTTTTTGTAATTTGCAATTGTGAAATAAAATTCTTCTTCTTCGAATGATACATTACCGATCAGTGAACATGTCATATCACTTTCAATCAGTGGCAAATCGAAAATATCGGTTCAAACATTAGACATGATCAAATTTCGATTCGCAATGTCTCTCCGCATTGCAACCGTCACAAAGTAATTGAAATTAATTCGACACGCAGGCCATTATTCGATTAACGTCCCCCGGAAACGCGGACATTAACTGTTATGAATGAAATTCGCCTAATGGCAATTGATCATTTTTCCGATTGCGCAATATCCCCGAATAAATTATTATTCACGCAAGCAACGGAAAACTGTATAATTGCAGCCAATTACTGGCTCCATTAAACTTCATTAATTAAATTGAATCCCAATTAATGCCGGCGACGTGGAGCGAGGGGTGGGCGGTTCGAGATCACCAGCCGTGCAAACTGAACATCCCCACGTCTATTATCATACAGTAAGGTCATCGTTGTAACAGAAACCGAAGTTATGATTGTTGCAACAACACATCCGCGCACACACTCAAACACGCATTAGGGGGTAGCGTTTGATGTGCACCTTCATTTAATTAGCCGCGCACCGCTACCTTTATTACTCGCCTTGTGCCTAATTAGCTGCATTAAAATGATCATGTTATAGTTTCAAACTCGATAGTTTGTTTTCTTTGGTTGCCAAAATTGAGTTAGGTGAGCGTTGCAATATCGTTGATGGTTAAGCGTCAAGCACTTAAAATCATCAGGTCAGGAATTTGATTGTGCATTGGGTTGCACACATAAATGATATGTGATTATGCAACTTATGTTTCAATATTAATAGCGATCAGTAAGGGGAGACGCAACAGTATTATTTATTTCTAGGATACAACACCCTAGAGCCATAAAACTTCGAAAAGGCCCGCTAATTACGTCACATAGCTTGAAATGTCAAAATGACATATTACCATTACGCGATTTAATAGAATAACTAGTATGACATAAACATGTCTATGCAGCACGGGCATTACTTAATGTTTATATCCCTTGAGTGCCTTATATACCCTCGGGCTAGAGGTCATCGGGTATGTAAGCTTCTCGCCCTCGTATCCGTACAAAAAACTTCCTAATATCCTTGGTACATAAATAACTATTGAATTGTATTAATCCATTAATGCCTAATGATTTATTTAAAGATCCTAACAAAAATAAACTATATCATGATAATAAAAAAAAAAATATTTGAGTACACCGGCTAACTCCATCAGTATACGACTTGTAATTTTTTAAACCAGAAGTAATTTTTCCAGTGATTCCCAAGGTGGGCGCTACCGTCCCATAGTGGATGCTGCAGCGATTTAGGGGGGCGCTGATGGCCACAGGTGCATTTGGGGGCGATGAATAACTGTAAGGGGGCAGTGATCATATAAAAGAAAGAAGAGAAGATTTAGCGAAACGTGGGTTCAGTGCGGTAACCAATTTATTAACAAACAAAAAAATGAACCAACAGTCAATCTTGGTGATCCTATTAATTGCTTTTAAAATTTAAAAAGAAAAATCCAGGGGGCGCTAAGTAATATTTTTTTCTGGAAAGGGGGCGGTAGGACAAAAAAGTTTGGGAACCACTGATCTAGTCGATATGAAGGTATGAACGTATTCCATGGATGCGATCTGATCTTCCTTTCGTTATTATCACCATGTAAAATTGGTAAAGTTTTCGAATATATGACTCCGGAACCAAAGGGTAAAAAAATTCACAATTTTTTAGAAGATTAAGCTTGTAATTGGTATGAAATTTTCCGGGCTATCTATATCTGACCTAAATGCAAGAACCATCTTTTTTGTGCTCGGTGCCTTTGAGGTAAATAAATCAGAATTCAAAACTTCGAAACCTAAAAAAAATCGAAGTTATGAACCTTCAAAATTGGCAATCTTCGAAGAAATTAAATGAATTCAAAACTTCGAAACTTAAAAATATTCGAAGCTTTGAACCTTCAAAATTGGCAATCTTCGAAGAAATGAAATAAATTCAAAACTTCGAAACTTAAAAAAATTCAAAGCTTTAAACCTTCAAAATTGGAAATCTTCGAAGAAAAATTCCAGTCCTAAACAGAAGCCCTGCGAATGCGTTTAGTGACCAAACACCATTGCAATAACTACAAAAATTTCAATGATATTTGCGAATACATATTGGAAGAAACTTTGCGTTCACCGAGCAGAAAAAATGATTCGTCTTTAACTGTAGACGTTGATGAACCAAAGTGTTTCATCGGAATCATTTTGTTTTCTGGATATCAAGTCCCATCCGAAAGAATATACTGGTTTACGGATGCACTCTTCGGTGTTTAAACTGTGCAAACTATTTGATATTACTATTCTGTGCAAAACTTCGCTTAGTCAAGCCAATAGTCATTTCCACACCTTTGAGAGAGGTTGTAATAAACTAAAATCTGCGTCAGTAACATCAAAACTAAACAACAGTTTTATTTCAAATATACCCACAATTGTGATTTTTTTCATCCAGTGAGTAGCACAAAAAGTACTAACTTCATATTAGTCTATTGTTGAGATGATGTATAAGCTTCTTCAAAAATCATCTATTTTTATGATCTTTAACCTCTTCACGCCCAGGTTCGCCACATGTGGCAACAAGCAAAAAATGAAAACAAAAACATTGTACAAAAAAATTACTTCTTTAGCGCTATCTATGGAATATTTTTTCATATTTTTTTGCATAAATGGGAAAGTTTGTGACAGTGAAATCATATTTCGTAGAAAAAGTTAACAACAACAAAGAAGTAATTTTTCATCAAACCTGGGATTAAATCAAAGCAGCATGGGCGCGAAGTGGTTAAAGAAAATGTTTATTATCTTTACCGCAAATGAGATGGCGTTGGCTGTAAGTCAAGATTTAGATCGAAAAAGTGTATTTCTATTCTGTTTATAGATTTCTGTGCTAAAAATTGTCCGTTTTTTTTTATCTTCAATAAAAATCTTCATTAACTTGAGACAAAGTTTCAAATTTAATTTTAGAATCATTTTCAAGTTAGTCTACAAAAAATTGTCGATAAAAATTGTATCTGTCTATTCAGCTATTTAGAGATTTCTGTGCTTCTTCAGCAATCTTATATTAAAAGATAACATTCAATTTTCAATTTCAAGCAAACGTTTTTCCACTCGTAGGAATATTTTTTGATGATGTCGACAATTTTCTTTTAGATTTTTACGATGAACCTATTGAAACCTCAGCTTCTATTACGAAAACAATACTGAATACTCTTAATAATTTGGGTTTAAACTAAAAAAAAAAACGTCGTTGCATATAGCGCAGACAACGCTTCAATAGACGGAATGCTCAGTATTTCAAGAGTTAAAAGAACTACAACCAAATATATTCAAAGTCAACTGTAATTGCCATATATTATACAAAACTGTTAAACACAGTATCAAATTCTTAACATATGTTGTTGAAAACTTTGATCTTAAAGTCTTCGCTGAATGATGTAGTGCCAAAACAGTTGAAGCTCTTAACTAGTGTTTCTCAACGTGAATGATGTCGCCTCCTAGTGGGCCATTCAACGTTTAAATTGGGCGTTTATCTGATAATTCACATTTGGGACGCGATGGTCATTTTGCGGGGACGAATGCATTTTTAATAGACGCCTGCAGAGATGGCTCAAATCGCCATAAAAATGATTAATGTAACTTAAGATTCTAGAAATTAGAACCAAATGTTATTAAACATTGTCAAGATCATAAAAAACTTGCAAATTTGCCAAGTTGCATTGATTTTGCATGAACATTATTATCTTAAGTTTATCAAAACAATTTATCAAAATCAAAATCTTGAAAATTTCGGATTTTGGCAATTTACAAGTATTTTAAATACTATTTTTCTATTTTGCGTCTAAAACGCACTCATATGGATTCGTTAAGGGCTCGCTCAGTGTGGTAATATCAATTTTTCAAGGTTGGCACCGTTGAAATTCAGAGCCGTCAACCTGTGCTAAATTTTCGGAGAGATAGTTTTGAGGTTATGTGATGTGTGGAAATCACAAACTAATTTCAAATTGAAATGTCAATTATCAGTGTTACCAATCACCATACAATTTTCTAAATATGTATGGGCGATGTTTTAATTTAGAAATGGAATAAAAGGGGCAAAATAGAAAAAAAACACTGTAAAAAACTCGTTCCTAAGGCCTTTTCTCGCACTTGTCCATTAGAAAACTCCTTGCTACGCTCGTCGTTTTCTAAACTTGGACGCGTGCAAAAAAATCGCGCTTATTGAACTCGTTTTTTAATATACTATTAAAACACACGAAATTCTCTATTTCTTAACAAATAAAATGTCATAATCAAAAAATGCGTTTAACATCTCAACAATTTTTAATAATTTAAAACCAGGGTTCGTAGACTTTGAAGTTGGAAAATTTCGGATTTGGGCAATTTTCATTGACTCGATATGATTATCTCTTAATCCGTTTTGCAAGCACACTGAATTTACTACATTTTGGTATTTAAATCATCAAAATAAATTATCGCGTTTGCAAGTTAAACAATTTTTTTAAATCAAACACTTGATTTTGAGCTCGGAAAACTTCGGATTTTAGCAATTTTAATTGCATCTATATGAATATATTTAATACCATTTAAAACACTCTAAATTCTTTACGTTTTAATGTGTAAAATATAATAATCAAAAGATGCGTTTAACAAATCAGCAATTTCTAAGAATCCAAAGCGCAAATTTTGTAATGTTTCTGTAAGTAAAAAAATGTTACACTGACTTGTTCAATATTATGTGGATTAAAAAAGAATTATTATTATTATTATTATTATTATTTTACCTTCAACTTGAAAAATACACTAAATTTGCTACCTTTTGGCATTTAGATCTTAAAAAAACAGTTTTGGTCCATTCTCGTTACTTCGACATAATAGTAGATTAGACAGGGTGTATTTGAAATAACGAACTGGCTCGTAACTACAAAGAGATTATATTATTTTTAAACAATATTCGCAATTATTTTGTTTATAACTGTAACAAAAAGCCCGCAATTAATTATCAAAGTTAATGAGCAACATGTTTGGGGGCAGTGGTAATGTGACCTAATTTTTAAAAGGCATCGGCTTTAGATATCGAATTACAACAAGCGCATAGGAAATATCTGAGTGTTCTTTAAGCGTCAATGAACTTGAGGACTGTTTATCTTTTACAACAAAAAAAAACTTTGCGATAACACTTCAAATTTCGGAGGCAAGAAATCGTACCTCGCGTTTTAAATAAACAAATACACATTCCATGCAGATCTAATTAAATGAGAAAAGCATCGGTTATCAAAATGTTTAAAAAAACTTCGAAAAATTAGAAAAATTCAAATGTTTTTTTTCGAATACATTTTGACGGAGATGGGTTTACAAATATTTTGTGTATGTACCCTTAAATGCCTGTTCGTTATTTCAAATACACCCTGTATACCAAGGGAGAGAAATGCCTGATTTTTCCTGAGGGGCAAATTTGTATCCCGAGGGCGAAAGCCTTTTCACAAACAGAATATTTGAAGAGTTCCTAAAATTCAAGGTAAAAAAAATGATGTCAGTCCTGACAGTTAAAATAAATAATGGAACCTCGCAGGGAGAGAAATTATTATTTCCCTCCCCAGGGAGAGTAATTATTATTTTCCTCCCTAGGGAGAGAAATGATCACTTCTCTCTCTAGGGAGACAAATGTTATTTCTCTCACGATTTCGACAGCTGAGAAATCGACTTTCTCTCCCGTTTGTGAAAAAATATTTTTTTATATTTTTTGAAAACACACTACATTTCAGTACATACATGACCATAATCAAGAAATGCTGTTAACACCTCAGAAATTTATGGGTTTGGAATAAAACGGGTATAAGCATTTTTTTTAAATTTGAGTTTAGTGCAGATTATCATAGTTAAGTGTAGCACAACTCAAATTAAAATGGGTTTTAGTGCCCAGTGATAAAAATTACCATAACCCCATCCTTGTTCATGTAAATTTATTTTGGAATTTTGTACGATTAATTAACATTAGATTCAATTATCTCAACAAGCATTTATGCACTTATACCCGTTTTATTCAAAAACCTTTAATTTAAAAAAAAATCGAAAACGCGAATTTGAACTTCGAATTTTTAAAAATTTGGCATTCAAATCATTAATATCAAATAAATAAAATAAATAGTTATGAAATTAGGCATTTTTGCAAAATCAAAAACGCTGTTTTGTTCACTTTGAATTTAGAGAATTTCGGATTTTGGCAATTCTCGTTAACTCAACATTGAATATTTCTTAATATTTTCTTAAAATAAAATAGATTTTCCACATTTTAACCCTTTGCACTCGTATTTATAAGTGATAACACGTATTGTGTCAACAATAAGTCGACATACGAGTGTAAAGAGTTAATATATAAATCATCATAATCAAAAACACGTTCAATATTTCAGAAATTTCTAAAAATAACTAACGTTTTTGTTGACTTTAAACTTAATTTCGAATTTTGGTAATTTTTGTGAATATTGACATGAATATTTTTTAATATTTTTTTTAAATCACATTACATTCTCTACATTTTGGCATATAAATAATCATAATAAAAAACGTGCTCAACACCTCAGCAATTTTAAAAAATCAGGTGCAGGATTTTTTCCGATTTTGACAATTTCACTTGATTCGTTAACTCAATATTGAATATTTTTTAGTAGTTTTAAAACACACTGAATTCATTGCATTTTAACATATAAATCATTAAAATTAGAAGGTGCTTTCAACAACTCGGCAAATTTTAAAAATTGAAAACGCGATTTTATTGCCTTGCGACGACATTTGCGATATTGCCAATTTGCGCTGATTTAAGAAACACCTCTTTTGATGCTTTTGTTAAATACACTAAATACCTCAAGGTTCTCATTAAAACTTAATCTTAATTGTATGTTATTTTAAAAATATAGTAATTATTTTTCAAAATAATCAAATTTTGTAATAGAATGTTGGTGCTATGTTATATAAACAAATAATTTTTTTCTGTTTGGATCGTTGGCTGGTGTAACCGTAACGAATATTTTTCTCCTTGTCCGGGAATATTGTTATGTAAATAAAGCGTGTGGATCGGTATGTTCATATAGGGGATATATGTGTGTTTATGGTACGTGCGCCACTGTATGTAACAGTTAAAACCTTGATCGGATCGAAGTCCCATTTAAGCTCTCTATGCATGCACTATTGCTAAAGCCCGATGCTTCCGGAACTTGAATTTTGCAAAATATTCCAGTCATTATTGTCCGAAAAGAATATTAAATAACTACATAACTGTTATAAAAAAAAAAAACTCTAGTTGTATCATTCAGAGTTGAATGATAATATTAACGATAATTTATTTTATTCTTGAAATACTGTGTTTTGTCATTAATTTCTGTTACGATGTAAGTAATGATTATTTTTCTGTCGTTTGTTTAAAAAAAAATTATTGGATGTACATTTAAATGCTTTATTTTTAATTTGTTGTACTTCCTACAATATTATTTTAAACAAATTGTTATCTCCGTTAAAGCATTAATATTGTAACAATTCAACTTTACATTCTAAATAAATTCCTTTGGAATATGGAATGAAACCCTTTTTATTTTGTTTGTATAACACTTTAATTCATTCGTTTGACTGCAGTTTCGGTAAATCAAAGTGTAATTCCATATAAAAGCATGTATAACGAAGTAGAAGCTTCCCACATAACAAATAAATTTGTGTTTATAAAGATTTCTTCTTGATGTAAGCGTTGTTGATGGATGCCAAAAAGACACTTTTTCGACTGCCTTTCAAATCCATTAAGTCATAGAAAAGTAAATTGTCCTTTGTCTTAGAACTTTGTTATTTAATAGCGCGAATATAAAATCGATTTCGATCTCATTTAGTCTCGGCTGCAGAAATCCAGAAAAACTGAAAACATGTGAATTGAAGACTAGTTTCAAATAAATTTAAGTTCGTAGTTGAAATATTCAAAAAGCTCATTGTTTAAGGGAAGCCCTTTCAAAATATATTCCCAATGCAAATACTCGTATATCATTAACGCATAATCGAGCGACGCTCTGAATATCGTTTTAATTACGGATGTCAACTGAATAAATTCATATTATATATAGATATTGAATCGAGAGGCGAGACAAAGCTCTCGCTTTTGCTGTCAATTTATTTATATATTATGTATCCAAAGCGAGAGAGGGAGAGAGAGCGAGAGAGCTTTTATGAATGTGTATACCTTGGCGCTTTTCCGGCATGCTCGATTTCAATGCGGGCGACACAGATAAAGTTGTTCTGTTGTTGTTGTTGTTGTTTTCGGAAAATATATATGTATAGGGAGAGAGAGAGACACAGACAGAGATAGTCTTGTATGAAAGGGAAACGGAGCCGAGACAATAATGCGTTTTATCGGAAACACGTTCAACACCGTGTTTCTAGACGGAATTGTTGGCTCGTTTTGCATGTATGAAAAGTAAGTTTTCTTTGTCGGTTTTTATTACTCGACTGCCATTTTATGGTCTTGTTAGTTATCAGGAATTAAATAAATATTTTTGAAACGGAGAAGTAGAAATTTATACCAGACCACATGCTAAAAAAAATGTGATGTGGCCATCATGTTACTTTCTCCGTCTAGATAATATCATTTATATTCAAGCTTTCATGGTTTATTTTCAATTTAAATCATATTTTAAATGTCCATCGAACGTTCCGTAGACTCGGGTGAAACTGACATTTAAAACGTCAAAATTATGAAAGATGTAAAAATTATACTTCAAATTCAAACACTCAGTTTACTCAAAAACTAAAGAGATTTTAAAAAAACTTATTCTTCATAAGTTGTTCATTTTAGCATTCTCTACAATTATTATTAACATAAATTTGCTGTAACTATTATAGTTTTATAAATATAAACCAAAAATAATAAAAAAAAATATTTTTTTCTCGAATAAAAATGATTTTATAAAAATAAATTTCAAGCAAAAGATGTTCATTTCTTTGTTGTCTTCAATTTTTGTTGCTAAATGCTAAAATGAACAACTTATAAAGAATAAGATTTTTTCGAAATCCCTTTAGTTTTTGAGTAAACTGAGTTTAAACGTTTATATAAATGGCTATGATACCATCAAGTCAGAGAAAGTAACATGATAATAGAAATAGCCCTGTAAATTCCACACTTTAATCGACAGATGCTCGACATTTTAACAGACACATCTTTAATAACATATCTTTAGATCTGCTTAAAGAAAATTATCCGAACAAAACTGAAAGACAAATTTTGAAGACAAAATTGCACCTTTTCCAGAAATCGCCCTATAAATTCTACAATTTTGTCGACAAATGCTTGAAATTTTGACAGAGACATCCTAAATAACATACCTTTAGATCTGCTTAAAAAATTTATCCGAACTTTGCTCTAAAAAATCTGGAAGACTAATTTCGAATACAATAATTGCACTTTTTCCAGAAATCGCCCTGTAAATTCCACAATTTTATAGACAGATGCTTGAAATTTTGACAGATACATTCCAAATAAAACATCTTTAGATTTAGTGAAATAAAATTATCCAAAGTTTGCGGTGACAAAAATGGCAGCGCTTGAAGACAAATTTTTAAAACCGAAAATGCATTTTTTCCAGAAATCGTCCTGTAAATTCCAGATTTTTGTTGACAGATGTTTGAAATTTTGACAGATACATCCTAAATAACATTTGTTTAAAACTGTTCAAAGAAAATTATTCTAATTTTGCTCTAACAAAACTGGAAGACAAATTTTGAAGACAAAAATTTCACTTTTTCCAGAAATCGCCCTATAAATTCTACAATTTTGTCGACAAATGCTTGAAATTTTGACAGAGACATCCTAAATAACATACCTCTAGATCTGCTTAAAAAATTATCCGAACTTTGCTCTAAAAAATCTGGAAGACTAATTTAGAATACAATAATTGCACTTTTTCCAGAAATCGCCCTGTAAATTCCACAATTTTATAGACAGATTCTTGAAATTTTGACAGATACATTCCAAATAAAACATCTTTAGAATTATCAAAATAAAATTATCCAAAGTTTGCGGTGACAAAAATGGCAGCGCCTTGACAATTTTTAAAGACCGAAAATGCATTTTTCCCAGAAATCGTCCTGTAAATTCCAGATTTTTGTTGACAGATGTTTGAAAGTTTGACAGATACATCCTAAATAACATATGTTTAAAACTGTTCAAAGAAAATGATTCTAATTTTGCTCTAACAAATCTGGAAGACAAATTTTGAAGACAAAAATTGCACTTTTTCCAGAAATCGCCCTATAAATTCTACAATTTTGTCGACAGATGTTTGAAATTTTGACAGATACATCCTAAATAACATATGTTTAAAACTGTTCAAAGAAAATTATTCTAAATTTGCTCTAACAAATCTGGAAGACAAATTTGAAGACAAAAATTGCACTTTTTTCCAGAAATCGACCTTTAAATTCCACAATTTTGTCGGCAAATGCTTGAAATTTTAATAGATACATCCTAAATAATATATCTTTAGAATCGTCTAAAGAAAATTATCCGAACTTCTCTGACAAAAATGGCAGCGCTTAAAGGCAAATTTTTAAGACTTTAAATGCACTTTTTCCAGAAAACACTTTTATTGACAGATGCTTAAAATTTTGACAGATACATCATAAATAAAATATCTTTAGAATTGTCGCAATAAAATTATCCAAATTTTGCGGTGACAAAATAGGCAGCGTTTAATGACAAATTTTGAAAACCGAAAATGCACTTTTTCCAGAAATATGATTTAAATGGAAAATAAACTATGATAGCGTAAATACAAATATTACCATCAAGCCGGAGAAAGTAACATGATGCCACATCCCGATTTTTTAAATTAAATTAAATATAAATATTTTTTTAATTGTATTTAAACCCAAATAACAGTAATTTGAAAAAATATAATTATTATTTTTAATTGTATTTCAATATAATAATAACAAATATAATTATTATTTTTAATGTTATTTGTGCAATACACAACGATATAAATCTGATATTAATGTTTAAAAATGTTTTCTTGTAATTGCTAAATTACCACACACATTTAAAATTCATAAGATAACCTTTCTAACCTAAAAAAATGGTGATGTGGCCATCATGTTACTTTCTCCGATTTATATTTAAGTTTTCATGGTTTATTTTCAATTGAAATCATATTTTAAATGTACATCGAGCGTTGTGTAAACTCGGATGAAACTGACGTTTAAAACGTCAAAATGATGAAAGATGGAAAAATTATACTTCAAATTTAAAAACTCAGTTTACTCAAAAACTAAAGAGATTTCGACAAAAATTTATTCCTTATAAGTTTTTCATTTTGGCATTCTCTACAATTATCATTAACATAAATTTGCTGTAACTATTATCGTTTCATAATTATAAACCAAAAATAAAAAAAAATAATAATACATGATTTTATGAAAAATGTTTTCAAAGAAAAGATGTTTATTTATTGGTTTTGTCTTCAAACTTTGTTTAAATGTTTTCGTGATATTTTTCATATTTAAGAAAATATTGGTAAAAAACAAAAAACAGTTAAGGTAAACGCCCACTTTTGTACAAAATTTTACCAAAAGCTTTTAAGTTCTTCGGATTATCAAATAAGACGTATGTTCAAAGTTTCATATTAATTGCTCTATTAGTTTTTGAGATACAGCGCACACAAACAGACAGACTCATACACACACAGACACAAATTTGTTTTTCCAGAAATTGTTGAAATGGCATCTAGGGACCCCAAAACGGATATTTCCGTAAAAAAAATTTGAAAAAAAATCACGATCACAATACTTTCTCGTACTTCGTAACAGAGAAAGTACAAATTCCAACGAAAAAATTTACACCAGACTACATGCTAAAAAAATTAGCCATTAAATTTTGATATGTATAAAAGTTTTGAGAAAATATTTTGATTAAAAATTAAAGGGTAGAAAGGCCTATGGTCGATAGCCCAGACAGATTAACCAAACCAAATTTATTATACACGCAAACAAATATTAAAATTAATAAGTTAGAATAAAGACGATGCATAAAAAATTAATATAAATATATTTTTAATTGTATTTCGATTTTAATAACAATGATATGAAAAAAAATATAATTATTATTTTAATGTTATTTGAGCAATGCACACTGATACAAATCTGATATTATTATTTAAAAATGCTTTTTTTTAAATTGAACAATATACGCTTTTAAAATTCATAAGATAACCTTCCTAACTAAAAAAAAACACACTTTAAAATAGGATTTTTTTTATGTGGCTCGCGTTCAAATTTTCATTTGCTCTCACCTCCCCAGAAGAATTACAATTACGGTCACTGTAGAAATTGGTGATGCACGGTGAACTGCTATTCTAAGAGTACCCCTTCACCCTGCAACCTTCAAGGGCTTTCATAAATTGCTTAAACTTGTAAAATTTGAAACTAGTATTTAACTTATATTTATAATAGGCAACCACCAGTGATAAATGATAAAACTATCACTTATAATTGCTACGATTTTCTAAAGTTCACTTCAAATGACTACAATATCCACACTTTTTTTTTAATCGACAAAACTGAGAGGCGAAATTTTCACGCCCGGCAGCGCGAACAATTTCCTGCGGGGAAATGGCATTTCGGTGTTTTAATTTTCCCCGAGAGCTCACTTTAAATTGAATTTTAATATTGCACGTTTGCGTTTATCGAATTAGGAAAAGGTGCAAATAGAGGGAATAATTTCATTTCAAACAACCTAATTGAATTCAAGGTGTAAATATAGGCAAAAGTAAAAGTTAATTCCGTTCCCTGGAACTCGGGGAAACGACTCATTAGTAAATGATTCAATATTTTATTAAAGCCAATCAAATCGGGAGTAACATTTTAATTCCTGCAGATTTCGTTCGAATTATGGTTTATCACTTGAAATTAATTTAAATGAAATTTTATTTACGGGCTATCCGCAACCGCAAATATTTTTAATTCCGTTAGCTCTTATTAGCAGAATCAAGTTTTATAATTGTGATGTATTGCAACATTTATGATTATTTTTTAGTATTAGTAGCGACATCTGTGGATACGCGCTCTAGTGTATTTGTTTTTCACCATAATGTTTTTTTTTTGTAACATACATAAAAATGTACAGATGGGATTTACTTGGCGTGTTTGAATAAATAAGTATATAGTTAACTAGTGAGTTATTATTAAGATTTTAAAGATTACCACTCGAGACACCACAATAATCAATTTTGTTACGCCTGTGTTTCGCAATCGAACTCATGTTCGAATGCATGCTTATACAGTGGCGTCGAGATTCGCGTCCGCAACATGCTCGCTTCTAGCAAGCAAACGCGAATCTCGTAAGCCCGTGCCTATGATAAACAAAAGTTACACACGCACACACACACACGCACTAGTAGCGGCTCGTCAGGGGAGGCAGATAAGGCATTGACTCACCATTAATTTCCTATATTATAAAAATATAAATTTATTCAATAAATTTCTTCTGTGTTGACTTTAATATAATATTTTTTCGGCGTTATGCCTGGCCTTGGTGCTGCGACCATAAGCCATCATCAATTTTATATATATTTTAAGTTATACATATATTATACATGTGCAGATTTATTCCGATATTGGAGGCTTCTCATTGGTCGAAAATAACCCGCGTGGTAGAGAGAGAACCTCGCGGCAATTTCCATTGTCAGTTGTCTTAAGGCAGCTACACAACAACCCGGGAACTGTAACGATAACTGGAACGGGAACGAAGATATACCTGGCTTGTAGTTCCTGTTACCGGAAATTAGTTATTAGTTGTGTATGTCAATATAAAAATCATATTTAATGTGCTAAAGCCCTCAAATTGCAATCGACTTCAAACTGAAAAATTACTCAAAATTTATTCCAAATTGATTTCGTTGAGAAAAACTGTATTCGCACTATTTCTAGATGTGGTCGGAGTGTAAAATTGATAAAAAAATAGAACAAATTTTAGAGAAGCAAATTAGATATAAAAACAATTTTTTGAAATTTTGAATGTGCTTGGTGTGTAAAGTTGTAAAAACCAATTTGGTGACCCAAAATAAATATAAAAACAATTGCTATCGACTTGAAACTTTAAAAAACTATTCAAAATTCATTACAAATTAATTTCTTGAAAAAACTATATTCGCACTATTTCTAGATTTTTGGAAATTTTTATGCGGTCGGAGTGTAAAATTAAAAAAAAATTGAACCAATTTTGGAGACCTAAAATAAATATAAAAACAATTGCTATCGACTTGAAACTTTCCAAAATTACTCAAAATTATTACAAATTGATTTCTTGAAAAAAAACTGCATTCGCACCGTATCTAGATTTTTTGAAATTTTGATGGATCAGAGTGCAAAGTTATAGAAAATAGAACCAATTTTGGAGACTCAAAATAATTATGAAAACAATTGCTATCGACTTAAAACTTTCCAAAATCACTCAAAATGTATTCAAAATTATTATCTTAAAATGCCACAAACATTACTGGATTTTTGAAATTTTGAATGTGCTTGGTGTGTAAAGTTGTAATAAATAGAACCAATTTTAGTGACCCAAAATAAATATAAAAACAACTGCTATCGACTTGAAACTTTAAGAAATGACTCAAAATTTACTACAAATTAATTCCTTAAAAAAACTACACTCGCACCATTCCTAGATTTTTAGAAATTTTTATGCGATCGGAGCGTAAAATTGAAAAAGAATTGAAACAATTTTGGAGACCCAAAATAAATATAAAAACAATTGCTATCGAATTGAAACTTTCCAATATTACTCAAAATTAATTCAAAATTGGTTTCATAAAAAATTGTATTCGCACCATTTTTAGATTTTTTGAAATTTCGATGTGATCAGAGTGTAGAGTTATAGAAAATAGAACCAATTTTGGAGACTCAAAATAAATATAAAAACAATTGCTATCGACCCGAAACTTTTAAAAATTACTCAAAATTCATTCCAAATTGATTTCTTAAAAAACTATATTCGCGCCGTTTCTAGATTTTTTGGAAATTTTGATATGCTCAGTGTGTAAAATTGTAAACATATGAACCAATTTTGGAGACCCAAAATAAATGAAAACAATTGCTATCGACTTGAAACTTTCCCATATTACTCAAAATTCATTCTAAATTGGTTTCTTAAAAAAATGTATTCGCAACATTTTTAGATTTTTTGAAATTTCGATGTGATCGGAGTGTAGAGTTATAGAAAATAGAACCAATTTTGGAGACTCAAAATAAATATAAAAACAATTGCTATCGACTTGAAACTTTCCAAAATTACTCAAAATTATTACAAATTGATTTCTTAAAAAAACAGCATTCGCACCATATCTAGATTTTTTGAAATTTTTATGTGATCAGATTGTGAAGTTATAGAAAATAGAACCAATTTTGGAGACTCAAAAAAAATATGAAAACAATTGCTTTCGATTTAAAACTTTCCAAAATTACTCAAAATGTATTCAAAATTATTATCTTAAAATGCCACATTCATAACATTACTGGATTTTTCAAATTTTGAATGTGCTTGGTGTGTAAAATTGTAATAAATAGAACCAAATTTGGTGACACAAAATAAATATAAAAACAATTGTTAACGAAATATAAAAACAATTGCTATCGACTTGAAACTTTGAAAAATTACTCAAAATTCATTACAAATTAATTTCTTAAAAAACTACACTCGCACCATTTCTAGATTTTTGGAAATTTTTATGTGGTCGGAGTGTAAAATTGAAAAAAAATTTAAACAATTTTGGAGACCCAAAATAAATATAAAAACAATTGCTATCGACTTGAAACCTTCGAATATTACTCAAAATTCATTCAAAATTGGTTTCTTAAAAAATTGTATTCGCACCATTTTTAGATTTTTTGAAATTTCGAAGTGATCAGAGTGTAAAGTTATAGAAAATAAAACCAATTTTGGAGACTCAAAATAAATATGAAAACAATTGCTATCGACCCGAAACTTTTAAAAATTACTCAAAATTCATTCCAAATTGATTTCTTAAAAAACTATATTCGCGCCGTTTCTAGATTTTTTGGAAATTTTGATATGCTCAGTGTGTAAAGTTGTAAAAATATTAACCAATTTTGGAAACCCAAAATAAATATGAAAACAATTGCAATCGACTTGAAACTTTCCAATATTACTCAAAATTCATTCTAAATTGGTTTTTTAAAAAAATGTATTGGCACCATTTCTAGATTTTTGGAAATTTTTATGTGGTCGCAGTGTAAAATTGAAAAAAAAAATTGAAGAAATTTTGCAGACTCAAATTAAATATAAAAACAATTGCTATCGACTTGAAACTTTAAAAAACTATTCAAAATTCATTCCAAATTCATTTCTTAAAAAACTATATTTGCGCCGTTTTTAGATTTTTTTGGAAATTTTGATATGCTCAGTGTTATAGAAAATAGAACAAATTTTGGAGACTCAAAATAAATATGAAAACAATTGATATCGACTTAAAACTTTCCAAAATCATTCAAAATGTATTCAAAATTATTATCTTAAAATGCCAAAAACATGACTGGATTTTTGAAATTTTGAATGTGCTTGGTGTGTAAAGTTGTAATAAATAGGACCAATTTTGGTGACCCAAAATATATATAAAAACAATTGTTAACGAAATATAAAAACAATTGCTATCGACTTGAAACTTTCAAAAATTACTCAAAATTCATTACAAATTAATTTCTTAAAAAAACTACACTCGCACCATTTCTAGATTTTTGGAAATTTTTATGCGGTCGGAGTGTAAAATTGAAAAGGAATTAAAACACTTTTGGAGACCCAAAATAAATATAAAAACAATTGCTATCGACTTGAAACTTTCCAATATTACTCAAAATTTATTCAAAATTGGTTTCTTAAAAAATTGTATTCGCACCATTTTTAGATTTTTTGAAATTTCGATGTGATCAGAGTGTAAAGTTATAGAAAATAAAACCAATTTTGGAGACTCAAAATAAATATGAAAACAATTGCTATCGACTCGAAACTTTTAAAAATTACTCAAAATTCATTCCAAATTGATTTCTTAAAAAACTATATTCGCGCCGTTTCTAGATTTTTTGGAAATTTTGATATGCTCAGTGTGTAAAGATGTAAAAATATGATCCAATTTTCGAGACCCAAAATAAATATGAAAACAATTACTATCGACTTGAAACTTTCCCATATTACTCAAAATTCATTCTAAATTCGTTTCTTAAAAAAATGTATTCGCAACATTTTTACATTTTTTGAAATTTTTATGTGATCAGAGTGTACAGTTATAGAAAATAGAACCAACTTTAGAGACTCAAAATAAATATAAAAACAATTGCTATCGACTCGAAACTTTTAAAAATTACTCAAAATTCATTCCAAATTGATTTCTTAAAAAAACTATATTCGCACTGTTTCTAGATTTTTGGAAATTTTTATGCGGTCGGAGTGTAAAATTGAAAAAAAATTGAACCAATTTTGGACACCTAAAATAAATATAAAAACAATTGCTATCGACTTGAAACTTTCCAAAATTACTCAAAATTATTACAAATTGATTTCTTGAAAAAAAACTGCATTCGCACGATATCTAGATTTTTTGAAATTTTGATGTGATCAGAGTGTAAAATTATAGAAAATAGAACCAATTTTGGAGACTCAAAATAAATATGAAAACAATTGCTATCGACTTAAAGCTTTCCAAAATCACTCAAAATGTATTATCAAAATTATTATCTTAAAATGCCACATTCATAACATTACTGGATTTTTGAAATTTTGAATGTGCTTGGTGTGTAAAGTTGTAATAAATAGAACCAATTTTGGTGACCCAAAATAAATATAAAAACAATTGTTAACGAAATATAAAAACAATTGCTATCGACTTGAAACTTTAAAAAATTACTCAAAATTCATTACAAATTAATTTAAATATAAAAACAATTGTAATCGACTTGAAACTTTCCAATATTACTCAAAATTCTTTCAAAATTGGTTTCTTAAAAAATTGTATTCGCACCATTTTTAGATTTTTTGAAATTTTGATGTGATCAGAGTGTAAAGTTATAGAAAATAAAACCAATTTTGGAGACTCAAAATAAATATAAAAACAATTGCTATCGACTCAAAGCTTTTACAAATTACTCAAAATTTATTCCAAATTGATTTCTTAAAAAAAACTATATTCGCGTTGTTTCTAGATTTTTGGAAATTTTGATGTGGTCGCAGTGTAAAATTGGAAAAAAATGAACGAATTTTGAAGACTCAAATTACATATAAAAACAATTGCTATCGACTTGAAACTTTCCAAAATTACTCAAAATTCATTTGAAATTGATTTTTTTAAATGCCACATTGATAACGTTACTGGATTTTTTAAAATTTCAATATGCTCGGTGTGTAAAGTTGCAAAAGATAGAACTAATTTTGAAGATATAAAACCAATTGCTATCGAAACTTTCAAAAATTTCCAAAATTCATTCCAAATTGATTTCTTAAAGAAAACTGTATTCGCACCAATTCTAGATTTTTGTAAATTTTGATGTGATCAGAGTGTAAAGTTGTAAAAAATAGAACCAATTTTGGACAATGGCATAACAATTAAATAAAATACCAAAAAGCACTATTTTGCTATGGCCAGGTTTGGTGGTTGACATACGATATATTAAGGTGTTGCGGGGGGGGGGGGGGGGGTGCCCAACCCCGATAGCCACCACCTGGGTGCGCCTACATGGTTTGATAAATGTAGTTGGCTAACTGGTACTGTACAATAATTAGAAATACATTATTTTGTTAACCATGCATAATGTTTTCAAATAGCAATGAGTGAAAAATAGGGAGTTCTATTGATAAGCATTCCAAAAGTAAAGATCATATATCATCAAATTGTAAATTTCATATCCTAGGTAAACAAAATATAGTTAATGTTTTAAGTACAAACTTGAAATCGAAACATAACAACGTGAAGGAAAATAGGGAGATTTTAAAAAGATGTGTGGATAATATTAAATCTGTGCCTCACCAAACCAAAACCTGACGAGCCGCCACTGACACACACAAACATACATACATACATACACACACACATAAATACACAAACCTTCACTACCAAAAATTTAATTTACTCTTCCTTAAAATCAAATTTCTCGTTCCTGGTGTATAACAAGATGAAAATGTATTTCCCCCAGTTTATTAGTTACAAGGATAGGGATGAGGATCAGGAAGAGGAAGTTAGGGACGTAAGTGGTGCGAAGGGACGAGGAGGCATATAATAATAGTTCCTTGCTCACCCCATAATTTGTATTTGGTGTATCATCACAATATACAGGTAGTTGTCTGATTATTTCGACCTAGTTAATGTTACAACTTGTTCATAAAGGAACAATTGCGCTAAATCCGGTGGCATAACTCATGCGTGTCCGACCAACAACGAACAACAATCACAGCAACATCTGTCGGAAATTGAATTCCGCGAACTCTGCTCATTTCTATTTTGTAATTCGACGGTGTTTGCTGATGTAATCGACAAACTAATCCAATTTTACTAAACAATAAATGACTCATATCTTAAATCGCGGTTCATGAAAATGAATTCAATATGAATGGTTTATTTTTCTTTCTCAAATTGCCACTTAAAGAAGCGCACGCAATTAAAATATTACAAAATTAGTGTAAATTGGTTTGCATATAAAATATAGTAATATGAATAGTATTTTTATGGCGAGTCGGTACGTTAAGATGCCGAGCTTACAAGCCACAAAACGGTTCTTTTATTTTGAGTTAATTTTGTTATTTTTCTTCTTCAACTGAATTCGTAACTTGTAATGTCAATTTGTCAATTACTTTGTTTTTTATAGTTACCGCCCATCGGTGAATAAGGTAAACTCCGTAAACAGCCGCCACTGGGACACTTTCGTCAAAGTATTTATTGGCCACACCCTATGTTAATGTTTGAGTGCTTTGTCATTTTTTTTATAATTGCAATAATATTAGTAACTTGAAAAAAATTAAAAAATAAATTGCATGTAACTTTTCAAAATAACTTAAAATTATATGAGACTTTGTGGATACGAAGGGTGAACTCAGCAAATGCTGCTTTCAAGAAAAACGCATTTAAGTACTTTTTGCAGTTGGGCGAACTCGACAAACAAGGGATTTTAACTATATTTGTAATAATGTCATCGACAAAAAATATTCTAAAGCAAGCAAGCAAAAAAAAAAATAATAACAGCTAAGGTAAAAAATGAGGCAAACCAGACTTTTAATGAAAAACATTATAGCAACAAATATAGGAGAGCTACAGTCAGCCCGACTTATTATATTATATTATATTATATTCGGTAATGTGCGAAAACCCGAAATGTGACGTTAACAGTAAAAGGCTTATTTTCTTTCATTAATTTTCATCCTTTGAAAATTATTTGGTGAGCGTCTGGAAAATGTATACACTTTACAGTACCGTTTCCGAGGTTTCAAAATTTGACGATCGAAAATTTTGATTTCCAAAAAATTTGAGAAAATGATTGATGAAAGCAAGTCGTACCCTCTACTGACTTTAATCATTTCAACTCTTCCTCTTTAAATGCAAAAAATGGTGATGTGGCCATCATGTTACTTTCTCCGATTTGATGGTATCATAGCCATTTATATTTACGTTTTATGGTTTATTTTCAATTGAAATCATATTTTAAATGTACTTCGAGCGTTGCGTAAACTCGGGTGAAACTGACGTTTAAAACGTCAAAATTATGAAAGATGGAAAAATTACACTTCAAATTAAAAAAACTCAGTTTACTCAAAAACTAACGAGATTTCGAAAAAAACTTATTCTTTAAAAGTTGTTCATTTTGGCATTCTCTGCAATTATTATTCACATAAATTTGGTGTAACTATTAACGTTTCATTATTATAAACCAATAATTAAAAAAAAAGTTAATAAATTTTTTTCTCGAATAGCAATGATTTTATGAAAAATATTTTCAAGCAAAAGATGTTCATTTCTTTGTTGTCTTCAATGTTTGTTTAAATGTTTTTGTGATATTTTTCATATTTAAGAAAATATTGGCAAAAAACAAAAAACAGTTAAGGTAAACACCCACTTCCGGTGTACGAAATTTTACCAAAAGCTTTTCAGTTCTTCAGATTATCAAATAAGACGTATGTTCAAAGTTTTATATCAATTGCTCTATTAGTTTTTGAGATACAGCGCACACAGCCAGACACACATACACACACACACAGACACAATTTTTTTTTTCCAGAAATTGTTGAAATGGCATCTAGGGACCCCAAAACGGATATTTCCGTAAAAAAATTTTTTGGAAAAAAAATCACGATCACGATACTTTCTTGTGCTTCGTAACGGACAAAGTAAAAATACGTGCTTGAAATCAGTGGCGGCTCGTAGAACATATTGATGGTAGAGCCACTTATACAATACATCCCCCCACCCCTTTTTGAGAACCATTTATCTTCCTAGACCAATCGAATATTTTGGCCAAAAACTAAAAAAATTGGAACAGAACAGCCTAAGATCTAAAATATCGGCCAAAAAAATCAAAAATCCTGGTTTAAAAATAAAAATGCAGACCAAAAAAATTGAAAATGCAAGCAAAACAAAAATAATTTGCCATTTCTGCCCCAAATTTAACTCTTTTTAGCTTAAAATAAGTTCCAACGAGAAATTCGAAAATAATAGCAAAAATAAAAATAAAAAAAAATCGCACAATAAAATCAATAATTCAAGTTTAGAAAATCTTAAATATCGGACAAAAAATAAAAAATTAAGACCAAAAATCTAAAATTCGTACCCAAAAATCAAAGTGGTAGACCAAAAAAATCAAAATTTTTGACAAACGAATCGAAAATTTAAGTCGAAATAAAGTAAATTTCGGCTAAGAGACCTAAAATCGAAGCCAAACATACAAAATATAGGCCAAAAAGTACGGCCTAAAAAGGTGAAAATTTAAACAAAACATCGGAAACGGGCGTAAAGATAAAAATTGCAGACAAAAAAAAATCGAAAATTTCTACAAACCAATCGAATATTTTGGTCAAAATAAAGAAAAATAAAAAGAATTGGAACAGAAAAATCGAAAATACAGAAATCTAAAATATGGGCCAAAGAATCAAGAATCCTGATCTAAAAATACAAAAACGCAGACAAAAAATTAAAAACTTAAGTAGAAGCAAAATAATTTACCAAAAATAAGTTTCTGATCAGAAATTCGAAAATAATAGCAAAAAATAAAAAAAAACTCAAGAAATGAAATCAATAATCCAAGTTAATAAATCTAAAATATTGCATAAAAACATAAAATATCTAAAATATCCGATACAAAATTTAGATATAAAAATTAAAATTGGTGGACCAAGGTAAGAAAAATTTTAACAGACAAATAAAGGAAATTTTAGGGCAAAAGATAAAAGAAAATAAAAATCTACAATGTTGGCCAAAAATCGAAAATTTTGATAATAAATTCGAAAAGTAAGGTAGGATTAAATAAATGAAATTAATCATCTGCCTGATGAAGCCACTGTGTGGCGAAACATATGTCGCAGAGTTTCGACATTAAAAATTTGTGAAAATTCTCAACACACGTGTTTTACTTACCACATAAATGAAATGAAATGAAATGAAAAATAAAGAAAAATTTAGGTCAAAAGATTAAAAAAATAATAATAAACATTTGTAAGCTTGGCCAGAAAGTCGAAAATTTAGACATTGCATAGAAAATTTGGTCCTAAAGATAATAAATGCAGGCTAAAAAATCGAAAATTTTAGCAAACAAAACTCGAAAATACCGGAAAAAAATTAAAAAAAATCTCGCATATAAATCAATAATTCAGGTTATAGATATTTTGAAAGAGGGCCCTGAAGTCCTCAGGGAGGATTATTGGGACGATCAAATTTGCTCAATACATACCTTTTAATAACTGCTATGTTGCCTAAAGAGCATCGGCAGTACCGAAAAGGGTAAAAGAAAATAATACATGATTTTGAATCGTTTTGGGCAGAAAAATCAAATTAATATTTTAAAAAATATCCACTTTATGTAAGAATTTTGTGTATGTTTTCGATTTGGTTTCAATCGTTATTAAAAAATTTGACGCTTGAGTTGAAAAAAAAAATACGACCCCTAAAAAGAGGGTGGAACCTTTAAGAAAATTTTTGGTCACTTTTTTGAAAAATCATATCTCGTTAACGGAGCAATAATTCAAAAAGTGTGCCCATTTAAATAATGTGGGCGGATGCTTTGTGAAGAGATCCCGCCACCGACGGATCCTCCAAGAGCAAAAATAAAATCAGGGGCGGCGTTTCGGCGAACCCCTGAAATTTCATATATGAAGCCGTTGCTCCAAAACGGCTCTAATGATTTTTGTTAAAATTGGTAGGGATGTTTTGCTCGCTGAGGGGAGTATTTGGAAAAAAAATAGAAAAAATCGTTCGTAGCGTTTTCGAGTTTTTGCACTTGTTTTTATTTGGATCAAGGAGGTGCATCGGACCGTGCCGGAAAAAAATCCAAAAAAATTGCTTATCTTTACGTATCTTTACGTATCGTCCAATTACTCCGAAACCGGTCTACATGCGCCGGTGAAACTGAAAAATTTAAAAAAAGAAGACAGAGAGTCACTTTGAAATATTTTTTAAAGTCTAAAAAAAATAGCCGCCAAGCTCCCCCTGGGCCGCCAAAAATCTTCTTATCCGTCATGTTTTTTCGTCGTTTAAAAATGTTTTAAAAATTTTGAAAAAATTACAGCTCTAGGCTCGTTCGACCCCCTACCTATTTTGAAAGTTTCAACTCTTCGATTTAAATAGAAAAAAATACGTCCTCGATGGAAGTAAAACGAACCCGGGGACCGGGCCAAATGACGGCTCTGGAAGAGTAGGGGGTGCTTTAAAAACTTTGAAAAAAATAACAAATCAAAGCACGTTACACCCTCATCCTAAAAGTTTGAGCTCTTGGATTTAAATAGAAAAAAATACGTCCGCGAAAGAAACCTCAGAGAGAGCGGAAACTTTAGAAACAATTTACAAAAAACAACTTTTTTGAAAAATCATATCTCGTTAAGGGGGCAACAATTCAAAAAGTGTAATGATATAAATAATGTGGGCGAATGCTTTATGAAGAGATCCCGCCACTAACGGATCCTCCAAGAGCAAAAATAATGTCAGTGGCGGCGTTTCGGCGAACCCCTGAAATTGCATATATGAGGCCGTTGCTCCAAAACGGCTCTAATGATTTTTGTTAAAATTGGTAGGGATGTTTTGCTCGCTGAGGGGAGTATCTGGAAAAAATTAGGAAAAAACCGTTAATTGCGTTTTCAACTTTTGGCACTTGCTTTTTTTTTTGGTTTTTTACTTCCCGGGGGCGGTGGGGTAGAGTCAGAGGGGCGGCACCAAGAGTCATCGATAGAAATCTCGGAGGTGCATCGGACTGTGCCGGAAAAATTTCCAAAAAATTTGCCTCTGTCCCCAGGGGGTGATTTTTACTTCTCATCCAATGACTCCGAAACCGGTCTACGTGCGCCGGTGAAACTTGCTGGGCATACGTCGGGGGGGAGATGGTTGTCTGTTGAAAAAATCAAAGCGATAGTCCTCAATTTGGCGAAATGACCAACGGGGGTGGTAAAGTTTTTGGGGAAAAACTCATGGTCACTTTTTTGAAAAATCATATCTCGTTAAGAAGGCAACAATTCAAAAAGTGTGTTGATATAAATAATGTGGGCGGATGATTTATGAAGGGATCCCGCCACCAACGGATCCTCTAAGAGCAAGTCAGTGGCGACGTTTTGGCGAACCCCTGAAATTTCATATACGAGGCCGTTGCTCCAAAACGGCTCTAACGATTTTTGCCAAAATTTACAGGGATGTTTCGCTCGCCGAGGGGAGTATCTGGAAAAAATTAGAAAAAAATCGTTCAGAGCGTTTTTGAGTTTTGGCACATAAAACGGCCTGAGTATAGATACTTTTTGAATTGAAGTTCATTATGGACAATATTTAATTTAAGGGAAATTTTGCAGACATATAGAGGGCGCTAAATGAGGAAAACTATTAGATAGAGTATATCACGTCAGTTGAAAGACCGTTGCGTCGATGCTAGTGAAAAACTTTTGCGTCGTTTCCACATCGAAGGAAAAAATGTTGCAGGCGATGAAACTTGTGTTCACCATGACCAACCAAAAAGTAAAAAGTCAAGTAATGAAAAATATAAGCATCGGTGGTTCAGTGGTAGAATGCTCGCCTGCCACGCGGGCGGCCCGGGTTCGATTCCCGGCCGTTGCAGTTCTTTTTAGCTTTTCCAATAAAATACTAGTATTCGTGACAGAAATACAGTAATTCATTCCTTTTCTATTTCATTAAAAAAAAAATGGTGATGTGGCCATCATGTTACTTTCTCCGACTTGATGGTATCATAGCCATTTATATTAACGTCTTCATGTTTTTTTTCTAAATTGAAATCATATTTTAAATGTACATCGAGCGTTGTGTAAACTCGGATGAAACTGACGTTTAAACCGTCAAAATTATGAAAGATGGAAAAATTTTACTTCAAATTCAAAAACTTAGTTTACTCAAAAACTAAAGAGATTTCGAAAAAAACTTATTCTTTATAAGTTGTTCATTATGGCATTCTCTACAATTATTATTAATATAAATTTGCTGTAACTATTATCGTTTTATAAATATAAACCAAAAATTTAAAAAATAATAATACATTTTTTTATCGAATAAAAATGATTTTATAAAAAATGTTTTCGAGCAAAAGATGTTCATTTCTTTGTTGTCTTCAAAGTTTGTTTAGATGTTTTTGTGATATTTTTCATATTTAAAAAAATATTGGCAAAAAACAAAAAACAGTTAAGGTAAACACCCACTTCCGGTGTACGAAATTTTACCAAAAGCTTTTTGGTTCTTCAGATTATCAAATAAGACGGATGTTTAAAGTTTCATATCAATTGCTGTTTTAGTTTTTGAGATACAGCGCGCAAAGACAGACACACACACACACACACACACACAATTTTTTTTTTCTAGAAATTGTTGAAATGGCATCTAGTGATCCCAAACGGGCAACATTTTAAAAATGTCTTCCAAACTAAATCGAGATGGCCATGATTTAATTATGCCTTTGTTAGTGATTAAAAAACAAATCGGGATTTTTATATCAGATTTTGTTTGTCCGAATTTAAACCGAGGACCTTGAGTACCGTTATTAAAACTAAACCCAATATCCAACAGAAAAAAAAACCAAGTGCCAACACACAACACCCTCTTCAGTCCCATCCCGTCTCCCAAATTTAGCACCCTCAATCCGTGAAGAAGATGAGACTTGTATTACTTTATAATTACTTTCGTCGGAGGGTGAGAGGGAGAGATTTTTCTCGGTTTTATTACATCAATTCATAATAAATTGGAAATGAAAAGTAAACTCGCTAAAAGTTCCGAATAATTTCGAGAGTGACTGGGCGAGAGAGAAAGAGAGCGAGAGAAGGAAACGAGAAGCACTTTGGGACGCTATTTACTGATGAACGAGCGCCGGGCACACTTCCGTTTCCGTTTTGTTTTCTTTTTTTTTTTTGTTAAATTATCCAATCAAATTAAATTAAACAGTCGAAAGGGAAAAGAATACAATACGTTATTTTTTTTTGTGGAAAGCGCTATAAAAATTATAAAAAGTTTCAAACTGAGTATAAATTATTGATTTCCATCAATGACAACTGTTTTTCGAGCGGCACCATGGGGATATCAGTTATCTTAAGAGATACGAAGTTGGTGTATTATAACGTTGATTAATAATCTGTTGAGAAATTGAAGTTACCTTTCTTTGTTTTCAAAAAATCGCGAAAAAATAAAAAATTTCAATTTTCATTTTTACTTTTTTATTCGAAAACTATTACTATTGTGCATTTTACACTAAGACATTATTAGAGCACTTTTTAATGGAGGATCTAAATATGTTATTTGATTTATTGTAGCTTTTAAGATGGCGGAGAAACAATAGACAACTTTTGTTTTTCTTATGGCCGCCATATTGGATTTATATATTTTCTAATGCAAGATTTTTTTCTGTTTACGATGATGTATCACACATTATGTTTTAATTTTACACTTGAACCAAAATTTTAAATAAAAAAAGCAAGTTTGGCAAAGAATTCTTACAAAATTGATTTCGTTAAAAAAACACGTATCATTTGACTTTTGACTTTTAAACATTGTTAAAGATACAAAAGAAGTAAATGTATATTATTGCTTATCAATTACAGTGAGGTGGTATATATAACTTATTGTTTAATAAAAAAAAATACATCAGTACACTACTGTACTTCGTTCATGGCATTTTTTTGTTGTTGGAAAATATGATGCAAGAAATGGAATTATTAATCAAGGTTGATTATTGGAAAACCGTAAATTAAGTGTTTTTATTATATTTTTTGTTGGTTGTGAAATGAGTGTAATATTTTAATGAAAGTGCGGGTTTAGGGTTTTAGCGGTAAATTCATTGGAAATGCGCGTTTGCGTGTTTATTTTATGCGCGCCGTAAATTCCGTAGTAATTTGTAATTATTGTCGGATATATTCGCGCGAGCCCACGTTTCGGTTTTTAATAATGTTAAACCAATTTACTGACCTGATTCATGGCGGCTTATTGTGTTCAATTAAGCCCCCCCTATTATATATAAACATGATCGTTTGCAGTAATTGGGAACCTAATTGTGATAAGCTCTTGATTGCACTTTTAATACACAACTAGCATAAGTGCACCGTTTTCAAACCGCAATCATTAATCGCGGGGAAAAATTTTCGTTAACCGGCATACAGATGCGTATATCTGGTTGCATACTAGAACTGATAGCGTGATTGGCAAAAATAACAAATAGCGTATTATTTTATATTTAAACAGATTACCCCTCCCTTGCTAAAGTAGCCAAAACTGATTTCAAAATTGTATTTTTGTAAAGCTGCTAACATGCAGGGTATTAAACTGTGATTTATTATTATTATTATTATTATAGAGCAGTGTAGGCAAACCCGCAATCAAATCGCTGAGCGCGAGCATGCAGTGGTTTGTCACTACCTCTCCTCCAGTCTCGGCCGCTGCAGCTAGCCCAGTGGAGTCGTACATCCGCAGCTGCAGAATTGACTAACACCACCTCAGAGAATATATGCAAAATTTCAGCACTATCCTTGTACGAATTTTCCCTTAATTCGCACATAATAGGAGAAACGAGTTTAAACGTGCCAACTGTAAGATCTATTCGCGACGGTGTCGGATTTTGGTTCGTCGGTCGGCCGTGGAAATAAACTCGTAATCCTTAATAATTTGTTAATTATAAAGCCGGTGTGGGTCTCCGCGACTAACTAGATTTAAAAGCGACGAAGCTTAAGCGCACCTCGTCTTGCTCTTCTCCGTAATCAGATATCTGTGCCTGTTTGCCCTCGGGCATTTATTTATAATTACTCCTAAGCCTAAAATCCCCAAGTATAAACTAAAATACAACCCTAAAATATATACCCTCCTCTCCTTCCGACCCTCCGGAGCTACACCATCGACCTCGCCTGCACTAATTTGCGGATACACCTGCTGTGACTCGTAAGAGATGAAAAAAAACTTCTTTCTAATTAAACGTAAATATTCTTTATGTAATAATGAAAAATTATATACGCTCATGTTAAAATTATATAGATATATCATGCAACAGTTTTTCCTACAGGAACACAATAATATATTTTTTCTAATTGGTTTCTCATGTTAATTAAAACAAAAATTAAAGAAATGATGTTTGAGGGAATTGCTTATTAAGAAGAGTTAGTAATGAAGCGGAATTTGGCAAATTGATATAATAAATGAGACAAACACTAAACGTCCATAGACCCGAACGGTAAACTTTTCGGCAATAAAAGCTACTGCCGAGATTGGAAATCCGTTATGCCGAAAGTAGGTACCAAATCATTCCGCCACGGAACGCCCCCCTATTATGGTTTGATCATAAAACGTTTCTTTGCAAACGTCTTGTGTTTATTTTAATGTCGATTACAAGACTTCTAGAAAATCTAGTTATTACTTGTTGTGCGACTTTCTTGATGGAACCAGATATATAAAGGGTATAGCCGAATAAGATGGTCAAAAGTGCCCCCAAATCAAATCAATAATCGCGATGTATGGATGAAAGATAATTAAAAATGCCGTTGATTCCCCGAAATTTCAGCCTCCTGAAGCAATTTGTTGTCGAGATATGACCGAAAACGTGAATTTTACGTTTTATTTTTTTCTCCTTTTCTATGGCACGAATCAAGCTGAAACCACGTCTACCCAAAACAAAAAAAAAATAAATCTCGCAGTATTTTTTAATTTTTTTGCCGCCAAATTCAAATAGAAAAATTAAGTTAAAGTTTTCAAAATTCATTTTTACAGTGAAGGTATTCGAGGACTGTTTCAGTTTTTTTTTGTAAATGTGTTTTACTCAATTCTATAACATACATTTTTTCAGAATTTTAAACAGTGTGGAAAATAGTTAAAATAATTAAAAACCACTTTTACCACCATAAAAATTTGAATTTCGCTCCAAAATTGTGATAAAAAAGTTATTTTTGTGAAGTGTATCTCTCTAATTAAAATAAAAAGATAATCATTTTACAAAAATAACTTTTTTATCACAATTTCGGCGCGAAATTCAAATTGAAAAATTGCTCAGCACGCAGGCGGCTGTACACCTAGGAACATCCCTGAGCGAAGGCTTAATGGCCGCGAGTGTGCATTACGGGTCGAGCCTGACAGACCGAGACACGTAAACGAGACCATAAAATAGCTACCGGTCGTGTAACGTACCATGTCTTTCTAAAATAATAATAAAAGGTATTTTGGATTCCTCACAAGATCTCAACGAAAAGGGTTTGCAGCAATAGTATGATTTGTATCAGTATAAACAAAAGTTAGGGATCAAGATCAGCGTCCATATTGGAAATGCTAATACGCCCAAAATTAACTATTCAATAAATGAGTGCCTTCACTTTACTCTAAAATTCACCACGTTCTTCTTGTCTTTATCCACCCCCATGCAAATATGGTTAGACCAATATTTATTATTTGATAATTGCATAAGTGTAGAAGATTTAAACATTAATAAACACAAATTTAAACATCTAAAAATATTTCTATACCAATCTAATTTTTTTAATTAAAGTACTACAGCTAATCTACTTTGCACATCCAACCTTAAACCATTTATACACTTCATCAAAATTGCTCTTGATTTGGAATCTGATGCCCTCTTTAGAAAACCCTTAAAAGTCTTGAAGTCAAAAAACACTGACAATATTTATACGATTTTTAAATAAAAAGCCTGTTATACGCGAGAAAAATCATGCAAATTTCTGTCTTAAAAAAAAACAACTTCTAGAAAAACTCCGTTTCTAGGATTATATTACCCTCTAGAATTATTTCGAAAATTTAAATTATCACCGCAGAAAAAAAGTTTTTAACAGAAGAACAAGAACAAGCATTTCCGAGTTTAAGGGGTAACACCACTCTAGGATTTTGGAAAACTCTTCTGCTTTTTTTTGTTTAAACAATATTTTAGGATCGTATAAATAATATCCAGTTAGTCCTATAGTGAGAAAATTTCTTAGGGTTTCTTAGGAGTCCACCAGAGTACACGAATGCTGCAAGGATTTATGTGCTTGTAGAACTTTAAACGCGTTTCTAGAAACCACTTTTTTCTACCCGGGAGGACAGATTACTTGAAAACGATTGGATCGATTTCAAATTTTGACAGTAGCTTCACAATACCAGAAGTACGCAGCCGTTTTTTTTTTAAATTTTATGTGTACTTTTTACTTAATTAACAATTTACTGCTTGTTTTTTTGGCCAAAAATCGATTTTGTTTTAAACGTGCACCGTTTCTACAAATTCTGATTTAGAAAAAAAAACCTATTTACTTCTATAACCAATGGTAACTAAATTACAAAAAAAAAAAAATTTGTGTCAGGTCTTATACTTTACGAGAAATCCGTCCTCTCGTTTAGAAGTTTAAAAAATGGTGATGTGGCCATCATGTTACTTTCTCCGACTTGATAGTATCATTTATATTTACGCTTTCACTGTTTATTTTCAATTGAAATAATATTTTAAATGTACATCGAGCGTTGTGTAAACTCGGATGAAACTGACGTTTAAAATGTCAAAATTATGAAAGATGGAAAAACTATACTTCAAATTCAAAAACTCAGTTTACTCAAAAACTAAAGGGATTTCGAAAAAACTTATTCTTTATAAGTTGTTTATTTTATCATTCTCTACAATTATTATTAACATAAATTTGCTGTAACTATTATCGTTTTATAATTATAAACCAAAAATAAAAAATAAAAAATAATACATTTTTTTCTCGAATAAAAATGATTTTATGAAAAATGTTTTCAAGCAAAATATGTTAATTTCTTTGTTGTATTCAATGTTTGCTTGAATATTTTTGTGATATTTTTCATATTTAAGAAAATATTGGCAAAAAAACAAAAAACAGTTAAGGTAAATACCCACTTCCGGTATACGTAATTTTACCAAAAGCTTTTCAGTTTTTCAGATTATCAAATAAGACGTATGTTTAAAGTTTCATATCAATTGCTCTATTAGTTTTTGAGATACAGCGCACACAGGCAGACAAACACACACACAGACACAAACAATTTTTTTCCAGAAATTGTTGAAATGGCATCTAGGGACCTCAAAACGGATATTTCCGTAAAAAAAAATTTTGAAAAAAAAAATCACGATCACAATACTTTCTTGTACTTCGTAACGGATTTCAAAGATTGGCTCTGTCGCCAACATTTTGCATTAAAATGATAATACAAATGTTTTGTTTCATATCTCAATACGTGTTAAATAAACGCCCTGAAAAGAAAAATCATTCCTTTTGCCATACTCCCAAAATAAATCGTCAAAGTTCGGCTGCTAGAGTGGTGTTACCCCTTAATAATAAAGTATAAAAATATAAGTACTACATTTTCGTTTAGAAGTTAATATTAACATTTTTCAGTTATTTTTACAAATTTTTGCTGCGGATATGTCTTGACGTTGAAACAGATATTTATACGGTTATTAGAAATCAGTAAAAATATTCCCTAAGGAAAACACGAGTATTAAATGAGATATAATAAGACTGAAACCAGTTGATTTTGTTATAATTGTCGCTAGTTCTTTATTGTCGGTGGATTTCTCCACTCAATCAAATTTGTGAAACGCTAAGACAATAGATGTCGCCTTAATAGTGTATATATCTACAACGTGTCCACGTAAGTATGCAACATATGGAAAACTTTTTTAATATTAATTTCTCAGAAAATTTTATTCTTTATAAAAGTTGGTGCTTGATCTTAAACATACAAAAAAGACAAAACAAATGACATTCGAAGCTATACAGGGTGAGACACCGCATACGACACGGTCGTTTTATGGAAAACCGTGCAACTTCGTGTTATTCTTTTCAAATATAGATGTGGGATGGTTGTATGCACAATTTAAAATTATTACCAGTTATACAGGGTGTCCCATTAAAAAGATACACATCAAAGTTATGTTTTTTTTAATATGCAACACCCTGTATTTTTTGTCATTTTTCAATTCTAGGAAACAAATAAAGGTGTCATTTTCGAAGGTGACGTTGCGAAAAATGTTTTATATTACATGGTAATAAACCTAACAAAGATAAAGTTACTCCAAGTTTTACCAAAATATGTCATCCGCCTTAATAAAAAGCAAATAGATTCACTCGTGTAAACCGCAAGTGAAAATATTTATTAATGAAATGCGCGTTTTCATTTGTTTTTTGTTGTTATTGCGGGGCGCCCACTTCTAAATATCACAAGGGAAAATTGAGATGAGCGGGGAAGTGGATGATTTCATTTCTACATTTTAGCAGGACGTTAAAATTAAATCCCGAATGTTTCGGCTCGGGACGTCATTATTACATCTGGGAAATTACCTTTTTTTGCTTCATCTCTTTCCCCGCCCGTATTTTCCAATCGAATTTCAAACTTCCACCCTCCTCACGGGTTAATAAAATCCAAGACTCTCTCTTTGTCAAATAACAGCGAACGAGAGAGAAAAAAACGTGTGACCTTTAAATAGTTGCAAATGCATTGTATATGAAATCGAAAGCTATAAAAATATTAGAAGGCATGACCGAAACATGTCGGTGTAAGTTTTTATAAAATATATTCATGTAAATTAATATCTGTATAATAAAAAAAAGGTAAGAAACAGAAAGGCCATCCAAATTCAAATAGAGATTGATTCACACTGGACAGAAAAATGTGTCTATTTTTTTGGCCGCAATTGTACAGTGTGTTTCAAAACAAATTAATTACCGCCATCTATGAATTAAAATACGCATGTCGTTGACTAACAATGCACAATGGTCAACATGTTTGATGTTAATCATTATTATTAAATGTCTAATAAAAAAAAGTAAGAAACAGAAAGGCCATCCAAATTCAAATAGAGATTGATTCACACTAGACAAAAAAGTGTCCTATTTTAATGGCCACAATTGTACAGTGTGTTTCAAAAACAAATTACTTACAGCCAAGTATGAATTGAAATACGCATGTCGCTGATTAACGCTTTTGCACAATGGTCAACATTTTTGACGTTAACGGTCTGAATGTCAACTGCAGTGCATTTGAATTCACAGGCGACTGAAGTTAATTTCTCTTTGAAACACACTGTATATGGGATCGGTCTAATTGTTAATCGATGTTTATTAACAGCATTTGTGTAATTATTTTTTAAGTTCTATGTCGAAATAAAAAATGGAAACCTAATTCTACACTCCTCGCGTTCGAACTCTAATTAAAAATTGCATCAGTTGCTGCTAATTAACTATTATTTTATGTCTTTAATTAAATCTGCTGATAAATATAGGAAAAAATACAATCGAAAGAATAAATGCGAAAATGTTCCCTAATTGGAATCGATAAATAACAAGGATTTAATGGTCGCAATAACTTTGGACCAAATAAAAAGCGATTGATTAATTAAATTAAAAATAGACGATTTTGCAGATTTACGATTTTACTTGTTTATAAAAAAATTGATGAAAAAATAAATATAGTTTTTTGAATTAACAAAAAATTCTTCTACGTAGCCTAAAATGATATTTTGGTAAGGCTTCGAGATTTCCATTTTGTTAATCCTTAACTAGATCATGGTGTCTATTGTGAGGTAAATTGGTGTGTAACACATTTTGCTAAGTTACGAACAGGTTGAATAATATTTATATTTTCAGGCTACTTTTCGTCTTTATTTGACTTATTTAATGTTTCTGCAAAAGTGAGGATTTTTCCATTTTTATTACACAATACTAGTTAGTTGTTTGATCGAGCTAAAAAATAATGCATTGAATTTGAGTGACATAGATGAAGCTTCTGGGTGTCCAAACAAGTTGATTAAATCAGACGATAATATATCGGACACTAAAAGTGAATGTAGCGATCAAGACTCTTAGTCGGAAATAGAAATTTCAGAAGACAAGCAAGAAAATGCCGAAAAGTCCAAAACTACACCTTTGATTTGAGGAATTTATTACCCCATTAAAATAATTGACATCTTATTCCTGGAATGCAAATTCATACATTTAAAACTGAAGTTCTAGAAAAGAAAATTGCACAAGGAGATAAGAAATATTGCAAAAGAATATTCGCTGCAGGAATCAGCCCAAAAGTTTTAAAATCAACTCCGAAATAACCTAATCTCCTCCCCGAAATTATAAAAAATATTGATTTTTAAATTCTCAAATAAATTCCAGCAGAAATTAAAATCAATCATTATGATATCTCAATAAGGCAGTTTCCATAAATATCACCGGTTTCGGAAAGGGGGTAGAACTTGAAGTGTGGAGAATAAAATTGCATTTGGCGATTTGGAAAATTGTAAAGTTTTAACATCTACTGGAATTAGCATGAAAATTTCAAACAACAGCCAGAATTAATTCACTAAAATGATTATTATATCGTAGCTAAAAGCAATCCTCAAATCTCGAAATTGCATTCGGTAATTTGAAAAAATTATAAAAAATAATCTTTGCTAAAAATAACTTCAAAATTTCAAAATACCTAACAGTTGACGTTCGGAACTGGAATCAAAATGATAACATTCTAAACTTGAATTGTAGAAAAGAAAAATACATTCAACGATTAAAAAATAATATAAAATATTAATTTGTGCTTCAATAAGATTCAAAATTTTAAGTTACATCGAGAATTATTCTTCCATTAAAACAATTGATGTATCGCAGCTGGAATTAAAATGGCAACACCCAAGACCTAAATTATGGAGAATAAAATTGCATTCGGCTTTAGGCAATTCGTAAAAATTTGATGGAATTTCTTTTGAAATTTTAAAATAAAATCCAAAGTAACCTAATTTTGATATCCTACTAAATCAGTTGTCATATCAAGAAACAAAATGGCAATTTAATTTAATTGAAATAATCAAGTCTCATGACGTAATAATATACGACATACCTAATTTATTTCACAGCCAACTCTAAAACAAAATTTTGTGGCTCACATGATATTACTATTATTACATATTACAATATGTTTTACCAAGTGGTAAATAAGAACCTAATCCAATAAACTGTTTAAAAGTAAATGACGAAGATGGGATATCTAGAGTGCGCGCCTAAAGTGGACTATATTCAGTAAAACCGAAATAAAATATTTTTGGAAAAAATCGATTTTCTTTTATTAAAATACACATTTTTGCATGAAAGTGGATCTTCAGTCGTCATTTGTTTTTGAGTAATGGCGTTATCTATTTTGTTTTTAAATGGCAATACCCTACGTTTGTTCTTAATTTTGATATTTTAACGAAGACTTTTCGGGGGTTTATGTAGACCTGCATTATTGCAGTATATATTATTAAGATTGATAATACGAAATTGAATATGTAATATCAGATAGAAAAAATACTTGAAATTCAAAATTTGTTTAAAAAGAATCGAGTATGCTTATTATATTTGGAATGTAATTATGTTTTGTAAAATTTATTATTTTATTTATATTACAAAAATCGACTTATTATGACAAAAAATTTGAAACAAACCGCTTATTGCATTTTAATGGCCTTAGTTAGACTATTGTAAATGCTAGTTTTTCATTTCTAAAATCAGTATAACATTTTCGTGAGATATTATTTTATATTGTGTGATAATTAACCTGGTTATTATTATTATTTTACTACGTATAGATTTCTAAATACCAACTTTAAATACGTCAAAAACTTTTCCTGACTATTACATCATAAGTCGTACTAAGATGATGAAATAGTTCATTTGGTTAATTTGATTTATATTTAATAAATTGACGAGTCATGGTAAGATTGGAAAATGGTTAGAAGCTATTAAATTAAATTGATTATATTTTGTGGCTGTTTATCAAAAATACTAAACTTTTCGGGCAACGTGAACTTAGATTTATTGCCTCTTTTCTACCAGTGAAACATCATGAGTCTACTAAGGCTGAGAAAAGAAACTAATTTTACTTTTGTTTTTTGTTAAAGTAGTGTTTAATATAACTATTGTAACATAATTCAATCAAAGCGCTCAGTGAATTAATTCAATATTTCTATGTGTTAATTTTATGTTGGTATTAATTTTACCACAATCGATCTAGAATTTTTTTTTTGTAACAAACAATAAATCTATCATTTGATTTCTACATAATAAGTTGTAAAATATGTTAATTATTTCCCGTGAATTAAAACATTTGCTTTGTTAATATCACATAACATATTATTAGCAACTATAATTCTGATCAAGTGCTGAGCCATTTCAAACTGAAATATTTGTTTTGTTTAGTTTTAGTTTGAAAATGATCACCACTTCATTGAAACATAAGTACATAGCTGTTAACTTGCAGAAATTTTCATTCAATTTCCGGGATGGTATTATTGTCAATAAGCTATTTTGTTAAGTTTTTGTAAGACTTAATTTTGCAGAGTTACGAACAGGTTAAGTATTTCATTTATAATTCTATAATTCTAATAAAGTTCTCATTATTTTCAAAGGTTTTGTTTTGGTTTGGAAAAACACTTTATTAAAACATAATTATATGGTTGAAAATGAAAGCTCTTACTTCTTGCAGAAGCATTAAACTAATTTTCATTTAATATGGCATAAGTTAGTTGTTTTACGTCTTAATAAAACTTTATTTTGCAGAGTTACGAACATGTTGAGTATTTAATTAATAATTCTAAAATTTCGATCAAGTGCTGATCGTTAAAGTAAAAGTTTTGTTTTATATTGAAAATAAAATAGTAGTAATAGTTTGTAATTTCCCAGACTTATTTAACCAATACAGAATCTACCGAATTATAATACATTACAACATGAGTCCTACTACTAATATTGTAAAATAAAAATAAATAATTTGGTTGATTCTATTCAGCAGTTTTTGGTAGTTAAATTTTTATTTAAATCATAAGGTAAAACAAGAAGATTGAAAATAGAAATAAATCACTCAACGAATTATTAATGTGTTTTCTGGAACACATGGTTTATACATAATTTATTTTATTCTATTGAGGAGTTTTTAGAAGTTAAAATTTTATTCAAATTACTTATCTATTTTAGGGCGAAACAACATGACTCCATTAACATTGAAAAAAGAAATAAATCACTCAATTAATTACTAATGTGTTTTCTGGCTAACACGATTTATTTAAATATTTCTTAACATATTTTAAATTTAAAAACATATACTCATGTTTGTGACTATTACATAATAAAATAAATTAGGGTGCTATGAGAAATTAATTAACTCACAGGTCGGCCATTCCATAAATAAATGCACACGTTTTGGGGGTACAACAGGGATTTTAGCGAATTTCACATATATTATAAAAGGTATCAAGACATGACTTTCGGTCTTTACTAGAGGTTCAGAAAATCATTGTGTCAAAAGTTATGACAAAATAAACTTTTAGTACACTTTTATTTTGAACTTAAAAATATCGTAAACCGTTACGGATACGAAGAAAGTTATTTTGTACTTTTTTATGCTTAAATGTTTAAAGTTTGCAATACAAAATTTTCCAAAACAAAAAAACTTTATTTAGATAGTTTGTTTTTAATAAATAAAATATATCTCAAAAAATAATCAATTACTCATACTTAAATTTTCTTAAAAATAATGTTATACCCGGATCCTTGATGAGAATTTTTCTTTTTTCAAAAGTATGGGCACTTTTTGAGATATGATTTTTTTAGCCGAACGCTGATAGCCTTTATAATATATGGTGCAAACGGCCTTTAAAACATCCGTCAGATTTGTTAGAAAACGATTTCTCATAAGACTTTAAAAGAATAGTAGTAATAGTTTATTTCCAAAAGTTAACTTAAATAAACAGTACGAAATATAACGCAGCGAATTATAATCGTCGCGCAAATGGTGCATGCGCCGGGCTGCTCATATTAAATATTTGTTATTCTCTTAATTTTATGCAGGATTCTGTTCATTGATGCAAAGATTTTAAAAACCAAATTTTAAACGATTTAAAACTATTATTTATTTTGTTCCCTGTGACAGACCTATCGTGAATGTAGTCGGTATAAACATGAACACTGTTTCTTTCATAAATAATCATTTTTTTAAAGAGGATGATTATGACTGATTCTGTAATCTATAATTAACTTGAATTTAAAAAAAATATATCTGTGTTTCAACCCCAACTAATTATATAATCTGAAAAGACTACTTTATAAATCTCTACAAAAAAATCACTACTCGAGTTTAGACGTGTTACCGTTATTAATAAGTACAATATGACGTTAAAAAGTTGTATAGATTTATTCAGGGACTCTTTCTGTTTGGTAGAATTCATTACCTATTTTATATAAATTTTATAAAGACGAAAAGTAGCCCGAATATACAGTGTGTATCAGCCAAATGGAATAAATTCGATAATAAATAAATGGGGGCGTGTTCGACAAAACGCTCGGTTACGTCGATTAGTATTTTTAGTTGCGCATTTTTTTCAACAAAAACTTTTTATACAGGGTGTGTCACGCTTGTATTATTTTTTCCTAATATTATATACCTAAAGAGATATAAATTTATCATTTGCAAGACACAGGTGTCTAAGAATTATGGAAATTCTACTGATAAACTAATAAAAATAAATCATTTGTTCGTGGTCAATACCCCACCTTACATTTGCACTTCAAAATTGTTGCACCTGTTAGAAATAATCGAAAACGCTACTGTAACAATCTGTCAAACGAGAAATGTCACAATTAACAAATTCATCCAGTTATGTTCGGATGCTAAAGTGAGTTTAAATTATAAACCAATTTTAGAGCCATTTTAAAACCTTAGAATCTTCCGACTACGCAATAGTGTCAACGATAATTTATTCGTCATTTTAATTTTGAAAATGATCGCCAAACGTCAAAACTTAAGTAGTATTGTCTTGTGTGCAGTGGCGACTCGTGGAACATGTTGATGGTAGAGTCATCTATACAATATACCCCCTCCCCCTTATTTTTTTGAAGAAAGAAAAACTATTTATCTTCCTAAATCAAAGTAACCGGCGAAAAAGTAAGAATTAGTTAAAAATTCTTGCTGAGCTTAAAACCACAAGTAGTACCATGGCTTCTTGTATCTATATACCGAACCGCCCCTGCATTCAATACTCCAAGCAGAGTTTTTGAATTTTCGTAACGAACCGAGCATAGAGATAAAAAAATTTGTAAAAAAATCCTGCTGTTAAAAAAATATAAAAACAATTGCCATCAACTTGAAACTTTTCAAATATACTTAAAACTTATTGTAAATTATGATAATGGAAAAATCTATTTAATACTCCAACGCAGAGTTAAGAAAATTTGTAAACATTTCCTGCTGTTGAAAAAAATATAAAAGCAATTGCCATCGACTTGAAACTTTTTAAATGCACTTAAAACACATTCCAGATTATGATGATGTCAAAATCCATTCAATGCTCCAACCGTAGATTTTGAATTTTTGTAACGAATCGAGCGTATTTTAAGAAAATTTGTAAAAAATTTCTGCTGCTAAAAAAAATATAAAAACAATTTCCATCGACTTGAAACTTTTCAAATGCACGTAAAACTCATTCTAGATTATAATTATGTCAAAATCCATTAAATACTTCAACTGTAGATTTTTAATTTTCGTAATGAACCGAGCGTAGAGTTAAGAAAATTTGTAAAAATTCCCGGCTGTTGAAAAAAATATAAAAACAATTGCCATCGACTCGAAACTTTTCTAATGTACTTAAAACACATTCTAGATTATGATTATGTCAAAAGCCACAACTGTAGATTTTTAATTTTCGAAACGAGCGGAGCGTAGAGTTAAGAAAATGTGTAGAAATTTCCGGCTGTTGAAAAAAATATAAAAACAATTGCTATCGACTTGAAAGTTTTCAAATGCACTTAAAAAATATTCTAAATTATGATTATGTAAAAATCCATTCAATGCCCCAACCGTAGATTTTGAATTTTCGTAACGAACCGAGCTAAGAAAATTTGTAAATATTTCCGGCTGTTGAAAAAAATATAAAAACAATTGCCATCGACTTGAAACTTTTCAAATGCACGTAAAACTCATTCTAGATTATGATTATGTCAAAATCCATTCAATACTTCAACTGTAGATTTTTAATTTTCGTAACGAACCGAGCATAGAGTTACGAAAATTTGTAAAAATTTCCGGCTGTTGAAAAAAATATAAAAACAATTGCCATCGATTTGAAACTTTTCAAATGCACTTAAAACACATTCTAGATTATGATTATGTCAAAAGCCACAACTGTAGATTTTTAATTTTCGTAACGAGCGGAGCGTAGAGTCAAGAAATTTTTAAAAAAATTCCTGCTGTTGAAAAAAATATAAAAACAATTGCCATCGACTTGAAACTTTTCAAATGCACTTTAAACTTATTCTAGATTATAATTATGTCAAAATCCATTCAATGCACCAACCGTAGATTTTGAATTTTCGTAACGAACCGAGCGTAGAGTTACGAAAATTTGTAAAAATTTCGTGCTGTTGAAAAAAATATAAAAACAATTGCCATCGACTTGAAACTTTTCAAATGCACTTAAAACACATTCTATGTTTATGATTATGTAAAAATTCACTTAGTCAGTGGCGGCTCGTGGAACATGTTGATGGTAGAGCCGCTTTTGAAAGAACGATTTATCTTCCTAGGCCAAAGTAACTGGCGAAAAAGTGTTTTAAGAATTAATTAAAAATTCTTGCTGAGTTTAAAACTACAGGTAGTGCCATGGCTTCTTGGATCTATATAGCGAGCCGCCCCTGCACGTGTGTATAAATGTAAATTTGTATATACATTATAATAATTGTGGTTATAAAAATAGTAAGTATTTAATTCAATCTAAATTATGTATAGTAACGGTCGTAACCATTATTATGATTATATAATATTCTTTACAATAAGTAGTTTTCGCTAGAATACAGAATTTATTAATTCTTTTTAAATCGTGGAAACGTGAAATGCAAAGATAAATAACATAATTCAATTTGGTTCTCGTTTAAGACGTGGTGAACATTTTTTTTTAATATTCAGGATTGTTAAAATGAGGCGCTTGGTTTGTTTCACAATTTTTATATTTTTATATTATTTATGAATAATGAATATAAAAAAAATATTCCGACTAGTTTCGATTTGTTTACCATTCCAAGATGATGATTTAAAAATCAAAACTAGTCGGAATAAAATACAAAAATTGTGAAACAAACCATGCGCATCATTTTAACAATTCTAAATGGTAGAATTAATTCCACTTAATTAAATATTAGGATTTATTATTAATATTATATCTGAAAATTGTTTTAGCCAATTATTTTTCAAGAGCAAATATCGGAAAGATACATATTCTACTTACAAAAAATAAAATAAATACGTTGTTTGTAAATCTTCTAATAATGCGAAATATTTTAGAGCTAATTTATTTCATAGAGTGAGGTTATAGTTTGAGTCATTCGGTCGAAATAACTCAATGATCAATCATAGCAGCGATTGATGTCTTTAGGGAGTAATTATTTCAATAAACACTCGTAATATGTTGCACATGTTGAATTGTGTTAACCTTGAATAAATGAAAAAAAGAACGTACAATTTTCATTCGCGAATGAATTTAAAAGACTTACTTTTAATTATTTTTTACTATTATTTTTATTACGAAAAATTAAATAAACATCTTGTAAATCTTCGCATAAGGGGAAATATTTTAGAGGTATTTGGGGCTTACTTTTCATAATTTAATAAATTCGCATAATTGTTCTTGAATTCATTGCCTAAGGTGATATTTGTCCGTAAATAACATTTGTTATGTTTAAATTATTGACTTCGGCCTGGCGGCCTCGGTCAATAATTAGACAACGAATGTTATTCACCCGTCAATGAACTCTGGAAAAATGCACGAATTTATTAACCGATAATAAAACCGCCCTAGATACATAACAATTGCTCATTATTGTTTAAAAAATGCTGTTTTAATATTAGAGAAAATATTTTTTTTGTATTGTTTTTGGCGTCGGCCAAAATATTTTAATATAACACATAATTGTTATCCTAACAAACACACTGAAATAACATTTAGTTTTAAACAATTTAATTTTACGAAAATGCAATTTTAATATTGAACGGAATTTATAGTAAATACGGCATAGATTTGATATTATTGTTAATATTGCCAAATTCTTTAATATAATAAATTGTTTTAATATTTAGGTATTACTATTATTAGGTTTTTATTTGGTAGAATTAATATCTATTTTATATATATAACAAATCTTTATTGCTCATTAGTAAATACTATTACATAATATATACATAGTTAATTATAATTCACTAGAGCAATTTGATATCGACCTTAGGTTCTATTTTATATTACTATCCTATTTTTTTTTCTTATTTTTTTCCTGACTGAAACTATCGATAATTATTTTAAAGAAATTTGGATATTAAGATTAAATTAATTGAATAATATGATTACTATAACTAAATAGAACATTAAGAATAGTTACATGAAATAGTTACTATGCTACCAAATAGAACACTAAGAATAGTAATATGAATTAGATATTAATACTACGAAATAGAGAGACGGTTGGAAATTTATTTTTCAAATTTTAAACTGTCTTTTTATTTGGTAGTATAACATCTATTTCATATTATTATTCAATACATAAATATTTAAACAGTTTTTTTTTAACAAAACATAATCAGCAGGTATCTTAATTTTTGTGTTAACAAAATGTATGTTAAAATAACTTTGTTGGTATTACTTTATTAATAAAGTGTTATCAACAAAGTTGTTCGTTTTATTTGAATTATTCAAAATGTATAACGAAGTGAAAGCCTCCACAATTACTTATTTTTTAAATTAGCTATTGTTGGTTTTCTTCTTACTTGATCTTGCCAGAACAGAATATTCGCAAAAAATAGTATCACACACAGATTAATTGAATGAAAAGATAACGTTATTATTGAAAACAAATCATCGTGAAGAGGGTAGTTGCGACCGTTACTACGTCTTACACTTATTTTTTTTAATTCAGTATAATTCATCGAGTGTTTTAAGATGTTGCAATAAATAAAATAAATCCTACCTTAAAACTCTTCCGGTGTCCAGATATGTCCAAACTAGAATCTTCAGAACGTGGTAGTGTAACAAGTCCATGGCGATAACAACCCTCCTGAATGAGTGTATGTATACGAGGGTCGGCGGATAGATAGAGGAGGGAAGCTCCCGGTCGCCTTCACATCAGCAACCTGACTGATTCAACACACGACCACTCAATTCCCAGTTTCTAGTTCCAATCCTGCGGCGCCTGCCCGTTTTATCCCTCAGGTGAATTCCACCCCCTCTCGCCCTCCTACCTATTCACCCTATTCCCTCATCCAGCCATCTCCCCCCACCTCACTATCCCCGTTGCACACAAACAGACACACACACACACACCACGCAAAATTAAACGTCCAACATTTAACATCGTATTAAATACTTATTACTGTTTAGTGCACTTGGTACGATTTATTAATGGTCAATTGTGACAAATTAATAACTGTAAACTGGCGACCTTGGGAAATGATTTCCGCTGATATTAATTTCCCTAAGGGAAATGCATTGCGCAGTTAATCTTAGAATAAACAGCTTGGCATGATTTGTAACACTAAACAAACATTTTCTAAAATCGTTATGGAATTAATTTTTCAACGGAGATAAGTATTGTGAATTCATTTTTTCTGTCTTAGTTCACGGCGCAAGTTATTTTATCATGAAGTCATTGAATAAATAACATCTAAAAATGGGTAACAAATCTCTAATCGAACCATGTAATCCTTTAATAAAAAAAAAACATGTTGAAGGTAGTTTTTCATAATTAACTGAATTGAAAAATTTAAAAACCATGTGCATATAAATGGTATTAAAATATATACAAAAAAATCACGACTCGAGTTTAGATGTGTTACTATCATGATATATTGATATATTGATATATTGATAATTCTTACGTTATATATAATTTTTTGCAGAAATTATCTGTGGTTAAAATTTGGTGAATTTTTCAATTCAGTTTAATTATGAAATACTACGTTGTAACCGTGGCAAACATTACGAACAAATTAAAAATTATGAACGCTTTCCTCAGTATTTATTAGGGATTGGCGATATTTCACGTAACTGTGATTTTTCACTGGGATTGAAAAATCACAGGTCATTACTGTTACTAATAGGCGAATTTCACTGCTACTTAAAATCACTGCTACTTAAAATCACTGCTACTTAAAATCACTGCTACTTAAAATCACTGCTACTTAATATCACTGTTACTTAAAGTCACTGCCATTTAAACTATGACAAACTGTAATTGCTACTTAAACTGTAACTTAAAACATAATTGTAAGAAGACAGTACAAGGTGGCATTTCTAAATGTTATTTAATATTCATTACTTTATTCTCCCATTTGTGCAGGGTATTGTATTTAAATTTTGAATAAATATTTAAAAGACAAATGTTTATAAAATTCCATAGTATAAAATGAAATAAATTACAACTTATGTAATTAATTCATTGAGATTTTCTGAAAACGAAAAAAATATCTTGCCCGGCATGGAATTGAACCATAAATTTGCTGTGATCGAAAGTGATGAGTAGACGTAACAAACCCAAAATGACTTAAAATTCATTTTAATTTAAGATTCAGTGCAAATATCTAATCATACATTTTAAAATAATACCACGAAACTAATTTTGAAATTGCAAACTTCATGAACTGAAAAAAAAAAATAAAAACAATTTACCAAACTGCGAAAATCTCTAAATGCTCATTGTTCAGGTGCTCAAAAAATTAAAACAAAAATCTTCAAAAATCCAAATCTCTTTATGGAATTTTGTCTGAGCATTTTATTTTTTTCTCTGCGAAGTTTTCGTTCAGGTGCTCAAAAAATTAAAACTAAAATTTTCAATAATTCATATCTCCATTAAAAACTGTGGATTTTACAAAGACCAAATTGATTTTGAATAAGCGATACTTCGGCCATTGAGGATATTTTTTTATGGAATTTTGTCTGCGCGTTTTATATTTTTTCTGCGATGTTTTTATTAAAGTGCTCAAAAAAATAAAACAAAAACTTTCAAAAATCCACATCTCCATTAAAAACTGTTGAATTTGCAAATACCAAATTAATTTTGAATAAGCAATATTTTGACCATTAAGGATATTGTTTTAAGGATTTTTTTCTATGCGTTTTATATTTTTTCTGCGATGTTTTCATTCAAGTGCTCAATAAAATAAAACAAAATTTTTTTGAAAATTGTTGAATTTACAAAAACCAAAGAGATTTTGAATTAGTTATACTTCGGCCATTGAGGATGATTTTTTATGGAATTTTGTCTGCACGTTTTATATTTTTTCTGCAATGTTTTCATTCAAGTGCTCAAAAGTATAAAACAAAAATTTTTAAACATTCATATCTATATTAAAAATTGTTGAATTTCCGAAAACTAAAGAGATTTTAAATAAGCTATACTTCGGCCATTGAGGATGATTTTTTATGAAATTTTGTCTGCGCGTTTTATATTTTTTCTGCGATGTTTTCGAGCAAGTGCTCAAAAAAACAAAACAAAAATCTTAAAACATTCATATCTCTATTAAAAATTGTTGAATTTCCAAAAACCAAAGAGATTTTAAATAAGCTATACTTCGGCCATTGAGGATGATTTTTTATGGAATTTTGTCTGCGCGTTTTATATTTTTTCTGCGATGTTTTCATGCAAGTGCTCAAAAAAATAAAACTAAAATTTTCAAAAATCCATATTTCCATCAAAATTTGTTGAATTTACACAAATCAAAATATTTTTGAATAAGCGATACTTTGACCATTGAGGATATTGTTTTAAGGAATTTTTTCTACGCGTTTTATATTTTTTTTTCTGCGATGTTTTCATTCAAGTGCTCAAAAAAATAAAACAAAATCTTCAAAAATCCATATCTCTATTGAAAATTGTTGGATTTACAAAAACTAAAGAGATTTTGAATTAGCCATACTTCAGCCACTGAGGATCTTTTTTTATGGAATTTTGTCTGCGCGTTTTATATTTTTTCTGCGATGTTTCCAAAAAAATAAAACTAAAATTTTCAAAAATTCATATCTCCATTAAAAATTGTTGAATTTACAAAAAAAGTTTTTTTAAGGAATTTTTTATACGTGCTTTATATTTTTTCTCTGCCACGTTTTTATTCAAGTGCTTAAAAAATTAAAAAGAAACTTTTCAAAAATCCATATCTGTATTGAAAATTGTTGGATTTACAAAAACCGAATTGATTTTGAATTAGCGATACTTCGGCCATTGAGGATGATTTCATGTGGAAGTTTGCTTGCATTTTTATATTTTTTTCTGCGATGTTTTTGGCCAAGCGCGCAAAAAATTAAACGAAAATTTTCAAAAATCCATATCTTCTTTGGGTAATGATTTTATTTTAAAATAATCCTTCGAGAACAGAGCACATGATTTTTCAAAAGATGCGTTTTTTCAGAGGTAAATCAAAAATAGGAAAACATTTGCCACATACCTAAAACTTTCCAAGTTTTCAAATTTACTGAACAAACATTCTGTTTTTTTTGCAAAAATCTCCAAATACTTCGCGAATTTTGAACTGAATCAAGGATAGTCGTATATTTATTTGGTATAGCAATAATATAGCCAAAATATTACCTTCAGTCACAGGTATAATATCAAAAGGAACAACAGTTGGATAAATATTAGCATAATCATCACAGTTTAAAATCACTGATATTAGAAAGTAGCAATCACAGGTAGCAACGTGATTCAAAAGTAGCAGTTTTGCCCATCTCTAGTATTTACATATAGATTTATTTTATTTACATACAAAAGAAGCAAACAATATCCAAACTAGATAAGCCACATACAATAATAATTGTCTATTATTATTTTGTTTTATTTGTTTATCACGTGTGAAAGTTTACACAGACATTATATTTTCTATGGACGTTAAAAAATATTTCATATTTAAGATTTTTGTTTGAAGAATTTTAATTCCATAAATATTATCAATGATTGCTGTGAGAAACATTAGAATTATTAGATTATCACGTCACGTCAGTTTTAACTATATTCATGTTTACTGGTAGTGTAAAGTTGGCAGTCAAGAATAAGCAGCAGGTTAGCGACGGCAACGAGTGAACTGGTACTCCCCCAGAGCCCTAGATATAAAAGAGGCCGCGCAGCCACACTCAATTTGTTGCCAGTGAAGGAGATGTACGAGAAAGCGCTTCTATAAGTGCTAATCGTAGCAAAAGTAGCTCCGTAAATAAAATTAGTAGTGTTCAACCGACTATACATTTTAATAATGATATAAATTGTGAAATACATGTAAACGTTAATAAATGAAACCGGTTCTAACATGATTATGATCTAGAAGTTTATCACTAGTTTCGCTCTAATGGGGCGTGAAAAGTGTTTTCCGCACGTTACCATGACGGCAGGATCCCATACCGATTGCAAATTAAATTTCAACCACGAATCCGGCGCCTCCACCATTTTCGCATTTATTAAATTTCTAAATGAACTGAAAATTTGTAAAAAATCACAATAAATCAAATAGCAATAGTCATGCAATAGTAACAACAGTAAGCTTTTAAATAATGATTTACCTGGATTTTTCAATAAGACATTAAAAAATAATCAAAAGCCATTGTTTGGTGTAGTTTAGAATTAATATTTTTAGTTATAAACGTTATAACGGGCTTTGTTTGTAATAATATACATTAAAAGGGACATTTATTTTTTATTTTTAAAAATACAAAAGTTATTGTTAAGCGTAGTTTAAGATCAACATTTTTAGCCACAAATGCTCAAACGGGTTGTATCTTTAATATTAGATAATAATAGAAGTGCACATACTTTTTATTTTCGTTTAAATATTTTTTTTACCTTAGCACCATGGGCGTCCGCAGGTGGGGGCAACGGGGGGCAGCTGTCCCATCCTGGAAAATTAATTTATTAAAGTAAAGTAATATTTTATGTACTAAACTTGTATGTAGTCGGTAAATGTATACTTTAACAATCACCTCAAAATTAAAAATTATAACAAAAAGTGCGTTTCGCGTTATGTTCGATGAATCCGAAAAAAGTTGACGTACATCAACGAGCGAGCACGGTTCCACCCGACGCGCATTATACAGTGTGATCGAATAAAAGTGAGTCAAAGTTGACCATGAACCAAAATCCCTAAACTTATTGGCAAGTGTCAAGCTGGCGTATATTGATATTTTCAAATTTAAGAACTAAGAAAAGACATTCGGCGGCTTTTTGTTCATGACCTGCTTTGACTAATTTTTTATTCGAACTCGCTGTATTATTACTGTACATTTTAGTAGAAATTAACAATTTTGGACAGTTGTAAATTGTTATTTTTGGCAGTTGAAAATTTACTTTTTACTGCCAACGTGCCATTTGTGATGATAGAAATGTGCGATTTTTGACAGTTGTCATTTTTAGCAGTTGAATTTCCTTTTTTCTTTTTATATCAAAAAATGAAATTTTTTATTGTAAAAATCCACAATTTTTGGATGTTACTAATTTCTTTATTTACTGTTGAATCGTAACGTTTGTGGTGGCAGAAACGCAGCATTTTTGACAATTTGTAATTGTTACTTTTGACAATTGGAAATTTCCTTTTTTTAATATTGAAAAATGCTGTTAGTGATTTTAGTAGAAATGCTCAAATTTTGGCAGTTAAAAAATTTTGGCATTTGGAATTTTTCTTTTTATTCATTATTTTATTTAATTTACTTAATGCGTTCTGCAATAAGTAAGGTTGTTTCTAATTTGATTAAAATGAAACCGTTTTCAGAAATGAGCAATTTTTGACAGTCCTGAATAGTTATTTTTGGCAATGGAAATTTCTTTTTTACTGCCAACGTGCCATTTGTGATGATAGATATGTGCGATTTTTGACAGTTCGAAATTGTCATTTTTAGCAGTTGAAATTTTCTTTTTTTTTAATATCAAAAAATTCCGGTTTTCATAGTAAAATTCCACAATTCTCGGCAGCTGCCTATTTCCATATTTACCGCTAAATCGTGCCGTTTGTGATGGCAAAAATGCAGAATTTTTGACAATTCAAAATTGTCATTTTTAACGGTTAAAAATGTATCTTTTTACTATTGAAAAATGCAGTTTCTGACAGTATAATAGCACAATGCAATAGAAATGCTTAAATTTTGACAGTCTAACATTTTTGGCATTTGGAAATTTTCTTTTTATTGTTGAAACCTGCCGTTTTTAGCAATGAACAATTTTTGACAGTATTGAATAGTTATTTTCAGCAATTGAAAATTTCCTTTTTACTGCTAAATGCCATTTGTGATAGTAGTGCTAATTCTGACAGTTCGAAATTGTCATTTTTAACAGTTGAAATTGACTTATTTTTTTAATATCAAAAAATGCCGTCTTTGGTAGTAAAAAACCATAATTTTTGGCAGCTGCAAATTTCTCTATTTACCGTTAAATCGTGCCGTTTGTGGTGGCAGAAATGCAGAATTTTTGACAATTCGAAATTATCATTTTTGACGGTTAAAAATGTATCTTTTTACGATTGAAAAATGTCGTTTCTGAGAGTAGAATTGCACAATTTTTGACAATTTGTAATTGTTACTTTTGGCCGTTGGAAATTTCCCTTTTTTAATACAAAAAATTGCCGATAGTGATAGTAGAAATGCTCAAATTTTTACAGTTAAACATTTTGGCATTTGGAAATTTTCTATTTATTGTGGAAATTTTCCGGTTTTCAGTAATGAGCAATTTTTGACAGTACTGAATAGTTATTTTCAGCAATTGAAAATTTCATTTTTACTGCTAACGTGCCATTTGTGCTTACTAGCACTACTGTGTGATTTTTGACAGTTCGAATCTGCCAGTTGAAATTTTCTTTTTTTTTAACATAAAAAATACCGTCTTTTGTAGTAAAAAAACACAATTTCTAGCTGCTGCAAATTTTTTTATTTACCATTGAATCGTGCCGTTTATAGTGGCAGAAATGCAGAATTTTTGATAATTCGAAATTGTCATTTTCTTTTTTTTTTAATATCAAAAAATGCCATATTTGATATTAAAAATCCCCAATTTTTGACAGCTGCAAATTTCCTAATGTGCTGTTTGTGGTGGTACAAATGCAGAATTTTTAATAATACAAAAATGACAATTTTCTTTTTTAATATCAAAAGTGCCGTTTTTGATTATAAAATACACAATTTTTGGCAGCTGCTAATTTCTTTATTTACCGTTGAATGGTGCCGTTTATAGTGGCAAAAATGCAGAATTTTTGATAATTCGAAATTGTCATTTTCTTTTTTTTCAGATCAAAAAATGCCACATTTGATATTAAAAATCCACAATTTTTGACAGCTGCAAATTTCTTAATATGCCGTTTGCGGTGGCAAAAATGCAGAATTTTTGACAATTCGAAATTGTCATTGTTAGCGGTTATTTATTCGAAATTTTTGTATGACAGTTTTGACCCCCCCTGGAAAAATATCTGCGGACGCTCATGCTTAGCACTATCATGAAATATGACCTAATTTCAAAATATCTAAAGTGATCGTTAGGCTTGGTTTAGAATCGATATTTTTGGCTGAAAATATTCTAAAGGACTTTAATTGTAATACTAAATAATGAACATATTTTGATTTTTGAATAAATAATTTTGCTAAGAGTTTAATTTTTGTTTTGTTTCTTTGTTATGTACGGTGTAAATTGTTAATTTGTACTTTGAGTTTATTTTAATTTTAAGTTTATCTCAATTTCAAGATTATTTGAATTGTAAGTTTATTTTAATGTTATGTTTATTTGAATTTTAGGTTTATTATTATATTTCTCTGTAAACAAATTTTAAATATCTTGAGAAATAAATGATTATTATTATTATTATTATTATTATTACTTACAGCATATGTGAAAAATTGACTAATAAAAAAAAAATCAATTTTCAGGCGTAGTTTAGAATCGGCTTTTTTGTCACAAATGTTCTAACGGGTTTCGTTTATAATATTAAACAATAAAAAAAGGACGCACATATTTTTCATTTTTGATTAAATAATTTTTTATCTTAGCACTATTATGAAATACGGCCTATTTCGTAAAATATCCAAAATGCTTGTTAGGCGTTGTTCAAAATCGATATTTTTGGCCAAAAGTATTCTAAAGAGCTTTGTTTATAATATTAAATAATAAAAAAGGACACATAATTTTCATTATTGATTAAATCATTTTTTTAACTTAGCACTATTATAAAATATCTGTTTCAAAATAACTGAAGTAATTGTTAGGCATGGTTTAGAATCGATATTTTTGGCTGAAAATGTTCTAAATGACTTTACTTGTAATACTAAATAATGAAGAAAAGTTCACATATTTTTCATTTTTAGTTAAATATTTTTTTACTTACAGCACATTTAACTATTAAATTAACTATTTAAGCTTCAATTTTAAAAATGGTGTTTGTTAGCGCTTTGGGCTGAAGGGTGCGGGGTTGAAAATTACATCTCTAGATGACAATTACGAAATAAAAATCGACCTGTACGAGCACTTTTTTGCAATATATTTATCGACGATTTTATGGAATTTATTCATTACTTTCGGGAAACCCCGTATATCTGATTTCACATCAAAATAATGTCAAACATCTAGCTGTGTACAAAACGACAACATTCCAAACTTGAACCAGAAAAACGAAAAATGCATTCAACAATTGAAAAATAATTTGAAAAATATATCAATTGAGTAAACTCGAATAGCGAATAGCTCAAAATTCAGAAAAAAGACAATTCATGTCTGATTTCACGTAAATGAGTGCCATGGTCCAGCTGTTAACAAAACGGCAACATTCCAAACTTGAATTACGATAAAATGTGTAAAAAATTATTATTGAAAAAATTTGCTTAAAAAGCTCAAAATTCATAAAAGAATATATTTCTGATTCCACGTTAAAGCAATTGCAATAAACTAGCTATGTACAAAACGGCAATATACCAAACTTTTTCTGGGAAAACGAAAAATGCATTAAATAATTTGGAAAATTGTGAAAACTATATCAATGATGCAACTGTTTGAAAAGCTCAAAATTCATAAAAAAACAATACATTTTGTATTTTACGAAAAAAATTGCCATAATCTAGCCGAGTACAAAACAACAACATTCCAAACTTGAATGAATATGACGAACGATATTAAAAAAAGATACAAAATTGTCTCAAAAGCTCAAAATCTATAAAAATAATATATTTCTGATTAAGCCTAAAAACAATTGTCATAATCTAGCTATATAAAAAACGACAACATTCCAAACATGAATTAGGAAAACGAAATATGCATTTGGAAAAATGTGAAAAATATATGAATAGAGTGAACTGTGCGAAGAGCTCACAATCCATAAAAAATAATACATTTCTGATTCCTCGTAAAAACAATTGCCCACAAACCAAGCAAATTTGAACTGGCATTACGAAAAGTTTATTATTGATAAAAGAATCAATCAGAACCAAATTTGGAAAGCATGTTAATGTGTCAATAAAATATGAATTTTTATTTTTAAATTTCCAATATTTTTTTCAACTGAATGAACGGTGACTATTTTTTTTGTTAGAAAAAAGGTTTATCTTTTTAAACAGTTATTTATTATTTTTGTATTTTCCTCCAAATTTGTTGTATTTTATTTTGAACACTTTATTGAAATAAAAAAATAATCAATTTGGAAGTTTTTTATTCCGTGAGATCATTCAATGTTTTTTTAGTTAATCGAATATAATCATTCTTTATGATTCATACTTACGACAAAAAACTACAAAGTATTGCAAATAGCACATTTTTTTACATAAAAATCTATAATTTTACTGAATGTTCTTTTTCCGCTTAGCTTGTGATTCTTCTTCTTGTGCCTTTTTATTTTAATTTTGCACCGTTAAAAATGTAGCAATATACTTTAGGACATTTTCTAGGAAACGGGTAAATTTTAGGCGTAGCGTTTTATTGAGGATATTAGCTAACCCAAGCGAATTTTCTACGTTTGCAATAATAAGAACAAAATTCACGATTATAATACTTTTCCGTACTTCGTAACGGAGAAAGTAAAATATTATAAAGTGTTTATAGCTCATGATTACTTTAATTTTGTTGTTTGTTTATTCGTAATGTTAAATACTATTTAAATGTCGACCATGCAAATCCAAATGAAAGTTATGATTTTTTAAAATAATATTTTAATTCTGCCCGCGTGTGTGTAGCGATAACTGAAAAAAAATTATACATTTTTTATAGTTCATGGTTACCGAAATTTGATTAATGTTATTTATTCGTAATATTAAATACCACAGAGCTCCAAATGGAACTTATGTTTTTTTTTTAATAATACTTTAATTATATGCAAACAATACATATTCAGACGAGTTTTATTGTTTGAATTATTTAATAACAGGACTGCAGAAAAATATGAATTAAAATTTATTTAATGAATCTTTTCATTATTATAAGTTTATTTCTAAAAAATAAATCCAATTAAAAAAGTAATGGAGGAGGTGTCGGACAAATTCGTAGGAGAAAATTGTAGGCAAACTTTTCGCCAGTAAAATTATAATGTATTTCACAAGCACAATTATTTAGTCCAATAAAGCCTTATATACTCGATATCACCTCCGAAATTTTAAAATTTATGCACGTATCTCTTCTCCTGTTCCACCACTTTCTCTATTGTGCACAAGCGGGACGATAAAACACCCCCACCCACCAAACTGTGGGTTGTCTCGTTTTTTTTTTTTACATTTTACGTCTCCCGCGCTCTTCGGTATATAGGTTTATTAGGAGCCATGCGCCATGACCTGCGATGATAAATGCCATCTGTCCAGACCAAACCATCCAACAATTCCATCTGCGGAGATTTGTGTAAACGATGCGCCCAGTAATGAGCCGCCGAGGCCCCCGCAGAGATGTGTACAGGTATATATACGAGTACGGCCTAATGGGCCCACTAATCAAAATCCACGTTTAAGGGCCAGTCTTGAGCAGAAGTGGATGGATATTTACCGGCCGAAAACATACACGAAATACTTCCGGATTTAATTAGTAAACCGTCTGTGCTGCAACCGTCACGTGCCGCATCGAGATATGTATGTAATTGCACACGGCGATGTCATACATACAAATGCCCTCTTGGATTGTTACCCATTATGCCGGATAGAGAGGGTTGTGCAAAGCGGCCCTTAAAAATTTAATCGGATTTCTTGGAAAATTGCTCCTCGTAACAATATTAAGAATGGTATCTATTGTTTGGAATTTACTATAAACTTAAATTAATAATAGTATTGAGTATGGTGAATTATAAGTGCGGTGGAAATGGTGGATGCGCCGGGATCAGCTTACGATTGAGTATTGAGCGAATTGTTTATGAATTATTAGATGTTTCGAGAATTATTAACTGTTGTAAAATAAGTACATTTAGACGGGTATTAGGAGGGATTAAAGCAAACATTGTAGATACTATCAAATATTAGTTGTACAATGGGAAATACTTAATAATCTTCACACATTAAGGCAGTTAATAAATATAAAAAAAAATTAAATGAAACAATTTTCTATGCGATACACCACTAAATATTATTGATATTTATATTACAATCGACTGTAATTTCAATTCTTTCGAGGAAGGTGGAAAAAATTGCCTAAAAATGAGGTCCCACATAGTAACATTCGCAACGATCATGTTCTTTGGGATTTAGTCATATAGTACATTTTATTATCTGTTGATGCGATGCACGTGTGTGTGTGTGCATTACGAATAAGATCATTTAAAATTTGTAATTGCATGCACAAACCATCACAGGTATTTTCCGATCATTTTCTTAACATATATTAACCAATCAAATCGTTCCATTCTACAGGTGTCACGACATTTTTGATAATCGATAATTCTGTGAGTAACTTTCAAGGCAAGTTATATTAAATGATTAATATTGATTCCTATGACGACCATCAACAAACTTGTGTAATTTCATTAAAACATCAAAAATATCTAAAAACATAATAATAATAAATCTGATCGAATACTTTTTGTACTTAGGAATTGACAGTCATTCCTCAAATTGTTAGTGATCGTATTAGTTTGGCAGAAAAATTCTCCAGATTCGCTGTCGGATTGTTTTACTTGACAAACCAATTCTCATTGTCACTGCAACAGTCATCGTAATATCAATTCCTAAGTACTGAGAATATTACTACAGAATAATTTTATTTAAAAATTCTCTCAAAAAAGCGTTGATAATATTTGGACTTTAAACTGTCTTTTGATTTTGTAGTATTAGTATTAGTTTGTACTACCATAATAGTATCCTTAATTTTACGATTGAACCTACATAGTCTTACATGTTTAAAGTATTAGAGTTCTGACTTTACTAACTAACGATTGAACCTACATAGTCTTACATGTTTAAAGTATTAGAGTTCTGACTTTACTAACTAACGATTGAACCTACATAGTCTTACATGTTTAAAGTATTAGAGTTCTGACTTTACTAACTACTAACTAAATGCCTTTACACGATATATGCCTTTACACGATATAAACTTTGCAACTACATTTATATTATACAGAGTGTGTAAAAAGTCCCGGATCAGTCAATTATTTCGGAAATTGTGCACAATACAAAAAAGCTTCCAATATAAAAGTTGTAGGACTTGAAGCAATTAAGCTAGAACTCTTGCAATTATACAGGGTGTCCCAAAAAGTCGTGGTAAACAAAACTTCCGTTTTTTTAAATGGAATGACCCTCCATCGCATTTCCTGATTCCTCTAAACATTATAAACAACAATTATTTAACATATCATATGGCTAAACTCATTAGTTTCAGAAATAAAAAAATATTTAATAGCACGAATGCTATAGGAATGATATTACCAACATTTTGCATTGTTTCCAGTCGAATCAAAATGTTCCATGTTATACCTTAAAAAAACATTGAATCTGTGTTAAATGCACCTCACTCAAGAATTATTCAACTAAATTATTAAATATTTACATTAAAATTAACCATAACTTTAAAACAGCAGTAAAAATTAATAAGAATAACCTATAATAAAAAATTGAGTGTATGAGGTTATTTAATTAAATGATGAAAATGTCCTCCTCCTACAGTTTGACAATGGGCTAGGTTATAATAAAATTTGTCGATGACGTTTTGTAACATTTCCTGGTTGATAGATGCACATTCGTCAATAATTCTTCTCCTCAATTCGTTCAGATCTGCAGGTTTTGTCGAAAACACTTTATTTTTCAGGTGTCCCCAAAGAAAATAATCAAGGGGCGTTAAGTCTGGCGACCTAGCGGGCCATTCTATGGGGCCTCTTCGCCCTATCCACCGGTTAGGAAAAGTGTTGTTTAAATAAACTCTAACAACTTGCCCAAAATGAGGAGGAGCTCCATCCTGCTGAAACCACGTATGGCGTAATAGTGGTCCTACAGCATTCGTTATTGCTGGTACAATTTCATTTTGCAGCATGTGAAGATACATTTCGGCATTCAAATTCCCCTCTATGAAGAAAGGTCCCACTAATCTGTTGCCAATAATGCCAGCCCAGACATTTACTTTCTGGGGGTGTTGAGTATGTGTTTCACTCATCCAATGTGGATTCTGATCAGCCCAGTAACGAAATTATGTCGATTCAAAGTCCCGTTCAACATAAAAGTTGCCTCATCCGAAAAAAATTGATTTAAAAAATTGTTGTTTTCTTAATGTTTTTGCATCATTACTTCGCAAAACTCCAATCTACGATCGAAATCATCTTCTGTAAATTCCTGGACAAGATTTATTTTATATGGGTGAAAATTACTGGTTTTCAAAATATTTTCAATTGATTTAAAGCAAACATCAACTTGGGTAGCAGCTTTCCTCAGTGATAAATGTGGATCCTGAACAAAATGTAGTAATGTATTCAATTTTTTTTCATCAGTTGTTGCCGACTTTGGTCTTCCTGAACGAACTTTATCACTGCAAGACCCAGTTTCCTGAAATCTTTGAACTGTGCTCACAACTGTAGATTTTGATATGGGCCGTCGGTTTGGAAAAGTAGTATTAAATAATTCCTTTGTTTCGCTAACTGTTCTTTGTCGGTCTCCAAAACCTCTCATCATTAATAAAGTTATACGTTCCCTTTCGCTAAGAGACATTTTCAGACTTTTCTAATTTGACAGTGACGCAAAACATTCTGGTACCAGCTTGTCAAAATGCAAAATGTAAATAATATCGTTTATCGCCAATCGGCACTAAACACATAGCTATATGTCTTTCAATTCAAATTATTTCTGAAACTGATCGGTTTAGCCATATGATATGTTAAATAATTTTTGTTTATAATGTTTAGCGGAATCAGGAAATGCGATTTAAAAAGGGTCATTCCATTAAAAAAAAAACAGAAGTTTTGTTTACCACGACTTTTTGGGACACCCTGTATAATTGCAAGAGTTCTAGCTTGATAGATTGCTTCAAGTCCTACAACTTTTATATTGGAAGCTTTTTTGTAGGGTGCACAATTTCCGAAATAATTGACTGATCCGGGACTTTTTACACACTCTGTATAAAACCTAGAATGGATTGAATCAAAAATAACCGAGCAAAAAATTTAAGTGGCCTTATGCCACTCTAGAGCCAGAAAAAAAATCCTTATTTTAGGAATTCACGGAAACAAAATAGTGAAATAAATTGAAAGTCTGTTTGAAGGTCTTGAATATACAACTAATCTATTAACCAAATTTTTTTTTTATAATTGGGTATTCAAAAATGAGGATGTACAGAATCGCCTTTATTTTGTGTGTCCGCGGGCGAAAACTCCCACAATTTTCAATCTGGAACAAAATAGTAAATTTTATTTTAATCTGTAAGTAAGCAGTTCAAGTACGTAGCATTTTGTCAACATATTGATTTTTCCCAAAATGCCACACGTTTGGAAAATAAATACAATTTGTAAGCGAATAATCGTTGAAAAATTGTTAATTACAAAGAAACCATGCAACATAAGAAAAAAAGTCCTACTCAATTATGCGAAGAATGTACTTTTAAAGCTGCAGATAAAATTTTAGATCAATTGATGAAGATTAATTTCTGACCCGTTCGGGCCTCTTTTGCTGCTTTAGAAAGTGATCGCTCCGAAAGTTTGATGAGCATCCATATAAAGTTTTACCGACTGGAAGTTAGCCATAAATTTCAGCCACCTTTAGTAAATTGCGAAATAATCTCTACTAATTTACAGATGCAAATAACATATTCTAAAAGTAATACCCCTTACCTTTGTGTTAAAAAAATGGTGATATGTTTATTAGACTGTGCCAAAAAATCGATATTTTTTGATTTCGCTCTTCTAGAATTTCATTCCCCGTTCAAATTCATTCGGGTTCCCAAAATTTGAAGCAAATCGGTCAATATTTCGAGGTGCATCAAGCCAAAAACTTGTTTTTTGAAATCTTTTCTTAATTTTTTAGAGGTTTCATGTCACTGTTCTAAAATAACGGGATGTTTGACACTTGGGACACATTAATACATTCGAACACAAAGTATTTAATGCGTTTTAGTCGCCAAATCCACTTTCGGATGGATATATTGACAAAAACAACCATTTTTAAGGCCTTAAAACCTTAATTTCAAATTTCAACTTCAATAACTTCATATTTTTAGGTTAGCGTTGCATCATATGCGCTTTAACGCAGTCTTGTATCACGTATCATTAATTGAATTGATAATTTATCACATAATAATGGATGCGATAACAGAAAATCGATAATTAATGGGGTAGCTTGACATTACAACAATGTTTTGCATTGTCATAATCAATAACAGAAAAACGGTAATTAGGTGAGTAGCTTTTAAGGTTATAAAAACATGATGTTCATGACGTTACGTCACTGTCATTAAGTTTTAATAATTACTCGTGTAGCAAACCAAACTATTCAGCTTGTAATAAACCATAACTTTTCCTGATCCTTGCTATTATTTCATTCGATAAATTATCTACCCAAATATACCGCGAGCTTGGATGAATTATCAAAAACACATTTTTTTCGTACCTTTTACCTTTTAGTAATTCATCTCGACATAACATTTGTTGTCTGGTTATTAACCGAGAGCTTCAGCTCATTGTCTCGTTAAATTACTAGGTAACAAGGTACTCAAAAAACGATTTTTTGATAATAAACCTTGATCTAGGTATATTACTACCGATAATTTAAGAGAAAATCGCCCATCAGTTATGATAATCCCTACTCGATTGAAAAAAACTCACCACATGCAGAAAATGGCTAAATTCAGAGTGCCATAATTCGGTTGCGTTTAGTCGAAATTGAATTAATCTTCAAGTTCTAAAAAAGTTAGAATCATTTCTTTAATGCAGGGGTGTCAACTCAATTAAAACACGGGCCATTTGGTGTACAGGCCAGATTTAAGCGGGCCACATAACATTTTCAAATTTTGTAAAATTTATATTTTGAATTGAGGATTCAGTAATATGAATATGGATAGGATAATTATAATATAATATAATTGCTTTTAGATTAATAGATGAATCAAATATTTTACAGGTACAAAAATGTGCACGTGTTTACTCATCTATCTCGCTATCTTCTTCATAATAATCTTTTGTATTTTCATTTATTCTCGAAGCATCGAGAGCCACAAACATTATCTCGAGGGCCACATGCGGCCCGCGAGCCGCCTGTTTGACAACCCTGCTTTATGAGATTCTAGTTAATGAAATACGAAATCCTTTCCACCCTTCCCACCCGCTAAGAAAAAATGTCAAAAAATGTCCAAATTTAATAGCTCGTACGCAGTGCCAAAAAAATTGTGGAAAAACAGGGCAATAAATTCCAATCATTTTCTTCTAAATATCATCAAAATTTGAGTTTCTGTGATCATTTGGAGCGAATTTATGAATTTTTCCCAAAAAGTTGCATTTTGAAAATTTTTGGCCACAACTTGGCCAATTTTGCACCAAAATCAACTAATCGTGTTTGAATGTATTAATGTGTCCCAAGTGTCAAACATCCCATTAGTATAGAACAGCGACATGGAACCTCTCAACAATTGAGGAAAAACTAAAAAAACACGTTTTTGGCTTGATGCACCTCTAAATATTGACCGATTTGCTTCAAATTTTGGGAACCCGAATTAATTTAAACGGGGAATTATATTCTAGAAGAAGAGCGAAATAAAAAAAATATCGATTTTTTTGGCACAGTCTAATGTGCTTAATAAAAATTATGAAAAATAAAAAAAAATAAGAAAATTACTTGTCAATTGACCTTGACTATTTCAAAATTATTTGAGACAAAATAGTGCAAATAAACTCCTATATTACTTTTTCTTCCGTCAAACAGTATCGAAGTATCGTAAGCCAAAATATTAAAAAAACTTACAAAGTTTCTCCTTGAATATCTCAAAACATACAGAACAAATAGAAAAATGATTCAGATGAAAGTTATTTAAATGAATCAGCAGAAGAAGCTAGTGTGATAAAAAATTGCAGTTTTTATTTAAAAAAATAAGTTGACCTTGGTTTGAACTTATTTTATATTAAAATACCAATTTGGGACTTCAACAGTTTCTGTGTAAGAAACGATTCAAGCATTTTCATAATTACCCTAAGGAAGGTAGGAATATTGATGTTATTGTAGTAACGTTATAGGGTCTCGGTATGCAAACCATTATGCCCTGTATTTGCTCAGTGGAAAAATATCTTAACCAAAGTTTGATGGATTTTGTGGGGTAAATATTTAGAATAGAACGGAAGTTGCTGTCCTGGTCACACAAATACCGCCTCTGAATGCGCTATCTCAAACCTTAAAACTTATGTTTGAAATACTTTTTTCTAAAATGCATTGTTCGTGAAATTTTCGAACAATTTCTTTTTAACGCAAAAGTGGGGACTAAACCTTTCAGAATGTCTTGTTGGCGTTACCTAGAATATTTCTATATAGAGCTTAAATCGAAAACCTGGGGACCTTCTCAATTAAAAAAAAACCGTCTCACATTGTAAGGTATGAGCGACAGAATTTTGTTTCGGAGTTGGCAGTGCCTGAGAGAGAGAAACATAGCAGTCATGTTTGAGATTAATTCATTTTTTAAATCTAAGTCAATTGAACTAATCTAATCTCATGACGTAATAATATGCGACATACCTCATTTATCTCATAGCCAACACTAAAACAAAATTTTGTGGCTCACACGATAGTATTTATTACAGGTCATAATGCCTTTAGATCCTATTGTGGAAAATATGGTAGAGGAAAACGCGAAACTGCCAGCATTGTTGGTACAAAATATATACCAGTGCTATGAGAAGAGTTGCGAAAGCGCAACATCTTCTTCGGTTTTGCTGTGAGATCAACTCCAAGAAGTTAAAGATTTTAAATTTGAAATGAACAACCCGTTAGAAGAAGGCTGCTGAATTATCTTGAAGAATGACTACAGGTCATTGTAACGAAAGCATCGAATTCCAACATTGTATTTTGGCATAGAATGATGGTGACTGGAGCAAGTTACTGTTTTCAGGTGAGTTGCGGTTTTGCCTTATAGTTTGAATTGAGAAGGGACTTCCATTTGGCGATGGGTCGGTTATGGTTTCAGCAAGAAACTCTTCACAGACACGCACAGAGTTGATTTGATTTTCTTACAGAATGGCTCCCTGACAGCTAACACGTACATTACTGAATTTCTAAACGATCATGTTATAAAGGATGGGCCATTACAAGGAATCTTTTTAAAATCTTAATAAAACACAAACGGCTAGATGGAATTTCATGATCTTGCATTTATTTTGTAGCCACGAATATCCGGTTATACATGGAATATGACATCAGTCAAATGGCTGCCACGGCTGGTCTTACAATAGTCCATTCTTTTGACCCAATTTTTCAGAACTCTTTCCAACGTCTGCGGCTCTATCTCAGCAATGGCATTTTGGATATTGGTTTTAAGATCGTCAATCGTTGCTGGATCGTTGAAATAACAACGTTCTTTAATGGCACCCCAGAGATAAAAGTCCATAGGCGTCAAATCGCAGCTCCTTGCTGGCCAATTCACATCTCCACGATGGCTGATTACACGATTTTCGAACTATGACCGCAATAAGTCGATAGTTTCGTTGCTAGTGTGGCATGTCACCCCATCTTGTTGGAACCAGATGTTGCCCACATCCAAACCAGCAATTCGCTGGCAAAAAAAGTTTGCTATCATGGTCCTTTAGCGGTTTCCGTTGACCGTTTCGCCAGATTCTAAGAAAAATGATGCCGCCGGCCCATAATTCGCACCATACAGTCACTCGTTCGGGATGCATTGGCTGCTCAATGATCACGTGTGGGTTTTCCGATGCCCAAATCCTGCAGTTTTGCTTGTACACACAAGTTGAAAATGCGCTTCATCGGAAAAGATAATTTTTCGCCAAAATTCACCATCGGCTTCCAGCTGCTCTAAGGCCCAATTAGCGAAGTTGAATCGAAGTGGATGGTCAACTCTCTTCAACTGCTGTGTTATTAGGACCTTATAGGCGAATAAACCGATGTCTTTATGCAAAATACGCCTCATGGCAGTGCGACTAATGTTCAATTGCTGAGAGCGATAACGAGTCGATGTTCTCGGGTTGGCTTGCACACTATGGGATATAGCAAAAATATTCTTGGGTGTAGGAACCGGACGAGCGTGTGGAGCTTTAGTACGGTCCACCAGCATACCAGTTTCACGAACTTTGTACACAAATTTCTTCAGAACACTTGCATTTGGTGCATATTCGCGACCGAATTTTGTACGCAATTTTTGCACTGATTCTGCAATACACGAATTGCATTCAAAGTAAATTTTTAACATTTCCCAATGTTCATCAAGCGTATAGCGTGCTATTTCGTTAACCGGGTGTTGTATACTGAAGAACTGTCAGACACCAGATGTCAAATATCATGAAAGTAAAAATAAAGTGGTAGTTCAAAAAGATTCCAAGAGATGGCCCAACTTTTACATTGCACGATCACAATGCATGTCAGTTTTATGCAAGATGCTAGACCTCGCACAGCCAGAGTTGTCGGAGACTATCTGGATGAGATGGGAATTAGGCGGTTTTATTGGCCAGCACTCAGTCCAGACATGAGTCCCATAGAAAATGTCTAATGGAATGAGTTGGGAAAACGTGTTCGAGGGCATACACCAGCTTCAAGAACAGCTGGAGTTTAAGTATTGAAAGAGTTGCTATTACAGGACATCAAACCGTCATTAATGTAAGAGGAGGGAATACACAATAATAATTTTTTTTTTTTCGTTTGTGCAAAGTTTTTTTTTTATTTATTGAAAACCCTTGTTGCAAAAGCATTAAATAAAGACGAAAAGTAGCCTGAATATCTGTTCGCAACTCTTACAATTAAGCCTTACTAAGGCTGTAAACAAAGAACTAGTTGTTTTAATAAGTTATAAATTTATAGTCTAACAAGGAGAGGATCAGATGTGTGACTCACCGATTTGATCCATCTTTGGCACACGTGTAGGAGTGTAACAGGTGCAAGTAATAGGGCGCACTATTCAGCCGTTTTCGAGAAAAAAATTGATTGATTCTAAAATTAAGATATTTAAATACACATGGATTTATAAAAACTATAAAAAGAAAATGAATGAACCCAAACTTCAACTATGGGGTTTGATCCTTCGACCTTCCGACTACGAATCGGAGGTTTTATCGATGCGCCAAAAGGTCAGTATACGTTTGTTAACGCAAAAGGTATATAAACATACGAATGAATAACAAATTAAAAAAAAAACGTTTTTTTCTCGAAAACGGCTGAACAGTGCGCCCTATTACTTGCACCTGTTACTCTCCTAGTTATGACCTTCACGTGTGCCAGAGATGGATGAAATCGGTGAGTCACACATATGATCCTCCTCGTAAGACTTACTTTAGGAATATTGCGAAAAGGTGGAATATTCGAATGTTTTTTTTCTTTATTTTATATTTATTGTTTTTTATAATAAAACAGATGATCAAAAAAATATGTTTTTTTAGTATTGAATATTCAATTCAGCCTAAAAATTCATTAATTTATACATTTTTATTAAATTCAACCTGTACAAACTTCATAAAACCATCATAATTTCCTCGTGGCCTAAATTTGTTATTCGCTAGTCTACATTACATAATCTATGAAACGGATTCTTTTTTTTGCATTAAATTGTAGTATCCAAGAGAATTGTTAGATACATTGCAAGCAATTTGAAGTGAAACAATTACAAAACACAATACACATTTAAGGAGATTGTGATTTCATTTTATTGTCTTTCGTATCCGAGACCAATTTTCACGGATAACATTGTCGTAGACGGCCGCTTCACATCCACTCTAAAGTGTGGTAATATTTTTCCATTTATTTGTCATTATCGACAATTAATAAATTAATTGATCAATTAAAACATTTAAAGGATATCGCGAATTAATTAGGCTACTAATGCTATTTTCGTGATTTATTTACTTTTTTTTTCTAATTGAATATAGGAGAAACAAATACTCGATTTTTGATAAAACCCTGATGGAAAAAGTTGACAGGGGTAAAATGTGATTTATGTGGTGGCCACTGCATGATAGATCAATCCAAGGACTTGAAAAATGCTGATTAAGGAAACAATCAACCGAGTGGTAGTGAGGTGTGTCCCATCTTGCTATTGCTTTCTTGGCAATAGCTGCGTCAACTGTGTAGCGACTCTTGCAGAACCCGAACTGGCGAGGCTGTAGTCTACCCGATCGATGAACCATCTCTTCCAGTCATTCCAGCGCCAATCGCTCAATGAAATTCAGCAGGAGCAGAGAATGCTTTGGGTGCCTGGGTGCCAGAAGCCTCTTTGTTTTGTAGCCTCCTAAGTGTGCTGGCTACCGATATATCTGTCCAATTCGAGAAATGGCTAAGGTTTGTTGCAACATCAAATGATAGCTGGCCAAGTGGGAAGACGTCTGGTACCACAGCGGACACTTCTCTCGAGATCACGATGTCTGGATTTTCGCCTTATTTATTCCCCATTCCTCATGAATCGGTTTCGTCTTCATCGCACAAAAACCACCAGCTGCGACTTTCACTGAGCTGCTTTTTATTGTTCACACTGTTTTACAATAATCTTGTTTAAGGCTCTTGCCCCATCTTGGTATTGCTTTCTTGGCAATAGCCAGGACATCTCTGATCGCGTCAACTGTGTAGCGACCCTTGCAGAACCCGAACTGGCGAGGCTGTAGTCTACCCGATCGATGAACCATCTCTTCCAGTCATTCCAGCGCCAATCGCTCAATGAAATTCAGCAGGAGCAGAGAATGCTTTGGGTGCCTGGGTGCCAGAAGCCTCTTTGTTTTGTAGCCTCCTAAGTGTGCTGGCTACCGATACTTCTGTCCAATTCGAGAAATGGCTAAGGTTTGTTGCAACATCAAATGATAGCTGGCCAAGTGGGAAGACGTCTGGTACCAGAGCGGACACTTCTCTCGAGATCACGATATGATGATGCTTCGACTTTCATTTTTTTTAAGCACTCTGGTCTTCTTGAGTTCTATTTCCAGGGTAAATCTTCTTGCGTTGGTTTGGAATCTTCTTGCTTCAAAACAAGATTCGAAGTCAAATTTGAAAGGCATTATATTTGTAGGAACTCAGGTTTAATGATGTCTTTGTTGAACTTATTAAATTTAACGTATGAAAAATTTGGATGTAGTCTAAAGATAACATTTGGAAGTGTATATTTATTACGGTTAATTGATGATTATATAAAAAATGTATAAAATACTAGGTTTTATAAGTCGTTTGATCGCTCATGCGCTTTAGAACATGAACGGCTTACGCTTAATACTTGTACTCCTTACTATAATTTATTTATTCATTAAGCGACGTAATTTAGTCGCGTTAAGTGTGAAAAAGCCGTGAAGGTAAGAAGCAGAGGAAAACCCGCCGACGATGCGGAAAACGTGTCGAAACGAAAGACGGGAGCGATTTGTTTTGCGGCAATTTTCCGGATGGTTATTATATGTAACAGAGAGCAACCCTCAACCCTTCCATCAATCCTCCCCAGTGCGCCCCGGCCATCCATCCATCCGTCCATCCCCGACGACATATTAAGCAATCATTGACGCTCTGCAGATCACAGCCCCCCCTTGTGTCGGTTGCACCTCGGTGTGAAGGTAAACGTTTTGTAAGTCTCTTTGTGGCGATAATCGTCTGATGTGATTTTATAGATGAACTGCCATAACCGACCGATAAACATACGCCACAACGGTATTAGAGAGAGAGACAGAGTGTGCGAAATTCCAAACGAGCCGAAACAAACTTGTTTCGTAACCGTTCACCCGAAAAACACGCCACTTGCTCTCTTTATATACACCACGTTATATAACAAATTTCTAACAGGTGCAACGGCTGTAGGAACTACAGGTTGACATTAATTTTATCAAATGAATACCGTTAGAAATAAAGTAATAACTTGATAACTAGCTGGAGCAAAGAAGTGATGAAATATTAAATACTCTGAGAAATGGAATAACAATTTCAAACAAGTTGAAGCAAAGAAGTGATGCAATATTGAATAAACTTATTAGAAATAAAACAATAACTTTCTAAGAAGCTGGAGTAAAAAATGATGGAATACTAAATGCTCATAGAAATAAAATAACAACTTTCCAACAAGCTGGAGTAAAGACATGATGCAATACTAAATGCTCATAGAAATTACATAACAACTTTTCAACAATCCCGAGTAAAGAAGTGATAGTGCAATATTAAATGTTTATAGAAATAAAATAACAATTTTCCAACAAGTTGGAGTATGGAAGTGATGCAATAATAAATATTCTTATTAGAAGTAAAAAATTAACTTTCCATGAAGCTGGAGCAAAGACACGATGCAATACTAAATACTCATAGAAATAAAATAATAACTTTCCAACAAGCTGGTGTAAAGAAGTGCTGCAATTATTAAATACTGTTAGAAATATAATAATAACTTTCTAACAAGCTGGAGCAGATTTAAATACTCTTATAAATTAAACAAAACACCTGTTAGAATCATTTTCTTCACTTCATTTGATTACGACTAGATGTACATGTGGGCGGCCCGTTGGTGTAGTGGGTAGAGGCGAGCGCTTGTGCCGGCCGTGTGGGTTCAAATCCCAGCCCGGGCGAAAGATTTTTCGGGGATCGAGAAGTATTCGCTCGGGTCCGTGGTTGTCGTATATGTCTGACATTATTAATTTCTTAATTTATTCCATGATTCATACAAATATATAATACAAAATTACAGCCGTGTGTGACTGAATGGCTCAGCCTAAGCAAAAAAAGAAAAAAAAATACAGCCGTGTGTGACTGAATGGCCCAGCCTAAGCAAAAAAAGAAAAAATAAAGATGTACTTGTGCCAGTGCCGGCGGAATGTACAGGCAATGGAGGCAGCCGCCCGTAGCGGCCAAATTCAGGGGTGGCGGCCGGTCGGACGTTGAAGGATCAATGATTATTTTGATTGGGAAGCAAACAAGAACCCTATGGAAGATTCATCACAAACGTTTAAAGTTGATATTAATTTTAATTCACTTTATATTGCGAAGGAGCAATTTCAACAATTATCAACTTTCTTTTTCACAATCTTTCAGAGTTATCTGAAAAGAGCGTATTTTAAAACATCGTTCGGATCTTAAAAATACTCTCAGCCTTTATAATAATACAAATGTTGATTGAATTCAGTTTTCAGAAGCAATAATATTTATGTCAAAAATTCTAGAAAAGTTTAGATCAACAATGACTCAAAATCGACTTTAATCAATTTTATCTATTAAAAATAATATATCAAGATCCACAGATAAATCGGATTTTGAAAGAAAATTTTACACACTTACTTGATCAGAGACGATTATTACATTTTCCGTTTTATGTATATATTTTATTTTTTTTATCCACAACCGTATGTGTAATGTTGACATTACTGACACTGGAAACGTTAGGAAGTGTCACATTACTGACCGCTACTTTGCCAAAAAAATAATTTAAAAATAAAAATTTATCATTTTTGGTGTATAATTAAAAAAAATATTTATACAAATTAACGTTAACGATACTTGTAGAGAATATGAATAATTTTTAAGATTTCTTTTTAATTACGAGGTGCACATTTCACTCACTCAAATTCCTGTTCAGAGTACTGCCATTTTGTTTACAAGCAAGGTGCGTCAATTATCTTTTGAAATGTCAAAAATGTGTTGCTTTTAAGCAAATTTTGAAATTTTGAAGCAAATTCCGCGGGCGATAATTTTTTATAATATTTTTAATCAGGTGATGTACATTTCACTCACTCAAATTCGAGTTCAGAGTGCTGCGATTTTGTTATCAAGCAAGGTGCGTCAATTATATTTTGATATGTCAAAAATATATTATTTCTAAGCAAATTTGGATATTTTGAAGCAAATTCCGCGGACGATAATTTTTTTAGAATATTTTTAATCAGGTGGTGCACATTTCACTCACTCAAATTCGAGTTTATAGTGCTGCCATTTTGTTATCAAGCAAGATGAGTCAATTGTATTTTAATATATCAAAAATATGTTATTTCTAAGCAAATTTGGAAATTTTGAAGTAAATTCGACAGGTGATAATTTTTTTAGACTTCTTTTAATCAGGCAGTGCACATTTTACTCACTCAAATTCGAGTTCAGAGTGCTGCCATTTTGTTTACAAGCAAGATGCGTTAATTATATTTTGGTATGTCAAAAATATGTTATTTCTAAGCAAATTTGGAAATTTTGAAGATAATTCCGCAGGCGATAATTTTTTTAAATTTTTTTTATTCGGGTGGTGCACATTTAACTCGACGAAATTCAAGTTTAGAGTGCTGCAATTTTGTTTACAAGCAAAGTGCGTCAATTATATTTTGGTATATCAAAAATATGTTATTTCTAAGCAAATTTAGAAGTTTTAAAAACAAATTCCGCGGGCGATAATTTTTTTTAGAATTTTTTTAATCAGGCAGTGCACATTTTACTTACTCAAATTCGAGTTCAGAGTGCTGCCATTTTTTTTACAACTAGGATGCGTGAATTATATTTTGGTATGTCAAAAATATGTTATTTCTAAGCAAATTTGGAAATTTTGAAGTAAATTCCGCGGGCGATAATTTTTTTAGAATTTTTTTAATCAGGTGGTGCACATTACACTCACTCAAATTCGAGTTCAGAGTGCTGCCATTTTGTTTACAACTAAGGTGCGTTCATTATATTTTGATATATCAAAAATATGTTATTTCTTAGTGAATTTGTAAATTCCGCGGGCGATAATTTTTTTAGAATTTTTTTAATCACTAGGTGCACATTTCACTCGCTCAAATTCCAGTTCAGAGTGCTGCCATTTTGTTTACAAGCAATGTGCGTCAATTATATTTTGATATGTCAAAGGTATGTTATTTCTAAGCAAATTTTGAAATTTTGAAGTAAATTCCGCGGGTGATATTTTTTTTATATTTTTTTAATCAGGTGGTGCACATTTCACTTCCTCAAATTCGGGTTTAGAATGTTACCATTTTATTTACAAGCAAAGTCCGTCAATTATATTTTGATATGTCAAAGATATGTTATTTATTAGCAAATTTGAAGTAAATTCTGCAGGTGATAATTTTTTTATTATTTTTTTTATCAGCTGGTGCGCATTTCACTCACTCAAATTTAAATTCAAAGTGCTGCCATTTTGTTATCAAGCAAGGTGCATTAATTATATTTTGATATATCAAAAATATGTTATTTCTAAGCAAATTTGGGAATTTTGAAACAAATTCCGCGGGCGATAATTTAGAAAAAAAATGTTAAGCCGGTTGTGCACATTTCACTCACAGAAATTCGAGTTCAGAGTGCTGCCATTTTGTTTACAAGCAAGATGCGTTAATTATATTTTGGTATGTAAAAAATATGCTATTTCTAAGCAAATTTGGAAATTTTGAAACAAATTCTGCGGGTGATAATGTTTTTATATTTTTTTTAATCAGGTGGTGCACATTTCACTCACTCAAATTCGAGTTCAGAGTGCTGTCATTTTGTTTTCAAGCCAGGTGCGCCAATTATATTTTGATATTTAAAAAAAATATATTTCTAAGCAAATTTGGAAGTTTTGAAGCAAATTCCCCGAGCGATAATTTTCTTTTAGAATTTTTTTAATTAGGCGGTGCACATTCCACTCACTCAAATTCGAGTTCAGAGTATTGCCATTTTGTTCACAAACAAGATGCGTTAATTATATTTTGGTATGTCAAAAATATGTTATTTCTAAGCAAATTTGGAAATTTTAAAGCAAATTCCGCGGGCGATAATTTTTTTAGAATTTTTTTAATCAGGTGGTGCACATTTCACTCACTCAAATGTAAGTTCAAAGTGCTGAAATTTTGTTTACAAGCAAGGTGCGTCAATTTTATTTTGGTATGTCAAAAATATGTCATTTCTAAACAAATTTGGAAATTTTGAAAAAATTTCTGCAGGCGATATTTTTTTTAGAATTTTTTTAATCACGTGGTGCACATTTCACACACTCAAATTCCAGTTCGGAGTGCTGCCATTTTGTTTACAAGCAAGGTACGTCAATTATCTTTTGGAATGTCCAAAATATGTTATTCCTAAGCAAATTTGGAAATTTTGAAGCAAATTCCGCTGGCGGTAATTTTTAAAGTTTGTCAAAAATATGTTATTTCTGAGTGAATTTGCAAAATTTGTGAAGGTAATTCCGCGTGGGATGATATTTTTAGATTTTTTCAATTACGAGTTGCACATTTTACTCACTTAAATTCAAGTTCAAAATGCCACTATTTTGTTTACAAGGTGCGTCAACTATTTGTTGATATGTCAAAAATTTCTGAGCGCAAATTTTTAGAAATTTCTTAATTACGAGGTTCAGTCACTCAAATTCAAGTTCAAAGTGGCGCCAGTTTGTTTACAAACCGGATGCGTCAATTATTTTCCGATATGTCACAAGTATGTCATTTTTGAGAGCATTTGAAAAAATTGAAGGTAATTCCACGGGCGATGATATTTTTAGAATTTTTTATTATCGCGATGAGCACATTTCACTCACTCAACTTCAAGTTCAAAGTGCTGCCAACTTGTGCCCAAACAAGGTGCGTCAATTATGTTTTGTGATGTTAAAAATGTGTTATTTCTGAGTGCATTTGCAAAATTTGAAGGTAATTCGAAGTGCGATAATATTTTTAGAAATTTTTTAATCGCGATGAGCACATTTCACTCACTCAAATTCAAGTTCAGAGTGCTGCCTTTTTGTTTTCAAACAAGGTGCGCCAATTATTTGTTATGATGTTAAAAATGTGTTATTTCTGAGTGCATTTGCAAAATTTGAAGGCAATTCTAAGTGCCATAATATTTTTAGAAATTTTTTAATCGCGATGAGCACATTTCACTCACTCAAATTCATGTTCAGAGTGCTGCCTTTTTGTTTTCAAACAAGGTGCGCCAATTATTTGTTATGATGTTAAAAATGTGTTATTTCTGAGTGCATTTGCAAAATTTGAAGGTAATTCGAAGTGCGATAATATTTTTAAAATTTTTTTAATCGCGATGAGCACATTTCACTCACTAAAATTTAAGTTCAAAGTGCTGCCAATTTGTGGCACCCAAACAAGATGCGTTAATTATTTTTTGTGATGTTAAAAATGTGTTATTTCTGAGTGCATTTGCAAAATTTGAAGGTAATTCGAGGTGCGATAATATATCTAGAAATTTTTTTATCGCGAGGTGCATATTTCATTCACTCAAATTCAAAGTCATAGTGTCGCCATTTTATTTATAAGTAAGTTGTGTCAATAATTTTGTGATCTGTCAAAAATATGTCATTTCTGAGCAGATTTCGTAAATTTTAAGATAATTCCAAGTGCGATGTTATTTTTAGAAATTTTTTAATCGCGATGAGCACATTTCACTCACTAAAATTTAAGTTCAAAGTGCTGCCATTTTGTTGTCAAACAAGATGCGTTAATTATTTTTTGTGATGTTAAGAATGTGTTATTTCTGAGTGCATTTGCAAAATTTGAAGGTAATTTGAAGTGTGATAATATTTCTAGAAATTTTTTAATCGCGAGGTGCACATTTCATTCACTCAAATTCAAGGTCACAGTGTCGCCATTTTGTTTACAAGTAAGTTGTGTCAATAATTTTGTGATCTGTCAAAAATATGTCATTTCTGAGCAGATTTAGTACATTTTAAGATTCCAAGTGAGATGATATTTTTAGAAACTTTTTAATCGCGAGTGTACATTTCACTCTCAAATCCAAGTTCAGAGTGATGACATTTTGTTTCCAGGTGGATTGCGTCGATATTATTTTCATATTTGCCAACAAGAAATATTTTTCGAAATCCTATTGAATTCTAAAAAAAAAATCGATAAATATGAATCATAAAAATCTCTTTTATTCCATCAAATCGAAGTAAGTGACATGATGGCCACATTTTTTAACAAATTTGAAAAACAAAAATAGCTTGCAATAATTTTGCAAAATCTTTATTTAGGTCAGGGCGACAAATTTGTTTTCGACTGTAGAGGCGTAAACCCTAGCGCCGGCGCTGACATTAGTTATTGATAATGTTGACCGAAATGTATATCCAGACGTGATAAGATAAGTTAAGACAGTGATTCTAACCAGTGTTTTATTGAATTCTAACATCTTCACGTACTCGATCTACTAATTACGCTAATAAATAAATAAAAAAACTTTCGAGAAAGCTCCAAGAAATGGATTTCTTGCTCCAGCTTGTTAGAAACATATTTTTCTATTTATTCTAATCACGTACTCGATCTACTAATTACCCTTATAAATAAATAAAAAACTTTCGAGAAAGCTCCAAGAAATGACTTTCTTGCTCCAGCTTGTTAGAAATTTATTTTTATATTTTTAAGGGTATTTAAAAACTTAAGAAATGGCTTTGTTGCTCCAGCTTGTTAGAAACTTATTTTTCTATTGTTTCTAATCACGTACTCGATCTACTAATTACCCTTATAAATAAATAAAAAGCTTTCGAGAAAGCTCCAAGAAATGACTTTCTTGCTCCAGCTTGTTAGAAATTAATTTTTATATTTTTAAGGGTATTTAAAAACTTCTTTCCTGTGAGTGATGCAATTTTAAATGCCCGCAAAAATAGAAAAATAAATTTCTAACAAGCTGAAGCAAAAAAAGTTACCATTCCTTAATAACTAAATTAAATATTACATCTCTTAACAAGGCTCCTATCCTGAGTTCCGAGTGAAATCAGTCTGCACGAAAAATTTTAACAAAACATACGTCTAACCTCGATGCATTATTAAATCCCGCTCTATGGAAATACATACAATTAACTAAAGCCGAAACGTTAACTCCTCCATAATTTCCTGCATTTTTCCATAATACCATTCAGTCGGAAAATGAGTGCCCGTGTATGAGCGAACGGATTAATTAGGTATTAAAGGTAGGAGATGCGGAGGGAAAACCTCTAGGGTTCGATTTTTCTGCAGTCGAAAGAATGCATCTCTCCCTCTATTACCTTTAACGGCGACTTTTCCAGATTGCTGTCTTTTAAATCGCTTCCCGGAGTAAATTTATCGACCTTTAGGCATGTAATGAACGCGCTTAGAAAAATTACAGCGGCAGGAAGGATATCGTCTGGACGCCGTGTGCCCCCTCACCCCGAAGCTGAAATTAAGTCGCTTTAAAACAGGCAATTTTGTGCCCTTCAGGGATTAAATTATGTATTGAAGACTTTGATAACGGCAAATTGCTAATCTGTGAGAGTTAACAAAATACAGTGGTAAACATTTTGTGTAAAAATTTATTGAGATAAAAGATGTTTGGGTTCATTTTTAAATTTACCGCCAATTTTTTAATTGCGTGTAAATTGTTTTTTTTTTACAGATGATAAGCAAACACATTGAATAAACAACGCGTGTTTATTGGGGATGAGGGTGAAAGTTTTGCCAAAATGAAAAGAAAATATGAAACAAAATTCGGACAATAGAAATTACCGTCACAGCGGTTCGATTATTCTTTTAATTTGTACTCAAATCTTCACAAAGTCTCTAGTTGGTATCCCTTTCAGCCCTTCGCAACTACGCAATTGCACTTGGGAACAGCACCGGCTCTAGGAATCTGACGCCTCGATGCAAGGCAGGTGTCAGCGCCCCCTCCACAAAAATAATTTTATTTTTTGCAATTGCTTTTTAGTTTTGCTAATAATTTTGCTATAACGGTTCAAATTCGTAGAGAAAAACTGAAAAAAAAACTCGCGAATCGAATATACTTTTTTTTTGCTGTAATTAAACGAGATTGAAGAGAGAAGAAAGAAGGGAGGGAGAGACATTTCTTCAAGAGTGAACAAAGAAGGGAGAGAGAGAGAAATTTCTTTAATTATTCGGAACTTTTAGAAGAAAAACTAAAAAAAATCGCGAACCGAATTTTCTTTCTTTGCTGTAATTAAAAGGGCTTGAAAAGAAAAGAGAGAGAGAAATTTCTTCAATTATTCAGAACTTATAGCACACAAACTAAAAAAAATGGCGAATGGAATTTCCTTTTGTTTGCTTAATTAAAAGAGCCTGAAGAGAGCAGACAGAAGAGATAGAGAAATTTCTTCAATTACTCGGAACTTATAGCAAGCAGAAAAACTGAAGAAAATTGAGAATCGAGTTTACTTTTTTTTCTGTAATTAAAAGAGCTTAAAGAGAGAACAGGGAGAGAGTGAGAGAGAAATTTCTTCAATTATTCAGAACTTATAGCACACAAACTGAAAAAAATGGCGAATGGAATTTCCTTTTGTTTGTTTAATTAAAAGAGCTTGAAGAGAGAAGAAAGAAGAGAGAAACATTTCTTCAATTATTCGGAACTTATAGCAGAAAAACTAAAAAAAATATCGGGAATCGAATTTAATTTTTTTGCTGTAATTAAAAGAGCTTGAAGAGAGAAGAAAGAAGAGAGCGAGAAATGTCTTCAATTATTCGGAACTTATAGCAGCAAAACTGAAAAAATCGAGAATCGAAGTTACTTTTTTTGCTGTAATTAGAAGAGCTTTAATAGAAAAGAAAGAAGAGAGAGATGAATTTCTTCAATTATTCGGAACTTACAGCAGAAACATTGAAAAAAATCGCAAATCGAATTTACTTTTTGTTGTTCTAATTAAAAGAGCTTGAAGAGAGAAGAACGAAGAGAGAGATACATTTCTTCAATTATTCGGAACTTGCAGCAGAAATATTGAAAAAAAATCGCAAGTCGAATTTACTTTTTTTTGCTCTAATTAAAAGAACTTAAAGAGAGAAGAAAGAAGAGAGCGAGAAATTTCTTCAATTATTCGGAACTTATGGCAGAAAGTCTGAAAAAATCGAAAATCGAAGTTACTTTTTTTTCTGTAATTATAAGAGCTTTAATAGAGAATAAAGAAGAGAGAGATACATGTCTTCAATTATTCGGACCTTATTGCAGAAAAACTGAAAAAATCGCGAATCAAAGTTACTTTGTTTTGCTGTAATTAAAAGAGCTTGAAGAGAGCAGACAGAAGAGATAGAGAAATTTTTTCAATTACTCGGAACTTATAGCAGAAAAATTGAAGAAAATTGAGAATCGAGTTTACATTTTTTTTCTGTAATTAAAAGAGCTTAAAGAGAGAAGAGAGAGAGAGAGAGAAATTTCTTCAATTATTCGGAACTTATGGCAGAAAAACTGAAAGAAAATAGTGGCTCGAATTTACTTTTTTTTTGCTGTAAAGAATAGAGCTTGAAGAAAGAAGAAAGCAGAGAGAGAGAGAGAAATTTCTTCAATTATTCTGAACTTTCAGCAGAAAAACTGAAAGAAATCGCGAATCGAATTTACCTTTCTTTGCTGTAATTAAAAGAGCTTGAAGAAAGAAGAAAGAAGAGAGAGAAATTTCTTCAATTATTCTGAACTTTCAGTAGAAAAACTGAAAGAAATCGCGAATCGAATTTACCTTTTTATGCTATAATTAAAAAAGCTTGAAGAGAGAAGAAAGAAGAGAGAGGGAAATCTCTTCAATTATTCGAAACTTATATAGCAGAAAACACTGAAAAAAATCGGGAATCGAATTTACTTTTTTTGCCGTAATTAAAAGAGCTTGAAGAGAGAAGAAAGAAGAGAGAGGGAAATCTCTTCAATTATTCGTAACTTATAGCAGAAAAACTGAAAAAAAATCGGGAATCGAATTTACCTTTATTTGCTGTAATTAAAAGAGCTTGAAGAGAGAAGAAAGAAGAGAGAGGGAAATCTCTTCAATTATTTGAAACTTAGCAGAAAAACTGATAAAAATCGGGAATCGAATTTACTTTTTTTTTGCTGTAATTAAAAGACCTTGAAGAGAGAAGCGAGAAGAGTGAGAGAGAGAAATTTCTTCAATTATTCGGAACTTATAGCAGAAAAAAAAACTAAAAAAGAAAACGCAAATCGAATTTACATTTTTTAACTGTTATTAAAAGAGTTTTAAGAGAGAAGAAAGAAGAGAGAGAAACATTTCTTCAATTATTCGGAACTTATCATGGAAACTGAAAACAAATCGTGAATCGAATATACTTTTTTGCTATAATAAAAAGTTGCCACTCGAAGACGATTTTTTTTTTGCTGTAGAGTTTATTGATTGAAGATTACCGTAAGAAAATTTTAGAAATGTTTGCAATTGCTCGGAACTCGAAGTTGCCACTCGAAGACGATTTTTTTTTTGCTGTAGAGTTTATTGATTGAAGATTACTGTAAGGTAGTGAACAAATTTTGAAAATTATTTAAAACTTAAAGCTCATAAACTGAAAAACAATTGTGACTCGAACTCTGTAACTACAACAGCTTGAAGAGTAACGTAAGATAGTAAATAAATTTTCGATTTTTTTCTAAATGGTTCAAAGCTTAAAGCGGAAAAACTGAAAAACAATTTTGTCTCGAAATCGCCTTTTTCGCTCTAATTAAAAGAGCTTGAAGAGAAGAGTGAGATGGCAAAGGAATTTTTGAAATTTCTTCAATGCTTCGGAACTTGTAGTAATAAAAACTGAAATACAATTGCGCCTCTAAATCATTTTTTTTACTGTAATCAAAAGAGCTTGGCGAGTAAAGTAAGATGGTGAATGAATTTTTGAAATTTCTTCTATAGTTCGGAACTTGTAGCAATAAAACACTGAAAAACTCTAATTCTTATTTGCTGTAATCCAAAGAGCTTGAGAAGTGGATTATATTGGTAAACAAATTTTAGAAAATTCGATTTGACGTCTCACATCTGCTCAAATGTTTACCCATTTGTAAATGTTTTTATGTAGTGGCTGTAGTGAATAAAGAATACTTTACTTTACTTCACTCTTCAATTGTTTGAAACTTATAGCTGAAAAACTGAAAAACAAATGCGACTCAAATAAGTTTTTTCGCTGTAGTTAAAAGAGCTTGATAGAGAGAAAATGGTGAATTTATTTTTGAAATTTCTTCAAACGCTTAGAAATAATTCAAAATATCTTTAACAGTAGAGTAAAATGGTGAGTGATTTTTTTTTTTAATTTTAAATTGCCTGAAACTTAGAGCGAAAAAATTGAAAAACAATTACGACTCGAATTCGTTTTTTATGCAACTGAAGTTCTAATTCGTTTTTTTCTGTAATCAAAAGGGCTTGAAAAGTGAAGTTCAATAGTTATCAAATTTTAGAAAATTTCGCAATTGCTCGGAACTCTTAAATATTTTTAAAACAGATAAACATTGATGTATTTTAAAGTTTAAATGAACAAAATTAGAAACGTGTTTAGAAATGGTTGGTATGAAAATACAAAAAACATAATAAATCGAATTGTGGTATTTTCCAAAGCATTTCGAAATATTACCTTTCACCTTAGAGAGTTCGAGAAAGGATTGTAATAAATATTTGTTATATTTAAAAATTAATTCTAAGAGTATGTAGGTATACCCCGTGATATTTTTTTAATGTGCCACGAGACTAAGCAGATTGAGAAACACTGCATTCTAGTAGAAAAAGTAAAGGTAAACTATCACCTTAAATCATCAATATTTAAATTCTCACGTTTATCTACATGAGTGGATTACAATGCACAATACTGGATACAACTCGTGCATGGCAAAATCGGTTTCATGACGAAAATGATCCAGTCTGCCCTCGTGCACAACAAGGTGACCACACAATATTCATCCCTCCATTCATAAACTCAATACGTCGCTGTCTTGAAGAGTAAATTCACGTTGTTGTCCATTCATAAAACCGACACGTTTTTCTTAGCCACACGTACAATTCTATTGCGTCTATATTTAGAAGATTTCGACTCATTCGCGGGAATCGTGGGATTTAATGAAGAGCGTAAATATTTCTTGACGACTCGTGCCTATATTTTGCGAGTAGGCCTCGTACACGTGCCGGTATTTCACGACACGTGCCAATTTAGTAATGACCATCGTCTTCCTGAATACGAACAAAAAAAACCGGAAATCATTAGAACTGGGAAAGATGCTTGGATATATCCGTTTATTAATAACCAGTGGAAATATATACGACCTTAGAACTTTACGAAGCTTTGTTTTTTCTTTTCGATATAATTCTATTTCTATAGAGATCATGGCTGTGACCGTTACGTGGTAGTCTATTTTTATGTAATTTGAAAAATAAGACGTTTTATACTATTATTTATTTGTATTAAAAAAAATCTATAATTGTACTTTCTTCGTTCTTTCTTAGAGAAAATATTGTGATCGTGTTTTTTTCGAATTAGAAATTTCAAAGGAAATATACATTCTAAAGTCTCCTGAGACGATTCCGATTAGTTTTGAAAAAAGGCTATGGGCACTAGAGTGGTTATAGCATATATGGGGGAGTTTCGAAGTATGTGAAAATCAACGGGACAACCCGGAAACTTGTTCGTATAGATAAAAATCTGTAAATTTTAAGCTATTTCGCCCATTAGAGCCCAGCGCGGGCCGTTTTTTTAAGGCCCGGCAGTGAATATTCAAAAACCCGGCCCGATGAAATAAAAAAAATTGTCGGCCCGGCCCGCTAGTGCATATTTGAAGCTCGGCCCGGCCTGAAATCGTTCTTTAATTTATTTGATATTATTTAAAATATATAATAAAATAAAGGAAAAAATTATAATCAAATTAAATAATTTCGACATACATTTCGAACAACTTTTTACTTTCACAATTTTCGAATTCGTATTTTTTACGGCCCGGCCCGGTTTGGTATTATAAATTGAGAGATCGGCCCGGCCCGTAAAGAAAAATCATATAGCTGTTGGACGCATTGTTGGATTTAAAAAATGTAGCGAATTGAACGCTTTTTGAAAATTCATTCGAAAATTTCTACCTTAAATCAACGTATTTGCCAAAATCTCAATTTTTTGAATAAAAACAAAAAATCGTATTTTTTATAAATTACGTAACTGTCGAACGCATCATTAGATTTTGATGATTTAAACTTGAACATGTAGCGAATTTAACACTTTTTGAAAAATCATTGAAAAATTTCCATGTTAAATCAACGCAAATTGCCAAAAACGCAATTTTTTAAGTCAAAACAAAACAAAAAAATTAGGTAACTGCTAAACGCATTGTGAGATTTTGATTATTTAAACTTGAAACGCGTTGTTGGATTTTGATTTTTTAAATTTGAAATTATAGCGAATTTATCACTTTTTGAAAAGTTATTGGAAAATTTCCCCCTTAAATCAATGCAAATTGCCAAAATCGTAAATGTTTTAATCAAAACAAGAAATCGTATTTTTAAAAAATTATATAACTGCTGAACGCGTTGTTAGATTTTGATGATTTAATCGTGAAAATGTAGCGAATTTAATACGTTTTGTAAAATTTCCATCTTAAATCAACGCAAATTGCCAAAAATTCAATCTGTCAAAAAACGCAAATTCTCAAGTCAAAACATTTTTTTTTAAATTACGTAACTGCTGAATACTTTCTTAGATTTGATGATTTAAATGTGAACATGTAGCGAATTTAACACATTTTTCAAAATCGTTGGAAAGTTTCCACCTTAAATCAACGCAAATTGCCAAAATCTCATTTTTTTAATCAAAACAAAAAAATCGTATTTTTCTATAAATAAATAAATAAATAAAGTAATAAAAGTAAATAAATAATTAAATAAAGGAACTTCGTAAGCGTTCAAATCGGTAATTGGGTGGACTATTTTCATGAAATTTTTCAGAATTTTTCATCAACTTGTTCGTCAGTGTAAAAAAAATGTTTAAAAAATCGATTAAAAAATTTTTGGAATTTATTTTAGAGTGTAAATGACCTTAGAAAAAAGAATCAAATATGTAATTGTATGGACTATTTTCATGATTTTTTTCAGAATTTTTCATCCACTCGTTCGTCAGTAAAAAAATAATGTTTGAAAAATCAATTTTAAAAATGTTTGGAATATTTTAGTGTCCAAATGGCCTAAAATGACCTTGAAAAAGATAGATTGGTCAAATGTGTAATTTGGTAGACTATTTTCATGATTTTTTTCAGAATTTTTCATCAACTCGTTCGTCAGTAAAAAAATAATTTAAAAAAAATCGATTTACAAACTTTTGGAATTTTTCCAGTAACTAAAAGACCTTGAATGACTTTGGGAAAAATTGGTCAAATGGGTAATTGGGTGGACTATTTAAATGATTTTTTCAGAATTTTTCATCCACTCGTTGGCCACTATAAAAATAATGATTAAAAATCGATTTAAAAAGTTATGTTGAATGATCTTGGAAAAATTGGTCAAAAGGTTAATTGGGTGGACTATTTTTATGAATTTTTTCACAATTTTTCATCCACTTGTTCGCCAGTATAAAAATAATGATTAAAAAATCGATTTAAAAAGTTATGTTTAAAATCTTTTGAAATTTTTTCTGTGTCGAAATAGCCTTGAATGACCTTGGAAAAAATTGGTAAAATGGTTAATTGCGTGGACTATTTTCATAAATTTTTTCAGAATTTTTCATCCACTCCTTCGTCAGTAAAAAAATAATGTTTATAAAACCAATTAAAAAAACTTTTGGATTTCATTTTCATTATGGTCGGTCTATATGACCTTGAATTACTTTGGAAAAAACTGGTCAAATTGAGCAATTCATATGAGATTTTGAACATAAGTCTTATTTGATAATCCGAAAAACTGAAAAGCTTTCGGTAAAATTTCGTACACCGGAAATGGGCTTTTTGTTTTCTTCCAATATTTTTTTAAATATGAAAAATATCACAAAAACATTTAAACAAATATTGAACACAACAAAAAAATGAACAAGTCTTGTTTGAAAATATTTTTCGTGAAATATTCGAGAAATTTGTTTTTTTCATTTTTGGTTTATAATTATGAAACGGTAACAGTTACAGCAAATTTTTGTTAATAATAATTGTAGAGAATGCCAAAATGAACAACTTATAAAGAATAAGTTTCTTTCGAAATCTCTTTGGTTTTTGAGTAAACTGACCATTTTCATCTTTAATAATTTTGACGTTTTAAAGTTTCAGTTTCTTCGATTCTACAAAACGCTCGATGTACATTTAAAATATGATTTAAATAAATTTAAAATAAACTACGAAAGCGTAAATATAAATGACTACCATCAAGTCGGAGAAAGTAATATGATGGCCACATCACCATTTTTTATTTTTAAACCAGAGTTTTCGAGTTTTGGTGAAAATTTTTGATTTTTTTGTCCCGATTATGGATTTTTTTTTAGTATATATTTCTGATTTTTGACCAGTATTTTCTAAATTCAAGATCTTCTTCCTACATTTCCTTTATTTTGGCAGAAAATTTCGATTTGTTTGGTCTGCATTTTTTGTTTTTAGGCCCGAATCAAAATGTTTGATTTTTGGCCACGATTGTTGATTTTTCATTTTTTGGCCTCTATTTCAGATTTTTTACTTGCATTTTCGACTTTGCGGTATTAATTTTTCCTTATTTTGGCCGAAATTTTGTTCAATTTTTTTAATCTGCGTTTTTGATTTTTAGTTCCGAATTTTCGACTTTGGTCTAAATTTATGATTTACTTCATATTTTTTAGATTTTTTAACTTAAATGATTGATTTTGTTGGGTGATTTTATTTTTTTATTTTCTGGCTATTATTTCCGAGTTTCTGGCCAGAAATTTACATGAGCTTAAGAATTATTCTGGGGGTGAAAATGCTTTACTTAAATTCTCAAGTAATCGGTCTGCATTTTTTACTTTTAGTCCAGGGTTTTTGATTTTCCGGCCGATATTTTAGAACTTTGGCTTGTAGTTTCGTAAAACATTAATAACTTCGTCAATTTTAGTCCAATTTCAACAAATAAACATGTTTTGGATTCACATTAACGTCCTCTAGCGACATAATATATAATTTGGCCATTAGGGTGGACCGTTTAATATTAGGGTGGACCAAAATGAAAAAAAGGAAATAAACACACTTTTTCAAATTTTAGAGGGCTAGGGCTCGGTTACGCAATGTTCGAAATGGCTCAAAATTTACGGTTATTAGTTTTTCATTTATACGAACCAGCTTACGGGTTGTTTCGTTGATTTTCATATACTGCTAAAATAAGAACCACTCCAGTGGGCACTGTATCTCAAACACTACTAAATATTTTGAAATGTTGAAAACCGGAAGTGGGTTTATTGTTTTTTTGTAAAATCATTTCCGATGCATGAAATAAAAAAAAATGTCATCAAAAGATTTTCGGTTTTTTGGATTGCCTAACAAAGCTTATGTTTAAAAGCTTTGTTTATTTATTTATTTAATCCCAACAGAACAACGTTCCTGTAACAGGGAATATAATAATATATACACGTATAGTAAAATATACAACATAAAAGAAAATAGATATACACAACAAAAATAGTTATTGCTATACGAAATATACGTATATAACTATAAACTAAATGAATACAATTCTAACAATATTTATATTAATATGGCATAATACAACTTTGGGCTTTATTCATTATGGAATGTTTAGTTTAAGCAATTTTTGTTAAGCAATTCAAAGAACTGAAAATCTTTTGGTAAAATTTCGTGTATCGGAAATGATTTTACAAAAGAAACAATAAACCCACTTTCGGTTTTCAACATTTTTCTAAAAGCTCTTTGGTTCTTTAGATTGTCAAATAAAGTTTCATTTGAAAATCTCTATTAGCTTTCCGGATATGCCCCCCTGCAGACAGGTAGACATTCAGACACAGACGTTTTTCAAAAATGGTCGGAAGGATCGCAAAATGGATATTTCCGTTAAAATCTCGAATTCAAAAAAAATCACGAAAACTATGTAATTTTTACGTTCTTAGATGTAAGAGTTTCATGAAAACTTTTCGTTATAAAATAAAGATATAAAATAAACACTATACTATACAGGGTTGGGATAAAGTATGGAACCAAGTAAATATCTTTAAAACAAAAAGGGCTAAATTTATGTAACTGTGCAGGCAATTATAATGACATATAACGCATCTGATGCCATATTTTTTGTTACTATTTTACTTCCGGTTTCACCGAAAATACTGTCAACTTTTTTAAATTTAAATAGGACACCCTGTATATTTTTACATTTTCGAATAGATACTTTTCCAACAATTGCAATGATGTATGGTTCGGTGGGTGTGACTTGTAGTTTTTTCAATATTAAATAAAATAATTCTACATGGAGTTGGCTTTTTACATCTTTTTACACCGTTTTCTGATAAAACAATTTCGTGTTTTTTACGTTTTCTGTAACTGACAGATAGTATCCATGTGAAATATTAACATTACTAAACTAACTGAACGTGAAAAAATTACTTTGTTAATGATGGTTAGTTTTGGAGATTGATAGAGATCTCCACAAGATGCATGCAATGTTTTTAATACAACATTCCCTGAGAGCAATTTAAATATTTATAAATCAAAATTTTCAAGGGTTGAACAAAGTTGTTATGAAATTCACAAATTTAATTTTTTATTATTTAATTTATTATTTAAGAAAACACAAGTATAAACCCTATATATATCATTGTAATTGTTGAAAAGGTGTCTATTTGAAAATGTAAAAATATACAGGGTGTCCCATTTAAACTAAAAAAGTTGAGGGTATTTCCGGTGAAACCGGAAGTACAGTAGTAATAAAAAATATGGCATTCGATGCGTTATGTGTCATTGTACTTGCCTGCAAAGTTTCATAACTTTAGCCCTTTTTGTTTTAAAGATATTTACTTGGTTCCATACTTTATCCCAACCCTGTATAACGATGGTTTTCTTAAATACTGGCATAACTCAAAATTTCATGTTTTTTCAGTTTTGTTGCGGATTATGTAGTTAATAGTGTTTACTTTTACGTATAACAACTACACATTACTACTTTTAGAAACACTCAGTAGAGCGTGTTTTTGCGTCATTTGATCAATATAAAAATACATATAAGTAATAGAGTTCTTAATCATTCTGAAAATTGGCAGATTTTGAGTTGTGTCGTTATTGCAGAGGACTATCGATATGTCTTTTTGTTTAGATCACTATTAGTCTATTTTCTAGTTCTTTCCATATGTTTTCTCTTCTTTTGCGGTCAAATACTTTTTCTAAGTCTTTATATTTCGTTATAACTTGTTAATTTGTAAAAAAAGGTCTTGTGCACTTCTTTATTTTCTTAATTATTTTCATCTAGATTTGGTTGCTCCTTCGTTGCATTGTCGGCGTGAAAAATGTTTCCTACGCAAGGCCAGAATCCACACTTTTACAGAATTAATATCTATTTCATATTATTACTATCCTAACTAACATAAGTATTTAACAATCATTAAGATTGGATTTCATGAACATTAATATGACCGGAATTCTGTTGGCTTGAGAATTTTGTAAATGATCGTATTGCATTACCTTGAAGTGCAGGAGAATCAATTTCCTCACAACTTGCCAACTAACATACGATAACTTATAACAAGCGATGAAGTTTTACTGTACCGAATTATAGTCATAATAAGCTATTATAATTATAAGTAATTACATGACATTTTTGATAATGTTCCAAAAATAGAAATGGGAATTGTTTTATATAAAATTATATACTATAGTTATTAAACTTCAAACATAATTTTATGTCTTACAATTATATTATTGTGCATTTATTACTACCTAACCTTGTTCATAATACCCTAAGAAAAAGAAGCTTCGAAAACGACATCTAATCACGCCATATTTTTGCTTGACTTTTACTTTGAACTTAAAGCGTTTGCTTAAAAATTGTTTGTTAATTATACCAATTAGTTTGTTTTAATATTAATTTGTTTCAAATTGTGAAAATAACTCGGGTTTCGCCATAGAGGTCCAAAATGAGCATATTTTAAGCTGTATTTTTGAATCTGAATTTTATACCAGCGCCTATTAAAATATTAAATTACCAAAAAAAAAACAACTTCATGTAAAGGGTTTTAAATACAAAACCTAATTTCAAGATCTAACTTGTGTCCTAATCTGACTTGATACTTGACTTCATTTGATAAGATTTCATTTATCAAATTTTGGTTTCATTTTTTCATATTACTCCTTCAAGTTAAAATCAAAAATTGCCTGTCTCCTTTTTTTATTCCTCGACAAGTAATTCCTCGGGGGTCCGTTCTATCACCTCTTTTTTAACATTTTTGGTCGCGATATCCTAACCTCAGTACCTTAATTCGACTGCCTATACACTTCTAAATGTAAACGATTTCTATGGTTTGAAAAACTGTACAAAAATAATCAGTAAAAGAATTTGATATAAAAGTTTAAGATCGATAGAAAAATAATACAAATTTGAACAGTGAAAACGAAAATTGCATTTTACTGTTTGAAAAATTGTAGAAAAATGATCAGTCAAAGAATTTGCCCAAGAAGCGCAAAATGCATTAAAATACAACAGATCCAAAATGCTACAAACTTGAACTGTGGAAACGAAAACCTCATTCTACGGTTTGAAAAATGGTACAAAACTAATCGGTCCAGGAATTTTCTTTAAAAGTTCAAAAACATTATAAAAATATTTCCGATTTCCCATAAAAAGAATTGCCATATTATGTGGAAAGAAAACAGCGATGCTTCAAACTTGAACGGGAAAACCGAAAAATTAATCCACGATTTGAGAAATTGGAGCAAAATAATCAATGAAGGAATTTGCTTCAAAAGCTTTAGATAAGGACTTTTTAAAGCGAGTAAAGCCTGGACTTTTTTTTTGCTTATCGATTTTATCACGCCATGTATTCTGAATATATTCCGGTTGCTCCGATTTTATTTACAATTCTGAAAATTTTTCCCGATACCGATTATTTTCGATTGTCAACAGATGTTTCGATTACGATTATCATACGATTGTTATCGTCATCCGGATCGCAATATTCAGATTATTAAAATCATCCGATTATTCCATTACTACTGTATATTGATTTTGGTGAATGCGCCAGGTAACATATGGTTATTTTAATAAGTGTAATCATAAATAATAACAATAATTGTAATTACAAAATTAGTTATGTCAACAAATAATTTTTCAGAGCCACCTTTGATTTTTATTCGTTAAAATGTCTTGGAATAATAAAAGACCTAAAATCGAAGCCAAACAATCGAAAATACAAAATATAGGCCAAAAAGTAGGGCCTAAAAAGGGGAAAATTTAGACAAAACATCGGAAACGGGCGTAAAGATAAAAATTGCAGACAAAAAAAATCGAAAATTTCTACAAACCAATCGAATATTTTGGTCAAAATAAAGAAAAATAAAAAGAATTGGAACAGAAAAATCGACAATATAGAAATCTAAAATATGGGCCAAAGAATCAAGAATCCTGATCTAAAAATAAAAAAAACGCAGACAAAAAATTAAAAACTTAAGTAGAAGCAAAATAATTTGCCAAAAATAAGTTTCTGATCAGAAATTCGAAAATAATAGCAAAAAATAAAAAAAAACTCAAGAAATGAAATCAATAATCCAAGTTAATAAATCTAAAATATTGGATAAAAAAATAGACTGAAAATCTAAAATATCCGATACAAAATTTAAACATAAAAATAAAAAATGGTGGACCAAGGAAAGAAAAATTTGAACAGACAAATAAGAGAAATTTTGGGGCAAAAGATAAAAGAAAATAAAAATCTACAATGTTGGCCAAAAATCGAAAATTTTGATAATAAATTCGAAAAGTTAGGATTAAATAAATGAAATTAATCATCTGCCTGATGAAGCCACTGTGTGGCGAAACATATGTCGCAGTGTTTCGACATTAAAAATTTGTGAAAATTCTCAACAAACACGTGTGTTGAGAATTTTACTTACCATATAAATGAAATGAAATTAAATGAAAAATAAAGAAAAATGCAGGTCAAAAGATTAAAAAAGTAATAATAAACATTTGTAATGTTGGCCAGAAAGTCGAAAATTTAGACATTGCATAGAAAATTTGGTCCTAAAGATAAATGCTGGCTAAAAAATCGAAAATTTTAGCAAACAAAACTCGAAAATACCGGAAAAAATAAAAAAAATCTCGCATATAAATCAATAATTCAGGTTATAGATATTTTAATCAAAATCAAATCAAAAATATGGAACTAGAATTAAATTTTCGGCCCGAAAAATAAAAAAAATGCGGACCAAAGAATAAGAATTTCTAACAATTAAATCAAAAATTTAGGTCAAAATAAAGAATAATTAGAGATTTATTTATTTACGGGAATTTCCCTTTATAATACACAAAATACTTCTAAAAATATTACAAATCTGAGAAAATCGTACAAAAGATCAAAAATTAAGACCAAAAAAAAAATCGAAAATACGCAGATAAAATATTTTGACCAAAAATATCGAAAATACAGGTCAAAAATTTAAAAATGAAACATTCGTCGGCAAAAATAAAAAATGCAGACCAAACAGTCGAAAATTTTACCAATTATATCGAAAATTTAGGTAAAAATAAATAATGTTTGGGTCAAATAATCAAACATTTAGATATACAGGTCAAAAATCAAAAATACGGACCAAAAAAATCGAAAATTTTAACAATTAAATAGAAAATTTATGTCAAAATAAAGAATATTTAGGTCAAAAGAACAAAAATTTAGAACCAAAAGAATATAAAATACAGGTCAAAAATCTAAAACATAAAAATTCGGCGAGAAAATCAAAAATGCGAGCCAAAAAGTCGAAAATTTAAACAATTAAATCGCAAATTTAGGTCAAATTGAAGGATATTTAGGACAAAAAATAAAATATTGTGGCCAAAAATATCAAAAATACAGATCAAAATTTTTAAAATTCGTCGGGAAAAATAAAAAATGCGGACCAATTAATACCAATTAAATCGAAAATTTAGGTTAACATAAAGACTATTTAGGCCAAATTCTAGTAAGAAAATGGTTTAAATTAGTTTCAAAAATCACAGTAATTTTCCAATTTTTTTTTAATAGCAAAACATTGTTTTTTATTTTCACTTTAATTGTTCAAAAATGAGAAACTAATTTGAAGAAATAATTCAAATAAAACCATTAACTTTGTCGGGATCAGCTTATTGTTTCACCTTTTGCGCCGGCAGTTTCGACAACTTTAGTTTAGTAGATACATTTTGAATAATTTAAATAAAACAATTCATTTGGTTAGTATGACAATATGGGGAAGCCCCGCCTCCTTTTTTGAAGAAAGAAAGAACGATTGATCTTCATGGTCCCAAGGTTTATTTTGAGTTGTGAAGTAAAGGTTCATAATTTCAAACAAGCTGAAAATATGATTTATGTGTACTTTCGATTTATCGTGCGTTTACATTTTGTTCCAGACATCTAAACAATACGCATGGAAAACAAAAAAAGTTTAATTAAAGTTATGCAGGCAGACATTTAAACTGGCGAAAAAGTGTTTTGTGAATTAATTAAAAATTCTTGCTGAGCTTGAAAACACTGGTAGTGCCATGGCTCCTTGGCTCTATATAACGAGCCGCCCCTGATTTGCAGCATCGTTAATATCCATGCTCGTAGAAAGTTTTACTGGATTGACACAAACAAACAAAATTCGACTTTGATTTTTCGGTTGCTGGGTTGCCATAGAACGCACAGGTTTTAACCCAAAATGTTACAAGCCATATTTTAGAACATTTTCTGATCTTTTTTAAGTATTATATTTCCGGTAGCGGAAAAAAATTAATAAGCAGCACGGAACGTAATGACAATTAACATTTAATACGTCTTTATGTTCCTTGTTGCTTAAATTGCGTGACTAATGATTTTCTCGGGTTAGTTTGTTTTTAAAAGCTTAAGATCCAACAATAAACAATTTATTTCACACATTTTTAAGGTGAATACAATCCTAACTTGAATAAGGAAAAGGAACATTGCATGCAACGATTTCAGAAATTGAAAGAAAAATAATTTCTTGAGGAATTTATTCAAAAAGCTTAAGATCTATTAAGAATTAATTCATTTTTTATTTTTCTTTAAGAATTGCTATGTCCTACAACATAGGGTGAAAAATTAAAACTTGAATTAGAAAAATGGAAATTACATACAACAGTTTCAGAAATTGCAAGAAAAATAATGTTTCGATGAATTTATTTCAGCTTGACTGAATTTCCTTAAAAAGGAACGCATTTTTTATTTTTTAGCAAAAAATTGCTACATCCTTAATTTTTAAGAAAATGGTAACATTCTAAACTTAAAAATTGGGAAGACAAAAATTGCATAGACAAATCTGGATGGGACATCTTAAAAAATGGTATTACCACTTAGTTGTTCCGTACAAGGGTTTCAAGGACTCCAATTGCATTCATGGTAGCCAACCTTCGGTACGGAGATGGCACGCGAAAAATGGGGATTTCTTCTCCGGAAAAATTTGCTTCAAAAGCTCAAGGTCCATTAAGAAACAATGGACTTCCGCTAGAGCTATATCTTGGCTAATAAAAAATACAACATTTCAAACATGCACTAGGAGAATTAATATTACATTCAACAGTACAATATCATATTATTGTAATCTTCTTCTAGCCTTATGTTCGAGACTACGAAAATTATCGTATTTTTTTATTATTATCTTAATCATCTACAATCATATAATCAATTCCCAAGATACGTTTTTCCAGCTATAAAGAAATTTTTGATTACATTTCTATTATTCTTCTTCAAAATGCAAGTGAATTTAGCATTTCGAGTATGACTGGAAGAATAATATAAATGAAATCAATCTTTTTGATAAGGCTTTTCTTACATAAACTGGATCATCTTAACGGTTGCAAGAATCCTCAAGATGATCCAGTTTATGTATTCTTATATTTGCAACTGAATTTGTCACTTTTCATTTTTAAAATTTCCAAAGGTGGATGAATTTAAACATTCAATCGGTAAGATGGATAGGTAGATAGAGGGCTCAGCTTAATGAATTAGGTAAAGCAAGTGTATTTAGTCCGGATACTCAAGCAGACATGTTTCAACAATGCATACACACATATATATTCAGAATGTACATGTAGTACATGTCAGTGTTTGTAAGATAGGAACAGAAAAGGACGGGACGTTCAACGTTCAACGTTCACCGCACACACACACACACACACACACACGCATACACACAGAGAGACGGAGACACAATGAAGCTGCAGATTACATTGTAATCACCCTCCTGTTACGACAGCCACTCTCTCTCTGGCCGTCCTTTTCTAGCAGAGGCGCGACAAACTTGCCTTTCTATTACAAAAGACAGAAGCTAATTTACTATCAATTCTCCGCAAACACAACAGTTTATCTCAGTTGGAGGTGGAAGGCGGACCTTTCAAAACACATTTACTACCACAATCTACCTACCATCCCCCTCCTTCCTATACTGCAAAATCGAATCACCTTCCCCCCCTTTCAGTCCCCCAGAACTGATAAATGTATAGATTTATTTATTTTTTAAGCAAATTGCCTATTATTGGAACGGTAAACGCCTTATTTTCCTATCCGCAGTGTTCGGAATTTTAAAGTGGTTTTACCATGAAAGTCGGCATCGAAAGATAAAATTGTAGCTTTGATTTTATTTCCTATGCTAACGTAGATTTCGACGAATTAATGTGATTTTAAAGATATTATAATGAAGAGATTGCATAAACTACTGGTTTTAACAAGAGCTGTATGAATTTTTATTGTTGTTTACAGTAGTTTTAAATATAATTGGAAAATTAACCATAATTAGTTATTATAAAAAAAAAGTTATATAAATCTATACGAAAAATTATGACTCGAGTTTCATCGTGTAACATTCACCAGACCATATTAACTGTCCTAGATTTTTTTGTCTTAGATAGTAAGTACATTTAAAATGAAAATACAACGTAAAAGTATAAATATAAATATAAATAACTATTCTACCATCCATTCGCTGAAAGGCCATTTGTAAGCAAAAATTCATTCAATAGCTTCAATCAATTCTATAAATACACGACATTTCTCATCGGAAATAAATCTGCGCACAATGTAAATTACAAATTCTCATTATCAACAATCGTAAAGTTACAAACAAATCCAATACGCAGGAATCGAAACTGCGGAATTAGTTTCGTTACCAGCAATATTTAATTACACAAGGGACCAAAAAAAAAAAATGGATCACCACCATTACTGGATACACAATTAAAACCTGTAATTTGCAACACGGAATCGAATATCAAGCCAATTTCGTGCATCTATCGTGTAACACATGATTTCTTATAAATGGCCAATTATTGCCGGGCGGAGGAGGAAAAATCGAAGCGAAAAAAGGAAATTGGCACGCTTTTCTATTGCTTCGTTCGATTTGAAAGGGACGTGAAAGAGTGAAAGAGACGGTCATCTAAACTTATCTATACTTGGATTACAATTCATTTATTCTGTCAGACTTCTCTCATCCGGATTTCTGACGATGGTACACGATCCCCCCTTTCAGCGTCGGTAAATCTCTTCTCCTGTAATACATATATGGCCCTCTTATATAAAATCCGTGTACTGATGTAGATGAATGGATGGAAAGAGATAGCCAAATTTTAAAGGTGGCTTTTCAGCCAGTCAACGAACTTTAAAAGAAAAGATTCACTTATTTAATTCTAGATTAGAGAGCTTAGAATTTAGCCTTAATTATTACTCATCGAATACTGAATCTGTAGATTTTTTATTTTTAACACGGATTAACAATAGCAGCGAGCTGAATTGAAAAAATCAACTACAGGAAATAATTGAATCAGTCATTTTCAAAAGGCGTCATCTCCACTTCTACTTTTTTTTACAGGAGAAGCAAAAACCCATTCCTTTTCATACTATCTCCAGGAAGTTTCTACCATTGAAGGGGATTTTACAAAATGTAAAAATACCTACTTGATTATTCATGGTTCTACAGGATGTCCAAAAAAATATTTTTACTATGCCATTTCAAAGTTCCTAAAAAATCAACGTCATCTCCACTTCTACATTTTTTTACAGAAGAAGCAACAACCCATTCCTTTTCATACTATCTCCAGGAAAGTTCAAACAGTAAGTTTCTATTTTACAAGATGTAAAAATTTACAAGTGTACTTGCTTATTCATGGTTGTACAGGATGCCTAAGAAAAATATTTTTACTATGCGATTTCAAACTTCGTAAAAGATCAACTTTATATTTTTATAAAATTAAGATAAAAAAAATGTAATTGCAAGACCTTGCAGAATTAACATATAATAGGCAAGATAAGTGGAATAGAGAGAATAGAAAGTTGTTTAGGTTGTAGTGGTTATTATTTCATTGTAGAAGTCTTTGTAATTGTCTGGTACGTGCTGCTAAAATTTCCTACTCTCCTGTATATTATTAACATTGATAGAGATTTTCTGGATTTGGGATGAACACCTGGGAGCCATCTTGTTCTTGTTTCTTCAATAATAGAAATCGTTCCTCTAAGATGCTGGATAAAGGGCTTGGCTAATAAATCAAATCAATTCAAAATCATAATTCCTGGTTCTTCACTGGTGAAATGGAATTCACAACAATCGTTTACTGCAAAATAAAATCTGCTCTTCCGTAATTTTCAAGAGAACTTTCTTAGAGCCAAGTTTTAAAAATACCTACTACATCACGATGTGTCATATTTCTTACTTTGAATTTATCGGTATTTGTAGAGAATTCTATCAAACTTTTGTGAGAAATACATCCTATCATAACGGCGAATTTTCCTTTCGCAGTTATTGGCGGAATCTCTGATGGAAGAAAATTGAGATTTTCAGAAAATCTTCCTGGAGGCACAAGTTTTGAAAATGGGTGCAGGATTAAGGTCCATTTATAAGTACTTTAACGGATTGCCAGAACATCATATTTTTAAATAAAAACATTTGAACAGAGTGTGAAATTGCGAGATAATATAAAAATTTCCGCGATTTGAAAAAAATATAAAAACAATTTCAATTCACTTGAAATTCCATATATGCATATTAAAAATTCATTCGAAAGCATTATCTATAAAAATCAGTAAACACCCCATCCTAAAATTTTAAAATAATTTCACTTGAATAGAGTGTGAAACTGTGGAAAAAATACAAATCGAAAACAATTGCTATCGACTTAAAAATTCAAGGAGCTTTACAAAATTAATTTGGAATTAGGATTCTATAAAAATCCGTAGACATCCTATACCTAAATTCTGAAATAATTCAATTTGAGCAAGAGCGTGAAATTTTGGGGAAATATAAAAAAAATATCTCCCTTGTGAGAATTAGCCTTAAAATCTTAAAATATACTCAAAAATAATGGGTTTTTACTATAATAATATAAAAAATGCCGTACCTCAGCTGGAAACAAAATGGCGAGAATTGCAGTACAAAAACTGCATCTCTCGATTTCAAAAATGCATCAAAAAATATCTCTCTGGTGAGAATTAGCCTCAAAATCTCCAAACATACTCAGAATTTACGTGTTTTTGCTATAATAATATAACAAACATCGTTCATCAGCTGAAAACAAAATGGCGAGAATTACAGTAGAAAAATTGCATCTCACGATTTAAAAAAATCATAAAAAAATATCTCCCTGGTGAGAATTATCCTCAAAATCTCCGAATATACTCAGAATTAATGTGTTTTTGCCTTAATAATATAACAAACGTCGTACCTCAGCTGGAATTACAAAATGGCGAGAATTGCAGTACAAAAACTGCATCTCACGATTTAAAAAATTCATAAAAAAATATCTCCCTGGTGAAAATTAGCCTCAAAATCTACTCCTAAATATACTCAGAATTAATGTATTTTTGCTAAATTAATATAACAAACGTCGTACCTCAGCTGGAAACAAAATGGTGAGAATTGCAGTAGAAAAATTGCATCTCGCGATTTAAGAAATTCATAAAAAAATATCTCCCTGGCGAGAATTAGCCCCAAAATCTCCAAATATACTCAAAATAATTAATGTGTTTTTGCTATAATAATGTAACAAAAGTCGTACCACAGCTGGAAACAAAATGGCGAGAAAAGTAGGAAAATTGCATCTCGCGTTTAAACAAATTCATAAAAAAAACATCTCCCTAGTGAGAATTAGCCTCAAAATTTCCAAATATACTCAGAATTATTCTGTTTTTGCTATAATATAGTAAAGGTCGTACCTCAGCTAGAAACAAAATGGCGAGAATTGCAGTAGAAAAATTGCATCTCGCGATTTAAAAAATTCATAAAAAATATCTCCGAGGTGATATTTAGCCTCAAAATCTCCAAACATACTCAGAATTAACGTGTTTTTGCTATAATAATATAACAAACGTCGTACCTCAGCTGAAATTACAAAATAGCGAGAATTACTGTGGAAAAACTAAGTCTCGCGGTTTAAAAAATTCATAAAAAATATCTCACTTGTGAGAATTAGCCTCAAAATCTCCAAATATACTCAAAATTAACGTGTTTTTGCTATAATATTATAACGAACGTCGTACCTCAGCTGGAAATAAAATGGCGAGAATTGCAGTAGAAAAATTGCATCTCGCGATTTAAAAAATTCATAAAAAATATCTCCCTGGTGAGAATTGGCTTCAAAATCTCCAAATATACTCAGAATTAATGTGTTTTTGCTATAATAATATAACAAACGTCATACTTCAGCTGGAAACAAAATGGCAAGAATTGCAGTAGAAAAATTGCATCTCGCGATTTAAAAAAAATCATAAAAAATACCTCCCTGTTGGGAATTAGCCTCAAAATCTCCAAATATACTCAGAATTAATGTGTTTTTGCTAAAATAATATAAGAAACGTCGTCCCTCAGCTGGAAACAAAATGGCGAGAAAAGTAGAAAAATTGTATCTCGCGATTTAAGAAATTTATAAAAAAATATCTACCTGGTGAGAATTAGCCTCAAAATCTACAAATATACTAAAAATGGATGTGTTTTTACTATAATAATATAACAAACGCCGTACCTCAGCTGGAAAAAATGGCGAGAATTGCAGTAGAAAAATTGCATCTCGAGATTTCAAAAATTCATAAAAAATATCTCCCTGTTGAGAATTAGCCTCAAAATCTCCAAACATACTCAGAATTCATGTGTTTTTGTTATAATAATATAATAAACGTCGTACCTCAGCTGGAAACAAAATGGCGATAATTACAGTAGAAAAATTGCATCTCACGATTTAAAAAAATCATAAAAAATATCTCCCTGTTGACAATTATCCTCAAAATCTCTAAATATACTCGAAATTAACGTGTTTTTACTATAATAATATAACAAACGTCGTACCTCAGCTGGAAACAAAGTGGCGAGAATTACAGTAGAAAAATTGCATTTCGCGATTTAAAAAATTCGCAAAGAAAAAGAAATAACTCTTGAAAAAATTCAAAAACAATTGCTGTCGACTTGAAATTTCATAAATCCATTAAAAATGAATTAGAAATTAGGATTCTATCAGAATCCGTAAACATCCCATCCCTAAATTTTAAAATACTTCCAGTCGACTAGAGTGAGAAGTTGTGGAAAATTACAACAATTTCCGCGACTTGAGAAAAATATAAAAACAATTGCCATCGACTTAGATGGTTACAAATCTATAAAAAATTCATTCGGAATTATGATTCTTAAAAATCTGTAGACACCACATCCCTAAATTTTCAAATAGTTCCACACGAACAGAGCGTGAAATTTTGGAAAAATACAATAATTTCAGACACTTGAAAAAAAATCAAATACAATTGTTATGGACTTGAAATTTCACAAATCTATTAAAAATCAATTCGAATTATGATTCTATAAAAATCTGTAAACATCCCATCCCTAAATTTTAAAATAATTGCTCTTGAACTCAGTGTAAAATTGTGGAGAAATGCAATAATTTCCGCGACTTGAAAAAAATTCAAAAACAATTGCTATCGACCTGAATCTTTACAAATCTACTAAAAGGAATTCGAAATTATGATTCTATACAAATCTGTAAATACCCCATCCCTAAATTTTAAAATAATTCCTCTTGAACTCGGTGTAAAATTGTAGAGAAATAAAATAATTTTAGCGACTAGAAAAAAATTCAAAAACAATTGCTTACGACTTGAAACTTTACAAATCTACAAAAAAGAATTCGAAATTATAAATCTATAAAAATCTGTAAACATCCCATCCCTAAATTCTGAAATAATTACATTTTAACACAGCGTGAAATTGAGGAAAAATACAATCATTTCCGCGACTTGAAAAAAATTTAAAACAGTTGATATCGATTTGAAAATCTTACAAATCTATTAAAATTTAATTCGGAAATATAATTCTACAAAAATGAGTAAACCTACTATCTCTATGAATTAAAATATTTCCACTGAAATTGAGGAAAATTACTAAAACTCACGCGACTTGAAAAAAAATTTTAAAATAATTGTTATCGAGTTAAAACTTCATAATAAAATTTTGTAATAATTTGTAAAAACCTCATCCCTAAATTCAGATCAAATTCTACTCCTACAGTGCGTGAAATTGTGGGAAAATACAGTAATTCCCGCGACTTGAGAAAAATATAAAAACAATTGCAATCGATTTAAAATTTTACAAATCTATTAAAAATTCATTGGGAATTATGATTCTTAAAAATCTGTAAGCATCTCATCCCTAAATTTTGAAATAGTTCCATATGAACAGAGATTGAAATTTTTGAAAAATACAATAATTTCAGACTTGAGAAAAATTCAAATACAATTGTTATCGACTTGAAATTTCATAAATCTATTAAAAATGAATTCGGAATTATGATTCTATGATAATCTGTAAACACCCCATCTGTAACTTTTAAGATAATTGCACTTGAACTGAAAAGTGTGTAAAATTTGTGGAGAAATATAATCAATTCCGCGACTTGAGAAAAATATAAAGACAATTGCCATCGACTTAAAATTTTATAAATCTGTAAAGAATTTATTGGCTATTATGATTCTATAAAAATCTGTAAATTCTGAAATAATTACATTTGAACAGAGCGTGAAATTTTAGAGAAATACAATAATTTCAAAAACAATTGATAGCGACTTGAAATTTGATAAATCTATTAAAAAATAATTTGGAAATAGGACTCTATACAAATTTGTAAACATTCAATTACTAAATTTTTAAATAATTCCACTTGAACCGAGCGTGGAATTGTTGAGAAACGCAATAATTTCCGTGACTTGAAAAAAATTCAAAAACAATTTCTATCGACTTAAAATTTTATAAATCTGTTAAAATTTAATTTGGAATTATAATTCTATAAAAACTTGTAAACACCTCATCCCTAAAGTTTAAAATAAACTAATTTCACTTGAACAGAGTATAAAATTGTGGAAAATATTAAATCCGCGACTTGAAAAAAAAATCAAAAACATTTGCTATCGACTCAAAACTTCATAACTTTATTCGAGAATAATTTGTAAAGGTCTCATCGTTAAATTCTGATAAATTTCCACTCTTACAGTGCTCGAAATTGTGCAAAAATACAACAATTTCCGCGACTTGAGAAAAATATAAAAACAATTGCCATTGACTTAAAATTTTACAAATATATAAAGAATTAATTCGGAATTATGATTCCATAAAAATCTGTAAATTCCCAATCCCTAAATTTTGAAATAATTCCAATTGAACAGAGCGTGAAATTTTAGAGAAAGGCAATCATTTCAGAGGCTTGAAAAAAATCAAAAACAATTGCTAGCGACTTGAAATTTCATAAATCTATTAAAAATTAATTCGGTATTATGATTCTATAAAAATCTGTAAACACTCCATCCCTAAATTCTGATATAGGTCCATAGTTTTAGAGACTTGAAAAAAATTCAAAAACAATTGATATAAAATATCGTAAGCTATTAAAAATTAATTTGGGATTATGATTCTATAAAAATCTGTAATTACCCCATCCGTAAATTTCGGGATCATTTTCGAACAGAACGTAAAATTGTGGAATAATACAATAAATTCCAGCGTTTCGAGAAAAATATAAAAACAATTTTCATCGACTTTAAATTTTACAAATCTATAAAAAAATCATTTGGAGTTATGATTCTATACAAATCTGTTAACATCCCATCCTCAAATTTGTAAATAATTCCACTTGAACTAAGAGTGAAATTTAGGAAAAATACCATAAATTCAGACTTGAAAAAATAATTCATAAACGATTGCTTTCGAACTGAAATTTAATATTTTTTGTTTAAAATGTATTCGGAATTTGGATTCAATAATAATCTGTAAATGTCCCATCCTCAAATTTGTCAATAATTCCACTTGAACTAAGAGTGAAATTTTGGAAAAATACAATAAATTCAGACTTGAAAAAAAAAAAATTCAAAAACGATTGCTTTCGAATTGAAATTTAATATTTTTTGTTCAAAATTTATTCGGAATTTGGATTCAATAATAATCTGTAACTATCCCATCCCTAAATTTAGGGATTATCGTATTCTAACAGAGCGTGAAATTGTGGAATAATACAAAAAAATTTCACGTATTGAGAAAAATACGAAAATATGAAAAAAACATTCATTTGGAATTATGATTATATAAAAATTTGTAAACACCCCCATCACCAAATTCTGAAATAATTCCATTTGAAGAGACCGCGAAATTTTAGAGAAATACAATAATTTTATAGGCTTCAAAGAAAAAATCAAAAACAATTGCTAGCGGCTTGAAATTTTATAAATCTATTAATAATTAATTTGCAATTATGATTCTATAAAAATCAGGAAACACCCTATCCCCAAATTCTGATATTATTCCATTAAGTCACAGCGTGACATTTTGGAGAAACACTAAATTTAGAGATTCGAAAAAAAAATCAAAAACAATTCGACTTGAAATTGCATAAATATATTAAAAACTAATTCAGAATTAGGGATTTTATAAAAATTTGTAAACACCCTGCCCCTAAATTTTAAAATAATTTCACTTGAACTGAGCGTGAAATTTTGGAGAAATACAAAGTACAAAAACAGTTGCTATCGACTTGATACTGCTACTTCATACTGCCGTCGACCGTATACGGTATCGTGTGAACATGCACATTAAAATATATGCGTCACTATAGAAGACGGCGAAATAACCGAATCGGTAAAACGACCGATTCGGTGCCGTCTGAACGGGCCGTAAGAGTTAATCCCAGATTTACGAATATATTTCGCCTTACATTACATTATTATAATTGCCTGTCAACATTCAGTTTATTTTGTAATTAAATGACGTAATAAGGGTAATGGTTCCATCATTGCTTAGACGTGATTGATGATACTTAAATGAACTTAACAATTTGTATTGTACACACTTGATGATACAAAATTATAACAAGGGGTAGTTTCGTAATTGACACTTGTAATGTTTTGTATTTTCTGTTTCCTGACATGTGTTTCAGTTAGATATAACCATTTTTAAAGGATTTGCAATGGTCATGTATTCTTTTTTTACTTAGGCATGTGCCATTCACGTATCAGGAACTGAAAATATAAATATGGAACATAACAAGTGTTTTATCTCCAAACTACCACTTAATACATAAATACTTGAGGTAAAAACTTCCCGACTTCTTCTAGACAGGAAAGTAGTTGTTTCAATAGATCATTTGTTTATTGTAGTCTTTTTAAGTCTGTTACTTTGTAAAAGATGAAAAGCACTGTATTTCATATTTTAACTTAAATATTTGGTTCAGATTAAAATATACGTATGATGTTGTGAAATATGACCCTATACAAACTGGATCATTATAGGAAATCTTTTAAGGTTACAAAACTTGGCGATTTAGGATGGAAAAAATATGTTTTGATGGTAAACTATTGTTGAATGTAATATCTTTAAAATAAAATGAAAAAATACACTCTAAAATTGTACTTACGGTACAACCCTGTTATTTAAGTCAAGTCCACAAATCCTTGTTTCATTTAAATTCCACTTACCTAAAACATCTCCTGGTATACTGCACTCTTGTATTCAGACCAAAATCTCTCCGATTCTTTTTGTTATCTAGTTGTTGTTCGTATGAAGTTTGTGGTGATACTGTCATCGGTGGAACTAAAATCATGGAATCAGTGTTGTGATGTTATTGTAGTGAGTGAGTTATTGTCACGCCCTTGTCAGTGAAGCGTAGATCCTCCTGTATGTGTGTGTGTCTGTGCATGTGTGTGCCCTTCCTTCCGCTAACTAATTCTACCATCACCATGAAATGTATATCTACACATACACATACATGTAATGTGTTTTAAATTTACTTCCGTGTCCAATATGGATTTTTTTTTGCTTTCTTTCCCATTTATGTTCAGCGCGCGTGTGATCAATGTTTAATCGTCCGGAATTCATTTTTGTTCATTTGGGGTCAGATTTTTCACGAGACAATGCACCACATTTATAATTACAAAAAAGTATTAGAATATTATTTCCTGTGGTGGGGACTATCCTAGTTGCTTATTGACCACGCGGTTCTTCGTCTTGCTATAACTGATGCAGTAGGAAACAGATAATATGTGCGACTAATAGAGGTAGTACTCGATTGTTGCGTGTAAAATTCAACTAGTTTTAATTAGAATTTACAATGGTTGCAAATTTAATTACTATGTATTTTAATTAAATCGGCATTATTTTGAATTAAATTTTTGGAAAATTTATCAAGTTTTTGGTATTTTTACTTTTGCAATTATTAAAGAATGTTTTTTTAGAAGTAGTTTTGATAATGAATAGCAAGTAGACGTAACAATTCAACATGGAAGATAATATGCCCTCCTCGGCTCGTGACGTGAATCAAACTTTCAAACTTTCAACGAATTTAAACATAAACCAGGGTCCATCTCTTTCGGCTTTTATTTCTGGATAGACTTTGCTTTATAATAATAATAATAATAATAATACATTTATTTCTGTAGATACGAGAATACACAAAATAGTGGATGTTTGGTTACAGAAACAAGTCAAAGCACAATAGACAAAATTAAAAAGCTAAGTTAATCTAACATCAAAAAATTCAGTTATTGTGTATGGTTCAACTTCACATATCAGGTTATATACAATATTTTTAAATTCAGGATAATTTTTAATAGATTTAACTCTACTCGGAAGATGATTGATTATTTTTAAGCATGAATAATATGCACCTTTTTCCAATTTATTTAGCCTATGGTTTGGGTAATTATAGCTACAATTTCTTGTTAAATGAAGTGATGTTGAGGCGCATTTCTCAAATTTATGTTTGTTTTTAAACCAAAATTTGGCACACTCGTGTACATATACACCCATCAAAGTTAAACGTTTGTTCATCTTAAATACTCCTCTGCATGAATCACGAGAACTAATTTTAGTAATAATTCTTATGGCCCTTTTCTGAATGATAAATGCCCGATCCGCATTAGTAGATAGACCCCAAAATAGTATTCCATACCTGAGAAATGAACAAAAGTTTGCTGCGTAAACCAGATTGGTCACGTTGCTCTCTACCGTCCTAGACAATACTCTTAATGCGTAACAGACTTTGCTTAGTTTGCTACATAGATATTCTAAGTGTTCTTTAAAATTTAGAGTTTCATCAAGGAATATTCCGAGAAATTTTGTGCTGTTGCTGAAATGCCATTTATGTCCACCAAAATTTGACGTAGATGGGGTTTGCAACACTTGGTTTGTCTTAAACAATATAGTTTTAGTTTTTTTTTCGTTTAGAACTAATTTATTAATTATCAGCCACTCTTTGACCTTATCCAAAGTAGTACCTGCTTTTTTCAGTATATCAGGTAGGTTTGGACCCTTGAAAAACAAATTCGTATCATCAGCATAACTGATGATTTTATTATCACCTACAGTAACTGCAAGATCAATAGCGTAAATGACAAACAATAATGGATCCAGAATACTGCCCTGCGGAAGGCCCATACCCACAGGCAGAACCCCTGAACGAACATCCACGCCGTCACGACGAATTTTAACAGCATGGCTCCGTCCCGAAAGATAGGAGTGGAGCCACTGCTGTGCAATACCTCTTACACCGTAATGATGTAATTTAGTTAATAATATTTCATGTTCTATGCAGTCAAAAGCTCTGGTTAAATCCAGAAAAATTCCACAGGTAAGATTTCTTTCATCAAATGCTGAAAGGATAGAAGTGGTATAGTCAAAGAGAGCTGTGTCTACGCTCTTTCCGGATAGAAAACCATGTTGACTAGCAGAAAATAAATTGTTACACTTGAAGAAATTTACCAATCTTCGGTACATTACTGCTTCTAATATTTTAGAGAACGAGCTTAATAGACTTATTGGCCTATAGTTTTCGATGTCATCTTTATCAACGCATTTATATATTGGTTTAATTAGGGCGAATTAACGTAACTCCAGAGAAAAGAATCCAAATCGCAAGATCTTGGCGGCCAATTGATCTCACCATATCAAGAGATAAGACTACCTCTGAACTTTTATTGCAGTAGAGTAGCATGTAGCACCATCCTGTTAAAACCATACCGCGCAATTAATCCCATCAAAATTTCTTAATCACATTTTTGGTAAATCAGCTACACTTTGTCTAATAAATGAAACATTATCGATAGATAGGCTCAACGAGCAAGTTCTCATCCGAAGTTTTTTCTATAAAATTTGTTATTGCCGTGTTAGATGTTGCATTGTTCCTTCCAAACTCGCTGCGAATTTTTCTTGCAGTTTCTGCAAAACCTTCCTCATATCTTTAATGTGCTTTCACAATAAGAACGCAACTCGCTCCATAGCTTAAATAACTTAAATGGCAATATTTTCACCATGACAACTATAAAATATTAGGTTGTAGGGAAAGTTCTTGCGGTTTTTGAGACATTGATTTTTATTGACTTTTTGAAAATAGGAAAATACGTTAAGAAAAAAAATCACCATCACGGTTTATCACTTTTCGCCACCGTTCGGGCAGACTTTGGGTGCCATCCGCATAAAACTTGACTTGGCTTTGACTCGAAAAAGTTGGTCAATCAGCAATCTATGTCGTCTTCACCATCGAATATTTTTCCTTACAAGGCGTTCGAGAGCGACAGGAAGAGGTGATAATCTGTTGGCGCAAGGTCTGGGCTGTAAGGTGGATGAGGCATCACTTCCAATATAAAGTCGAGTAGCTTCTGTCGAGTCACTCTTGCAGTGTGTGGACGAGCATTGTCGTATAGGAATCAGATTATGCCGTGATTCGGACGCTTCTCTGCGATTTTAGAGGCCAATCTATAGCTGGTCGTCGGCGTTGGTATTAAAGTGAACGCCCAAGACGTGAGTTTGCCTTGGATTTAACTCTATCAGCTGTTGCAATCGATCAGAGTCGATGCCCGATGCGTGTTCCGAACGGTCTGAATCTTTGAGGTTGAAATCGCCAAACTGCTCTGGATATTCCACATCTATTCTTGAAATTTTGAATGACAAGTCTTAATAATTATCCGAAGAAAATGATCGTAAGATCTGCACTAGAAATTCATCATCAAATATTGACTTTTTGAGATTTCTAAATTTACTGGGAAAGGTACTTAGAATTTTGAATTTTATCTTGAATAGCGTGACTTAAATTCTTTCCCAAGAAAATTGTTAAAACTTTGTAGACCAGAATAGGCACCAGAAAAAAATGTTGATTGTAGAAAATCAAATATTTCAAGAAATTGGTCTAGAAATGCCATATTTGTTTGAACGAAGGCTTAAAGGCTTAAAAATTACTTTTTATTTATCAAAGAAAACTTAAGGAGATTTATATGAAATAGATATTAATTCTACCAAATAAAAACTCAGATTAGATTTTAAATGTTTAAAATTCTCCTCTTATTATGGCGTTTTCAAGAGAATTATTTTTTTAACTACCGATTCGTGTATATTAAAATGATTAAACAAACATTCTAATAACAAAAATGACGACGCTGGAAAACAATTTTGAAACAATTTGTTGCTAGAAAGCAAATGCCACGAAATTTAAAATTTAACCTCAAATTTGGACACCTTTATCCAATAAATGTGGTATTTCTAGATTAAGGTCATTTGAAGTCAACAAATTGTCATAATTTTTGTTTGGATAATATTTTTTTAGGCAATTATAAAACAGACTACTCAGTATTAAATTGTCAAAATTTAAATTTGGAATTATAAGAGCAATTTCTCAAAAAGTCAATTTTTGATCATCAACATTTTTACTTTAAATATAGATGTATGATGATTAGAACTTTTAAATTATTCCCTTTAGACAATTGGTAGAGACACGAAAGTTAAAACTATGCCGTTCAATTTTAATTGTTTGTTGAAGTTAATGTGAAACTTCTGTTGCAATTTCTAGAAAAAGTTGGCCATTAGAACTTCTTTTCTAGTGCCACATCTGTCGTTACTGTAAAGTTTGGATATTTTTTTTGATAATTATAAAGTCAATCTTTTAAAGATTAAAATATTCAAATTCTTAGCACGATATAGAATTCTTAGAACAATTTTCTCTGGATAATTGTAAAGTCACTCTTTTAAAGACTAATATAATACAATTCTAGACGCAATAAGGATTTTTAAGCCCAATTTGAAATTCTAAGAGCAATTTTCTATGGATAATTGTAAAGTTGCTCTTTTAAAAATTAATGAATTCATTTAAATTCTAAGCGCAATATGGAATTCTAAGCACAATATAGAATTCTACGCGTAATATGGAATTCTAAGCGCAATATGAATTTCTAAGCGCAATATGGAATTCTAAGCGTAATATGAAATTCTAAGCGCATTATGAATTTCTAAGCGCAATAAGGAATTCTAAGAGCAACTTTCTATGGATATTTGTAAAATCATTCTCTAAAGATTAATATATTAAAATTCTAAGCGCAATATGAATTTATAAGCGCAATATGGAATTCTAAGAGCAATTTTCTCTGAATAATTGTAAAGACACTCTTTTAAAGATTCACATATTCAAATTCTAAGCACAATATGGATTTCTAAGCGCAATATAGAATTCTAAGCCCAACATGAAATTCTAAGAGCAATATGAATTTCTAAGCGCAATATGGAATTGTAAAAGCAATTTTCTATCGATAGTTGTAATAACACTCTTTTAAAAATTAATATATTAATATTCTAAGCAACTTTCGAGGTAAAAATCGAATTCTAAGAGCAATTTCTCAGAATAGCAAATTTGTGATCATCAAATGTTTGTTGAAATTAAAATCCTGTATGTGGTACGGAAGCATTAGATAAATTAAATAATCAATTAATGTTACAAAAAAAAAATATAATTCACAGAGAAAAGTTAATTTTTAGTCGTAATTGTAATTGTAATTTGTCTTCTAGTGTCGCTATTTTTGTTGTTGAAATCTTCGTGAAATGTTTTTAGAATGATTGTAAATTCAAGTGATTTGTGCAATTTTAAGAATTTGTTAAAATAAACGTGGGATTCCTGGAACAAAGTTCATTTTTGACCATAATTTTGGTTCAGAGCACAAATGAAGTAAATATGGAATATCTTGAAATATTAAATTTTTGATCATCAAAAATTTAACTTCCAGTGCTGATAATATTATTGCTACTATTTTTTTAGTAAATGAAAATTTAAGTTTTAATTTTTCAAATTTTAAGCCTTCGTCGAAGCATTTTACGATTTCTAAACCAAATTCTTGAATATGTTCATTGTTGACGATTTGCATTGACATTTTTTTTCTCGCGCCGTCTATTCTATTATTGCAAAGTTTAAAAAATTTATAGGCACTTTATGAATTATGAGATTAATTTCTTAAAATATTTAATTTTTGATCGCCAGAAATTTGACTCTAGCGTAGATATTATTGTTGCTGCCACTTTAGACAATTATATAAATAGGATATTCAAGATCAATCTGTCAAAATTCTAAGTATCTGTGGAAATAAATGTTGAATTTCCAGATCAATTTCTGGAAAATTAATTAATTAATTTTAATTTTTGGCGATCGTTAATTTCCTTACAAATTCGAGAAAAAAAATTAAGTGATTGTAAATTTGAGATCTATTATACCGGGTGTAACTGAATCTGGTAGACCCCAAATATAATTTGCATTTTTACATATTTCTTTATAAAATTTAGGAAATAAAGTGTGTCGACATGTGGACTTTTAATAAAAATGCCACAATTACCTTAACTTTGCTATTTCAAATGGAAGACCCTGTATATTTTTACATATTTTAATTCGTCTCTCAATTCTGAATTTAGAGATGAATCATAAGTGATCTTTAGGCCGTTTGTTTTTTGTTTAAATTTAATTTAAATTTAAATGAATTTAAACAAAAAAAAACATCCAAAGGGTCACTTATGATATCGTGTCAGCCACAAAATTTTGTTTCAGAGTTGGCTGTGAAATAAATGAGGTATGTCGCATATTATTACATCATGAGAGTAGATTAGTTCAATTAAATTAAATTAAAAAAAAAAGAATTAATCTCTGACATGACTGCTATGTTTCTCTCTCGCAGGCATGGCCAACTCAGCAACAAAATTCTGTGGCTCACATCTTACATCTATGAACTCAAAATTTATAGACGAATTAAATTACATAAAAATTCTATTTCCGGTTTAACAGGAAATAACCATAACTTTTCTATTTCAACACCTTGTATATTTTTACATAATTTAATTCTGAGTTTTTAGATGTATTAGTCATGAGTTACCCTTCTCTAGTCCTGACGAAACATGTCCTTTAAAATGTCGAGGAAACAAATCCTTAAAACAAACCTGATAAAGTCCCAAAAAAGTTCTAGAAAAAATTGACCTGAAACCAAAAAGAAAAAGAAGAGTCCTGAAAAAAGGCCTTTGATAAGACCTGAAAAGAGGCATTTCAAAAGATCTGAAAAATGGCCTGAAAAAATAGTCCTGAAAGAAAGTATAATAGATAAAAAAAATTATGAAAATCATGAAAAATAGTCCTAAATAAGTGCTTCTGAACAAAAAGTACCGAAAAAGAATCTTGAAGAAAGTGCTAAAAAATAACCCTTAAAAAACTATTGAAGCAAGAAGTCCCGGAAAAAAGTTCTGAGAAAGAGTTCTGAATAAAGTCCTGAGAAAATCCTAAAGAAACAAAACAAACAAAAATTGTTTTAAAAAAATCCTGACAAAAATATCCTGAGAGAAAGTACTGAAAAGGTTCCGAAAAAGTCCAGAAGAGGGCCTTGAAAAAATGTCCTAAAAGAAAAAACTAGAAAAATGTCCCAAAAAAGTCTTAAAAACAAATTCTTGAAAAAAGTCCTAAAAAAATTCTGAAGAGTCCTCAAAATAAAAAATCCGTAAAAAATACCTGAAAAACTACTGAAAAGAAATCTGCAAAAATTGCCCTTAAAATAGCCCTAAAAAGAAAGTCAAGAAAAAAAAATCTTGAAAAGCTCTGAAAAATGTTCTGAGAAAAAATCCTGAAGAAGTCCTAAAAAGTCTTAAAACATGTCCTAAAAAGTTTTGAAAAGGTCACGAAATAAAGTTTTAAAAATAAAGTCTTAAAAAATCTTTAAGAAATCTTGAAAAAGAAGTCCTTAAAAAAGTCCCAAAAACAATGTCCTGAAAGAGACTATAAAAGAGTCCTGAGGAAAGAAGTCTTAAAAAAGTACTGAAAATATGTAATTAAAAAAATATGGAATGTTTTTATTCGTGACAGACGACGCTATAACACAGCCCTACAAAAAAAAAGTCCGGATCTGTGGATCAGACATGTGTATTCTTGTGTATTTTTCAATTCTAAATGCGAATCCGGAGTCAGAAAAAGGCCTACACCCCTGGAATTGGCCCCAGAGACCAAAAATGGAACCTATAAGGTGCGAATCTCGATTTTCCGGCCCCCGAGCGCCCATTTTCCGACCTCAGTAGGTGAATCCCAGTCGGCTCTAAACTTTTTTGACCACGAATTTGGCTTTGGCTTGGGAATGCAATCTCGACCTTGCCTGAGCATCCGTCATATTGGGACATCGACCCGCACGGCCACTTCCTCGTTCCGAAAAAGTGACCGCACGGATGGGATTCGAACCCACGACCACGAGGCCCGTGAGCAGGAGCTCTACTCACTAGGCACTGTTCTAAGTTCTCATTAAAATATCTCATATTTTCAAATTATTTCGAAATGAAAATTCTACCTCAAATTTGGACACCTTTTATAATTACCCAAAAAAAAAAAATGATCCGATCTTTGTAGTAACAAAAATGGCCTCAGTACAACGGAAATATGGAAAATATGGTCAAAAAAAACTTTATCTAGAAATTGCTCTGATTTTTTTCCCGATCGCGCTGTTGAGATGTTTTAGTGGGCCTTTTCGCAATTGATAAAGACAAGCGCTATTGCGCTTTTTGGTTTTTTTCGACCATGTGCTTGCAACGACCCCTGGGACCCAAAGGATTAAAGAAAATTATCAAAAATTTGAGTTAACAGAAATGGCACTGACCGTCAGAAGGAGAATTTTGTTGTCCAAAAATGAACTTGCTTTAGTAATTCCACATATATTTCAACAATTTAACAAAATAATCTTGATAATTGCTTAAAGAACATTATCACACAGTATTAGTAATAAAAGTATCTGCACTAGAAGTTAAATTTTTGGTCAAAAATTGGCTTTTTCTAGAAATTTCTCTCAGATTTCTTCTCTAATCACTTTGAATATCAAAATATCAAAATTTTGTTATTTAAAAAAATATAATAATACGGAAACACCGAATTTAATTTTGTTTAACGTTAGTGCATGTATACAGGATTTATTTGTATGTGCCGGTTCAAAGCCGGGCCAGGCCTGGATACATTGTACATATGCATCAACATACAAGAGTATGTACTCATACATGAGTGACAAAACACAATTGGCTGTCCATTGGACCGTGGACGCTACACGTCGAAGGCTGCCCAAGTTTGTATAAAACGTTTTTTTTTTCGACCCTCCCCCTTTCCCCTCCGCCCGTGCTCGTTCCCATTTTTCAGGAGATGAAAGTTAACATTTCCGTTTTAATCCCGGCCGGGTTTTCAATTTCTCATGGAATGATAGACGCGCACCATTTATCGTCCTCGGCCGGAATCATCGAATTACAATTGCATTCGATTATTTAATTATGGATACGTGCGGGTGCGGCTCTCCATGCGAGACTTTTTGCCACCTTTCAAAGGTATCGAGAGCACACGTTTAAGTGTCGGAGGTTTAATTGAAGCCGTTATTGACACGTCGACATTGTTCCTATTGAAATCCGCCGGCTATTATGTGACTCATACCATCCAGCATTTCAATTCGTTTATAACACCGTTTTTAATAGACTTACGTTGAATGGAAAAGTGATATGTATTCATGAAGGCGTGGAATATGAATGAAACAATTTATTATCGCCTAGGAAAAAAAGTTCGATAATTAAATTTTAAATGTGTGAATAAAATTCGCTTGAAAGTCATGCTGGATTTCTTGAGAAACACTTTTAAGTAAAACTCAAACGCGTTTGTGTATACCGGATGTAACACAAAACAGGCTTACTTTTACAGTTTTTTAGGGTTATCAATATGAAATTTGATGGAGTACACAAATTGGAGTACAATGGTCATCCAAAAAGTTTATTTGCACCTTTGGTTTTACAGGAAGTAACAACAAACAGAGCCCTGCAGACAAGTTTTCGAAAGAAAATTTAGAAGGGTTATACACATGGGCGTCCGCAGGTGAGGGCAGCTGCCCCCTCCAGGAAAATAAATTTATTAAATTAAAGTAATATCTAAAACCAAACTTGTATGTAGTCGGTAAATGTCGGTAAATCACATCAAAATTAAAAATTATAACAAAAAGTGCGTTCCACGTTATGTTCGATTAATCCGAAAAAAATTGACGTACAACGACGATCGGACACGGTTCCAACCGACGCGCTTAATACAGTGCGATCGAATAAAAGTTAGTCAAAGTTGGCCATGAGCCAAAATTCCTAAACTTATTGGCAAGTGTCAAGCTGGCGTATATTGATATTTTCAAATTTAAGAATTAAGAAAAGACATTCGGCAGCTTTTTGTTCATGACCTGCTTTGACTAATTTTTCATTCCATCTCGCTGTATTATTACTGTACATTTTAGTAGAGAGAGAGAGAGAGAGAGAGAGAGAGAGAGAGAGAGAGAGAGAGAGAGAGAGAGAGAGAATACATTTATTGAGACACTTTTACAAATGACCTCAACAGGCAAATGACCAGAGGTCTTTCAGCCTTTCCATTTTAGTAGAAATTAACAATTTTTGACAATTGTAAATTGTTATTTTTGGCAGTTGAAAATTTCCTTTTTGCTGCCAAAGTGCCATTTATGATTATAGAAATGTGCGATTTTTGACAGTTGTCATTTTTAGCAGTTGAAAGTTTCTTTTTTCTTTTAATGTCAAAAATACCAATTTTGAATGTAAAAATCCACAATTTTTGGATGCTACTAATTTCTTTATTTACTGTTGAATCATACCGTTTGTGGTGCAGAATTTTTAACAATTTGTAATTGTCACTTTTGACCAATGGAAATTTTCCTTTTTTAATATTGAAAAATGCCGATAGTGATAGTAGAAATGATCAACTTTTGACAGTTAAAAAATTTAGGCATTTGGAATTTTTCTTTTTACCAATTTTTGACAGTCCTAAATAGTTATTTTTAGCAATTGAAATTACCTTTTTACTGACAATGTGCAATTTGTGAGGGTAGATATCTATGATTTTTGACAGTTCGAAATTGTCATTTTTAGTAGTTGAAATTTACTTATTTTTTTAATATCAAAAAATGCCGTTTTTGATAGTAAAAATCCATAATTTTTGGCAGCTGCAAATTTCTTTATTTACCGTTGAATCGTGCCGTTTGTGGCGGGAGAAATGTAGAATTTTTGACAATTCGAAATTGCCATTTTTAGCAGTTAAAATTTTCTTTTTTTTAATATTAAAAAATGCCGTTTTTGATAGTGAAATTCCACAATTTTCGGCAGCTACCAATTTACTTATTTACCGTTGAATCGTGCCGTTTGTGATGGCAAAAATGCAGAATTTTTGACAACTCGAAATTGTCATTTTTGACGGTTACAAAGGTATCTTTTTACTATTGAAACATGCCGTTTTTGACAGTATTGAACAATTTTTGACAATTTGTAATTGTTACTTTTGACCATTAGACATTTCCCTTTTTAACATTGAAAAATATTGTGATAGTAGAAATGCTCAAATTTTGACAGTTAAAATTTTTGGCATTTGGAATTTTTCTTTTTATTGTTGAAATTAAACCGTTTTCAGTAATGAGCAATTTTTGACAGTCCTGAATAGTTATTTTTGGCAATTGAAATTTCCTTTCTACTGCCAACGTGCCATTTGTGATGGTAGATATGTGCGATTTTTGATAGTCCGAAATTGCCATTTTTAGCAGTTCAAATTTTCTTTTCGTTTTTAAATATCAAAATATGCCGTTTTTGATAGTAAAATTCCACAATTTTCGGCAGCTGGTAATTTCCTTATTTACCACTGAATCGTGCCGTTTGTGAAGGCAGAAATGCAGAATTTTTGACAATTCTTAATTGTCATTTTTGACGATTAAAAATGTATCTTTTTACTATTGAAAAATGCCGTTTCTGACAGTATTGAACAATTTTTGACAATTTGTAATTGTTACTTTTGGCCGTTGGAAATTTCCCTTTTTTAATATTGAAAAATGCTGATAGTAGAAATGCTCAAATTTTGACAGTCTAACATTTTTGGCATTCAGACAATTTTTGACGGTATTGAATAGTTATTTTCAGCAATTGAAAATTTCCCTTTTACTGCTAAGTGCCATTTGTGTTAGCAGTGCTATTTTTGACAGTTCGAAATTGCCATTTTTAGCAGTTGAAATTTACTTTTTTTTTCACATATAAATGAAGCTATTAGGTTGGCACTAAACTTTGATGAACAGTTGGCACTTTTGTAAAAGTCGACCCCACCTTTTGAATTTCCCGCTTTAGAACTTTGGCTGGCGCTGAACTTTGGATTTAAATTTACCGCCACGAACTTAAAGCTCGACAGCGTTGCCATTCTAGGGTAAACCGGATGGAATTCTCGGAAACCGGATGCCTTTTCTTTCGGCAACACTGTAGAACTTCCAAGCCCCGCTTTTGGCATTTTATTCCCCTAGATTTTTAATTTCCTGCAATTAAATTTTTGAATTTCCCACTTTTAGAACTTTGGCTCGACCCCACCTTTTGAATTTTCCGCTTTAGAACTTTGGCTGGCGCTGAACTTTGGATTTAAATTTCCCGCCACGAACTTGAACTTAAAGCTCAGCAGCGTTGCCATTCCAGGGTGAAACCGGATGGAATTCGTGGAAACCGGATGCCTTTTCGGCAACACTGTAGAACTTTCAAGCTCCGCTGTTGCCATTTTATTTCCTCAGATTTCGAATATCCCGCCACTAAAATCCCCCAGATTTTGACAGTTGGTGAACATTTTGAATTGAAAATCTCCCAGATTTGAATTTTTCCACCCCGAAATCCCCTAGATTTGAATTTTTTCACCCTAAAATTCCCCAGATTTGAATTTTTTTACCCTAAAATCCCCCAGATTTGAATTTCCCGCCACTAAATTGGCGGCCATTTTGCGCGTACAGCGTTGCCATTTTCACTTCCGATTTTCCGGGATCACTTCCTGGCCCAGAACCCACTATTCCTCTCTATTAAATTAAAAAAATGCCGTCTTTGATAGTAAAAAACATAATTTTTGGCAACTGCACATTTTTTTATTTACCGTTAAATCATGCTGTTTGTGGCGGGAGAAATGCAGAATTTTTGACAATTCAAAATTGCCATTTTCAGCAGTTAAAATTTTCTTTTTTTTAATGTTAAAAAATGCCGTTTTTGATAGTAAAAATCCGTAATTTTTGACCGCTGCAAATTTCTTTATGTGCCGTTTGTGGTGTCAGAAATGCAGAATTTTTGACAAATCGAAATAGTCATTTTTGACGGTTAAAAATTGATCTTTTCGCCATTTCTGACAGTGGAATTGCACAATTTTTGACAATTTATAATTGTCACTTTTGGCCGTTAGAAATTTCCTCTTTATTAACACTAAAAAAATGCCGATAGTGATAGTAGAAATGCTCAAATTTTGACAGTTAAACATTTTTGGCATTTGAAAATTTTCTATTTACTGTTGAAACTTGCTGGTTTCAGTAATGAGCAATTTTTGGCAGTACTGAATAGTTATTTTCAGCAATTGAAATGTTCCATTTTACTGCTAACGTGCCATTTGTGATAGTAGTGCGATTTTCGACAGTTCCAAATTGTCATTTTTAGCAGTTGAAATTTACTTTTTTTAATATAAAAAATGCCGTCTCTGATGGTAAAAGGCCATAATTTTTGACAGCTGCAAATTTCTTTATTTACCGTTGAATCGTGCCGTGTGTGGTCGGAGGAATGCAGAATTTTTGACAATTCAAAATTGCCATTTTCAGCAGTTAAAATTTTCTTTTTTTTAATATTAAAAAATGCCGTTTTTGATAATAAAAATGCGCAATTTTTGACCGCTGCAAATTTCTTTATATGCCGTTTGTGGTGTCTGAAATGCAGAATTTTTGACAATTCAAAATTGTCATTTTTAACGGTAAAAAATTTATCTTTTTGCCGTTTCTGACAGTAGAATTGTACAATTTTTGACAATTTATAATTGTCACTTTTGGCCGTTAGAAATTTCCTTTTTATTAATACTGAAAAATGGTGATAGTGATAGTAGAAATGCTCAAATTTTGACAGTTAAACATTTTTGGCAAATGGAAATTTTCTATTTACTGTCGAAACTTGCCGGTTTCAATAATAAGCAATTTTTGACAGTACTGAATAATTATTTTCAGCAATTGAAAATTTCCTTTTTACTGCTAACGTGCCATTTGTGATAGTAGTGCGATTTTGGACAGTTTGAAATTGTAATTTTTAACAGTTGAAATTTTATATTTTTTTTTAATATCAAAAATGCCGTCTTTGACAGTAAAAAAACACAATCCCTGGAAGCTGAAAATTTCTTTATTTACCGTTGAGTCGTACCGTTTGCGATGACAAAAATACAGAATTTTTAATAATACAAAAATGACAATTTTCTTTTTAATATCAAAAAATGCCGTTTTTGATTGTAAAAACCCACAATTTCTGGCAGCTGCAAATTTCTTTATTTACCGTTGAATCGTACCGTTTGTGATGGCAAAAATACAGAATTTTTAACAATACAAAAATGGCAATTTTCTTTTTAATATAAAAAAATGCCGCTTTTGATTGTAAAAATCCACAATTTTTGGCAGCTGCTAATTTCTTTATTTACCGTTGAATCGTGCCGTTTGTGGTGGCTAAAATGCAGAATTTTTGATAATTCGAAATTGTCATTTTCTTTTTTTTAATATTAAAAAATGCCGTTTTTGTTAGTAAAAATCCACAATTTCTGACAGTTGCAAATTTCTTTATATGCCGTTTGCGGTGTGGCAAAAATGCAGAATTTTTGACAATTCGAAATTGTCATTTTTGAAGGTTGTTTTTCCCCCTTGGAAAAATTTCTGCGGACGCCTATGGTTATACTAAAAACAAATTAGAGTTTAGTAGTCATCCAAAACCTTTCGTTGCACTTTCGGTTTCACCGGAAGTGACATCAATTTTGAATTTTTAAAAGAAACACCCATTTTCAAATTAAGGAGGTACTTCAAATTAATCAATTTTTAAAATTTGATAAATTATTGAAATTTGAATTGATTAGTATGATAAATTACGACATTAATCTAAAAATATAAAAATATACACCGTGTTCCATTTAAAAATTAAAAATTAACGCCACTTCCGCTGAAACCGAAAGTGCAACCAAAGGTTTTGGATGACCACCAAACTCCAATTTGCTTTTAGTATAACGCTTCTAAATTTTCTTTCAAAAAATTGTTTCTGCAAGACTCTTTGATGAATCAATGAATGTTTTCTGTGATCTCAACTGATGAAAATTAATTAATTTTTGTAGAAAGAAAACCGTTAACTGTATACAAGTAACCTTTAAGTGTTTTTCTTATAAATACGATTGTTTTTCTATTTGGAGAATTGTTTTCATTATTCCATTCCCCATAAAGCGATTTATAATGGCAAAAATTCGAGGTAAACAGCACATCGCTATAATTATCCACACGTGCGGGAAAATGCCACGTCCAATTACGTTTTCGTCCTCCGCAACAACAAGATTATTAGCGATAAGCTATTTGTGGAATTTTTAGAGCTGAAATGATGCTTCCGGTGGACGAATGTAGGAAACGGGATGTATTTATTTTGCGCAAAAAAAGAAACGAGGAAAACTAGACTAAATCCGGAACGAATTTTCTCCTCCAAATATTGGCCCAGAGGAGCGTCTTTTCTAATATGAAACACTCTTGTAGATACACACCGCGCGGCGGCGGCGCACACAAATATTCCAGTGGAAATGGCGTCGAACTTTCTAATGTTGTTGCGATTTGTAACGCACAACAATGTCGCATTATGTGATTTAAAATTTGTCAGGTTGTTAAAAAAAGTTGGATCGATGGGGCTGTTACTTTATAACTTTATGATTTCACTACTTAGATGTGATGTTTTGAATGGTTCTTATTGTTCTGCAACAGTTGTTTTACAACACAGTGGCTTCATTTATCTGATTAAGCCACCGTCACCTCACAGTTGTTGTAGAACAATAGAAACAATTTGAAACATTACACAGAGTCTGTGTTTTATTAAATGATGAAAATGGTTGATTGCTTGTTGCTTTGGTTGTAAAGATTAACTTAGATCATTTTAGTTTAAATAGATGTCAAATTTGTATTTAATTTTTTTTTAATTATTTTCATAATTTTGTTACATTTTAGTTTAGGTTGATTTTATTTTATTTTTTTATTTTTTTTTCTTAATTTTGTAAATTTAGTTTTACTTTTGTTTTACTGTATTTTGTGATTATTTTTGTAAAAGGAGTTACCCGTAAATATAGTTTAGAAATTTAAAGTTATTTTCAAACCGAAAAATTTCAGAAATGACATTACAGTTTTTATGTCACAAATTGTGACATCGCTCATCGCGCCATATTTCGGACAATAAAAACCTCATGTTTTGATGTGGTCTCTATAAGACCTATAAAACATGTTAAAAACCGTTTTCGGTCAAAATTTAAAATAATAACTAATAGGAAATGATTTGATACGCCATCTAGTCACCCCTAGTTCCAAACCATTTTTGGCCTCGAATATCTGCCGTGAATAGCTATTTAAAAAAATCTGAGTTGCTTAATTGTACAGCATCCATAAAATTTCAGGTTGAGGAAATTATTTTTATATTTATTTACTCGCGCAGAAAAATGACGCAATCCGAAATAACCCTAAGCTTTGTTCTCCTGTGATTATTTTAAAATTAAGTGAGCAAGTGATTTCATTATTTTACTAAATCAGAAAGACGAATTAATTCTGAGATAAATGTTAAAATTTTACGTTTTTAATGTTTTTTTTAATCGCACGGAAAAATAGTCAACTTCAGAATGGCACTAATTTCTATTATCGTGCAATTATAACCTAATTAGACGCGGGATACTTTCAGATTTTTACTGAAACAAAAAGAAGAAACAATTTGGAGTATATTTATTAAATTTTTAATTTGTGGTAATTGTTTTTATATTTTTTTAATCGCTCGGAAAAATAATTAACTTCCGAAAACCACTAAGCTCTGTTCTCGTGCAATTATAACCGAATTTAGACGCGGGATACTTCCAAATTTTCACTGAAGTATAAAGAAGAATTAATTTTGAGTAAATTTGTAGAATTTTAAATTTGTGGCAATTGTTTTTATATTTTTTTAATCGCTGGGAAAAATAATTAACTTCAGAATAGCACTAAGCTCCATTCTCGTGCAATTATAACCGAATTTATAAGCGGGGTACTTCCAAATTTTCACTGAAGTATAAAGTAGAATTAATTCTGAGTAAATTTGTAAAATTTTAAAATTGTGGCAATTGTTTTTATATTTTTTTAATCGCTCGGAAAAATAATTAACTTCAGAATAGCACTAAGCTCTGTTCTTATGCAACTATAACCGAATTTAAATGCGGGATACTTCCAAATGTTCACTGAAGTATAAAGAAGAATTAATTCTGAGTAAATTTGTAGAATTTTAAATTTGTGTCAATTGTTTTTATATTTTTTTAATCGCTCGGAAAAATAATTAACTTCAGAATAGCACTAAGCTCTGTTCTTGTGCAACTATAACCAAATTTAGACGCGGGTTACTTCTAGATTTTCACTGAAGCATAAAGAAGAATCAATTCTGAATAAATTTGTAAAATTTAAAATTTGTGGCAATTGTCTTTATATTTTTTTAATCGCTCGGAAAAAAAATAAATTAACTTCAGAATAGCACTAAGCTCTGTTCTCGTGCAATTATAACCGAATTTAGAAGCGGGATACTTCCAGATTTTCACTGAAACATAAAGAGGAATCAATTTTGAGTAAATTTGTAGAATTTTTAATTTGTGGTAATTATTCTTATATTTTTTTAATCGCTCGAAAAAATAGTTAACTTCAGAATGGCACTAATATCTGTTCTTGTGCAATTATAACCGAATTTAGAAGCGGGATACTTCCAGATTTTCACTGAAACATAAAGAGGAATCAATTCTGAGTAAATTTGTAGAATTTTTAATTTGTAGCAATTGTTTTTATATTTTTTCTAATGCTCGAAAAAATAGTTAACTTCAGAATGGCACTAATATCTGTTCTTGTGCAATTATAACCGAATTTAGAAGTAGGATACTTCCAAATTTTCATTGAAGCATAAAGAGGAATCAATTCTGAGTAAATTTGTAGAAATTTAAATTTGTGGCAATTTTTTTAATATTTTTTTTAATCGCTCGAAAAAATAGTTAACTTCAGAATGGCACTAATATCTGTTCTTGTGCAATTATTACCGAATTTAGAAGCGGGATATTTCCAGATTTTCAGTGAAGCATAAAGAAGAATTAATTCTGAGTAAATTTGTAGAATTTTAAATTTGTGGCAATTGTTTTTATATTTTTTTTAATCTCTCGAAAAAATAGTTAACTTCAGAATGGCTCTAATATCTGTTCTTGTGCAATTATAACCGAATTTAGAAGCGGGATACTTCCAGATTTTCACTGAAACATAAAGAGGAATCAATTCTGAGTAAATTTGTAGAATTTTTAATTTGTGGCAATTATTCTTATATTTTTTTAATCGCTCGAAAAAATAGTTAACTTCAGAATGGCACTAATATCTGTTCTTGTGCAATTATAACCGAATTTAGAAGCGGGATACTTCCAGATTTTTACTGAAACATAAAGAGGAATCAATTCTGAGTAAATTTGTAGAATTTTTAATTTGTAGCAATTGTTTTTATATTTTTTCTAATTGCTCGAAAAAATAGTTAACTTCAGAATGGCACTAATATCTGTTCTTGTGCAATTATAACCGAATTTAGAAGCGGGATATTTCCAGATTTTCACTGAAGCATAAAGAGGAATCAATTCTGAGTAAATTTGTAGAATTTTAAATTTGTGGCAATTGTTTTCATATTTTTTTTAATCTCTTGAAAAAATAGTTAACTTCAGAATGCACTAATATCTGTTCTTGTGCAATTATAACCGAATGTAGAAGCGGGATACTTTCAGATTTTCACTGAAGCATAAAGCGGAATCTATTTTGAGTAAATTTGTAGAATTTCAAATTTGTGGCAATTGTTTTTATATTTTTTCTAATCGCTCGGAAAAATAATTAACTTCACTAAGCTCCGTTTTCGTGCAATTATAACCGAATTTAGACACTGGATACTTCCTAATTTTTACTGAAGTATAAAGAAGAATCAATTTTGAGTAGATTTGTAGAATTTTACATTTGTGGTAATAGTCTTTATATTTTTTTAATCGCTCGGAAAAATAATTAACTTCAGAATAGCACTAAGCTCTGTTCTCCTGCAACTAAATTTTTTAAATTTTTACTGAAGCATAAAGAAGAATTAATTCTGAGAAAATTTGTAGAATTTTAAATTTGTAGCAATGGTCTTTCTATTTTTTTATTCGCTCGGAAAAATAATTAACATCAGAATAGCACTAAGCTCTGTTCTTGTGCAACTATAACCAAATTTAGACGCGGGTTACTTCTAGATTTTCACTGAAGCATAAAGAAGAATCAATTCTGAATAAATTTGTAAAATTTAAAATTTGTGGCAATTGTCTTTAAATTTTTTTAATCGCTCGGAAAAATAATTAACTTCAGAATAGCACTAAGCTCTGTTCTCGTGCAATTATAACCGAATTTAGAAGCGGGATACTTCCAGATTTTCACTGAAACATGAAGAGGAATCAATTCTGAGTAAATTTGTGGAAATTGTTTTTATATTATTTTAATAGCTCGGAAAAATAATTTACTTCAGAATAGCACTAAGCTCTGTTCTCGTGCAATTATAACGGAAATTGAAGTCAGAATACTTCCAAATTTTTACTAAAACACAAAGAAGAATCAATCCTGGGGATGTGCGTATGGTGTAGTTGCTAAGTGAATCGGAGCTCGATCTACAGGCCCTGGAATTCTGGTCGCCGCCGCCGGTGGAGCGAGAAGAGTAATCCGGATGCTGTTCAAATGTAGGTAAATCAGGTAAGAAAACAACGGATTGGATGGGATTCCTAATAATGTGGTTAATGCGGCAGTAGAAGTCATCTTCGCCTAGGGGAGGAGGTCTTCCCAAAAAACTGGAAGGTGGCCAGGTTGGTGCTTATGCGTGACTGCGAAAGATCTGAGGACACCTAACGGCTATCTAACGCGCCGTGTGCCTTATAGACGGTCTAGCTAAGAGCCTAGACAGACTTTCCGCAGATCAGTTCGTGGAGATAGTCGCTCGAGCGGGAGGCTTATCGCAAACCAATTTGGTTTTCGGAAAAGGTTCTTTACGGTTGACGCAATTAGAGCGGTACAGGTGAACAGAGGCACCTGCACCAGACACAAGCACAAGGCACCAGCACTGCTTGCTCATCACGCTGGACATTAGGAATGCTTTCAACTCTTCGCCATCGAGCACGATCATGGAAGCCCTGACCAGATTGGAGATGCCGCCTTACCTGGAAAACTTAATTAGGAGTTACCTCAACGAACGAGGTAATAATGACTTTAATAAATTTATGATTTGGCTAGAACTGAGCCGTGTTGTAAAACTATAGATGCGGTTGCTCAAAGAATCGTTAATTCTTAAGCAAACCATCGGCATGAGGAGCTTCCAAGAATCATACCAATCACTAAAACGCTTGATAAAAGTTGACTGGCTTTTCAAGGTACAGGCGATAAGCTTATTGAGCATAATTACGGTAACTTCTTAAGGGTAGTTTGATACTATTATGGAAGAACACGTCCGCAGAGTGCTCAAAAAAGAGGAGACTAAAGCTCACTATCTCAGAAAAAAATATACAAAAGAGGTAGTAGATCTACTGAGCAAAGTGTGAAATCCCATATTATTGCAATACTTCGAGGGTCATTTTTAAAGTAAGAACCGTTCTAGTTTAAATATAAATGTAACCAACATTTCTTCAATTTCTTGATTTCTACATAACTATCATCCTTTCGCTATTTTTCGACAAAATGCTCAACCGATAAAGGAATTTTTCCGAACGGGAGATGAGTTTGATGAGTTGCTTTCAGTTCGTCCGTTATCACGATCAGACGGCTCATCATGGATGATTGTTCTGTAATCATTATGTAAATGGGACCACTTTTGGACTTTTCCAACATTCATCACATCTTACCCATACTCTCTAAAGAGTTGGCAATTGATTTTGCAAGAAAAAGTGTTTTTTGCATTAAAAATAAGATTCACAGCCCGTACTTTGTAATCTTGTTTCTGCGTAAAGTCGTTTTATGAAACATTGCGATTTCTGTACAACGGTTGTTTCGTAATCATTTCTATATTCCACGAAATGGAATGGAATGGAATGGAGTGCCGTCCTCTCATGAAATTATTTTATGCTTGAAAAAGTTTTGAAGAAAGTGGTTCTACATTAAACTTAAAGCATAGAGGCATTATAGAGGAAACCATTGAAAGAGTTCGAGTAGCGTTGACGCGTAGTCCAAAACATGAATTTTAAGCTCGTCGTGCAATAAAGACTGACTTTTTACACTTGTGCCTTAAATAACTATTATGATGGAGATTAAATTTTATGTATCATTGAAAGATTTTAAAGTGCTTGTATATAAAATGAGAAATACGATGCTTTTTGTGATCTACTCTAAGTAAGTTTTTTTTTACTTTACCATGTGTATTTTCTTTACGAACTAAATAACTAGTTGCAGGAATCTAACCGAATTACAACTGCGCATCAAACAAAATAATTTCCATCGCATAACCTAAATGTACCGAAGAGGAACATTTAATAATATTTCAATCTTTTGATGAACCCTGCACGAAATATTAAGCAAGTCTGAGCGTCCCCTTTGTGTGCAAGATGTCATCAGAGAGGCACTAATGGAAACGTGCACTTATTAAACGGGTACGGGGTATATAGGGTACGGTGTATTCAGAGTGTGCGTGTGTGTTTGTGTATCGCGCTGATGATTAAATGGAGAACCTCAACGCTATAAATTCGATATTAATTACATTACTTCGTGCTGTTATAACTTTATTATTTTATTAGTTGGGTTACGCCCGGTACATTAAATTCATAATTCGGTTGCTCTATACGCTGTGTGTGCGTATTTGTGTGCATGAGTGTTTCCGAAAACACACAACTCACTCCGAGTTTAATAACAGACAAATTCAATTAATTTCCTTTGATTATGTCGTTCGCAATTTTACGTTTTAGCTTTACAGTTATCACAGTACAGGCCATACGGGCAGTTGTGAATTTTTACGCTTTGAAAACAATTTATAAAAGCTAAAAATCTGTTTGTCATGATTTATTTTTTCTGTTCATATTTTTTCAAACCCACTAAATCATTAAATGTTAAAGCTATAATGTTACATTAATAATCTAGGAAAAACGTATTTATTTTATCGCAATATGAAAAGTTAATTTCAGTAAACAAAGTAGGCTAAAGTATCTTCAACCTGTTCGTAACTCTGTAAAATTAAGTCTTATTAGGACTAAAAACAAATAACCTGGCTAGTGCCACGCCGGATATTGAATGATAGAAAATAAATTTGAATGTTATTACTAGTAGTTAGTTAGTTGTATCTGATGCCTGCTGCATCACAAGTCGAGTGGGTTCGATTCCCAGCTCGAGCGCAACATTTTTAATATTAAAACTTTAAACCTTAAAACAAACCTGATAAAGCCCTAAAATAAGTTCTAGAAAGAATTGGCCTGCAACCCCAAAAAAATGAAAAGAAAAGTTCTAAAAAATGCCTTTAAAAAGACCTAAAAAAGGCCTGAAAAATGGACTAAAAAATAGTCCGTTAAGAAAGTATAACTCATGGAAACCATGAAAAAAAAAACAAAAACCTTAAAAATACCCGATAATCTACTGAATAAAATTGTCCTGAAAAATCTTAAAAAAGCCCTGAGAAAGAAAATTATGAAATAGTCCTGAAAAAGTCTTGAAATTTTTCCTGAAAAAGCACCTGAAAAAGTTTTTAAATAAATGCTTCTGAACAGAAAGTTCTGTAAGAAAGTCTTGAATAACAGTACTGAAAAATAATCTTGAATAACAGTACTGAAAAAGAATCTTGAAAAAAGTGCAGAAGAAGATTCCTGAAAAAAAGTTTAGAAAATAAAGTCCTGATAAAAAAATCTGAAGAAAAGTCCTAGAAAAGTATTTAAAAGAGTCTCAAAAAGGTCCTAAAAACAGTCCTTAAAAATGTTATAAAGCAAGAAGTCCTGGAAAAAAGTTCTGAATAAAAGTCCTGAAAAAACTTACAAACAAAAATAGCCCAGAAAAATTCCTGAGAAAAACAACTAAAAAATTCCTTAAAAAAGTTCCGATAAAGGCCTTGAAAAAATGTCCTCAAAAAAACCGGAAAAAAATGTCCCGAAAGAAAGACCTGAAAGAAAATTCTTGAAAATAAGTTCTGACAAAAAGTTCGGACAAAAATTCTGAAAGAAGAGTTCTCAAGATAAAGTCCTCAAAAAAAGTCTTGAAAAAAGAACCTTAAAAATACCTGAAAAACTACTGAAGAAAATTGTCCAGAAACATCTTTAAAAAGTCCCGAGAAAGAAAATCATGAAACAGTCCTGAAAAAGTCTTGAAATTTGTCCTGAAAAAGTTTTTAAATTGTCATGAAAATCTTGAAAAGGAAGTCATTAAAAAAGTCCCGAAAACAATGTCCTTAAAGGGATTTTATAAAAGTCCTGAGGAAAGAAGTTTTGGAAAAAAAGTCCTGAAAATATAGTCTTAAAAAAGTCCTGAAAATATGTAAATAAAAGAATCCCAAAAAATGTAATTAAAGAAATACCAAAAAATCTTGCAAGAAAAACCATAAAAAAAGGTCCTAAGTAAAAACCTGAAAAAAATTCTGGAAAAGATTGTCCTGAAAAAAAAATCCCAAAGAGTGTCTTTAAAATAAAGTCACCAAAGAAAGTTTTGAATAAATTCTTTAAGAAAGAAATACCTCAAAAACTACTGAAAAAAATTGTCCGGAAAACCATTAAATAGTCCTGAAGAAGTCTTGAAATTTGTTCTGAGAAAGAAACTGAAAAAGTTTTGAAAATGGTCATGAAATAAAGTTTTGAAAATAAAGTTTTAAAAAATCTTGAAGAAGAAGTCCTTAGAAAAGTCCCGAAAACAATGCCCTCAAAGGGATTTTAAGAAAGACCTGAGGAAAGAAGTTTTGGAAAAAGTCCTGAAAATATGTACTTTAGAAAAAATTTAAAAAAATGTAATTAAAGAGATCTTAAATTTTTTTGTAAGAAACCCCAAAAAGAAGGTCCTAAAAAAAGACCCTAAAAAATTCAGAAAAAGATTATCCTGAAAAAAAAATCCCAAAGAGAGTCCACAAAATAATGTCTCCAAAAAAGTTTTGAATACATTCTTTAAGAAAGAAATACCTAAAAATCTACTCAAAAAAATTGTCCTGAAAATTCCCGAAAAGGCCCTGAAAAAGTTCTGAGAAAAAAAAACATTAAATAGTCCTGAAAAAGTCTTGAAATTTGTCCTGAGAAAAAACCTGAAAAAGTTTTGAAAATGGTCATGAAATGAAGTTTTGAAAATAAAGTTTTAAAAAATCTTGAAGAAGAAGTCCCTAAAAAGTCCCGAAAACAATGTCCTTAAAGAGATTTTAAGAAAGACCTGTGAAATGAAATCTAGGAAAAAAAGTCCTGAAAATATGTAATTAAAAAAAATCCCAAAAAATGTAATTAAAGAGATCTTAAAAAATCTTGCAAGAAATACTATAAAAAAGGTCCTAAAAAAAGACCCGAAAAAAATTCTGGAAAAGATTATCCTGAAAAAAAAAATCCAAAGAGAGTCTTCAAAATAAAGTCACCAAAAAAAGTTTGGAATAAATTCCTTAAGAAAGAAATACCTGAAAAACTACTGAAAAAAATTGTCCTGAAAATATTGAAAAAGCCCTGAAAAAAAATCATTAAATAGTCCTGAAAAAGTCTTGAAATTTGCCCTGAGAAAGAACCTGAAAAATGTTTTGAAATTGGTCATGAAATGTAGTTTTGAAAATAATAAGTCCGACGACTTAATAAACCCAAAATGTCTCAAAATTCATTTTAATTTAAGATTCAGTGCAAATATCTAAACATACATTTTAAAATAATACCTCAAAACTAATTTTAAAATTGTAGACTTCATAACTGAAAAAATAAAAACAATTTACCAAACTGCGAAAATCTCCAAATGCTCCTTGTTTAGGTGCTCAAAAATTAAAACTAAAATTTTCAAAAATTCATATCTCCATTAAAAATTCTTGAATTTACAAAAACCAAATTGATTTTAAATAAGCGATACTTCGACCATTAGGGTTAGTTTTTTAAGGATTTTTTTCTACGGGTTTTTTTTATGTTTTTCTGGGATGTTTTCATTCAAGTGCTCAAAAAAATAAAACTAAAATTTTCAAAAATTCATATCTCCATTAAAATTGTTGAATTAACAAAAACCAAATTTATTTTTAATGAGCAATACTTCGACCATTGAGGATATTTTCTTAAGGATTTTTTTCTAGGCGTTTTATATTTTTTCTGCGATGTTTCCATTCAAGTGTTCAAAAAAATAAAACGAAAATCCTCAAAAATCCATATCTCTATTAAAAATTGTTGAATTTACAAAAACCAAATTTATTTTAAATTAGGTATACTTCGACCATTGAGGATGTTTTTTTATGGAATTTTGTCTGCGCGTTTTATATATTTTCTGCTCAAAAAAATAAAACTAAAATTTTCAAAAATTCATATCTCCATTAAAAATTGCTGAATTTACAAAAACCAAATTAATTTTGAATAAACGATTCTTCGACCATTGAATATATTGTTTTAAGGAATTTTTTCTACGCGTTTTATATTTTTTTCTGCGATGTTTTCATTCGTGCTCTAATAATTAAAACGAAAATCCTCAAAAATCCATATCTCTATTGAAAATTGTTAAATTTACAAAAACCAGAGTGATTCTAAATTAGGTATACTTCGGCCATTGAGAATGATTTTTTTATAGAATTTTGTCTGCGCGTTTTATATATTTTCTGCGATCTTTTTATTCAAGTGTTCAAAAAATAAAACTAAAATTTTGAAAAATTCATATCTCTATTAAAAATTGTTGAATTAAAAAAAACCAAATTGATTTTAAATAAGTGATACTTCGACCATTGCGGATAGTTTTTTAAGGATTTTTTTCTAGGCGTTTTATATTTTTTTCTGCGATGTTTCCATTCAAGTGCTCAAAAAATTAAAACAAAAATCCATATCTCTATTGAAAATTGTTGGATTTACAAAAACTGAATAGATTTTGAATTAGCTATACTTCGGCCATTGAGGACGATTTTTTATGGATTTTTATCTGTGCGTCTTATATTTTTTCTGCGATGTTTTCATTCAAGTGATCAAAAAAATAAAACTAAACTTTTCAAAAATTCATATCTCCATTAAAAATTGTTGAATTAACAAAAACTAAATTGATTTTGAATAAGCGATACTTCGGCCATTGAGGGTAACTTTTTATGGAATTTTGCTTGCCCGTTTTATATTTTTTTCTGCGATGTTTTTGGCCAAGTGCTCAAAAAATTAAAACTTACTTTTTCAAAAATCCATATCTCCATTGGTTAATGTTTTTATCCTTCGAGCAATTAATCTTTCGAAAGATGCGTTTTTTCAGAGGTAAAACCACAATAGTAAAACATTTGCCACATACCTAAAACTTTCGAACTTTTCAAATTTACTGGACAAACATTCTGTTTTTTTGCAAAAATCTCCAAATACTTCTCGAATTTTGAAGTGAATCACGGATAGTCGTATATTTATTTGGTATAGCAGATAATATAGCCAAAATATGACCTTCAGTCGCAGGTATAATATCAAAAGGAACACTATTTACGTGACCGGGTGGACAAATATCAGCAGAATCATATCGAAACCATTTTTGAGAAACCATTAACAATTTCAAAAGGTGTTACGACATTTACTAACCATGATCACAGTCACAGTTTAAAATCACTGATATTAGAAAGTAGCAATCACAGGTAGCAGTTTTGCCTATCTCTACTACCTAGTAGTAAATTTAAAACTCCAACCCTGACATGGCATTTCGTGTTCTGCTTCTATCCTTTCTGCGGTTAATATATGTTAACAAATACAAGTCTTACTTAAAGAACACAGCTAACATATACAATGCACTCAACATATTTTTTAAAACTTTATAATTTCTTCCTGCTCTATATATCCCAACAAATCAATAGTGCTGTAAACTATAGTTTATTAATAATTTTCCTTTCCCTTTTTATATCCTTTATTGATTCATTTGCGTTCGTCAACGCCAATACCAACTGTCCTTTAATAAATAAAATAAACAAACTACTGTTTTTTTCGATACTAAAATCATTATTATGTAAATTTCGTTATCATTCATTTATTGTACTCGAATTCCGTTTTGTGTATTAAAAGCAGGTCAGTCCATTTATGACTTGTGCATGTCGCAAGTCGTTACTGAAACGGCACTGCGCAATTAGATTAATAGAAGACAATGTAATAAAGTCGTGTTGTATCGATTTCATTCAATGCCGCTTTTATTTAGAGCCAATTAGATTAAATGCGATGGCTTTCTTTCATACTAACAACATATGGAGTAATTAGAATACGAACAATTTGTAAATGAATAATAAAAATCAGCAGCTTTTAAGCGGAGACTGAAATAACGATTATTGCAGATTCTTTATATATCCACTTAATATATGCAGTTAACTGGGTAAATCCTGTTTTGATCTTGATGATGGAAACAAATGGAAAAAGTACCTATAAACAATGGTGTGTTTTACCATAGACCAGCAATTCCCAATTTGAATCCATACAACTTCATAAATGATTACATTTCAGTAGAAATTTTCTTTGAATTCAGGTGTGGGTAACACTTGACCTAGTTAGGTGATTTAAGGCAAATAGAATAATTCCTTATTACTGCACGACTCGACTATTTATAATCCGAGTGTTTGAAGACGGGAGGGAAAGGTAATATAAAGTTATTGAGTGTCGGAAATGGCAGTAAGTGGTGCAGAATCCTAGAGTCGTAGAATTGGACGGAATCCAATATTTTACCCACTGACAATCCCGAAAAGTAATTTGCTACAACACGCTGATTGCCATTCGGCAAATAGACCCTTTATTTACCGCCCCATTCCGCTCCATCAAACAAAACTATTGTCCACTAAAGGGCCGTCTTAACATTTTCATCAGTTCAATGTCTAATTCACAATAATTATCTAGACAGTTTTAACCGCAATCGTTTATAAAGCTTTTTAAATAGAACAATAATAATTTTTTTATCGAGAAATATTGTCGCTAAAGATTCATAAATAGAAGAAATATATTTTTTCTTTATAACTCGAGAAATTTTGTCGCTAGAGATTAGCAATAAGCATAACAAAGTCGATACGATAATTTAAATTGCGTTTGAGTGGAAGATTCTTCTCAATAATGAACTCTACCCAGATATCTACCATGTGAAAATTAATTAAACGTATTTTTTCTTCAAGCGAAATGAAAACAGAACTTTAAGATGTACGCAGAAGGGCGGCAGTAAAGATGCAAAAACTTCCGTCGAATTAGTATCAAATTTTTACGTTAATGCCATCAGCGCTTTTTCATAATTTGACAGACACATTCATGCTAACCACTTTATTTTTTTTTTACCTTTTTAAATAAAGCATTTTTGTACATGACAAAAAAGAATCATCTTGCGAAAACAAAGATATGCTTTTAAAAACCACGGTGGTCACCGGTGACCACCAGGAAGATAAAGACGTCACACATGATTATACACTTGTCTAAATAATATTTCACCATAATTTGTAATTCAATTAGCTTGACTGTAGCGTAGGTTAAAATCGATATTTTATTTTTGTTTTTATTAAAAGTCACTGTAAACCGTAATCAACAATTATAAATCTTAGCTCTTAATTACAGAAATAATTCACTAAAAAATGTTTATGATAATTTAGAGACATGTTTCCATACCAATATGTAATTTGTTTCGTTGGGTAAATATTTAGTAGAAATAACGACACGTTTGATGTAATAATGTGCATTTACTTGACTAATTATTTCATATATGCATAACATGTGTGTTACCTTTCAACCCCAATTTTCACCAATAAATCCCATCTTCCGGCTCGAGCAGCAATAATCCAGAAGTTCGGGTAATCTGTCTTTGAGGGCCAATAGTGCGGACTTTAATTCACTGATCTTGATCAAATGGCATTAACAGATTTACAACCTTTTCAACAAACAATATAAAAAAAACTTTTATAAAATGTGATACTGAATTAGAAAATGTTGATATGGGCTCATGTAACTTTCTCCGATGTGATGATATCAAAGGGAAATTTCTGGTATCTAGCGTATTTATCACCCGTTTCAAAATCTACTGGGGTTTCCAAAAAAAAAAATGTTTTGCAAGTTGATAATTTCGATGTTCTTTAATTTATTTTTATAATAATAGATCTTTTATTCAAAATCAGATAACGCGTTCGGCAGTTGTACAATTTAAATTTTTAAATGGCATGAGCCATTCAGTCACGACAGGGTTGTATATATAAATCTTTTAGGTTTGTGACTTTCAACCTTCGGAAATTTCAAATATAAAAATAGCAAATATTAAAATCTTTAAAACTTTAAATAAACTGAGATTTTTGCATTGTGTTCATTTTATTAAACAAATTGTAATTCATTTTAAAATTACACTAAATTTTCTACATTTTGACATTAGAATATTCAAAATCGGATAAAACGTTCGGTAGTTGAACAATTTCAAATATAAAAATAGCAAATTTTAAAATCTTGAAATTTCAAATAAAGTGAGATTTTTGCATTGTGTTCATTTTATTAAACAAATTGTAATTAATTTTGAAATTAGTCTAAATTTTCTACATTTTGACGTTAGAATTTTCAAAATCGGATAAATGTATAAATTGCAATTTTAAAATCCTGGAAATTTAAAAAAGTGAAATTTTTGCATTGTGTTCATTTCACTAAAAAAATTATAATTAATTTTTAGATTACAATAAATTTTGACGTTAGAATTCAAAATCGGATAAAACGTTCGGCAGTTGAACAATTTCAAATATAAAAATCGTAATTTTAAAATCTTGGAACTTTAAAAAAATTGAGATTTTTGCATTGTGTTCATTTCACGAAAAAAATTGTAATTAATTTTAAAATTACGCTACATTTTCTACATTTTGACGTTAGAATTTTCAAAATCGGATAAATACTACTAATTATCTTTATTATTTAGTTTTTCATTATATGTTTACATTTTTGTTTACAGCAATATAAATTCTAAAAGGCTATCGACCAGCGGTCTTTCTGCCAACTGCGTTGGTTATGTATTTTATTTATATATTAATGGTTGGTTTTGTGTTAGGATTTAGGATTATGGGGTGGTTGGAAGTTTTATTGAGGACATCGGATAAATATATAAATTGCAATTTTAAAATCTTGGAACTTTAAAAAAGTGAAATTTTTGCATTGTGTTCATTTCACGAAAAGAATTGTAATTAATATTTAGATTACAATAAATTTTCTACATTCTGACTTTAGAATTTTAAAAATCGGATAACGCGTTCGGCAGTTGAGCAATTACAAATATCAGAGAGAGACAATACATCTATTGAGACACTTTTACAAATGACCTCAACAGGCAATTGGCCAGAGGTCTTTCAGTCTCTACAAATATCAAAATCGCAATTTTAAAATCTTAAAATTTGAAAATAGTGGGATTTTTGCATTTTGTTAGTTTCGGGAAAAAATTTCGTAATCCATTTTAAAATTACACTAAATTTGCTATTTTTTGACGTTCGATTAATCAAGATATAACAACGCGTTTGACGTTTGTACAGTTTCAAAAACCAAATTACGTTTTTGAAATCTTCGAACGTTAAAAAGAAAAGGATTTTTGCATTGTGATAATTTCATAAAATAAAATTGTCATATATTTTAAAACTGATATAAATTCTTCATATTTTTGCGTTTATAACATCAAACTCGAACACCGCGTTCGGCAGTTGTACAATTTAAAAAATCAAAACCACGATTTCTAAATCTTTAAATTATAAAAAAATGCGATTTGTGTATTGTGTTAATGTAATGTCTGTAATCAATTATAAAATTAAGGCAAATTTGCCATATTTTGACGTTTGAATCATCAGAATCGAACAACGCATTTGGCAGTTGTGCAATTAGAAAAAAAAAAAATTAGAATCGTGAATTTCTGTTTTCGGATATTAAATAGTGCAATTTTGAAGTTTTTTACGAAAAATTGTGAAATTGCACTAAATTTTCTACATTTGAATGTTAGAATTTTCTAAATTGGATAACACGTTCGGCAGTTGTACAATTTCAAATATAAAAATAGCAAATTTTAAAATCTTGAAATTTTAAATAAAGTGAGATTTTTGCATTGTGTTCATTTCATGAAAAAAAAATTGTAATTAATTTTAAAATTACACTACATTTTCTACATTTTGACATTAGAATTTTCAAAATCGGATAAATTTATAAATTGCAATTTTAAAATCTTGTAACTTTAGAAAAGTGAAATTTTTGCATTGTGTTCATTTCACGAAAAAAAATTGTGATTAATTTTAAAACAACAATAAATTTTCTACATTCTGAATTTTCAAAATCGGATAACGCGTCCGGCATTTGTGCAAATTCACATATTAAAATTGCAATTTTAAAGTCTTGGAACTTAAAAAAGTAAAATTTTAGCATTTCAGCAAAAAAATGTAATTAATTTTGAAATTACACTAAATTTTCTACATTCTGACGTGATAATTTTCAAAATCAGATAACGCGTCCGGCAGTTGCAATTTTAAAATTTTGGAACTCTAAAAAAATGTGATCTTTGCATCGTGTTCATTTCACGAAAAAAAAAAAATTGTAATTAATTTTAAAATTACACTTAATTTTCTACATTTTGACGTTAAAATTTTCAAAATCAGATAAAGCGTTGGGTAGTTGAACAATTTAAAATATATAAATCCCAATTTTTGCATTGTATTCATTTTATTAAAAAAATTGTAATTAATTTTAAAATTACTCTAAACTTTCTACATTTTGAATTTTCAAAATTTTCAAAATCGGATAACGTGTTCGGCAGTTGTTCAAATATAAAAATAGAAATTTGAACACAATGCAAAAATGTTCTTGGAACATTAAAAAACGTGAGATTTTTGCATTGTGTTCATTTCTCGAAAAAAAAAATTGTAATGAATTTTAAAATTACATTAAATTTTCTACATTCTGACGTAAGAATGTTCAAAATCAGATAACGCGTTCGGCCGTTGTGAAATTTCAAATATAAAAATCGCAATTTTAAAATCTTGAAACTTTAAATAAAGTGAGATTTTTGCATTGTGTTCATTTAACGAAAAAAAAAAAAATTTTAATTAATTTTAAAATTACACTAAATTTTCTATATTCTGACTTTGGAATTTTCAAAATCGGATAACGCGTTCGGCAGTTATGCAATTTCGAATAAAAAATCGCAATTTTAAAATCTTGGAACATCAAAAAAGTGAGATTTTTGCATTGTGGTAATTTCACGAAAAGAAATCGTAGTTAATTAAAAAAAAAATCATTAAATTTTCTATATTCTGGAGTTAGAACTTTAAAAATATGATAACGCGTTAGGCAGTTGTGCAATTTAAAATATGAAAACCGCAATTAGAAAATCTTTCAATTTAAAAAAGTGAGATTTTTGCATTGTGTTCATTTTAGGAAAAAAAAATAGTAATTAAGTTTAAAGATACACCAAATTTACTACATTTTGAAGTTAAAATTTTTAAAATCGGATTCGCAGGTGTGCAATTGCAAATGCAAAAATTACAATTTTAAAATCTTGCAACTTTAAAAAAGTGGGATTTTTGCAGTGTGATCATTTCACGAAAAAAATGTAATTCATTTTACACTAATTATTTTATATTTTGACGTTAGTATTTTCAAAATCAGATAACGCTTTCGGCAGTTGTGCAATTTCAAAAATAAAAATCGCAATTTTAAAATCTTGGAACATTAAAAAAAGTGTGATTTTTGCATTGTGTTCATTTCACGAAAAGAATTCGTAATTAATTTTAAAATTACATTACATTTTCTACATTCTAGCATTAGAATTTAAAAAATATGATAACGCGTTCGGCAGTTGTGCAATTTAAAATATGAAAATCGCAATTTAAAAATTTTGGAACTTTAAAAAAAGTGAGATTTTTGCATTGTGTTCTTTTTATGAAAAAAATTATAATTTATTTTAAAATTATACTGAATTTTATACATTTTGACGTTAGAATTTTTAAAATCGGATAACGCGTCCGGTAGTTGTGCAAATTCAAAAATCAAAATTACAATTTTAAAATCTTGGAACTCTAAAAAAATGTGATCTTTACATCGTGTTCATTTTACGAAAAAAAAAAATTGAAATTAATTTTAAAATGACACTAAATTTTCTACATTTTAACTCGGATAACGCGTTCGGCAGTTGTGCAATTTCAAATATAAAAATCGTAATTTTCAAATCTTGGAACTTTAAAATAAGTGAGATTTTTGCATTGTGTTCATTTCACGAAGAAAAAAATTATAATCAATAAAATTACATTAAATTTTCTACATTTTAACGATAGAATAAAAAAAAATGGATAACGCGTTTGGCAGTTGTGCAGTTATTAAAAATCAAAATTGCAATTTTAATTTTTTTGAAAACGTGCAATTTTGACCTTTTATTTTAATTTGAAGTTTTAAATTGCTGTAAATTTTTCATACTTCGACGTTAGAATCATCCTAATCGGACAATGTATTTGGCAGTTGTGTAATATCATAAATCAAAATCGCAATATAAATCTTCGAAGTTTGAAAACGTTCAATTTTAATAACATTTTGCGTTGATTTCCCTAAAATATTTATCAACCCGTTTTTAAATTACACAAAATGTTCAATATTTTAACGTTAAAATCATCACAATTGGACAAGACATTTGGTAATTGTGCAATTTTAAAAAATAAATATTTTCAGACTTTAAAAACGTGCGATTTTGGCGTTTTACATTAATTTCACGAAAAAATTAACCAATTTTTAAATTACAATAAACAATAGAATTTTAAATATTAAATCCTGCATCACTCGCTAAATTAAAGAATAAAAAAAAAACGTGGGACTTTGGCGTTTTACATTTAGTAGTTGTGTAATTAAAAAAAAACGTTTTGCGTTGATTTCCCTAAAATACTTATCAACCGTTTTTAAATTACACAAAATTTTCAATACTGTAACGTTAAAATCATCAGCATCGGACGAGGTATTTGGTAGTTGTGTAATTAAAAAAAAAATTCAGACTTTAAAAACATGCGATTTTGGCGTTTTACACTAATTTCACGAAAAAATGTATTAACCAATTTCTAAATTTCACTAAACAATAGAATTTTATGTATTGAATCACTCGCTAAATTAAGGAACATTCAGAAAATCATGTAAAATAAGAAAAATAATTCCTAGCCGTGTGTCAAAAAAAAAGAAAAATAATTCGCACCTGCAAAATTATTTTTGATCAGGAGAAAATGAAGAGATGTTTGGCACAATTTTCAGATCCGCAATCTGCTTCAATGCTTGCGTTTGGATGACTTAGATCAATTTTTTAAATAAATTTAATTTTTCCAAACAAATGGATAAATTCAATTTATAAAAGAAAATGGGAATTGGTCTACTCTTCGGTTAAGGGGATCAATTTTCTAGAATTACGAATAAATTATTTAGTGTGTAATCCCGTTGGAATTTTCTGCACCTCACCCAGAAAAATTGCTTAATTGGGGTCTCTCTACAGAGCCTCGAAAATAATCTTCCTGGTGGTGGTTTTAATTGTTACTTAAGCCACAAACACTGTTCATGCAATCGTTTGTGTTGAATTAACTCTTGTTGCAATTAAATTACCAAAAAAAAAAACCGAAAACATGGTTTGTGGGTTGAGTGAACATGAAAACAAAGGGTGGCGGGTGGTAATTATTAGTTATTGTGCGACTGTGAGAAAATCTCGTTTTATCCTAAACTGATTAAATTGTTGGATGCGCACCGCACCACCTGTTGTTTCAATAAAAACTGTAGCTGTTAAAACTCTCCGTGCCTTGAAATCATAAGCGCAAAAATTGAATATAGATGTTTAACTTTTTGGTCTTCAGATTTTAACACTGGATCGAACAAGAGGTCCAGTGTTAAGATCCATGTTAAAATCAGTCCCCCTCTGTTTCCCTACCTATAGCCCCATAAGGTCCGACCCATTTTGCTCTACCGTCCGGTAACGGCCTTGTAGGAGGAGCAGGTGGCACCTTTTCAACGAAAAAAACGGTAACATCAAGGGGAGACAACCTGGAAGAGAAACGCGAACCCGACGCGCGAATTAACCAAAGAAAAGTCACTCACCCCTAAACATTACGGCGTCCACAGCTTACTCTCGGACCTACCTTACCTCTTCTTAACTTGCTACAGATGTCATATGAAGTCAGGTGAAGATCGTCCCTTCTTGCCCCCTTCCTTCGGGATGGGTGGTTTGAATGGAAAGGACAATCCCACACTAGCACTGCAATCCAAGGGAGTTTGCAAGTTTTAATACCGAAAAAAAAACGGTATTAAATCCTGTAAACCCATCAGTGATAGTCTTGCACAAACTGTTCACATGAACTCCCCTTCGTTTAAGGGAAGCAACACGCGTTCGCGACGAAAACCCCCGGGGTTTTCCGCGGCCAAAATGTCGAAGAAACGGTTTTCGGAAAAATAATAGCACGTTCTCGCGGCGGCGATGTGCAGACTGGTGTTATCAGTCGAGCGCGAGCAAGACGAGCCGATAAGAATTCGAAATCGCACAAAAAAACTTGCCTTCGGGCGTCTAATCGCCAATCACGAAGCTTCACGCACTTTCCAGTTTAAAAACTCTGCGGCGATTGGCAGTTAAAATTTGATAAATGTGTAAATATCTTGCAACGTCTGTTTCGAAATGTGCAGGTAAAAACCCTAAAATTAAATCATTCCACCGTATCCACCAAATAATGAAGAAAACGATGCAAAATTATTCGGTATGCAATTTTCTTTCAGCAAATTAAATCAAATCAATAATAAATAATTTCACATACTAACAAATTTACGCAGATAGATCATGCGAATTTCTCAAGCGTTAAAACAATATCTTAAACTTGAAACTTTCCAAATTTACTCAAAATTACTTCTGCTTTAAGATTTAGTTCCAATCTGTAAACATTTTTCACTAGATTTAAAAATAATTGCAAGAGGATAAGAATAAGAATGAGAATAAGAATTTATTGGTCTTCTTCATTGTGAACACAATATTGGGCAGGTCAAGATTAAAAAAAAATACTTTATATCATTTTCACGATACTTTGTACGAAGCAAGAAAAAATAATGTATATTATGTAAAAAAAAAACACATTTATAACATTGCCTTCTTTATTTCTCGTTTACTACTTCACGTTGAAATAATTAAAATCCCAGCAGACTGCAATAAAAATAAAACAAAATTATAAGCGTTCAGAGCTTTCGCGTTTTTAGGATTTTATGCAGTTGCAGTTGAAATATGGTGCCGCGATAATAACTAACGACTGTGTGTGTGCGAAATGTTGAATGGAGGAAAATTCTTGAAATGCATGGAGCAAAGCCGTATTTAGGTAATTGGCTGTAAGAGGAAAGAGCAATTATCATCCCTGATTTCACATTGTCGCCAGCGCGACGCAATTTGAATACAAAACACCCGCCCGCGCCGAAATGGATTTATGCGCCTTAACAGAACGGAGAGTGATGCCGATACGAAACGATTCAATTTGCTTAATGGTTTTATTTTAATTGAATGTTTCTATCAAATCTTTATCAACAATTGAAATTGTAAATTAATTGCTTATTAACAGGCGGCAGTTTGGTACGGAACATAAAAGTGTCACTCACTCTGCTTCAATTTATTTATTTATATATTGACGGTATTACCACTTTACAAATTTAGAACATAACATTATGCAAATAAAAACAAAATATACAATTAGAAAAATAAGCAACAAATTAAATTACAATTCTACAGACATCAAATGACTGCTGATCAAATGCCTTCCACAATATATGACCAAATTTATCCTAAAATTATGACTTTCTTAGTTTCCAGGGATAAATAAAACACAATTATCTATGTTTATATCACCGTATATTATTGATTTTTATATCAAAACTGTGGTGATATACAGTGGTATAAAATAGAAAATTAAAAGTACTACATATTATGCGGCTCTGTAGTGGGTAGAGCGCGACCATCTGCATCACGAGTCGAATGGGTTCGATTCACCGCCGTCCATCATCGTTGTGTTGGTCTGACAAACAACGAGTACATAGTAACGGTCGCCATCCATCCTGTTTCTTATTTTCCGTCTCATTTGTCTTTATCAAAAACCCTCGTTTGTGTTACAAAGATTGGAGGGTAGGGTAGTGACCACCCACCGCCCTGAGTTTCCACTTTAACCTAACCAAGAAAACATTGTTTGCTTAAAGAAATTAATTCGTAAAATCATTCGAGTTTTAAAAGTTGTAAAGCCAACAATAAAGAAGCGAAGGGTGGTGGGTGGTCGCGATCCTACTCGTCAACCCGTTAAACACGCTCCAAAGTTTCTACAGACAAATTCTTTTATCGAAGCAACGATAAACCATTTGATTCTTCTCTTATCAATTAACAATTGTAAAACCCGCGTTTATGTACCTAGAATTGGAGGATAGGACAGTGCCCACCTACCGCCCTTTGTTTACACTTTTGTGGACTTCTTCTACTAATTATTTAATTGATATTTCATTTGATAAACTTGTCTCACAAGGAGAGGATCGGATGTGTGACTCGCCGATTTGATCCATCTTTGGCACACGTGTAGGTCATGACTAGGAGTGTAACAGGTGCAAGTAATAGGGCGCACTATTTAGCCGTTTTCGAGAAAAAAATTGATTGATTCTAAAATTAGGATATTTAAATAGACATGGATTTATAAAAACTATAAAAAGAAAATAAATGAAACAATGGGGTTCGATCCTTCGACCTTCCGGCTACGAATCGGAGGTTCTATCGATGCGCCAAACGGTCGGTATATGTTTATTAATGCAAAAGGTATATAAACATACGAATGAATAACAAATTAAAAAAATATTTTTTCTCGAAAAAGGCTGAATAGTGCGCCCTATTACTTGCACCTGTTACACTCCTAGTTATGACCTACACCTGTGCCAAAGATGGATGAAATCCATAAGTCATACATCTGATCCTCCCCTTGTCAGATTACACAAAAACTTATAAGCGAGCTGAAATAAAGATAGAAGAATTTAATTTGCTTGCTCTAAAAGATACCTTCTCTGCAATTTGGAGATTTGGTAATTATTTAAACTTATTTAAGATAAGTCTGTGTTATGAAATATTCGATAAATTTGCATTACTTCTAACGTCCATTATGTATAATTTGTTCGACATGATCATTCTATCTCTCTTTCAGTGGCGGTTATACAGGGTGGTTCAAATCGGAATTCTGATACTGGGGGCTTTATTAATTTTGCCCGAGGAATAGAATTGGCCCATCAGATTTTGAGCTCGATGGGGCCTTATAAGAGATATGAGGCCTAACTTTCAAAGGCAAACCTATATTTTTTATTGCGGATTCGGATTCAGCGGAAAATTTTACATTCAAATTGGCTTAAACCCAATTTTTTTTGGTCCATTTTCGGGCCCTATTATGCGTTTTTTGCTCAAAAGTCTGGGGACGTCTGGTTCATTCCAGTCGAAAAAAAAATCGAAAAACTGATCTTGAAGTCTCTAGGACTGGGAAATGAAATGGGCCCATGAGATTTTGGGTTCTATCAGGTCTTATAGGACTTCCACGCCAGAATGCCTTGGAGACTAACATTTAATTTTCCCGCCAATTACCACTTCTGACTAATTGTGTTTGTTGTTAGGGCGTAGGAAGCCTCAAAGCGATGTTTTTTCTCGCACTCACTAAGAAATATAAATAAAATAAGACTCGACGCACACGTACCCATACATAACACGGGATTCATGTTTGTGAGAGAGAACGCATTCCCTGCTTCCTAATGACAAACGTAAACGCAAATCAGTTGAACGTGGTCATTGTGTGAAAAATCATAGTCACCTCGATACTCGATACCGCTAGAGAATAGAGATCTTGATAATGCGTGGATACGGTGACAAACAGAGGTCATATGAGTGTGCTGCAAATTTGTTTAACGACACCCATCCTGAAGTGCCACCGATTTCAAAATCAACGGTAAAAAAAAAACGGTTACCCGAGTCTGTAGCAGACTTGCCGAGATGGGGCCGGGATAAGAGTTCCACGAATGAGAAGAAAGCCTTGGAGGTTCTTTTCAGTGTCATCGAGGATTCTCAGGCAAAAAAAATTGTTCCAAACTCTTGGGGTAAGTAAAGCCGAAGTCCGAAGAATTTTAAAAACGAATGGTTGGCGTCCCTATAAAATGCGCTTAGTCCAGGACCCTCACCTCAGAAGACTTTGATCGTCGTCTGGAATATTGTGAGATAATGATGGAAAGACATGTTGCTGATAATTTCATGTTTCTTTTGGACGTGTGCCACAATATGATATATTGGGTCGATGAAAATCCCCACTGGTTGCGAAATACACACACGCAATGGCAGGATAAGATCAATGTTTGGGCAGGAATTTTGAATAACCAAATAATTGAACCTCTTTTCTACATGAAAATTTCACTCACGCCCGCTACTTAGAGATGCTGGAACGGGATATCATTATTGGAGATCAATTGGAAAACGTGTGGTATCAACAAGATGGAGCACCTGCGCATTTTTCATTACTCGTTAGGCAGTTTTTCAATGTTACATTTTCTGAGAGCTGGATAGATAGAAGAGGCGCCATCGAGTGGCCACCAAGATCTCCCGACCTTACCCCTTTAGAGTTCTTTAATAGGGACTATTTAAAAGATAGAGTCTACGAAACTAAGCCTGCGAATGTCGAAGAACTCCCGAGAAGGATAGTGGAGGTGTCAGCTACGATAACCACGGAGATGTTGGCACGAGTGAATGGGGAAATCTACCAATGACTAGTGCACTGCACATTGGATGGACACCAATTCGAACACCTTATAAAACAATCATGTCCAGTACCGTAACAAATTATAAATAAAGTAAAATCAGCAATCAAATGTAGAGTGTCGTTTAAAGTTCCAGGGCTTTTATATGGCCCTATGAGACTCAAATGGTTTACCCGAGCACTAAAGACTCCAAGATCAGTTTTTCGATTTTTCTCGACTGGGTTGAATGAACCAGACGTCCCCAGACTTTTGAACAAAAAACGCACCATAGGGCCCAGGTCTTGCAGGTCACTTCAATCATGGTAAAGACGTAATTGATATTTAACAAAGTTCCAGCGAGACCAACTTTGTGAAAATTCTTAAAATAAAAGTTTAATTTGCCCCCACCACTACTTTGCAATTCAGAAAAATAGCGTGGAATAAAAAATATGCAAAATCACTTGCAGTTTACAATGTGCATCTTTTAGACTCACCTCTTAAATGAGCAAATTCTAGAGAAAATTTATTTTTTCTAACTGATGATACATATTGTACCCTCTGGCGGCCAATCTGTGAAATCAAGCTAGCTATATATTTTTACTATAAGAATTTTTTTCCTAAAGCCGAAGGTTTAATGGTTTCCGAGATATCGCCGGTGGCCAAATTTATTACGACATGCGACACCCGGTAGATAATATATTATAGTAGAACAATGCTATTACTATTATAAGAGCTAAAGTAACCATAATCTTATTTACAACAATAATAATACAAAACCAGACGTTTCGAAATATTAATATTGATTCATTTCAAAGTTCACCAACTCCCAAAAAAAGGTAGGTACAGTAATCGATTCACCATAATATATTAGAGTGTTCAAATGAAAAGGTACCAGTGACGGTTCGCGGGGTTTTTTCTGGTACGGCCGAGGAACAAGATGTGGTAATACAGATAGATGTGGTCACGCAGCCAGCCGTCTCTGCAACTGACCCTACCTATCTGTTACCTCGGCCGTACCAGAAAAAACCCCGCGAACCGTCACTGAAAGGTACCAAACGTCATAAGAACGTAACCGTTAACATATTTGAAATGACGCCATGGGAGAACTTAGCGACATATTTAGGGATGCGATTGGAGTTGCCGGCTTGGATCGGAGCATGCGCGGGCGCTCACATGCGCAGGAGAGAGCTAAAGCTCTTATAAAGAGCGCCGTCCAATTGACGCGTCACCATGGAATAACAGGAAGCGACAAGGCATGTTGATAAATTGGAATCGATGAGCGCCATCTGTGAATGGCGGCGTGAACTAACACCAACACATGCACACAACCGATATGTGTTTGTGTGTATATATTTCGGACTACACTAAAATAAGTTAAATATTGGTAATCAAAAACACTTGGTTTTACTTGTTTTACAATTTATATTAATTAAACATTATACTTCCACAAGTTTTGTGCATTCTCCTTTCGAGAATGTTCGTGTGAAGAAAACTACTTGAGCAAGTTGTGTAATATTTATTCTACTTAATATAAATAGTAAGATATAGTGATTTTATTTAACAATATTTACCTTGTTAATAACGTTTCATCGGGTGATGTACACATATATTTTGTACATATTGTGCTATGAGGCTAACACAAGAAATGATTGTTTAATTCGTCCTCGATTTCCGCTACGTTTCAAGTAACACGGGGAATTACACAACATGTAGATAAATTTTACCGGAAAAGCGCCATTTAGTATTAGCAACAAACATAATTTACAGAAATCCTTTAAATTTCTATTGTGGCGCCATCTAATATCAGCGGCGTAAAGCTTGATTTCTTATGCCCTGTTTCCCATATCTCTTGTCATACTCCTGCGCGTCACTACGTATGAGGACAGGATGGAGTTTACATTACAAAATTCGACGATTGAGGAGCAGAGTGTCGTTATTCGATTTCTGACAGCGGAAGGTGTTAACCAGAAGCAGCTCACCGACCAGCAAAAGGAACTGTGTATGGGGCTAGCACTTCAACATCTGTTTCGGTATCATGAAGACCCTTCGTTACAGGTGATGAGAACTGGTGCCATCACTACGATCCAGAGACAAAGCGAAGCTTGCGTAGTCACCTCACCCTAGAAAGTTCCAAGCAGGCAAGTTGTTGCTCGCCATCTTTTTCGACGTCCACGGTCCACTACTTGTTGAATTCCCCACGCACAGAAGAAACACTAACTCCGATGTGTACTGTGAGACACTCCGAAGCCTACGCACGTCCATCAAGAACAAAAGACCAGGGCTGCTCACGGACAGTGTGGTTCTGTTCCATGATAACGAGCATCCTCACGTCTCCAAGATCACATACGCAGAACTGACCAAGTTCAAATGAGAACAGCTTGACCATCTGCGCTACAGCCCATACATGTCGACCCTCGATTTCCATGTGTTTGGTCCTCCGAAAAAACATCTGATAGGAAAGTGCTTCGACTCGGACGACGAACTCAAGAATACAGTGCAGGACACACGGCCACAGAAACTTTGGGAACAAGGAATACTTCGACTCGTTAATCAATGGCATCGTTGAGCTACGGCCTATAGTGTATACTCTTAATAAAGTCTTTATTTAACCGACAGTGTCGTTTCGTACCTTTTCATTTGAACACTCCTAGTAGATTGATAATAAAAAAAAATTCACTACCTTCAAAAAAAATCTTCTCGAAATTCGAACTCTGTGATTTATCAACTTCGATTTTTTCAACGTACACCAACTCCTATAAAAAAAGTTAGCTACGGTAGTCGTTTTAACTTAGTCTATATTGAGTATTAAAATAATTAAAAAAAAACATCTCCTCTTGATGACTGTTTTTTGTAACTTTGATATGGATGTTAACATAGAAAGAGATAGCTCTCCGCTTGTGCCAGAAGACACGCATCACCCTGCACTCTCCATGTCTTTAAGTCTCGGTTTAGTTCAGAATAAACCTAGCTCTTTCCCTATCAATAATAATGTACGGTATAATTTCAAGAAAGCCAACTACCTTAATCTATACGATGATTTAATTCAAACAGATTGGTCATTTCTTGAAACACTTACCGACGTTAATGAGGCGCGTCATGCATTTTATGATAAACTATATAAAATATTTGATAAATCCGTAACATTCGCAAAACACTCTGTTAGCTCACAATTTCCTCCTTGGTTCTCCGGTGAAATCAAACGTAACATTAAGTTAAAAAACCACTTTCACCATGAATGGAAGCGTACTGGTTCAATTTTTTTTCACAGCGAATTTAAAAGAATTAGACGACTAACAAAAATTCAAATTGCTGATGCGTACAAACTTTAAATTCAAGGGCTTGAAACTAATCTCAAAACTAATCCCAGAGATTTGTGGAAGTACATCCATCAGAGGAATGGCACATCTAGAATCCCTGGGCAGCTGCATGATGATTATGCTTCTTATTCATCACCACAAGATAACGTTAATGCATTTGCTAATGCTTTCTCTAGTGTATATTCTCAAAAGGATTTTATAAAACCTCAGGACGTTTTCTCGAATCGGGAATCTCTAGTCATGTCAACCATTCAGGAGTCGGATGTTATAAAAAGCATCAATCGCATTAAGACCTCAAACATATGTGGAGATGATCGAATTCCGATGTTTGTTATAAAAGACTGTAAATTCATACTCGCTAAACCACTATCAATCATATACAATATTTCCGTACATACAATGACTTTTCCTGATGTGTGGAAACTGGCAGTAATTAGTCCCATTTTTAAACGAGAGGATCCTAGCAACATTAAAAATTATAGACCTATTGCTATTCTCTCTAATTTCTCAAAAATTTTCGAACAGATTATTTATCAAATAATCTATAATCACTAGCGATTGCCCGTGAAAAATCACGGCAACTGTTGTCAGATCCATCGAAGAAAACAATACACCATTATTGTAGGATCGAATATTCTCCCGAAAATTGGTGTAATCTGAATCAGTTGGATCTGACAACAGTTTGCGCAAGAACTCAAGATATTCAAGTACACCAGTCTCATCGATAGGGTGTGGAAACTTAATTTTGCCTTTGTGGCAACAATTTGTAATCTTTCCATCTGTTGAACGCTCCTTGGAAAAATTCTTCGATTTATAGAACTGGCAAATAATGTTTAAGGCTCCACAGTTATGGGTATGAACACTATCTTCAATGAAATTAACTGCTTCATTTCGAAATATTTGGCTTTGCTCAGCTCTATGATTTGCAATTTGCTGCCGTTGAGATACCAAATTTGCTGCTCGCCTGGCTTGAGATTGCTGTGGAGTATCGTTTTCAATTCGCTACCGTTGAGATGCAGCATCTGATGCTTGTCTGGTCTGTGATTGCTGTAGTTTCATTTCCAATTCGCTGCCGTTGAGATGCAGCATTTGCTGCTCTTCTGGTCTGCGATTGCTGTGGAGTTTCATTTCTAATTCGCTGCCGTTGAGATGCATTTGCTGCTCGCCTGAGTTGAGATTGTTCCTCAGTTTCGTTTGCAATTCGCTGTTTTTGAGATGCAGCATTTGTTTTTGCAGCCTGTCAAGCGTCTCTTGACTTTGTTGAGTTTTCCAACGTCTCTGTCTTTCTCTTGCTAATCAACGTTGACGCTCGATTGGAGCTTCATCCATTCTTTAGTACTATTATTTTAAACTGCTAGAATAAAGTGTATTTATACTGTATGTATAAGTGTTTCTTACTTTGAAGCTATTGCACAAAAGCGCACCCACTATTTTTCGAAATTTTTGTTCAAGAAATGTGCAGTAAATATTTTTTCAACGCTATTAATTAATACGAAAATGAGCATAATTTATTTTTTCAGTAAAATAGAGTTCACCAATATTGGATAGAAATTCGAAATCTCGATTTCTTAATCTGTCATATTTAAGGCGAGCTCGCAAAACTACTTCTTTGAGACTAAATCCGAAAAATATTTCGTTCATTTCTGATCGGAACGAAAACGAAATTTTTCGTTTTTGTTCTTTATGTTCTCACACAAATTTATAGTTTTCGTTTTCGGAAAACAACTCCTAATAAGAGATTTTTTACCTTCAGTTTCCGATACTTTCAAAATTTGATAAAAACGGTAAAATCCGGTATTAGAAATGTTTTTTCAATGCTATTAATTCATACGAAAATGAGCATAATTAATTAATTTATTTCGTTTCGGATCTCGTTTAAAAAATGTCAGTTCCGTTTTCGTTCTTGTAACTATTTCGTTTAATTTCGTTATTTCGTTTTCGTTCCGTTTTCAGCCCCTACTTTTAATACATTCATGACGGCTTCGCCGCCACCTAACCGAACCTAACCTAAAGGCGGAACATTCAAAAAGTGGATCCACCTTTGCGCAATAGCGCCCTTATTATATGTCCGGCGACTATATTTAGTACTTACTTACTAAATTTGCACTGTAACTGCTAAACACCGTGGCCGATAGATAAAGGTATGTTTAAGTATAAATTTGCACTGTAACTGCTAATAGTTATTTAAGCAACAAGGAACGTAAGGACGTATTAACATTTGAGGTAGGCGAATACGAACCGAGGCGGAGCCGAGGCTCGTCGCCTGCCGAAAATGTTAATTAGAAAAACAAAAGAAACATTTATACCTCTTGATGATTAAAAAAAGTCTCCAAGTTACTCTCGAATGTATTGATTTTTTTCAAAATTCTCTAACATCCCTAATAAAGTTAGCTGCGTTAATATATTGACCATACGACATTGGCAATTAAAAAAATATATACAAAAACATACACTCATCTTAATGAAGAAAAAAAAATTATCCGCGATGCAATTGATTTTCGGAAGCACTGATATAATAATTTATAATTTAGTCCCCCCTTTGTCATTCTTTATTCTAGGCACAAGACATAGATAATTGTGGTCCAATGAATATAATACACATGCAATAAAACATTATTTTCAATATTTGTATTTTTTAGTAGAAAAATTCAAATAAAAACGAATAACTTAACTTAATTAAATTTTTTTTTTAACAAAGTTATTCGTTTTTATTTGAATTATTCAACATTTATCATGAAGTGAAAGCCTCCACAATTACTTATTTAGTAGAAAAAGTTTAGTGAAAGGTAAGTGAAGGTGAGAACTGTTGCCAGTTCTCGCCTGGTCTAATCAGTGCAACAATAGCAAGTCCCATTGAATTTATTTGTAACCCCTTCTAAAGCCTATGCTGTACATAACAAAAGTTTTGTGATAAAATGATAAAAGTTGATTGTTTTACATATTAAAATCATTATTTATTTATAAGAACTGTTTCAGTCTCTTGACCATTTTTAAGTATGAACATTTTGTGAATTATAATTTTATTCGATTATCTTAAATATAATAAGGGAATATTCAAAAAAGTAATAAATCATTTCGCCATCTCAATAATTAATAGCATCCAGATTTTTTTCTCTTCAAGTATCATTTTGAAGGATTCTTCTAGATATTAAAAAAAAGAGATGTATTTAATGTAATAAGCGTGGCCGAATACAAAGGACGGCCGAATTAGCTTAATTTCATTTTAAAAACCGTGCCCTCGGGACATTCCGGCTCGTTTAGAATTAAAACGCCTTTTTATATTCCTTTTACTCTTTTTAAACCGACCCCCACCTAAAAAAACCCCTCAACACACAAAATAAATTGTAATTACATCGTAACTTAAAATCTATCACAAATTAATAATACCTTATTCACTGGAAGTCTAATATTATAAAGAATTTGGTTATTAGTAAGTGTAAAATAAAGTCTGGAAGTTTATAATTTAATAAATTAAATCGACATTATAATAACTTGGAAGTTAAAACTATAAAGGATATAGTTATTAGTAAGCATACAATAAGGTATAGACGATTAATAATAATAATAATTTATTGCACAACAGTTCAACATATTCATATATAAATTTAGGATATATTATCATTAGAACTTAAAGAGTTCTTTGTTTTTTTACGTCAAAACTAATTTTGTGGATTTACGAACAGGTTGAATATTTATACACAGTGGGCCAAAAAAAAGGTACAAATTTTAAATATTCATATAATAATTAGCGCATAAGATATTGCTTTGGAAAACAAAATATTTACGCTCTGTAGATGACAAAAAATAATTAATTGCATTTTTTAAAAATTTGCTTATCGAGGATATTTCACGTTAATGAAGGCGCTGCAAAGAGTTTATTATGCACCGCCGCGTCGCATTTGTAGGTATCAAAATTAGTGAGCCATGATTTGTTTTTGTTCTCAAATGAATCTGACATTAGCTGTCACTTCTATCAGTCATTTTAGTTGTCACAAAAACTGTTTGACTAAGTAAAGAAGATAAAATATTCATTAAACATTTGTTTCACTATGACAATTTATCTGCACGAATGATTGTGAACAAATACCCACAAAATTACAAGTATTTAATAATTATCACATACTCCTAAAAGCAAGAGCCCCAAAGTGTGAGATCTCAAAAACTATAATATTTATTTATTTTTATTTATTTATTATTTGTATTTGCCTTCTTAAAAATTAGAGGAAAACACAGCCTTCCCAGTATATCCTGGATAATTTAAATTCTTTATCGTCTTCATGAGAGACAGCTCTATAACATTTATTTTTTAATTTTTTTTCGATTTTTCTAATTGTTCGCGAGTTATGATTTTTTTTTGTTTTCATTTTTCATGAGCAAACCATCGGAAATTTGAGTGAAAATCGCATGACATGGATTCGGCTGAAATTTTGAACCCGGATGTTGCCTTTATGGTGTTTGTATCCTAACAATAAAAGACTTATTTCTTTCGCAATTTCACAAATCTCACATACAATAATAACAATTACAATCAATACCTTTGCAGTTTCTGAATTTGCAGAAGGAAGATAATTAACATATTTACAATAATAAATAAGTTTAATCGATTCTGAGAAAAGTTTGTTGTCAACTATGCACGGAGAAAACGTATTCTTCGTATTCTGCGTAGTTCGTTTTCGAATTGATGTACACGACGCACACACATCAATCGAGACATTAATGGCCGTTCGACCTTTTAGTGAAGATCAAAGAGTGCGTCCTTTCTAGAAACTAGCTACTACTAGAAGCCGGCATGTTAAAGAGAACGCACGTGGGGAAACAAACGCAGAGGATCGATGTAAATGACAAGAGTGTTTGAATTGTAATTAAACAAAGTTTTTTACTCTTTCACTTTAATTGGTTCATTAAACAGGATCGTCTGTACTACTTCGCACAATGGCCGCCGGTACTGCTTACGTAAGCGGTCAACTGTAATTATTGAAGGACTTATGAATAGTAATTAGAAATATAATCCCTTGAAATTTGCGTTCGCAAAAAGTTTTGTATATCGCGTAATACTGACAAGTAATTAGAACATACTTTAGCTGTATGGATAAATTAATAATAATTACGCGCTATTTATTTATGTACTAATGCTGTGACTGGGGCAGACGAAGCGGCCCCAAGAGAAACGTAGCGCGCGCTAACAAAACGCTAAAAAAAACGTGCGTCATAGACACCCCGTACTATACATGCATGATCACGTATTAAGTCACATTATTCAAAATTACCTCAAAATACAGCAATATTATTTTTATTAAACTATTATTACCGTACGATAATATAGATACATGTAACTAGTTAACTCTATGAATCATTTTTAGAATTTTAATTTTATTGGCAGTCCATTAGGGGAGATACTATCCTCAGCCTCCTAAAAATAGGCAATTTTTGTATTTTTTTTTAGAGTATTATGATTAATGCAATCACATCGGGCTTACAGTATATTATTAAAAAATCTTTTTTAAAGCACAAAATATTTATTAGTATGCTGTTGGCAACCCTGCAACGAGACTGTTGTTGGAAATGTCGTGGATACTGGCGGCACCATACACGGAAGAACTAAAGCATCGTAGAAGAATTTCTTTTTAGCATTGCATTTTTCTCAAAGATATTATCCATGATGATTCACAATATTACCAAAATAGCAGCCTTCGAAAAAAGTTTATTTTCCATTAAAAAAGCTATTAAAACTAGAGATCCTAATAATTCGAAGCCCAGCAACTTCGAAGCTTCGAAGAGTTCGGAGAAACGAAGAGAACTTCGAGTATCGAAGTTTCGAAGATTCTTTCAAAAATTAACTGTTCTCATAAGACCTAGAAACTAAAAAAATCGAAGCTTAGAAACTTCGATACTTCGAAACTTCAATCTTCCAAGATTTTCTATACATCTTCGAAGCCGACCCGTACACGTGCAAAACATCGAATAGTTAATATAAAAAAATACTACCTGTTGTATAGAATTTATTTTTACAGCAAAATTGATCGAGGTTTTAGTGCCGCCACGTAAAAAAAAATGGTTTCCAGAAAAACACATTTAAAGATGTAAGTTGTGTTCAAGTGCAATAAACATAGAATTAATAGTGACTAACCTTATTCAGTTATTCTCGTTGTATCTTCATAAAAACTTTGTGTTTTTAAACACGAAAATTTTCTACAACATTCTAGAGGGTATAAAGATAACGAAACTGCAAAAAAGAACGATTTTTTTAAACCCGCAGTCCCCCCTTAGTTAATTTCAAACAGCAATTAAAACTTCGGAAATATTTTGGTATCTTTTTATACCCACTAATACAATATGATATGCTGTTTTATAATTTTGTCTTCTTCACTTGAATTAGGTATTATTTTTGTATTTATATGCAAATAGGTAATTTTGATTTATTCGCTTGAATTCTGAATTTTTTTTTAATCTAAATGTAGCCTAAACTGAACAATATTTTTAAATCACCCTCTCCAAAAATATTAAAAAAAACGTAGATGCTACGGTTATGTTTTCACCAATGCCAATTATTGTAATGGAAAATCTGAAATGCATTTGTTTTATGAATTTTGAGATTTTGAAATAAATTGATTGGTGATTACAATTTTTCAAATCGTAATACTAGTCTTTCCAATTTATTTTGGATTGTTGCCGTTTAATTTCCACCTAAAATATGGCAATTGTTTTTTTATGGTAGGTCATAAAAAATAAATGCGATAAGATATATGGACTTCAGCTTTTAAAGAAAATATCCAAAGTTATTTCGAAAGAGTGACGTTTTGTAAGATAAATTTAATTTTTTGATAATTTTATCCCAACGATTTATATTTATTTATTTTTATTCACTGGAATGTTCAACGTTTTGAAACAAATATTTTTAAAAATGCACAACTGAAGATTTCCAAACACCATGGGTATTTTGAAAAAGCCACGTTTTGTAAGCTAAATTTAATTTTTGGACAATTTTATCTCAACGATTTATATTTTTTTTCTCGTATGTTTAACGTTTTGAAACAAATATTTTCAAAAATGCACAACTGACTCAAAAACCGAAAGATGTCCAAAAACCAAAATTATTTTGAAAGTGCCACGTTTTGTAAGCTAAATTTAATTTTTTGATAATTTTATCCCAGTGATTTATATTTATTTATTTTCTTTCTCGACTGTTCAACGTTTTGAAATAGTATTTTCGAAAATGCACAACTAACGTAAAAAACCGGAAGGTTTTCAAAAACCAAAGTTATTTTGAAAAAGCCACGTTTTATAAGCTAAATTTAATGTTTGGACAATTTTATCCCAACGATTTATATTTATTTATTTTTTTCTCGTATGTTCAACGTTTTGCAACAAATATTTTCAAAAATGCACAACTGAAGCAAAAACCGGAAGATTACCAAAAACCAAAGTTATTTCGTAAGAGTGACTTTTTGTAAGCAAAATTTGTTTTTTTGACAATTTTTTACCGGCGATTTATATTTATTCGAATGATTTGAAATAAATATTTTTAAAAATGCACAACTGACGCAAAAAACGGAAGTTTTACAAAAACCAAATTTATTTCGAAAGAGCTATGTTTTGTCAGCTAAATTAATTTGTTGGGCAATTTTGTCCCAGCGATTTATATTTATTTTTATTCTCTCGAATGTTCAACGTTTTGAAACAAATATTTTCGAAAATGCACAACTGACGCAAAAACCGAAAGATTTCCAAAAACCAAAATTATTTCGAAGGAGCTACGTTTTGTAAGCTAAATTTAATTTTTGGACAATTTTATCCCAACGATTTATATATATTTTTTCGAATGTTCATCGTTATTTTCGAAAGAGCCACTTTCATAAGCTAAATTTAATTTTTAGACAATTTTATCCCAGCGATTTATATATATTTTTTTTTCATCGTTTTGAAATAAATATGCACAACTAACGCAGAAACCGGAAGTTTTCCAAAAACCAAAATTATTTCGAAAAAGCCACGTTTTGTAAGCTAAATTTAATTTTTGGACAATTTTATCCCAGCGATTTATATATATTTTTTTTTTCATCGTTTTGAAATAAATATGCACAACTAACGCAGAAACCGGAAGTTTTCCAAAAACCAAAGTTATTTCGAAAAAGCCACGTTTTGTAAGCTAAATTTAATTTTTAGACAATTTTATCCCAGCGATTTATATATATATTTTTTTTTCATCGTTTTGAAATAAATATGCACAACTAACGCAGAAACCGGAAGTTTTCCAAAAACTAAAGTAATTTGAAAAAGCCACGTTTTGTAAGCTAAATTTAATTTTTGGACAATTTTATCCCAGCGATTTATGTTTTATTATTATTTTTCTTCGCTTAAATATTCAACGTTTATACAAACTTTTAGATTTCCAAAAAGTACAATTATTTCGGAAGAGCGTTGTTTTATAAGCAAAATTTAATTTTTGGACGATTTTACCGCAGCGATTTACATTTATTTTAATTTTCTGTTTCCCCCGAATGTTAACGTTTTGTAACAAATATTTTCAAAAATGCACAACTGACGCAATAACCGGAAGATTTCCAAAATACAAATTTATTTCGAAAAAGCCACGTTTTGTAAGTTAAAAATAATTTTTGGACAATTTTATACCAGCGATTTATATTTATTTATATTTTTTTTCTTTCGAATGTTTGTTTTGAAACAAATATTTTCAAAAAAAAAATTGAAATTGAAATTTGGAGGGAAAAGGAGTGCAGGAGAAATATGTAAATATGTATATGCCAATAAAGGTGTTTTTTTTTCAAAAATGTACAACTCGCGCAAAAATTATAATATTTTCAAAAACTAAAATCATTTCGGAAGCACGTTGTTTTGTAAGCTAAGTTTAATTTTTTGACAATTTTAGCCCTTCGATTTACGTTTTATTATTATTTTTCTTCGCTCAAATATGCAACGTTTATACAAACTTACAAAAAAAAATCTCAACTCGAGCAAAAACCGGAAGATTTCCAAAATCCAAAGTTATTTCGAAAGAGCGACGTTTGGTAAGGTAAATTTAATGTTATTGCAATTTTATTACGGCGATTGATATTTATTTTAATTTTTTTTTACGTTTGGATTTTCTCTTAAAATATGGCAATAGTTTTAATGAAAAAAAAACATTTCTAATGGAGTTTTTCAAGCAGATTTCTCGAATAATAAATCTTGTACAGTTATTTATAGCGATGACTGCATTTTTCTTTTTCCAAATTCAAGTTTAGATTTTAATTTTTGGACGATTTTACCGCAGCGATTTACATTTATTTTAATTTTTTGTTTCCCTCGAATGTTCAACGTTTTGTAACAAATATTTGAAAAAATGCACAACTGACGCAAAAACCGGAAGATTTCCAAAATACAAATTTATTTGGAGAGACCCACGTTTTATAAGTTAAAAATAAATTTTGGACAATTTTATCCCAGCAATTTATATTTATTTATATTTTCTTTCTCTCTAATGTTCAACGTTTTGAAACAAATATTTCCAAAAATGTACAACTCGCGGAAAAATTATAATATTTTCAAAAACTAAAAACATTTCGGAAGCAAGTTGTTTTGTAAGCTAAGTTTAATTTTTGGACAATTTAACGGTTTTATTATTATTTTTCTTCGTTCAAATATTCAACGTTTATACAAACTTAAAAAACAATCACAACTCGATCAAAAACCGGAAGATTTCCAAAAACCAAAATTATGTCGGAAGAGCGACGTTTGGTAAGGTAAATTTAATGTTTTTACAATTTTGTTATGGCGATTGATATTAATTTTTAATTTTTTTTACGTTTGGAGTTTCACTTAAAATATGGCAGTAGTTTTAATGAAAAAAAAAATTATTTTTAATGGACTTTTTCAAGCAGAATTCTCGATTAATAAATCTTGTACAGTTCTTTAAAGCGATGAATGCATTTTTCTTTTTTCAAATTCAAATGTAGATTGTTGTTGGTATATTCATTTAGAGTATGGACCATAATTTTTTTAATAATTAAAAAAAGGATTGTTTATTTTAATGGAGTTTGAGCTTTTAAAGCAAGTTATTCGATCGATAAATTTTGTACATTTTCTCAAACCATTGAACGCATTTTCCCCTTTCCAAGTTTTAAGTTTGGATTTGGATTGTTGCCGTTTTCTTTTTATTTGGAATATGGCAGCTGTTTTACTGAAAAATTAAAAATGCATTTATATTTTTGAAGGATAAGTTTCTCTTACCATGACTCAACGGTTTCGCGCTGGATGCGTGCTCTCACATCAAGATTTTAGAACCGAAACCAGCTGGAGCTTCCGCTCTTATATGTTTTAAAGTGTTGGAAAAATTCACTGGTTTTAGCGAAAAATGCTTAGGGAGGGTAATTACCCGATAACCCCCCGCCCTCTTGAAACCGCCACTGTAACGGCTGGCGGGGCGACTTATGGTACGGTCGAGGTAGCAGAAGTGGTAATACAGATAGGTGCGGTCTCTTACACCTCTGTTACCTCGGCCAAACCATGAGTCACCTCTTGAGCCGTTATTGCTGTCTACCATTTATTGTGATTCCGGGACACAAGTCGACGCCGAGCTTGACCGAGTAACAAACGTAACAAAACTGATTAAAAATTAGGTTCTCTGTTTATGACTATTATTGCACGTGCATAAATTACGACCAGGGGCGTTGTATAGAGCCAAGGAGCCATGGCACTACCTGTAGTTTCAAGCTCGACAAGATTTTTTAATTAATTCATAAAACACTTTTTCGCCAGTTACTTTGGTCTAGAAAGATAAATCGTTCTTTGTTTCTTCAAAAAAGGAGGGGATATTGTATAAGTGTCTCTACCATCAACATGTTTCACGAGCTGCCACTGAATACGACAAAGGTCATTAAGAGCCTATTCATTTTAACATATTTGCTTAATATTATTCTGCTGTGCTCTGGAGAAAGTCAATGATTCTGAGAAACAAAGGGGTACACGTTTTTGCGTATCAACATTTCCACCAAGCTCTAACTACTTTATTTATTCCATGCAAAAGATGAAATGATACATTAAACTCAGTCATTTAGTACACTTCTCCGTTGAACGGCATTTCGGTTTGTTTTTATTAAAATTTAACGGAGTCGGTGTCGTAGCTGCCATGCGATGTTTTTTCCATATCGATGCTACGATCAAGCATGCCGACCTTGTCAAGATACTTGGGTGGGTCGATCTCTGGATGGCTTCTGAGCCATCTACAGTATCCCAGTGTTGATCTAAAATCGATGTTATAAATTTAATAGATGTAAATAGCAATGTGAAATTTTGTGAATTAATGAGGAACTGTTAATAAAATGCATTTTGTTGGTAACACACACGTTTCCTTAAATTTAGGACTATACTTTGGGCATTTGCAACGTCTACAATGTCGTTGATAGAAAACGGTCGAAATTACGAGATTGTTAATGGTGATATACATATTTTGAGGTTATATCGTGGTTTGTGTTTTTCGTCAACAAAAAACTCAAATATAGTCGGGCCGCTGAGAGCTGCCTGTGACTCATCGCCTAAAATCGCATGAATCAAGATTTAAGTAAACGTATGTCCGTAAGAAAATTTGGTGCCGCGCTGATTTTCATTGGCGGGATATTTAAAAATTCTCGCGCACCGAAATGAAATCTAAAGCGCAATATAAACAAACTTTTTAGGGTTATATTATTTGACGTAGCGCTCACGTGTTTTGTGTGTTTATATGAAGGGTGTCAAGAGTCATGCGTGTGCTTAGACCTACGTTTACGCTGCCCTATTCTTTAACACGCAGACACACGTTTCGTCTTTTATTTCATTCTGTTTCGTACATGATAGAAAAAGGTAGATATAAAATGCAAAGCAATTCTTAGTACGAAAATACATGAGTCACCGTCAGCTCTCAATGGATGAACTATAGATATTATTATTCCAAAATTCATATGCATTAGAGTGGTTATAGCGTATATGGGGGAATTTCGAAGTATGTGAAAATTAACTAATAACTGTAAATTTTGAGCTATATCGACCATGGCCTAAACGAGCCCTGGGCGTCTAAAATTTGAAAAAATCAATTTTTCCCTTTTTTCAGTTTTGGCCCCCCTAATATTAAACGGTCCACCCTAATGGTCAAATGATATACTGTGTCGACAGAGGATGTTAATACGAATTCAAAACTAATTTATTTGTTAAAATCTGACTAAAATTGACAGAGCTGTGAATGTTTCAGTTATATCACACTTGTATATTTCGATGTTTTGTGACTTAATCCTTCATCGACGGTAATTAGAAGATGCGCGGCATTTCTGTCACTTATTTTACACTTGTCTAAAGCAGATGAGATCCCTTCACTGATAAATGCAATGCTTGTGGTTATGATTCTATATCTAAAATTACTCAAAATTCAATCGAGATTATGTTTTCCTGAAAAGGTAGATCCATACCAACGTTAAATTTTACTTACATTTTATTTCAATAGCGCGCGAAACTATAAAAAATTGTAGTAATTTTAATGATTTCAAATAAATACAAAAATAATTGTCATCGATTTAAAACTTTCTAAAATAACTCAAAATACATTCGAAATTATGATTTCGGAATAATCTGGATACACACCAAAACCAAATTTTGTGTACTTTTATTTGAACAGCGCACGAAATTATGGAAAATTGTAATTATTTTAATGCTCTCAAACAAATATAAAAACAATTGTTGTCGACTTAAAATTTTCTAAAATTACTTAGAAATCATTCGAAATTATTATTATTATGTGAAAAATCAGCAGATTTTATGTAATCAGTTATCACGAAAAATCGTGAAAAATTGTTATAATTTTGGTGGCTTTCAATAAATATAAAGACAATTGCCATCAATTTGATACTTTCCAAAATTACTCAAAAATCATCCTAAATTACGATTTTAGAAAAATCTAGATACACACCTGAATCAAATTTTGTGATACTTCTATGAACAGCGCGTGAAATTATGAAAATTGTTATAATTTTAATGCTCTCAAAAAAAATACAAAAACAATCGTTGTGGACTCAAAATTTTCTAAAATTACTTAAAAATCATTAGAGATTATTATTACGTAAACAAATAATTACACACCATCACCAGATTTTGTGATAATTTCTTGTAATCAGTGCGAATAACCGGAAAAAGATTGTTATAATTTTGGTGGCTTGAAATAAATATAAAAACAACTGCCAACGACTTAAAACATTCTAAAATAACTCAAAATTTATTCGAAATTATGATTTTGAGAAAATCTGGTTAAATATCAAAACCAATTTTTTACTTGAACAGCACGCGAACTTATGAAAACTTTTAATCATTTTAATGCTCTTAAGAATATACAAAAACAATTGTCAAACAAAAACTTAAAATTTTCCCAAATTACTCAAAAATCATTTGAGATTATTATTATACGGAAAACTGCTTATACACCATCAACAGATTTTGTCATAATTTCATGCAATCACTGCGAAAAATCGCAAAAAATTGTTATAATTTTGGTGGCTTGAAATAAATATAAAAATCGATTTGAAACTTTCCTAAAACACTCAAAATTCATTCGACATGAAGATTTTGGAAAAAGCTGGACACACAACTTGATCAAATTGTGTGATAGAATTTTTTGAACAGAGCGCGAAGTTTATAATTAAATTATATTAATTCTATTAATATAAAAATATATAAGAATAATTATTTTTCTTTTACTTGAATTTTAAATTTTTTGGTCAATTTTTAATTTCCAGACCAGGATTTTTGATTTTTTTGGCTATATTTAAGATCTTTGGCCTGTTTTTTTTCGATTTTTTACTAATTTTTTTGTCTTTTGTTATCATTCAGTCGAAAAATATTCTTTATTTTGGCCTAAATTTATAATTTTTTGGTCCGTATTTTTTATTTTTAGGCTCGAATTTCTTATTTTTGGCCCTACAGTTTGAATTTGTAACCTGAATAATTGATTATTGTGTCTACATTTTTTATTTTTAAACGAGAGTTTTCGAGTTTTGGTCAAAATTTTTGATTTTTTGGTCCCGATTGTGGATTTTTTTTAGTATATATTTCTGATTTTTCACCTGTATTTTCTAAATTCAAGATCTTCTGTCCTACATTTCCTTTATTTTGGCAGAAAATTTCGATTTGTTTGGTCTGCATATTTTATTTTTAGGCCCGAGTCAAAATGTTTGATTTTTGGCGACGATTGTTGATTTTTCATTTTTTGGCCTCTATTTTAGATTGTTTACTTGCATTTTCGACTTTGCGGTATAAATTTTTCTTATTTTGGCCGAAATTTTTTTAATCTGCGTTTTTGATTTTTCGTCCCGAATTTTCGACTTTGGTCTAAATTTATGATTTTCTTCATATTTTTTAGATTTTTTAACTGAAATGATTGATTTTGTTGGGTGATTTTGTTTTTTATTTTCTGGCTATTATTTCCGAGTTTCTGCCCAGAAATTTACTTTGAGCTTAAGAATTATTTTGGGGGCGAAAATGGCAAATTATTTTCCTTTACTTGAATTCTCAAGTTTTCGGTCTGCATTTTTTACTTTTAGTTCAGGGTTTTTGATTTTCCGGCCGATATTTTAGATCTTTGGCTTGTAGTTTTTGTAAAACATTAATAACTTCGTCAATTTTAGTCCAATTTCAACAAATAAACACGTTTTGGATTCACATTAACGTCCTCTCGACATAATATATAATTTGGCCATTAGGGTGGACCGTTTAATAATGAGGTGGACCAAAATGAAAAAAAAGGAATAAACCCACTTTTTCAAATTTTAGAGGGCTAGGGCTCGGTTGCGAAATGTTCGGTATGGTTCAAATTTTTTTCATCTATACGAACAAGTTTCCGGGTTGTTCCGTTGATTTTCATATACTTCTAAAATAAGAACCACTCTAATAAGATAAGATAAGATAAGATAAGATACGATTTATTTCCTAAAGATATACAGGTTACAGTAAAATGCAATACATATATACAGGGTGTTTCAAATTCGAGGCTCACCATGGGGATCTCGCGTATTAGAAGAGATAGATGGTATGTTTAAATTTGGTACTTTTGTAGAATTTTATGCTGATTAATAATCCACTGAAAAAAAATTACTTCAATTATTTTGTTTTCGAGTAAAGTCCAAAAAAGTGAAAAAACTGATTTTAATTTTTTCATTATATCTTCGTTATTTGAGGCGATATTTAAAAACCTTCTTATAGCACTTTTTTACTATCTAATAGATGGCCTAAGAATTTTCTTTGTAACATGTTTCGTTTCTTTTCAACCATCATCAACTTTCTGATTTCTTATGGACGCCATATTTATTTTTTGTCACATCTGAATGCTCAATTTCTTGTGATGACAAAAATATAACACAACATACATTTAATTTCATAAATCGACATAGAATCGTTTAAACCACTTTTATTGGAAATCTCTGTAGCGTTTACTAAAAATCATCCGTGCATGGAATTAAAAACGAATCCAAATCTGAATACCTCTTCGTTTGTCAAACATTATTATTTTGTATGAATAAAAATGTCGTTCGATAATTCAAAAAAGCGAGATGATACGCGTTTTTTATTCAGTAAACAGAAATACAGAATTTGCTAGTCAAAAATATTTAAAAATGTATACAGAAAGAAGGCAACTGCATCGAACAATTTTTTATGCAAATGAACAATTATTTTGGTCGATATAGACGATACAAAATTAAAAGTACTTAATAAATAAAATAATATACAATACTAATAACTATAAGACAAATATGAAGATTATTAATAATATGGGCGATTCCGTGTCAACTGTCGTGAGGTTGGTGCGTCATAATTTTTTTTCAAAAACAAAACTATTTCATTCTATTGTAGGTTCGATTACAAGTATTATCCCAAATTTTCAGCCAAAAATATTACTCCTAGCGTTTTTTACGGCCAATTTTCGTTTTTTTTTCTGTTTTCGATGACAAATTTTCTCCAAAACATTACCAGAAACACATCGTACGCTGGAAAAATTTGAGAGTACCTATAATCGATGTAAAATTCTCCAAGGAATCTATTCCCGCCCCCAGAATTGCTCTAAAATGTATCCATTTGCAAACAATCCCAAAAAAACATTTTTTTTAAACTTGCTCTAAAATTAAAGAATTAAGATACATTTAATATTACCATTTCCAAAATATAATTGCTATCTTCTTGGGTAATTTCACTACCGTATGCTTTGTGATTGAATCAATGATCCAAACTCTCCTAAATGTCTGTCCATCCGTAGAAAAAATGTTCGATGAGGTTACCTTCTTCCTGGATACATTTGTAAATATTTTTCACTGGCTAATACCGTATTTCTATTTACTAAATTATCGAACGACATTTTTATTCATAAAAAATAATAATGTTTGACAAACAAAGAGCTATTCAGATATTTCATTGTTTTTAATGCCATGGCACCGATGATTTTTAGTAAGCAGTACAGAGCTTGCCAATAAAAGTGATTTAGAAGATTATATGTTTATTTATGAAAGAAAATGTATGTTGTGTTATATTGTTGTCATCACAAAAAATTAAGCATTCAGATGTGACAAAAAATAAATATGGCGTCCATAAGAAATAAGAAAGTTGATGATGGTTTAAAAGAAACGAAACATGTTATAACTAAAAATCTTATGCTATCTATTAGATAATAAAAAAGTGCTATAAGAATGTCTTTACCATTTTTAAATATCTCCTCAAATGACGAAGATATAAAGAAAAAACGAAATTCATTTTTTTTGGTTTTTTTGACTTTACTCGAAAACAAAAGAATTTAAGTGATTTTTTCCAGTGGATTATTAATCAGCATAAAATTCTGCAAAAGTGCCAAATTTAAACATACCCTCTATCTCTTCTAATAAGAGAGATCCCTATGGTGAGCCTCGAATTTGAAACACCCTGTATATAATTAAGAAATTTGTCAAAGAGAAAATGATCATATAATTCATACCAAATGGTTTGTGATATTAGTGACAGAAATATGAGAAATATTCTTCTAACGTATAAGGCTCTATATTGAACAGCAATATTTTTATTTCCTTTTTAAATTCAGTTCTATTGGTAATATATCTGTACGATACAGGAAGCTGATTATAAATTTTCATGATTGAGTAATATGGTGTTTTCTCAAGCATTGCTAGATTATGTCTAGGGTATATGTAGCTAATGTTAGCATTACGGGTATTATGATAATATACATGCTTTATAAAACACTCAATTTATTTCTCAAAAATGTATTATTAATAATCTATTATAATATACGTGAAGTTGGTCGCGCTGTAGACATTGCACTGTTGCCAATTTCTGTGTATCTGGTTGTTCAGAATACAGTTTTTAACAGCGCTGTTCAATTTCACATAACATTGCAATATTAATAACATCACTGTTAATAACAGTTGTTCGGAGTAACACCATTAGTAACACTTATTTTTTGTTCATTGGCGTAGATATAATGAATGTGATAATTTATATGATAATTCGTGCACACAATTTCATCTCAATAAAGTTCTGTTCAAACGTGTGACGCTTGATATTATGTAACTAACTTTTAGATAAGTCCTTTTTAAATTAAGTCTTCTTCGACAATGTGCCCGTGTGCCTATGTCTTACGTCACATTACTGCCAATTTCACAAAAAAAAAATCAATCAATTACAGTCGCCCACAAAAAAAATGTATCACAGAGTAAGACTTGTTTAATTTTGCAAGTAACTAAAAACGTATTGTTCGTTGCATTGACTTCTTGGTGTAAATAATGATTGCTTTAGGCTTACCTTAAATGTTCGATTCCCTCCCAAACGGTGGACATGCTGGCGATATTTTCCGGCACCCGCTTGTTCTGTATCCATTTGGTGGCGATGTTATCTTTCTGCGGCGCCTCTCGCATCTCGATCGGCAGCATTGTCCCGAATGCGAACATGTCTTCCTGTTTCTTAATTGAATTTACGTCACGGTACAATTGTTTGTATAAATGCGCCGTATAAGATGCCTGAAATATAATAAAATGATCTATATAGACATGAAAACCTAATTTTATAAATCAAATAGCGTTTGTTATAAAAATGAATAACCTAGAAGTTTACATTCTTGAACTCCTTAAGCGAGCGATTTGTTATAAAATTAAAAATACCTAATTATGAAGAATCAGTGACGGTTCGCGGGTTTTTTCTGGTACGGCCGAGGAACAAGAGGTGGTAATACAGATATGTAGGGTCAGTTGCAGAGACGGCTGGCTGCGTGATCGCACCTATCTATATTACCACCTCTTGTTCCTCGGCCGTACCAGAAAAAACCCCGCGAACCGTCACTGTGAAGAATCTATATATTTTCGCCCAAGAACCTATTCTTCATCTTGTCATGCCATCTGACATAATGGGTTGTGAAATTATTTACTGACCGAGAAGATGATTTTAAATGCGTGTCTGTAATCGGATGCATCAGTTTTCCAAGACAAAATATTATTCTTGAGTATAAAGAACTTAAGCTAACAATGCTTTAAACGTTTACATTACTAAAGTCAAAATAGTCTCCTATCACTTTGTTAAATTTTACTGTCAATAAATTGTTTTTCAAAGCCACCTTCGATTTTTATTTAGTAAAATGGCTATTGAAATGGTTGATAAAACGAGTTTTTTTGCAAATAACTTTTAATGCGTTAGGAGTTGGAACAGAGTTGTTATTATGAAAAATGTTTGTTTTTTTAATTCTGCATGGAATGATATAAAAATATACAGGGGCTCCAATTTCAAATAAGAAAAATAAGTTCTTTAAAGTTTGAAATGTTTGACACTAAATTTTAGTCACCCTGTATAATTCATATCAATCAAACTTAGTTACCGGGACTATCAGACCTTATTTAATAAGTACCTTGTATGATTTTATTAACACGGCACTATTTTTATTTTTTATTCATTTTTTAGTAATAGTGAAAAACTGATTTTGGAATTTCTGGTAGAATATTTAGAATTTATACACACCCGATATACCGCTATTAAACTAGCTTATAGCGAAGATAGTGATAGATATCTCCATCTATTCCACATCGGCCATTGAATAAATTATTGCGCTATTGAATAATTATAATATTTTGTAGAAACCTTCTATGAAATCGGAAAGGTTTATGCGAATAGATTTCTTTTTTTATAAATATAATAACCGGTGTTTCGTAAAGCTTTGAATTTACAGATTCCTTGTGAACGTTCAATTAAAATATATTGGTTGTCCTCTAACATTATGTGTTATTTAAAAAAAATCAATGCCGAGAGTAGGAAACTACAATAACGTGTGCAATGAAAGCCCAAATTGGAGAGCCCTGCGCTTTATTGATCTTAGCAATACAGCTTTCAACCAGGAGCAATAGATGTCGCAATGTGGTTGTAACTAGAAATATTTTAATGTGGAGGATGGTTACGACCGTTACTAGGTGGTAATTCACAATTAAACTGAATTGAAAAATTTACCATGTTTTCACCACAACTAATTTTATAATGAAAGAAGACAGTTATATAAATGTTATACAAAGTTTCTCTATTTTTACTTTCTCCGTTACGAAGTACGAGAAAGTATTGTGATCGTGATTTTTTTTTCAAAAATTTTTTTTCCGGAAATATCCGTTTTGAGGTCCCTAGATGCCATTTCAACAATTTCTGGAAAATTTTTTTTTGTGTCTGTGTGTGTGTGTGTGTGTCTGTCTGCTGCTGCTGTGTGTGTGTGTGTGTGCGTCTGTGTGCGCTGTATATCAAAAACTAATAAAGCAATTGATATGAAACTTTCAACATACGTCTTATTTGATAATCTGAAGAACTGAAAAGCTTTTGGTAAAATTTCGTACACCGGAAGTGGGTGTTTACCTTAATCGTTTTTTGTTTTTTGCCAATATCTTCTTAAATATGAAAAATATCTCAAAAACATTTAAACAAATATTGAAGACAACAAATAAATGAACATCTTTTGTTTGAAAATATTTTTTATAAAATCATTGTTATTCGAGAAAAAAAATTATTAATTTTTTTTTCATTTCTGGTTCATAATTTTGAAACGATAATAGTTACAGCAAATTTATATGAATAATACTTGTAGAGAATGCTGAAATGAACAACATATAAAGAATAAGTTTTTTTCGAAATCCCTTTAGTTTTGGAGTAAACTAAGTTTTTGAATTTGAAGTATAATTTTTCGTTCATAATTTTGACGTTTTAAACGTCAGTTTTATCCGAGTCTACGAAACGTTCGAAGCACACTTAAAATATGTTTTAAATTGAAAATAAACCATGGAAGCGTAAATATAAATGATACCATCTAGTCGGAGAAAGTAACATGATGGCCACATCACCATTTTTTTTTATGATATCACCAAACCGATTTAAATAAAATTTTAGGACAAATATTCACGACTCGAGTTTCGAAGGTTATTAAGTTGATAATAAAACTCGAGTCTTGAATATTTGTCCAAAAATTTTATTCAAATCGGTTTGGTGATATAAGCAAAAAATGGTGATGTGGCCATCATGTTACTTTCTCCGACTTTATATTTACGTTTTCATGGGTTTGTTTTCAATTGAAATCATATTTTAAATGTACATCGAGCGTTGCGTAAACTCGGATGAAACTGACATTTAAAACGTCAAAATCATGAAAGATGGAAAAATTATACTTCAAATTCAAAAACTCGGTTTACTCAAAAACTAAAGAGATTTCGAAAAAAACTTATTCTTTAGAAGTTGTTCATTTTGGCATTCTGTACAATTATTATAAACTTAATTTTTCCGTAACTATTAACGTTTTATAATTATAAACCAAAAATTAAAAAAATAATAAATTTTATTCTCGAATTAAATTGATTTTATGAAAAATGTTTTCAAGCAAAAGATGTTCATTTCTTTGTTATCTTCAAAATTTGTTTGAATGTTTTTGTGATATTTTTCATATTTAAGAAAATATTGGCAAAAAACAAAAAACAGTTAAGGTAAACGCCCACTTCCGGTGTATGAAATTTTATCAAAAGCTTTTCAGTTCTTCAGATTATCAAATAAGATGGATGTTCAAAGTTTCATATCAATTGCTCTATTAGTTTTTGAGATACAGCGCACACAGGCAGACACACATACACACACAGACACACACACACACACAGACACAACATTTTTTTTTCCAGAAATTGTTGAAATGGCATCTAGGGACCCCAAAATGGATATTTCTGTAAAAAAAAATTTTGAAAAAAAAATCACGATCACAATACTTTCTCGTACTTCGTAACGGAGAAAGTAAAAATAAAAATAAAAATTGATTTAAAAAATGGTGATGTGGCCATCATGTTACTTTCTCCGACTTTATGGTATCATAGCCATTTATATTTACGTTTTCATGGTTTATTTTCAATTGAAATCATATTTTAGATGTACATCGAGCGTTGCGTAAACTCGGATGAAACTGACGGTTAAAACGTCAAAATTATGAAAGATGGAAAAATTATACATCAAATTCAAAAACTCGGTTTACTCAAAAACTGACTAGATTTCGAAAAAAAACTTATTCTTTAGAAGTTGTTCATTTATTACGGGATCGTATGTGGAAATGACATAAAAAATTGATGAAAATTAGTATGCAGGGGTTTTCGAAGTCGCAAATTATATATCTAAAGTTAACATTTTTTTAAACAAAATGGCGGATCCAATTTGACGGCAAAACTTATTTTCGAGGTCGCAGATTACAAGTCTAAAGTCAAAATTATTCTGAACAAAATGAAAAATAGGCTTGTGATTAGAAAAACTGTTTGTTTCTTTAATTCCGCATGGAATGATATTAAAATACACAGTGGCTCCAATTAAAAATTTAAAAAAATAAAGCGCTTTAAAGTTTGATACTAATTTTTTTTTACTTATACAACCTGTATAACTCACATTAAATAAACTGAGTTAGCGGTATTGTTGACCTTATTTAATAAGTACCCTGTATAATTTTATTAACGAGGCACTATTTGTATTTTTTATTCATTTTTATTTTCTCCGTTACGAAGTACGAGAAAGTATTGTGATCGTGATTTTTTTTAAAAAATTTTTTTTACGGAAATATCCGTTTTGGGGTCCCTAGATGCCATTTCAACAATTTGTGGAAAAATTTGTGTGTGTGTGTGTGTGTGTGTGTTGTGTGTGTGTCTGTGTGCGCTGTATCTCAAAAACTAATAGAGCAATTGATATGTAACTTTGAACATACGTCTTATTTGATAATCTGAAGAACTGAAAAGCTTTTGGTAAAATTTCGTGTACCGGAAGTGGGTGTTTACCTTAACTGTTTTTTGTTTTTTGCCAATATTTTCTTAAATATGAAAAATATCACAAAAATATTTAAACAAACATTAAAGACAACAAAGAAATGCATATCTTTTATATTTTTCATAAAATTATTGCTATTCGAGAAAAACAATTTATTATTATTTTTTTAATTTTTGGTATATAATTATAAAACGATAATATTTACAAGAAATTTATGTTATTAGTAATTGTAGAGAATGCTAAAATGAACAACTTATAAAGAATAAGTTTTTTTTGAAATCCCTTTAGTTTTTGAGTAAACTGAGTTTTTGAATTTGAAGTATAATTTTTTCATCTTTCATAATTTTGATGTTTTAAACGTCAGTTTCATCCGAGTTTACACAACGCTCGATGTTCATTTAAAATATGATTTCAATTGAAAATAAACCATGAAAACGTAAATGGCTACGATACCATCAAGTCGGAGAAAGTAACATGATGGCCACATCACCATTTTTTACCAATGTTTTTAGTTCTGTTACCCTAATTATTAATTCTAATGTTGTTTAATAGTAGATTTTAATGAGCAAATTTTTGGTCGATATTTTCGATTTTTTTATTTTTTTGCTCCATAATTTAGATTTTACAGACTGAATTTTTGATATTTTTGGCCTGTACTTGATTTTTGTATTAATTTTAGGTTATTTATTTAATTTGAAATTTTTTGTTTTAGTGGTTGTTTTAAGATAAAACTAATGTACTTTGATATTTAGATAGAAAATACAGACTGCGCGATTTGTGTTTAAGGAATTACTTAATTTTCAAATATTTCGATTCGATTTTTGATTTTTTTTTCGAAAATTTTTAAATCAAAAATATATTTTTTGCAGTCAATTTAATTTTTTTAGTAATTGTTAAATATAATACTTTGGCTCGGAATTAAACTGATCACCCGGAATAACTGTAACTGTTTGGAAATTATGAAAAATGCAAACGATTTTAAGTGTTTAATTAGCAATGATTTCCGAAAAATTAAAGATTTATTTTAATTATTTGGAGATTACCACAGCACGATAAATATGTTTCTACATATTTTCGGAAAACGGAGTTATAAAACTTTTCTTTGTGCAAATTCCAAAATCTTATCAGTGCGCCTTCTCTAATCCCAGTGTTGTCAGATTGGGAAGGGGGGGTTCTCCAAAATGGGGGTAAATTAAGGTTTTGGTGTGTATTTTCGAGAACTTCAATCGATGGGGTATTTTTTGGGGTGGGTATTTTATGCGAGGGGTATTCTGGGGGTTTTTATGAAATATTTGGGGAAAATGAAAAATTACTCCTGGCAACACTGGGTACCAGAGACCTGAGAGAGTTTGGAGTGGGAATAATATTTGCGATTCTTGATGGCGGTATTAACAAAGAGTTAATATCTTTAGCAATTAAATGTAAATTGAAAAAGATTTCAGGCTTTCCCCCAGACTACCAATTGAGCTAATATTCGCATGATAAATAATGCCGAACATTATATGTGTCAACTACCAAAAGATGGTCTTCGTTGAAGATTACAAGATACTTGCAAATGGAATATTTTAGTTTTCAATAAAATCCATCTCATTTACATTGGATAAGAAAAAGTAATTCTATTTTCGCAATAATCCTTTGATCTATTTTCAGGCAGTGATACGTGCATCCGTGTGTCCAATTTTTTTAATTACCGCTTTATCCACTTTGTTTTCCACCTTTTCGCAGTATAAATTGGAAACGGGAAGGGCTTAACTCGCACGCCACGCCACATACACAGAGTGCGCTGCCATTGAAATTATTCCGCTAATAGAAACGATAAAATAATTACCTCCGGCATGTGTCTGGCGTTCGCGATGTTCTTCGTTACGGAAAGTAACTCTTTCACTCTAACACAAAGCGAATCCGCCGCGTGCGCATTGAATCCGATCTCGAACAGGTTAATGATGACCGGCACATCCAGCGTTGTTGTTTCGTCACCTCCCAACGCTTTCAGCCAGTCAATAAATTTTTTCGCAATCTAAAAGAAAAGAAAAAAATTAACGAAGAATGAATGAGTAGTTTTGTCCAAAATGATTTCTTAATCAGCCATCAGACAAGTAATTCAATTGTTGCGTTCCATGTTTTCTTGCGGTTAAGGCGACATCTCTTGCCATAACAAATGTGTTGGCGAGACAAAATGAGGTAGAATAATTTTATTATTATTATCATTATATAATTTTCGTAAGCGTTATTAATCAATGATATTTTCCATTATAAATGCATCATAGATTATTTTTTTAAATTCACAAAAAAAAGGTTTTATTGTATCTCATGTTAACGATAGAACTGTGAAGACTAGAAAGTACAAATCTACAATTTTAGATTATCTGGGGCAGAAAGACCCCAAAGTTACTGAAATAAAGATGCTGTATATATAGATTATCTGTGGATCTTATAATGGAAGTCAGTTAGTGCTGTAAAAAGCAATAAATGGTTATGTAAAATGGTAGAAAAATTGATTACTAACCGATAGTGTGATCGCATCAGATTTTTCATTCAGACTCATACCCGTGAAAGTAATTGGCGGTTTGGGTCGCCACCTGGCCGCCACATTTTCCGGCTGGTTTAAAAAATTCACGTACATGTTTGCACTCTCTTTGGCCATTGACATTTCAGATCCCCTAAAAAAAAAGTAAATTAATCTAGAGAGAGCAAATGTAATTTAAAAACAAAAACAAAATGAGTTTAACCTTGAGCTAAAGAACTTTGTGGACTTCATGGAATTTATGGTGGATGTGCCGGGTAGCTAAAATTTATGCGTTCACATTTCGATGTTACGGATATATTTTTATTGTCGCGAATATTTTGTGTTGTCGCGAAAGTGTTGGCATTTATTATTTGTTAGATAAGGGTTAAAATACTTCTACCGTTTCTCTCACAACTAATAGTCGTTTTCAGTTAATAAAAAAAAATGCATAGCCCCTGGGTGGTAAAATAATTGCACTTGCTGATGTAATTCAAAGTTCGGATAATTTTATTAAAGAAGTTTTAAAGGCACGCTCTTCAAGGTTCCAATGATCTGTCGAAATACATGTGTAATTCTCGGATTTCCTTTCTGGAAAAGGTTCATTTTTGGCCATCAGAATTTGTCTTTTAGCTTCGTCATTTTTTTTAAATCAGAGTGTAGAAAATATTCTTTTTCTACGTCCGTTATAAAATGTATAGATTTTTTCATTAATTTGGGTTCATAAAATATGTGATTCCTGAACCCTACAAACAGCGTGAAAAAAAGTGCCATAACGGTTCATTTTTTCACTCTTTTGCGTGAAAAAAAGTGCCGTAGCGGTTCATTTTTTAACGCTACTATAAAATTGTTTGCGCAAAGTGTGTCATGAACGCTTCGCAACACGCCGCGAGTTCGGCCGATAAATGTCAAACATTCGTTTCCGAGCAAGAAAACTTGATGATTATTATTTTTTTTATTTAAAAAAAGAATTATTACTTATAAAAATTGATTAAGGTTTTATCGAATTTATTTAAAGTTACGGACGTAGAAAAAAATTTGTATGAAACTCGAGAGTAAAGCAACTTTTTTTCACTTGTAGGAATTGCCGCACTCGCCTTCGGCTCGTGTGGCAATCTTTCCTACTCGTGAAAAAAAGTACTACTTTACTCACTTGTTGCATAAATAACTATTTGAGAATTGTAGAGATATTTAAGATGAATCTGTCAAAATTACAATGACTTGTCGAAATAATTGTGGAATTTCCAAATAATTTCTGGAAAATATCCATTTACAATTATTTTAGGTTTATTCTATTAACCCATTTTTGCCTACTGTTCCATTAGTGGAACATCTATATTTTCGGAGAATTGCACGTGCACCAGCGTTCTGCGTCGTTTGTTTATGATGAATTTATGATTGGGGTCTTCTGTACGCTAAAGGAAAACGCACGATTGCCGTTTGAATCTTTTGTGTTAAGAAACTGCACAGAAAATTTGAAAAAAGATCTTTGAGCAAAAACGGGTTAATGGAATAATCTGCTAAAGTGTCTGTCGTAATATAATAAAAAAAAGTCATTTAGGTTTCAAATAATATAGCATTTTTTACGTTTCATTTTTCTTAAATATTCCAAAACCTATTTGAAAATTTAACTATTTTGTGTGTATATGTGTATTTTATTAAAATAATATCATTTCGTATTTTTCACGTTTAATTTTTTTTAATAATCCAAAACTCCTTGAAAAAATAGGCTATTCTTTGTTTGTGTATTTTATTTAAATAATATCATTTCGTATTTTTTGATTTTAATTTTTCTTAAATTTTCCACTCCTTTGAAAATAAAACTATCCTGTGTGTGTGTCTATTTTATTCAAATAATTTCATTTCGTATTTTTCACGTTACATTTTTTTAAATAATACAAAACTCCTTTAAAAACCAGACTATTCTATGTTTGTGAATTTTATGTTATATCTTTATTATTTTTTCCCTGTAACTAGATTCCACGATCTGTTGGGAAATAAACGTATTATTATTATAATTATTATTATTATTATTTATCATACACTCGGCGTCAAAAAAAGCGCCACTCGAAAAATCGCGAAAAAACTCGATTTTTCAAACCGTCGTAACTTCGGTCAAAAATCGATGAATCTTTCAGTTTGGGAAAGATTCAAGTTTTATCTTTAAGAATGTGTAGTTGATTTTGACCCCGAGTCCAACCCACCTCCAGTAACAACGCGATGGAAAAAAAAAGTTTTTTATGTAAAAAATTGTCCAACTTTGACAAGCTGTACCGTGCGCAAAAAAAAATCGGCGGAAAATTTCACAACAATGGCAGAAAAATTTAATCAATTTCCTACAAATGCCTTAAAAATTCGAGTCGTTTCGATGATTTGGAGCAAAGTTTGAATTTTTGAAAAAAAAATGACATTTTTCACTTTTTTGGCCATAACTTTTGTAATTTTGCACCAAAATCGATGAACTTTTGCAGTCTGAACAGCTATAAATTTTCTCTTCAACGTCATGTGAATTGTTTTGTTGCTAAAACGATTCCACCCCCTGTCACCCCCTAAAGGAAAAAAAATGGGTTTAAAGTTTAAATGTGCAAATTTGGTTTCTTGTACCGTGTGCAAAAAAAAAAAATCGTGGACTCAATCGGTCAGCATGGCAAAAGAGTTCAATCATTTTCCTCCAATTTCCTCCAAAATTCAAGTCGTAGTGATGATTTGGCGCGAAGTTATGCAGTTTTGAAAAAAATATATATTTTGCACTTTTTTGGTCATAACTAGGCGAATTTCGCACGAAACTCGATGAAATTTTGCGATCTAAGAAGTTTTCGACTTTTTTTTTCGACCCCCTGAAAACCCCTACAAAAAGTGTTTTGGATTGACAAAAAAAAAAAATTGTTTTCATTTTCAATGTATTTTTTTTTCAAAAATTCATAACTTTGCTCCAAATCATCGAAACTACTCAAATTTTTAAGGTATTTGAAGGAAATTGATTAGATTTGTCTGCCATTGTGGTGAAATTTCGCGCCGTTTTTTTTGTGCACAGTACAGCTTGTCAAAGTTGGACAATTTTTTACATAAAAAACATTTTTTTCCATCGCGTTGTTAGGGGGGGGGGGGGTGTTGGACTTGGGGTCAAAATCAACTACACATTCTTAAAGATAAAACTTGAATCTTTCCCAAACTGAAAGATTAATTGATTTTTGACCAAATTGAACCAAGTTACGACGGTTTGAAAAATCGAGTTTTTTCGCGATTTTTCGAGTGGCGCTTTTTTTACACCGAGTGTAATTTCGTAATCTTCACGTTTAAGTTTTCTTAAATATTCCAAAACTCCTTCGAAAATTAAACTATTCTCTGTGTGTGGGTGTGTGTGTGTATTTTATTAAAATAATATGATTTCGTATTTTGCGAGTTTCATTTTTCTTAAATATTGCAAAACTTCTTTGAAAATTAGACTATTCTGAGTGGTGAATTAATTTTTTGGAGAATTTTATAACCACGTTTTATTTTTTTTTCTATGTTTGAACGCAGAACATTCTCCAAAATTCGAAGCTCATTTTAAAATATAATTTTGCAAGAGCAGGGTTGCTTGAAGTGAATAATTTTGCGTCGAATTATTCTTTCGCTAATATTTGAAAAATCGAAAACTGATTTTTTTTAATAAGTATAGCTAGCTTACAAATGAAAATATTTAAATCAACCAAACTGTCGTTTAAAAAAAAGATTTTTTAATTAAATGATTTTTTTTTTCATACATTATTTAGTTTTTTTTTGTTTAAATTCCAAAATTTTCAAAAAATCACATAACGTTCATTAATGGGATAACTGATTTTAAAAGAACGTTTTGTGAAGTTATTGGACTTATGGAGAATTTTTTTACTTTTTGTTATTTTTTTGAAAAACCTGGAAACCAAAATTCGCCGAAGGCTTAAAATGGATTTTGAAAGAACGTTTTGTGAAAAATTTGGAATTATGGAGCAATTTTATACTTTTTATTATTTTTTCAAAAATCTAGAAACCAAATTTTAAATTCGCCGATAGCTTAAAAATTGAGATGTTTTTAAAAGCGCTTTTAAAATAATTACATTTTCCGAAGTAAATACAATTATCCTGAAATTTGCACACATATATATATATATTTACTTATGTTACAAAATTACAGAGTTGCATTTCATTTGTTTTTACTTACGTTCAAAATTTCTTTAAAAAATGCTTGAAAAGAGCGATGATTTCAAAAGCCAAGTGCATTCAAAAGAATTACATTTTTAGAATCAAACGCAGATATAGTGAAATTTTATTTCAGAGTATCATATTCAAAATCTCGAAAAACAATATTTTCAAAAATCTCTTACTGACCAAAATCGTAAAACGTTGATATCATGAAAAACATGTTTCGGGGAAAAGTAATTTTTCTACACACGTCTTCACGTTATTAAGAACTGTCGTGAATTTTTTCAAATTTTTCTGAGACCCAACATTTTTCTCATGCATTTTTTTCTGAAGAAAAAAAATGACCACAATCGCGAAACGTTGAAATAATGAAAAAAAAAATTCTGGGAAAAATAATTACTCTACACGCTTCTTTACGTCCTTAAGAACTGTCATGAATTTTTTCAAATCTCTCTGAGACCCAACATTTTTCTCATGCATTTTTTTCTGAATGGAAAAAATGACCAAAATCGTGAAACGTTGAAATCATGAAAAAAAATCTGGGAAAAATAATTACTCTACAGGCTTCTTCACGTCATTAAGAACCGTCATAATTTTTTTCAAATCTTTCTGAGACCCAACATTTTTTACATCGAAAAAGACCAAAATCGTGAAACGCTGAAATTATGAAAAAAAAAATTCTGGGAAAAATAATTACTCTACACCAGGCATGTCAAACACGCGGCCCGCGGGCCGCATGCGGCCCGACTACAAGTTATCTGCGGCCCGGCAAGGTTGGTATCAAATATTTAAAAAAATATTTCCATACAAAGTGAAAATTTTGTTTTTCATTTAATCAACAAATTTTCCCAAGACATCATATTTTGTGTCATAAAGTAATAAATTTCATATATAAATAAAGGGAAATGTATTTACGAATGCATTATTAAAACTGCAGAAATTTTGTGTCCAGATCAATTTAAAAAAATCAAAAATATTAGCTTAACTCGAAACACCGTTGCAAGCAGAATTGATGATATAGCCGGGAATTTAAGGAAACAACTGAAGTTGTATACCTATATTTGAGACCTATTATTACAAAAATTACCAGAATTGACATTTTCAGAATATTCAGAATATGCCAAACAAATTAAATTATTAGAAAATTAATTCGAAAAAAGATTTTTGGATTTCAATGCAAAAATCAGTTTCACCTATTTACTTCTCTATCAATTGATGTTGAAACTGTTGATGATAATTTACAACTGGAATTAATCGAAATTCAGTTCCATATTGAAATAAAAATATATGGAACAACTATTTTCAACTTTGTAAAATAATAAATCGGCGGAAAGATCAAAAACAAACCAGCACGTGCAATCCATTTTAAAAATAGCTACAGCTCAACAAATTCTAGCAAATTTTGAAGATTTGGTTCATGATAAACGTAGCGAAGTTTCTTCAAAAAAATGATATGATATATTTATGCAGTTTTATTTAATTATTATTACTTTGAAAAGACAGGTTTTTTTATACTTATACATTATTTTGTTTGTAATTACTATGTTAATAAAATATCTGTTTGGTTTCAATTGTAGTTTTTTTTTGTTGGTAATGCGGCCCGCGGCTTGTGTGTAATACTTGATGTGGCCCTTGGTGGTAAACGAGTTTGACATGCCTGCTCTACACGCTTCTCCATGTCATTAAGAACAGTCATGAATTTTTTCAAATCTTTCTGAGACCCAACATTTTTTTCATGCATTTTTTCCCGAGAAAACCAAAATCGTGAAATGTTGAAATTATGAAAAAAAAAATCTGGGAAAAATAATTACTCTACACGCTTCTCCACGTTATTAAGAACTGTCGTGAATTTTTTTTAATGTTTCTGAGACCCAACATTTTTTCATGCATTATTTTTTCTGAAAACACTATGGAAAAAATGACCAAAATCGTGAAACGTTGAAAACAAAAAAAAAATCTGGGAGAAATAATTATTCTAAAAGCTTCTTCACGTCATTAAGAAATCATGATTTTTTTCAAATCTTTATAAAACCCAACATTTTTTTCATGCAAAAATGCATGAAAAAAAATAAACTATGTGAAAAAATTGCCAAAATCTCTTGGAACTTTGAAATCATGAAAAAAATGTTTTATAGGAAAAATGTTTGCTCTATACGCTTCTTCACGTCGTTAAGAACCGTCATGATTTTTTTCAAATCTTTCTGAGACCCAACATTTTTTTCATGCATTTTATTTCTGAATGGAAAAATCACCAAAATTGTGAAACGTTGAAATCATGAAAAAAAATTCTGCGAAAAATAATTATTCTACAGGTTTCTTCACGTCATTAAGAACCGTCATGATTTTTTTCAAATCCTTCCGAGACCCAACATTTTTTTCATGCATTTTTTTTCTGTATAATACTATGGAAAAAATGACCAAAATCGTGAAACGTTGAAATTATGAAAAAAAAATCTGGGAAAAATAATTACTCTACACGCTTCTCCACGTCATTAAGAACTGTCATGAAATTTTTCAAATCTTTCTGAGACCCAACATTTGTTTCATGTATTTTTTTCTGAATGGAAAAAATGACCAAATTCGTGAAACTGAAATCATGAAAAAAAACATTCTGGGAAAAATAATTACTCTACAGGCTTCTCCACGTTATTAAGAACTGTCATGAATTTTTTCAAATCTTTCTGAGTCCCATCATTTTTTTCATGCATTTTTTTTCCTGAATGGAAAAATTGACCAAAATCGTGAAACGTTAAAATTACGAAAAAAAAAAATCTGGTAAAAACAATTACTCTACCCGCTTCCCCACACCATTAAGAACTGTCATGAATTTTGTTTTATGTTTCTGAGACCCAACATTTTTTCATGCATTTTTTTCTGAATAACACTATGGAAAAAATGACCAAAATCGTGAAACGTTGAAAACAAAAAAAAAATCTGGAAGAAATAATTACTCTACACGATTCTTTACGTCATTAAGAACCGTCATGAATTTTTTCAAATCTTTCTGAGACCTAATATTTTTATCATGCAATGTTTCCTGAATACTATGGAAAAAAATGCTAAAATCGTGAAAAGTTGAAATCATCAAAAAAAAATTATGCTGAGAAAAAATAATTACTCTACAAGTTTCTGCACGTCATTAAGAACCGTTATGAATTTTTTCAATTCTTTCTGAGACCCAAAATTTTTTTCACGCATGGCCAAAATCGTAAAAGGTTGAAACCAAAAAAATAATTCTAATTCTATAAAACAATGGTCAAGTGTTTCTGGTTCATATTAGGCCATCAAAATTCTAATTTTTGCCGATATTTGAAACGCAATTAGGGACGAGTTTCCACATGGCAGTGTAGTGCCATTTTTTAACTTTGTTGAGATTACGAAGTAACCATCATCATAATGATCCTTGTCGTTTTCGAGGAATTCTTTTATGAAAAATTTTAGTAATCCCAACAAGCTCATTTTTAATTCGACAAATGGCTTAATCAGGAGGGGTAAAGTGATTTTCACAAAAGAAAAATGCAACTTGATCTCTTCATTGATGAAGCGGGCCAAGGTTAAGGACATCTGTTTCATGTTTACGCCAAATGCGTTGTAGTAATTGGTTCTCATTAAAAAGCTTGAAAATATTAAAAGCATGACTGGAGTCAATTTCAGTTTTATTTTGCATTATTCTTCTTCTTCTTCATATGATTCTAAGAATGATATATTAGCATTTAAAGAATCATGTGCTTGAGTACGAATTTAGAAATAAAAAACATCATTTAATTATTTTTTTCTGGGGTATTTGGTGAACAGAAATTAATTACGGCAGAAAAATAATTTTAATTTTACTTACATTTCGCGTAACATCATTTTCCTGTAATCTACCACCCCTTTCGCAGTCGTCACCCCACTGCTTTTTCTCGAAGAACGCCGCCGCACTTCCGAGGGCGGTTCATAGGCAGAAACATCAGACTCTTCGGTACTGTTGTACGAGTCGGTACTTTCCGATTCTACGATCGGCGAATCATCTACTGGGAGAATTTTTAGGATCTTTTTCAGCAGACGTTCCTCGAAGATTTCTTGCAAAACAGTTAGTCTTCTATGATGTGGCTTAAAACATACAATAGTGTATTTAAAAAAAACGAGTTCAATATTCGTCGTGGTACTAGCCAGGAAAGTAGTTGATTTGCTAATAGTTGTCTCTTAGAGACTCTTAAATTGTAGAAGACGAAAAGTATAGTATTTCTCATTTTATAACTGCTAATGTTTAAAATAAGCAAAATTGGTGGATAAAAGCACAGAAAACCATTTTTATAAGTAACCTTAATTTTTTTTTAAATGCACACTGCATGAGATTTCCAGACAACCAATATAATTTACTTGTATTATTATTGGGATTTTCAGAACATATCCTGCCAACTATTTTCGACTTTTTGATCTCACTATATTAATAGCATTACATTATTCGTCAAGGCGAATCTAACATAATATTATGGCAGTGTTTAAAAAAAAGCTGTTATATTAGACAAATTCTACAAGATAATTGTATGATACAAAAGACTACTCTAATTATTTAAAGAACTTACAATTCGGATCTGCGCGTCAAAGTGCTCGTATAGATCCTGCCAATACTTTTTCGAGGAGATATCGTCGGTTTTGACAACGGGCACCTGCCGAGAACATGATATAAATTCCGCATCGTCGTCCAACATAATAAATGGTAAATGTGAAAACACTGCACTATAAAATTGACGTCTGCTGTATTTATTAAATCGAAACCGTTGCTTAGTTATAAAATAGCGCCAGGTTGAATTTCCATAAAACGTAATTTATATTAAAAGTGATTTATTTCGACTGATTTAATTTACATCTCGAACAATTGTTACATTTTTTTTTAAATTTAAGCGGGAAATAAATATCACTTGGCTGTACTGCAAACAAATCATAAAATATAACCTCACTTTGACGTGCTAACCACGTCGTTTCATAGTTTTGCTGCATTTGTGTTCATAAAAATGGACAAAACACACGTCGAATTTGTATTTGTTATGTGTGTGGGCAGTTTAGTGTCAGGTCTCAGTGCCGTTAACTATAACAAATAAAAAACATTAAAAACGGCGTACTTTCATTACTTTGGTTGTCAAGACAAAAAGTAGGACCACAAGTGTGTTTTGTTAACTTGATCAAACACTTCAAAGGCAATAGAAAGTGCGTGCAGTTTGCTCTTCCATTGATATGGCAGGGGCCTACAAGTAATTTAGAAGATTAATATTTATGTCTTACCACAACAGGGGGCTTTTCGAAGAAGAAGAAGAAAGGTAAGATAGAATATTCGAAAATTCCGTCAGCTCTTCGGCCGATACCACATGGTGAGGGTATATACTAGAGATGGGCAAAACTGCTACTATTGAATCACGTTGCTACCTGTGATTGCTACTTTTTAATATCAATGATTTTAAACTGTGATTATGATCACAAAAACATCGCTGAAAAAAATATAAAAAAACGCAGGAAAAAATCCATAAAAAATCATCCTCAACGGCCGAAGTATTGCTTATTCAAAATCAATTTGGTTTTTGTAAATTCAATAATTTTCAATAGAGATATGGATTTTTCAAAATTTTAATTTTAATTTTTTGAGTACCTTAACAAAAACATCGCAGAAAAAAATATAAAAAACTCAGGAAAAAATCCATAAAAAATCATCCTCAATGGCCGAAGTATTGCTTATTCAAAATCAATTTGGTTTTTGTAAATTGAATATTTTTCAATAGAGATATGGATTTTTCAAAATTTTAATTTTAATTTTTTGAGCACCTTAACAAAAACACCGCAGAAATAAATATAATAAACGCAGGAAACAATCCATAAAAAATTATCCTCAATGGCCGGAGTATCGCTTATTCTAAATCAATTTGGTTTTTCTAAATTTAACAATTTTCAATAGAGATATGGATTTTTGAAAATTTTCGTTTAAATTTTTTGAGCACTTTAACAAAAACATCGCAAAAAATATAAAAAAACGCAGGAAAAAATCCATAAAAAATCATCCTTAATGGCCCAAGTATTGTTTATTCTAAATCAATTTGGTTTTTGTTAATTCAATAATTTTTAATAGAGATATGGATTTTTCAAAATTTTAATTTTATTTTTTTGAGCACCTTAACAAAAACATCGCGGAAATAAATATAAAAAACGCAGGAAAAAATCCATAAAAAATTATCCTCAATGGCCGAAGTATCGCTTATTCTAAATCAATTTGGTTTTTCTAAATTTAACAATTTTCTCCGATTTTATGGTATTATAGTTATTTATATTTATAGATTCATTCATTATTTTCAATTTAAATCAAATTTTAAATCGAACGTTTCACATGATCGTTTAAAACGACAAAATTATAAAAGGTAAAAATGACAAATTATGTTTCAAATTCTAATAATCTTCACAGTAAGTTTACTAAAAACCTAGAAAAGAATGCTAAAAAAGAGTCCTGAAAAAGATTTCTAAAAATAGTCCTGATTAAAAAGTCCCGAAAAAACTAATAAAAGCCTTGAACAAGAAAGTCTTGAAAAAGATTTCTAAAAATAGTCCTAATTAAAAAGTCTCAAAAACCCTAATAATAGTCCTGATTAAAAAGTCCTGAAAAATCTAATAAAAGCCTTGAACACGAAATTCTTAAAAAAGACTTCTAAAAATATCCTAATTAAAAAGTCCCAAAAAAATCTATTAAAAGTCCTGAACAAGAAAGTCTTGAAAAAGATTTAGTCCTAGTTAAAAAGTCTCAAAAACCCTAATAATAGTCCTGATTAAAAAGTCCTGAAAAATCTAATAAAAGCCCTGAACACGAAAGTCTTGAATAAAGTCCCTATAAAAAAGTCCTGAAAAAGAGTTCTGACAAAAAAATGTCTTCTAAAATATCTCCTTCAAAATGACCAGAAATAAAGTCCTGAAAAAAGAGTTCTATCAAAAAAAGGACCTGAAAAAATTCCTGGAGAAACAGTTTTGAGAATAAAGTCTAGAAAAAAGAGTCCTGTTAAAAAGTTGTGAAAAAGAGTCGTAAAAAATGTCCAGAAAAAAGTACTGCAAGAAGTGTCCTCAAAAATTAAGTCTTCATATAAAACACCAGAAATAAACGTCCTCAAAAAAATCCTAAAAGAAGTCCGAAAAAGTGTCTCGAAAAAAAGTCCGGAACAAGAAGTCCTGAAAATTAATCCTATAAAAAATGTCCTGAAATATAGTACTGAAAAAGGTCCGGTAAAGAAGGCTGGAAAAAAATTCCGGAAAAATATAATTAAGAAAATTCAGAAAAGAACCCTAAAAAGAAGTCCTGAACGAGAGGTTCTTAAGAAATTATCGAAAGAAATTATCCTGGAAATAAAGTTTTGAAAAAAGAGTCCTGATAAAAGCCGCGAAGAAAAGTCGTGAAAAATAGTCTCCATACAAAATACCAGAAATAAATGTCCCGAAAAAAGCCCCAAAAATCCGGAAAGAAAGCTAAATTAAGTCCTGAAGACAGTTCAGAAAAAGAGTCCTGGTGAAATATCGTAAAAAATTGTCTTTGAAAAATTGCCCTGAAAATAACATGTTCAAAAAATAAACAAAAAAATTTCTGGAAAAAAATCATTGTAAAAAGTCCTTAAAATGGTCTTTAAAAAGATCTGAAGAAATTATCCTGAAAAAGAAATCCCAAAGTGTATTGAAAAAAATTCTGCAAAAAGGCCTAAAATTAGTTCTTAACAAAATTCCTGTAATAAAAAGTTTTGAAAATAGTCTTGAAAAAAAAAGCCAAAAATACCTGAAAAAGTCCTTAAAAAGGTCATGAAAAGGAGAATTCTAAAAAATGTCATGAAGAAAATTCTGAAAAATCCCGAAATATCATAAAAAACTTGTCTTGAAAAATTGACCTGAAAATAACATGTTTAAAAAATTAACAAAAAAATTTCTAAAAAAAAGCATTGTAAAAAATCCTTTAAATGGTTCTTAAATATCATAAAAAAATTGTCCTGTAAAAACAGTCTTAAAAAATTGACCTGGAAATAACATGTTTAAAAAATAAACAAAAAAAAATTCTGAAAAAAAATCATTGTAAGAAGTCCTTAAAATGGACCTTAAAAATAATATAATATAAATAACAATACCATCTGAAGAAATTATCCTGAAAAAGAAATCCCAAAGTGTATTGAAAAAAATTTTGCAAAAAGGCCTAAAATAAGTTCTTAACAAAATTCCTGTAATAAAAAGTTTTGAAAATAGTCTTGAAAAAAAAAGCCAAAAATATCTGAAAAGGTCCTTAAAAAGGTCATGAAAAGGAGAATTCTAAAAAATGTCATAAAGAAAATTCTGAAAATATCCCGAAATATCATAAAAAAATTGTCTTGAAAAATTGACCTGAAAATAACATGTTTAAAAAATTAACAAAAAAATTTCTAAAAAAAAGCATTGTAAAAAATCCTTTAAATGGTTCTTAAATATCATAAAAAAATTGTCCTGTAAAAGCAGTCTTAAAAAATTGACCTGGAAATAACATGTTTAAAAAATAAACAAAAAAAAATTCTGAAAAAAAATCATTGTAAAAAGTCTTTAAAATGGACCTTAAAAATAATATAATATAAATAACAATACCATCTGAAGAAATTATCCTGAAAAAGAAATCCCAAAGTGTATTGAAAAAAATTCTGCAAAAAGGCCTAAAATAAGTTCTTAACAAAATTCCTGTAATAAAAAGTTTTGAAAATAGTCTTGAAAAAAAAAAGCCAAAAATATCTGAAAAGGTCCTTAAAAAGGAGAATTCTAAAAAATGTCATAAAGAAAATTCTGAAAAAATCCCGAAATATCATAAAAAAATTGTCTTGAAAAATTGACCTGAAAATAACATGTTTAAAAAATAAACAAAAAAATTTCTAAAAAAAAAAGCATTGTAAAAAATCCTTTAAATGGTTCCTAAAAAGATCTGAAGAAATTGCCCTGAAAAAGCCCGGTCTTGAAAATAAGCCCTGCAAAAAGGCCTAAAATAAGTCCTTAACAAAATTCCTCAAATAAAAAGTTTAGAAAATAGTGTTGGAAAAAAGCTAAAAATATCTGAAAAAATCCTTAAAGGTCATGAAAAGTGAAATTCTAAAAAATGTTATGAAGAAAATTCTGATTTTTTTTTTCTAAAAAAATCCCGAAAAGAAGTTCTCAACGAAAAGTCCTGAAAACGTTCCAAAAAAAATTCCGTTTTTGAAAAGAAATCCTGAAAATAAAGGTACTGAAAGAAAAAGTCTTAAAAATAAGTCTTGAATTTTTTTTAAGTCCTGAAAAAGAAGAAAGGTCTTTTAAAAATGCTCTCCAAAAAGTTCTGAAAACATTGTCCTGAAGTACCAAAAAGGCTAAAAGAACAAAAACCTGTTTAGGTAAATATTCGGAAATACGAAATTTTACCAAAAGCTTTTTAGTTCTTCTAATTCTCAAATAACACTTTTGTTCAAAGTTTCATGGTTTCATTTCTGTATTAGTTTTTGAGATACAGCGTGCACATACAGATAGACATTCACACACAGATATATTTTTTTGTCAGAAATTGTTGAAATGGCATCTAGGGACCCCAAAACGGATACTTCCGCAAAAAAAATTTTGAAAAAATTTTCACAATCACAATACTTTCTCGTACTTCGTAACGGAGAAACTAAAAAGTGGCAGCTATATGGTGATTTAAAAGTGGTCGCATTGTTGCTTGGTTTTTGATGGTTTTGGTGGTTTTTGTGGTTTTAGGAGAAGCTTCTGTCAGTGGGATAGTGGAGCAACCGAAAAACTGGCCAAAAAGAGCCGATTTCACACCAGGGCAAAGCAAGCCCCTAGTTGACCCTTAAAAGATGTTTCTGCCCCCTTTGCACATTAATCTAGGTGTATGAAAAATTTCGTTAAAGCAATGAACCATTAACCCTTTACAGGATAGTAGCTCGACACAAAATTCACTTACTTAAATTTTTATTTCTATACGCAGACTAGCTTTACAGCGAAATCGCACTTCCTGCATGGGTATTAGTGCGCCATCTATTCATTTCCATCGCAAATTCGCAATTGCCGAAAACTGCATTGCTATACTCCATCTACTCATAGATTAGACTTTTTTGACATTTTGAGTGACAAAAATCCCACTAGGTAGCCTAACAGCTCTCGCCACAAAAATTAGCACTTACGAAACTGAATTTATTACGAAAATCGCACTCCAGAATCATACCGCGTGGGTGTGCAGTTGGTTCGTTACATAATCTAGAATGTTGTCCATGGCAGAAATCAACAACAATAACAAACTGTCAACAATGTGTATATTGGCGACGTCGCATATGAATATATTGGAAGTATACTGGTACCAACCTAACTTGCTGCAAAATTACATTTTTCTAATAGCCGTGTTGGTACTATTTATTTTCTAGTGTTTGTCATTAAAGATGTCAAAAAAGTCTAATCTGAGTAGATGGAGTATAGTACAGTGAGCTCAGAAAGTCTAAAATAGTTGGCAGCACATTTTCTGAAAATCCCCATAATAATTCAAGTAAAATTATATTCGCTGTCATTGTTATTCGACAATTTTTATTTTTTATTTTTGGTTTATAATTATGAAACGCTAATAGTTACAGCAAATTTATGATTATAATTGTAGAGAATTCCAAAATGAACAACTTATAAAGAATAAGTTTTTTTCGAATTCTCTTTGGTTTTTGAGAAAACTGGCTATTAGGATTTGAAGTTTAATTTGTCATTTTCATCATTCATAATTTTGACGTTTTAAACGTCAGTTTCATCCGATTCTAGAAATAAATTTAAATTTAAATTTACATTTAAAATATGATAATATTTATTTTAAGTGTAAATATAAATAATGATACTATCGGAGAAAGTAACATGATGGCCACATAACCATTTTTTTCTTTTGTCTTTTGTAGTTTTCGAACATCTTTTGGGCAAACATTATAATACACATTTTTAAATTTATCTTTTAAAAATTGTAAAGATGTTAAATTGTTAAAGTGCGTGTAAATCTTTTATATGCAGAAAAACTGTTACCATCATTTACCAGCAGAAATAATTACCCGGGTATTTAACATAGCTGCCCACGATCAATAGAAAATGTTTCTATTTCTTAAATTAATTGAACAACCATCCCTCATCTATATTACAACGCAGGACCCCTAGCGTTACTTCAGTTAGTTTAACGCAGACCGTTAGCTTCTAATAATATTGTTTTTAGTCCTAAATGTATATTACCCCAAATATAAAACATGATATTCATATTATCCTCCGGACGTAAAATGAATATAACGTTTCGGTATCCTTTTATTTAGTTTTATTATTAGACAAGACATCTGCGTAAGTAGACAAACATCAGTAAACGCTTATGTAATGCGAGCGTCGCTTGGCGTCGGCGTCGCCTCTGCAAATGTATACATTAAATTCAGCTCACGAGCACCCCTTATTTTCTCATCCCCGAAATTTACCCGGCCCCCCAAGCCCGTCGTCCGCATCTTGACACTGCTAAACGAACTGTCTTTACGACCCCCGGGCCCCCAGCCCGCGAATATGTATACACAATTACACACGTTTTATCCGTGGAAATTTCGAGATTTCTGAAATTAAATTACATTTATAGGACAAATATTTACAGCGCGCACCCTTCTCAGGAATTTATTTTATGTATTTATTCTGCTAGTCTGTAAAATCAGATCTTAGGTATTGCGAGAATGCTGGATGTAGCGATTACCTCCTGAAAACCCTAATAATAACAATAATAATAGTAATTATATGTAAAAAATAATCATAATATAATATAATAGCTATCACTATATATTAGGGACGGGCTATATTTCAAGTATCTGTAATTTTTCACTGGTATTGAAAAATCACAGGTCGTTACTGTTACTTAAAATCACTGCTACTTAAAATCACTTCTACTTAAAATCACTGCTACTTAAAATTACTGCTACTTAATATCACTGTTACTTAAAATTACTGCTACTTTAAATCACTGCTATTTAAACTGTGATAAACTGTGATAGCTACTGTGACTGTTACTTAAAACATAATTGTAAGAAGACAGTACAAGGTGGCATTTCTAAATGTTATTTAATATTCATTACTTTATTCTCCTATTTTCGCAGGGCATTGTATTTAAATTTTGAATAAATGTTTAAAAAATGGTGATGTGGCCATCATGTTACTTTCTCCGACTTGATGGTATGATTTATATTTACGCTTCCATGGTTTATTTTCAATTTAAATCATATTTTAAGTGTGCATCGAACGTTTCGTAGACTCGGATAAAACTGACGTTTAAAACGTCAAAATTATGAAAGATGTAAAAATGTACTTCAAATTCAAAAACTCAGTTTACTCAAAAACTAAAGAGATTTCGAAAACATCTTATTCTTTATAAGTTGTTCATTTTGGCATGCTCTACAATTATTATTAACATAAATTTGCTGTAACTATTAGCGTTTCATAATTGTATACCAAAAATGAAAAAAAAAAAAAATTTTTTTTCTTGAATAACAATGATTTTATGAAAAATGTTTTCAAACAAAATAATCGCATTTCTTTATTGTCTTCAATATTTGTTTAAATGTTTTTGTGATATTTTTCATATTTAAGAAAATATTGTCAAAAAACAAAAAACAGTTAAGGTAAACACCCACTTTCGGTGTACGAAATTTTACCAAAAGCTTTTCAGTTCTTCGGATTATCAAATAAAACTTATGTACAAAGTTTCATATCAATTGCTCTATTAGTTTTTGAGATACAGCGCGCACAGACACACACACACACACACACAGACACACACACACACACACACACACACACACAGACACAAAATTTTTTTTTCCAGAAATTGTTGAAATGGCATCTAGGGACCCCAAAACGGATATTTCCGTAAAAAAAATTTTTGAAAAAAAAATCACGATCACAATACTTTCTCGTACTTCGTAACGGAGAAAGTAAAAAGACAGATATTTATTAAATGCCATAGTATATCATATAAAATAATGAAATAAATTATGTACCAACAATTATTAATTAATGAATTGAGATTTTATAAAAAATGAAAAAATTATCTTGCCCGGCATTAAATTGAACCACAAACTTGCTGTGATCGAAAGTGATGAGTCCGACGACTTAATAAACCCAGAATGACTCAAAATTCATTTTAATTTAAGATTCAGTGCAAATATCTAAACATACATTTTAAAATAACACCACGAAACTAATTTTAAAATTACAAACTTCATGAACTGAGAAAAAAAAAATAAAAACAATTAAAACTGCGAAAATCTACCCGTTTTATATTTTTTTTGCGATGTTTTCATTTAAGTGCTCAAAAATTAAAATCTTCAAAAATTCATATCTCTATTGAAAATTGTTGTATTTACAAAAACCGAATTGATTTTGAATTAGCTAGACTTCAGCCATTGAGAATTATTTTTTATGGAATTTTATCAAAAAATAAAACTAAAATTTAAAAAAACTCATATCTCCATTAAAAATTGTTAAATTTACAAAAACCAAACTGATTTTGAATAAGCGATACTTCGATCATTTAGGATATTTTTTTAAGGAATTTTTTCTACGTGTTTTATATTTTTTTTCTGCGACGTTTTCATTCAAGTGCTCAAAAAATTAAAACGAAAATCTTCAAAGATCCATATTTCTATTGAAAATTGTTGGATTTACAAAAACCGAATTGATTTTGAATTAGCATACTTCGGCCATTGAGAATGATTTTTTATGGAATTTTGTCGTCCCGTTTTATATTTTTTCTGCGATGTTTTCATTCAAGTGCTCAGAAAAATAAAACTAAAATTTTCAAAAATTCGTATCTCCAATAAAAATTGTTAAATTTACAAAAAACATATTGAATTTGAATTAGCTTTACTTCGGCCATTGAATTTTTTTTTATAGAATTTTGTCTGCGCGTTTTATATTTTTTGCGATGTTTTCATTCGTGCTCAAAAAAATAAAACTAAAATCTTCAAAAATTCATATCTCTATTGAAAATTGTTGGATTTACAAAAACCGAATTGAATTTTAATTAGCTTACTTCGGCCATTAAGAATGATTTTTTATGGAACTTTGTCTGCCCGTTTTATATTTTTTCTGCGATGTTTTCATTCAAGTGCTCAGAAAAATAAAACTAAAATTTTCAAAAATTCATATCTACATTAAAAATTGTTAAATTTACAAAAAACTAATTGATTTTGAATAAGCGATACTTCGACCATTTAGGATATTTTTTTCAGGAATTTTTTCTACGTGTTTTATATTTTTTTTCTGCGACGTTTTCATTCAAGTGCTCAAAAAATTAAAACGAAAATCTTCAAAAATCCATATTTCTATTGAAAATCGTTGGATTTACAAAAACCAAATTTATTTAAATTAGCGATACTTCGGCCATTGGGGATGATTATTTATGGAATTTTGTCTACGCGTTTTATATTTTTTCTACGATGTTTTTGTTCAAATGTTGTAAAACTAAAACGGAAATCTTCAAAAGGATTTTTGAAAAATTCATCAGAATAGTGTGTAATAAAATGATCATCTATTTGAAAGGATGCTGTGGCATCATTCATTTCACAATGTAAGTGGTCTAATGTTTCCTTCAATTTGTTGTAATACATTGTTTAGACAATTGAAATCGTATTTGGAAACTGCCTTCGTTATATGGTTTTGAATGGATTGTTTCTATCACTGAAAATATTTGGTAATCTGTAACCACGATTTTGGATCAAACGCTCACTTTGACAGGTCCGCCCCCTTTAATTTTTAACAGCTTAAAATGGCAATGGTGCCAGGTAAGATATAAACAAAAAAGTAATAAAAGAAACAAAAGTTAAATAACAATTATTATTTAACTTTCTCTGAATTGATGACATACTCAAGATTTTTCTAATTATTTTCACATTTAACATTTCTTTCAAGAACCAGAGACTTTTCAAAGTTTACTTATGTTCATTTTAGCATACTCTGTAATTAGTATTAATTATTATAATTTTACAATTACAGAAAACAAAAACAAAATAACATTTAATTTTTTCATTCGTTGTCTATTTTACATCTACAAAACCCTTGTTTATGTTTCGATAATTGGATAGTCATATAGGGCCCACTCATCACCCTTAATTTCCACATTGTTTACTTATTCAACTAACTCTGTTTTTTTGTTTTTTGTTTATTTAATTGGAGCAAGATTGATAAATCAATAACGAATACATAAGCAGTGTTTGCGGTTGAATAAAAATTGAAACGGTGCCTACTTTACATCTACAAAACCCTTGTTTATGTTTCAAAAATTGGATAGTGAATTAGGGACCACCCACCACCCTTAATTTCCACATTTACTCAACCAACAAACTCTGTTTTTTTTGTTTTTTGTTTATTTAATCGAAGCAAAATTGATAAATCAACAACGAATATATAAGCAGCGTCTGTGGTTGAATGAAAATTGAAACGATGGGTAGTGGGTGGGCCTATCCTACAATCCATTAAGGTACACATACAACAAAGTTTACTAATGTAAACCAATTTACAGAAAACAAAAAAAACAACATTATTTTTTTTTCATTCGTTGCCTACTTTACATCTACAAAACCTTTGTTTATGTTTTAATAAATAGGTAGTGGGATAGGGCCCACCCATCACTCTTAATTTCCACGTTTAATTAATCAGCAAACACTGCTTTTTTTGTTTTTTGTTTATTTAATTGAAGCAAGATTGATAAATCAACAACGAATTCTAAAGCAGTGTTTGGGGTTGAATGAAAATAGAAACGGTGCGTGGTGGGTGGGCCCTATCCTACAATCCAATTATGTAAACATAGAACAGATTTACTCACGTAAAACAAATGACAATAAATATAAACAATTCGTCGCTCACTTCACTTCTATAAAACCGTCGTTTATGTTCTACAGATTGGATGATGTGATAAAAATCATTTTTTTTTAAATTATGTTTATATAGAATATTTGCTAGCAAAAGATTTATTTAAGAAAATGTCGGAAAAAACAGTGAAGCATTTAGTCCCAGTGGCGGCTCGTGGAGCATGTTGATAGTAGAGTCACTTATACAATATATCCTTCCCCTCCCTCTTTTTTTAGAAGAAAGAAAGAACGGTTTATCTTCCTAGACTAAAGTGACTGGCGAAAAAATGTTTTAAAAATTAATTAAATTTTTTTGCTGAGCTTGAAACTACAGGTAGTGCCATGCTCCTTGGCTCTGTATAATGAGCCACCCCTGTTTAGTCCCACTTCGGCATACGAAATTTTACTAACAGTTTTTCGGATAGTGTCAAATACTCCAGAAACAAGATAAAAGCACTCTAAACCTGAACTGTAGAAAACACAATTGAGGCAATTGAAAGAGTTATTAATCTTGGCTGGAATTAGTTTAAAAAATTTAAGTTATTTCTAAAATGAACTTTTTTTATGTTCAACATTACAACACTCAACATTAGGACCGTACGAAATAAAATTGCATTCGGTGATTAAAAAATGTGAAAAACTAATCTTTACCGAAAAAATGGTGATGTGGCCATCATGTTACTTTCTCCGACTTGATGGTATCATAGCCATTTATATTTATGTTTTCTTGGTTTATTTTCAATTGAAATCATATTTTAAATGTACAGCGAGCGTTTTGTAAACTCGGATGAAACTGACGTTTAAAACGTCAAAATTATGAAAGATGGAAAAATTATACTTCCAATTCAAAAACTCAGTTCTTCTTTATAAGCTATTCATTTTAACATTTTCTACAATTATTATTAATATAAATTTGCTGTAACTATTATCGTTTTATAATTTTAAACCAAAAATTAAAAAAATAATAATACACTTTTTTCTCGAATAAAAATGCTTTTATGAAAAATGTTTTCAAGCAAGAGATATTTATTTCTTGGTTGTCTTCAAAGTTTGTTTAAATGTTTTTGTGATATTTTTCATATTTAAGAAAATATGGGCAAAAAACAAAAAATAGTTAAGGTAAATGCCCACTTCCGGTGTACGAAATTTTACCAAAAGCTTTTCAGTTCTTCAGATTATCAAATAAGACGGATGTTGAAAGTTTCATATCAATTGCTTTATTAGTTTTTGAGAAACAGCACACACAGACACACACACACACACACGCAGACACAAACAATTTGTTTCCAGAAATTGTTGAAATGGCATCTAGGGACCCCTAAACAGACATTTCCGTAAAAAAAATTTTTGAAAAAAAATCACCAAAATCATCAGAAAGTAGAAATTTAAATGAATTGAACATATTTTCAAATTCCTGTAAAACAATTGACAACAAGAGAAACAATGTAACAACACTCGAAACTTGAATTGTTGAAAACAAAATTGCATTCAGTTGTATAAATAATATAATCTCAGGTTTTCGTCAAAAATTTTAAATCACATATTTTAATTGAATCCGATTAAAAATAGTTCCGAGAGATGAAAGTTATCTGCTCGGGTATGCAACCGAAAACAAATCTCTAACAACTGGCTGGTACAATTAAATAGAACTGGATATGACGTATTTTATTCGTCACATCCCAGGCAGGTACTGACTCGATGTTTGTCAGCCGGTGGCCGAGAGCTACACAGAACTAGGAGTGTCAATTATCATCTTTACTAGACGGCCTGCGGATCTTCGTCTCCGCAGGGGAGCGCGGCCAAGTCGACGCCGTCCTCTAGCCATGTCAAGAGTTAGAATTGCGGGTGTCCATTCTCATCGTCGTACTCCAGCGCACCTAAGAAGTACAGTCTCTGTTTCAACGCCGTCGTCAAGCCATACCTCACCAAGTTGCTGTTAACCTTGGGAAGGTGTCTCCTTCACACATGGGTGGTGACGTCAGGTTAAGCTAAACGTCACAGCCCCACGTTGGGCGCCACTTATGACCGGGGGGGGGGGTCTCAGCGAGGTGGTGCCTTCCACCATGTTTTCCACTTAGACAAAAGCAGCAATTTGCCCTTGTATAGCTTCTATTTCCTTTCTGATTAATTCGATGATCTCTTTCGAAAGAACAAACTTTATGGCTCTACAAAATCGTGTCGAAGATGAAACACAGATTCATCTCCATTATCATACAATTACCAAGGGACTAATGATATGATGAATATTGACGAATCAATAACTTCTGAACGTATCAATTGCTTATCCAGACCTCATTTACACACAAGGATTAGGTACACACGTGAGATACAACTTAAGACCTCTTTTTGGAGTTCACATAAGAGTTTTGCAGTTAAATCTAGATAATCGTCGAGCTTAATCTCAGCTTTAGAGTCTTTAATTCTTTGAATGAATTTTTTTTTTGTGTTGGAATTAAGCGCTGGAGTTGTCTAAATCATTAGCAGTAATTCTAAATTGAAGATAAGATCCCAGACTCTGTTTTTTGAGGTTGAAAGAGTTACTTCTTGAACAACTGTCACTATTCGTTTCCGGAATTCAAATAAAGTTCTTCTGGATGTGAAACACTGCACCTTCTTTTGTTCGGCTCTAATACCACAATCTTCGAATTATATTTCTGTAGCCTTCCGGATTCTGATGATCCTGGTTTGTAAAGATTACTCTCCCTTTCCGAAAATTGAATAACTCAATGCCTTATTATTCAACGGAATCTGAATTCTGCGCCTATAACTTTCCATTTCCAACGTAATTGAATATTTTTCATGATTTTCTTTAAAATGTCCCTCATATTCTGCTGATTCACATGTCTATGTGGGTACAATTGAGACCACCAACAGTGCAAAATCGTTTTTCTGTCGTAACGCGAAACAAATTATAATGTTAATGGCATTGGAGCACTTATTACATTCTGGTGACTTTTATTGGAAATTGAAAATCATAGATATATGGTAATACATTATAAAACCGCTAGTATGCTCTGGTCACGTCAGATGTTACAAATTATATGATTATAAAGCTGTGTTATTACGTAATGTTGTTGTTGAAATAGACAAATTCCACAAACAAATTCAGTAAATTCAAGTCAACTTACATTCAAACTAATTATTTTTATAATAATGACTAATAATCTGTTAATTTTACCATCGTTACCGTTCATCCGAAAATGTTTATAGTCTTGTTTACCTGCGACCCCTAAATAGGTCATGTGCTCGGCGATGACGTCGACTTTGAAATGCTTACCACAAAATCAGCAGAAGTTAATTTGGGGTAAATACCAACGCGCTCACTAACTTCTATTTAAAGCAAGAACTTTCACTGATGGGGACTTTTTAACCATTCGCATTTGCTCCCCACCTTGCGCCCATTATTTCAGTTTCCTTTCAATTCAAAAAAGTAATAATATATACTGCAACAAACTTTTCCTGTATATTTTGAAAAATAAATGCAAATAAACACACTGCCTAATTATTCCAGTTTAATCCAGACTGAAATGTATTCTTTCCATTTTGTATAATACGATTATATACTTATCTCTTAATCATTATAATCTTAAAACTATTATAATATTAACTCGAATTTAAGATTTTGAGAAAGGTCCAGCTGCAGCTGAGGGGAGGAAAATCGCAGCAGGAAGTGACGTCATCTGCATGGGGCCAACGGTGCGCACGGAAAGACCGAGAGAGAGACGAGGTGCTGCGAGAAACCGAGGGAGACGGCGGAGGAAGACATTCGGGATTAATGTCATTACTCGATTATACAAATCGTTACACGCTCCGAAAAGTCGTCAGATTGTAATATTCTGAATATTCGGCCGACGTTTTCCTTTAATAAACTTTGATATATTTCCCATGCAAAAGTAATTACCGCCAGCTAAGAATTTCATATTAGTCAGTGCTCACCTGAGCGAGAGTGTGTGTGTGTGTGTGAGACGTCCTCGGTTATATATCAGAGTTCGCTGTGGATTCTTACGAGGTGATTCTGGAGTGGATCCAAAAGCATTCATCAAGAGAACTGCAAAGGGGGACTTAAGAATCGTAAATTAAGAATTATATTAGAAGTCGGATGATGTTTTGATATGAAAATAAAGTTGATGTGGTCATCATGCAACATTCTTTGAGTTGATGGTATAAATATATTGCATATTTATCGAGAGGGACAGACAATACTTTTATTGAGACACTTACAAATGACCTCAACAGGAAATTGACCAAAGGTCTTTTAGTCTTATTTATGGATTTTCTTCAAGAACTAGTTGCATTTGAAAAAAAACAACTTGTTTATTATGGAATTTTCTATAATTTCTGTTTATACAAGTTTAACCCGCCATTGGTGACGCAAATTTAATAGTGACGTCGGTCTCACTCACCGGGGTTTTCAACTGAAGATTTTTCGAAACATGTTACTAATAGTTCATGTTTTTTTTTAATTTATGCTCTTTGACAATAAAACAAAGATATTTAATCAATGTAAGCTCTGCAATGCGGTTGCTACTCGAAATTGCAACAAAAAACAATAATCGAGAATAAAGTTATTCGACAAACCCGGTCTTACAGACCAGTAGGTCACCATTGGCGGGTTAATGTAACTATCATCATTTTATAATTACAAACCAAAAAAGTAGAAAATAAATCATTTGTATTTTTCTTATGAAAATCATAAAGTTTTTGAAATACATTTATTAATAAAATATTTCACCAAAAGCTTTCCAATTATTTAGGTTATTAAATAAAACTCGAATTTACATTTATTAACCGAAGATTTTACCAAGAGCTTTCCAATTATTTAGATTATTAATTAAATAAAACCCGAGTTTAACATTTAAATGAAATCACTTCGGCCCCATAGCATACACAAAAATGGTCGGAACGTCTTTGGGAACTATTTTCACTAAAATTTCGAATTCTGAAAAACATTTCGAAAACAATAAGTTCTTATACATTATACGTAATTTTTTTTCGCGTATCATGGCTCTGGTTTACTAGATTCCTGCAGATTTCGAAAAGAAATTAATTGAAGTCGCCGATGGCTTGAAACGAGCATATCTCTAAATATAGCTATTTATGTAACAAGTCTATAACATAGCACTTTATTGTACGAGACTCTTTATGCCCAGCGAGCGAAGCAAGAGAGAGTCCATAAAGTGCAATTGTGGACGAGTTACATACAAAACTTTACGTCACTAGTCCGGGAAATGACCTATTACAGTATGAGTTTAAGATTTATAAACGAAGCGACGCAGTAATTCAGCACATTATGAAATAAATGTTTTTTGTACAATGGTCAACATTTTTGACGGTTTGAATAGCAATCAATTCACAGTCGATTTTGATTAATTTATTTTTGAAATACTGTACACGAATATAGTTTTAGCCAGGGGCGGCTCGTTATATAAAGCCAAGGAGCCATGGCACTACCTGTAGTTTGAAGCTCAGCTAGAATTTTTAATTAATTCTTTTCACCAGTTACTTTGGTCTGGGAAGATAAATCGTTCTTTCTTTCTTAAAAAAAAGGGGGGGGGGTATATTGTATACGTGGCTCTACCATCAATAGGTTCCACGAGCCGCCACTGGTTTTAGCAACTCTAATAAATAAGACGTTAATATTTCATCAAATTTTGCTAAAGATATATTTCCCTACATAATTTAATAATGTAGTGTAATAATAATTAGGAATTAAATAATTATATGACAATTAAGGTGTTGGTACGATGTAGTAGATAGGGTATGTGTATATGTTTGGATGTGTGTGTGTGTGTATTAAGGAAGCGAATATCGTTATAAATTTATAGGATTGGTGAGATGTGAGCCTCTGGAGATGGGGTGGAAGGGCTGATTTGCATCGATACAAGACCTATATTACAGCTGCCACTTTCATGCAACGAATCTTCTATATACACACACATATTACACATACACACACATGGGCTTGTATACCTGGCCTCATTAGAGGGCTATTGCTTGCTGGAGATGACATACTATCATCTTAAATATGATATCAAGTACATTCCCTGCTACGTACTGAACATTTCTATACACACAATCACATTTTCTTGGAATTTTCAAATATTGGGATCGCTTGGTTATTAAACCACAATTTCCTTCGGTTTATTATCTTTGAAAATCCCCCTATATTAATAATAATACATTTACAAAAATCCTTTCAATTATGAAAGAGAAATTGGTCTTTCGCGAAAATAATAAAATTTCACCACTCAACTATATAATTTAAATCAATTTAATCGTTTTTCTAACCCGAAAATAACTAATAACTCTAACAATAGACTGACGGATAAAATTTAGAAGGAAAAACCTTAGCTAGTAAAAGAAGAAAACAAGGACGACAGAAATAGCACAGTATAGAAAATGTTCAAGCACACAAGAAAATGTAGAACAAGTGGTAAATGCCCAAAAAAAAGTAAGACGACCAAATTCCGCCAATGTTATACGAATCAGAAAAAGCCAAACTACGGTGTTTTTCAAAAAGAAATTGAATTGAAATCAGCATACCATTTTGAGGACCCTTTGCACATTTTTGTTCATTATTTTTAAGAGACATTTCACATAAAACTGAACACGGTATAAACAAAAAGCCCCTAAAATGTTTAAAAAGAATAATTGATTCCGATCATTTAAGTCAACTAATAGAGTTTGGATGACGACCTTTCGATGTGCTCTCTGTCATCTTGCGTGATACAAAGAATTAGATGAAGATGGCGGAGATCTCATAAATCAATGATTTTAAATTAAAAAATCAAAATAGGTAAGCTTATTTTATAATTCTTGAAGATAGGAGTTTGAGTTAAAAATTAGTTTTAGATTAGATTTGTTTCTCTAAAAGTAGCTCAAAAAATGACGACTTTCTTACCAATATAAAAGTAAAAATTGGAAAGTTCGAACATGAGGAATTTACAATGTGTAATTATCTACTTATGCTATTCACGAAGAAATACAAAATTTTCAACAATGTACATACTTAAATATAACATAGGAAATTAAAAACTTAATTTATAATTCTTGGCAGGTTAAAAAAATTATATAGTTAAACAATTGATACTTTTTTCATAAGTGGCTTGAAAAAGTTGATGAGTTTCTTTGTAATACAATTATTTCAACGGATTATTCATTTATTTACTGAAATTTATAGGTACATATACAGGGTGTCCCACCGAGATGGTACATTAAAAGTATATGGACTTGCAATTAAAGTATTGTAATGAGATTTTCCGCGTTTACGTAACTCAGGGTGCCCTTTTCAATGAAAATATTTTCAAGATTATTCGACTTCTGGTTACACCGCAAGTCGTCACCAACTTCCTTATTTTAAATAGAATGTCTTATTTTCTATTGCAAATTTGGATTACGGATAAAACTGTAAAACTGTAATGTAAAAAAAATATTAAGTAACATAACCTCAAAATTTAAGCGTTTTCGAAATATTTGACATTTTAAAAATGTTTGTGCTTTTTCAATTCAAATGATACTGAGAAAAAAATTAAATAAATTTGAGTGGCATAAAAAATTGCAACAAGTTCTATAAATGTTACAAGAATGTTCCTTAAAGCTAACTATTTCTCTGAAATTTAAAAATGGTACCATGAAGAAACTGGCAAAAGTTTAAGCATTATAAAAAATTGAATTTCAACAAGTTCTGTAATGTTGCAATAATTTTATGTAAAGCTGATTCCTACTTTGAGAATTGAAAATGACAAAAAAAATTAATTTTAACAAATTCCTGAAATGTTACAAAAACGTTTCTTAAAGCTAATGAATTTTGACACTCATGATAGATAAAAACGTCTCACACGTTTGATTAAAAAATATTCAAAATGAAAAATGCCCAATTCTTCTGTTTTCTAAAAATGTCAATAAATGCAGTATGTCAATAATTTTAATTATCCACATTTTTAGTGATGCGCTTGGAGACTTTTGGAAATATGGAAAATTTTGTCATGTTTCGGTTTTGTAATGATCATTGTAGTTCAATGCTGTTATTAGTTATACTGCTTGAAAACAGAAAATAGCAAAACAGTAAAAAAATCCAATCAAGAATTTTTTTCTCGCGTTTCATATTAACTTTTTGCTCGCAATAAAAAGAATTTTTCAAAAATTTGTAACTCAACTGAAAATTGCTGCACGCTCAAAAACCAAAATTATTTTAAGAGATCGACGTCTTGTGCAGTGATTTGAATTTTTGACGATTTTTTTTCCCGCGTTTCAAATATCCGTTCCATGCAGTACCGATAAATGTGCGTTGACTCGTTTACAACTGTGTTAAGCAATTTTAGCCGATGCGTACCGTCCGTCCGATTCCGATAAGTGTGCGCGTAGCTTTAGTGGCAAACCCAATCCAATTAAACGATTAAACAGTTATTCGTCCATTCGCAAAAAAAATGCATCCAAGACTTCAATGAATTCTCGAAAATAGTTCCGCATGTCCATAAGTCGAACGATTTTCCATCTGACACACACTTTTCTTTGTCTTCTTCCTTTAGTGCCAACACGTAATATGTCACATTCACAATTACTTTTTTTTACTTTTTTTACACATAATTGCACATACTATTGGTTATACATAGGTTTTTTATTATCAAATTTTGTAGAAATGGTGCACGTTTAAAAAAAGAATCGATTTTTGGCCAAATTGCCTATAAAAAAATTCAAATTCTTTCATTCAAACATCAAATAAAAAATCGTACTCCCATTGGGAATTTAATTGTAAAGCTACTATCAAAATTTCAAAACGATCCATGCAATAATGGTCAAGTAATGTCCTCAAATATCAAAATCGTATTTTGCGGGCGTAATAATTGAAATCGTTCGATTTTGACATTTCGAGTAAAATTGCTACAAAACTTTCTTAATTAATTTTAATAGCATACAAAAGTTTATTACATTTAATTGATAAAAATTGAGTGTTTGTCAGTTATGAATTTTCAAATCGCATTTTGCAGAAGTACGAATTGAACATTGCACGATTTTCAGGCGTAAAAATTGCTCACGCGCAATTTTGGCATTTCGAGTTAATTTCATGCCAAACTTTCTTAATTAATTTAAAAAGTACACGAAAATATCCACATGTTGACGTTCAATTAATTAAAATCGAACGGCGCGCTGCGTTTTCTTCAGTTGTGAATTTTCAAACATCAAAACAGCAGTCGAAAGAAAAAATGATTGATTTTGACAGTTTGGCTTCATTTAATGCAAAACTTCTTCGTCCGTTTTTAAAGCACCCGAGATTATCCACATATTGATATTTAAACGATCAAAATCGCGCAGCAGTTGTGATTTTTCAAACATCAAAATCGCTTTTTGCGGGCGTAAAAATTGAAAAACAAGCAATTTTAAGGTTTCGCGTTAATTTTATACAAAACTTGTTTTTCTTAGCTAACTATCTTAGCGCGTTTTCAAGCAAAGAAAACAGTCCATAAGTTGATTTTTAAATGATCAAAATCAAACAGCGTGTGCGGCAGAATTTTTAAACTTTTCGTAGGAACAAAAATTTAAAAAATGCGATATTAACATTTTATGCAAAATCTCAGTATATATATACAGGGTGTTTCAAGTTCGGTTTCACCTTGGGGATCTCGCTAATTATAGAAATAAGGGGTAGGTTGCACTTTTGCAAAATTTCTCTTTACATGACATATATTAAATCAATTTTATGAGGGCCACCAGATCTTTTACACCTACAATATTATTGCTTCAGTAATATTGATAATGCAAAGCAGGCCTTATAATTTCTAATACTAACCATATTGTTTTAAAGCCACTAGTTCACCTTTGTCGTTTTTTTTGTTCTCTAAATTATTTAAGGGGGTAGTTCTGTTTGAAATTAGCAAAAAATAGTTTTTTTTTGTTTCCTTAAAATGTTCGTAGTGTTCATCTAAAGTTCGCCAGAAACTCCATTATTACAAGGCTAGAGATATGTTTAACTTAACTACAAAAAGTAGAACCCAAAACTTTAAAAGGCGTTTTTCTCGAAACCGTATTTTTCAAATTGGTGGCCAACTTAACTTTAAAACGGGACAAACGATTTTGATCGGATTTTGTTTTCGGTATTCTAAATTGAATTCTCTATTGACATACGTAGCCTTTTTGCGATATCTTCAGAAGTCTTTTATCTGTGTACGATTTAGTTTCGATTTTTTTGCTGAAGAAATGACGTTTATATTTTAACACGTCACCATTTTGTCAGAACTTAAATTTTCGAAATATCCTACATATGTCGATAGAAAATATTTTATTATTTAATTTATTATTTAATATTTTATATTTCAGAATGACTCAAAATGTGTGATTTTATTAAAAGACCAATGGGAGTGAGCAGGAGGTGGCCACCAACAATCAATGTTCCGGTAGCAAGGGGAGCTTCCGATGTGGCCCAAAAAATAAGGTCTTTGAAGATAAATGTACAAAAAATAAAACTGTATAATCAGATTTGGCATTACTTTTTATTTCACTTCAAAAAAAAAAAAATCAAGAGAATCATCCATTTTTCAGGTGTTTAAACAGGACTACCCCATAAGTCTTCTCTTATCTTACCCACTAATAAGCATAAGTCATGTCGACTTTATACAAGCATTTACTATTAATAATAATAATAATAATAACAATAACGCATTTATTCCACAAAGACAAATTTACAAAAAAGGAAATTCGTACATACAAAAGCCTCAAATAGAGAAAAAGAGTAACAAATAATAACAATGTAAAATACAAAAAAACTGACAAGAACTTATATAATATTTAGTGTTACATAACATATTTAAGTTAAACATAGCTACTCAATAAAGAGTCTACTGTTTTTTTACAATACTGAAAAATTCAACAGATTTGCACTAAAAAAATCATCAAGCCAATTTTAGAGTAAGTAAAAGTAATCCAAATGTCTTGAATAAATCAGCTACGATTATTTTGTAATTTAATATATCAAATTATCACATTTAATTAGTATAATCGAAAATGTATACTTTTACGTATAATTTCCGCCAATTAATAAACATTTCTTTAAGTGTTGCTTATAAAATATGTGCGGGTGGTTGTTGCGGTTTTTGGGGGCTGAGAGGATGAGGGTAAAATTGAAGACAGAACTTATTAATTAAGCGCATCGTGGATCGTGCATGATTTATTAGATCCCTCATTAATGTTTCGTAAATTAAATGTTAAACCGCCTACCTAATTATTTACACGGTGGCTCATATCCTTATTAATATTCAAATCTTAATTGCTCATATTTCAAGTGATTTCTTTAGGGGTCAATCGCATTAAAAATATATGTTGCTGCAATTTTAAATTTCACACCATCTATCGAGAAGTCAATCGCATTAAAAATATTTGTTGCTGCAACTATAAATTTCACACCATCTATCGAGAAATGTTAAGACTAATAATATCGAAAGAGAGTGAAGCTTGAGAGAGGGAAATTCAAATTCAATTTTTGTTGTATAGCAAGAAATAATGATTTATTGTAAGAATACATTGTTATATGAATGGTGGATAAACAGATTATATCAATACATTTTAGTCGAGCATCTGTTCATCTTTAGCGCTAATACATTTTAGTTATAAAAAAAAAACATCATACGAAAATTTAAGTATTCTAATATTTGTGGATGGTTGACGGAAATTTGGGAGAGGGAATTATAAATTATATGGGACATTGGCTTAGACAGGGTAGATCGTTCAACCACAACCAATTTTGTATACAATTGTGGTTAAAGTTCTGGTAAATGTTTTAAAAAAAATAATTCCGTCAGGTCGATTTTTGTTCATTATTGTGCACTTTTTCGGATGATCCAAAATATTGTGACGTCATTAGTGTTTGACGTGTGACGTCATCGGCAATTTTTTTTTCAGAGTTCCTAATTTTCTTTTTTTCTTTACAGTCCTTTTTTGAATAATGATCATTTGGTACAGAAACAAATTATGAATTTTTGACACAAGTAAAATATCCTTGGATTATTTACTTGTGAATTACATTTTATTCTTTTGTGTCAACCAGTGTTGCCAGGAGTAATTTTTAATTTTCCCCAAATATTTCATAAAAACCCCCCAGAATACCCCTTGCATAAAATACCCACCCCAAAAAATAGTTCGATGGGGTATTTGAAGTTCTCCAAAATACACATCAAAATCTTAATTTACCCCCATTTTGGAGAAAATCCCCTGGGATTAGAGAAGGCGCGCTGATAAGATTTCGGAATTTGCACAAAGAAAAGTTTTTCCGAAAATATGTAGGTAGTACAAAAAGGCCATTTAAAAAATTAGAAAAATATTTAATCGTGCTGTGGTATCCTCCAAATAATTAAAATAATTGATTTAATTTTTCGGAAAACATCGGTAATTAACTACTGAAAATGGTTTGCATTTTTTTTCATAATTTCCAAACAGTTCAAGTTATACCGGGTGATCAGTTTTACTCCGCCAAAGTATTATATTTAACAATTACTAAAAAAAACTAAATTGACTGCAAAAATTATTTTTTTGATTTAAAAATTTTTGAAAAAATAATCCAAAATCGAATCGAAATATTTGAAAATTAAGTAATTTCTTAAACACAAATCGCGCTTTCTGTATTTTCCATCTGAATATCAAAGCACATTAGTTTTATCTTAAAACAACCACTAAAACAAAAAATTTCAAATGAAATAAATAACCTAAAATTAATACAAAAATCAAGTACAGGCGAAAAATATCAAAAATTCAGTCTGCAAAATCTAAATTATAGGGCAAAAAAATCAAAAACTTGGACCAAAAAACTCGAAAATATCGACCAAAAATTCGCTCATTAAAATCTACAATTAAACAACATTAAAATTAATAATTAGGATAATGGAACTAAAAAAATTGAAAACTCTGGGGAAAAATAAAAAATGCAGTCAAAAAAACAGAAAATTTCAACTAAATCGAAAAGTTTGGTTTAGGTGCCAAAAACATCTAAAATATAGGCCAAAAAAAACAAAAACTCTGGTCAAAACAATAAAAATGCAGGCTAAAAAGTGAAAATTAAAGCAAAAGCAAAATAATTTGCCATTTTCAACCCCAAAACTCTTTACCTCAAAGTAAATTGCCGAAACTCTAAACTCAATAATAATTTTAAAAATTCGCCTATAAAAACAATAATTCAGGTTAAAACATCTAAAATTTGGTTAAAAAACTCGAAAATACCGGCCAAAAGTTTGCACACAAAAATCAACAATTCAGGTTAAAAATCTAAAGTATTGACCAATAAAAAATTCGCTTATTAAAATTAATCATCAAGGTAAAAAAGAAACTAAAAATATAGGCAAAAAATTTAGACCAAAAATCGTAAACTCTCGGCAAAAATAAAAAATGCAGACCAGAAAAAAAAAAACAAATTTTAACTAAATATTTGAAAATGTTGGTTTATAGGTCAAAAACTCTAAAATTTGGAACAAAGAAATGAAAAAACAGACCAAACATCTGAAATATAAACAAACAATCAAATATCCTGATGTAAAAATTAAAAAATGCAAAAAATTGAAACTTTATCCCAAAATAAATTGCTGAAACTCAAAACTCAAAAGTATTTAAAAAAAAATTCGCCCATAAAAATAATAATTTGGGTTAAAAAAATCTAAAATGAAGGACAAACAACAAAAACTCGAAAATACCCTCAAAACAAAAAATAATCGCACATAAAAATGAACAAGAGTGTGGACCAATCAAAAATTCGCTCATTAAAATTAATAATTAAGATAAAAACTAAAAAAATTGAAAAATTAAAAATGTAGAAAATTTCAACAAACTATTAAAAAAAAATTACCAAAATCAAAAACTCTAAAAGATAGAACAAATAAAGAAATCAAAAATGCAGACCAAACATCTAAGCTATAAGCAAAAATAAAAATAAAATTTCTGGTCTAAAAAATAAAAATATGAAAAATCAACCAAAAGAAAAATAATTTGCCATTTTCAGTCCCAAAAATAACTGTGGCTCAAAATAAATTGCCAACCAGAAACGAGAAAATGTTTAAAATAAGATAAAGGACAAAAAATCCAATTTCAGGTTGAAATATAGGGCAGAAAATCAAAAATTCGGGCCTAAAAAGAAACAAATGTCGACCAAAAAATCGAAAATTTTAACAAACAAATCGAAAATTTTACAAACAAATCGAAAATTTAAATCAAAACGAAGAAAAATTATTCAGTTATTCAGAAACTGCAGGTCAAAAATCTAAATCGAGGCCCAACGATAACAAATGCAAACAAAAAGATAATAATCATTTATTTACGGGCAACGAGTGTTGCCAGTAGCAATTTTTAATTTCCCAAATATTTAATGAAACTGCCCTAAAATTACGCCGCTGTCCCTCTCCAAAATAATAAATTTTGAAAATAAAACGTAAGTACAGTGGATTTATTGGAAAATATACAAAATTAAAACATAATAATAATCAAATTTATTATTCATCTTCATCCTCAATATTTTCATCTTCTTTTCGGCACACATACATATTTTTTAAATGAAAGTGCAGCATCTCATTGAGGTAACAAAATTACGAAAACGGCAATAACAGAATCCCTATGACAACTTCCATAAATGATATTACAGGTTTTTCCTCATTGCTGAGGAAAATGACTGATTTCTGTATGGTAATGATGATTTCTATACTCGGCGCACCGAATCGGTGGTATCATGGGTTTGCGTGATTTTCGCGTGATGTTCGTTGATTGGTCAGCGCTAACGCATGTGAAGCGCAGCCGAAATTTTTAATCAGGCCCGTCGTATGCCATGTGTTCTCGTTTTTCTGTCTTATTTAAATGTAGTGATTACGTTATATCCTTAAATCAGCCTTTTTCAATTACAATTAATTAGGAAGTTAGTATTTGTGGGTTAAGGAAAAAGATTTATATTTCCGGCACAGAACTAAAATGTGGCAAGGCTGTGCGAATCAGGCTTTTTATAACGTCTCGACGAACTATCACGAGGACGCGGGGCAAACGCAACGTGATCATACCACCTAGTCGACGCGCCGAGTATAGCAAATGTAATAACATGTTCATTAATTTCCCCAAAAATACCCCTCGTATAAAATGTCCACCCCAAAAAATACTTCATTGAATGAAGTTCCCCAAAATACACCTCAAGACAATAATTTACCCCCATTTTAGGGAAGAAACCCCAATCTGGCAACACTGGTATCACCTTAACTGATGATAAATCTGTATTTATATAAATCATCATGTATTAAACTATTCCACACAACACACGTGCGTTCTGCAGATATAAATATATATACACATAGAAATGAACGTTGTTTGATAATTGGCCGTTGGTGATTCAGCACATTAAAATCGGTTTTTGCGTGTATTGCTCGCGGGCGCTACATATACATGTATTTCGTTAATATATGTATGTGTGTGGGTCACGTGGGCAGCCGGAAATCACCTTCCATCGCTGCATTCAAATTTTGCAATTTCCGATTTGAATCGTGCCCGTAATTCCGCAGTTCAAACATCACTAATGCATTTATACTTCAATTTCAAATGGGGGGTCAGGATTCGCCATCTTTGTGGGTTTTCTAATATCTTAAGACCCGCGCACTTTTCTCTGCGAACCCCACCGACAAATAATAATTAACTTTTCCGATAATGTAAACACGAGGCACCAATCGAATAAATATTACTTTTCAACAGTTTTAAGTATTTCGCGTGAAGTCACAAGAAAGTAACAATGTTCAAATCGTTATAGAATATAATTACAAAATTATATACCATATGTATAAAAATTATTTAGATAAGGCATGGCCATGATAAACAAAATCACGGTCTTTGATTAGTTCACCACGTTGTTGAGTTTTTGTCATATGAACAACTGGTGGCGCAGACGTGATGCGACGTATCAAATCTGCAACTTACGTTCCGAAATACAAAGCCACCCTTTATCGAAATAATTTTTATACATATGGTATAAACTTGGATAATTATTAATTTAAATTCAACCAATTAATTACCCAAGTTATTCCAATAGACCAAAGTAGAGAAATATTAAACATTCCAAAATTCAAAGGTAACGTCAGAAAATCGATTCTTCTTAGATGTACCACCCTGTATATTTCGTCACTATAATAATCTGTGAAACCTATATCCATATAAATATATTTTTGCTTCAAACATATAAAACGCCCTGGTAGACTTGTCTAGAACAAATCTCTTAGTAAACATTTCTTTAAGTGTTGCTCCACGTTTTTACTGTTTTAACACAAATCTAAATTGAATAAAGTAAGATATATAAATACATATTTTAATGTATGTAAGTATATTATTACCGAATGATTTAATATTTCATGCATACATATTAAGCTACTTCCATTTTGTTCTATAGCTGAATGGGTGATTTCCTCCACAACTCAAACTGATCCGCGGTTTGTGCGTGGATAAGAGGACACAAAACCCGTGTAGTATCATCCGGAATGAAACCCTCCGCCGCCAGAAAGGCGTCGGTCGGTAAATAAAGTACCCTCAGACCTCTCGAAGTCAATGAAACTACAAGTCGATTCAACCCCCCGTTTCCCACCGTTCAAACCCTTCAACGTGTCTTAATTCCTCATTCAGAGGAGTCCTCCGGATTTGAATCGCAGATTTAACCTGCGAGAATCGGAACACACCCGCACACACACATACACACAGACAGACAAACACCAAAACGTCATCCGTTCCATCGCTTTGATGTTTTTTGATTAAGTTGGGGGGGTTGTAATTGAAACTATGGCCCGGATGGTATCTCCTCTCTTGTCTCTAAATGTGTAATCTGTATGCAAGAAGTGCCCTCCCTCTTATCTGGAGACATACAATCTACCACTGAGAGAAGGCCAGAGCTACAGACAGGCAAAAACTTAATTTTATATCGGTTCATCTTCATCTTATTAGATTGCACCCCTAAGATTCTCCATATTCTTGCATTTCCGCGTTGTCTTCGCTCGTTACACGTTTTTCCCGATGGTGATTTTCATATGTTCCGTAATCAGGGTGTAATCATTGCGTTTCCACTTCCGGGAGAGGACGCTCGCAGAGAATGAAATCGTTTCAAATGGTCGACGGAATGCTAAGTTAATTGGTACTAGATTTAATTTTGTAAAATACCATGCTGCTTTTTTAAATTTAGATAATTGATTTGTAAATCTACATTAAAGCTGTGATTAGTTAAAAAAAAAATTAGTATTACATAAGTATTAAATCAATAAATCACTAAAATAATAGATCTCAAATTTTCCATTAGCTTTATAAGCTTTCATCACATGATAAACGTATATGTTAGAAAATAATATTTTGTAATTTATGGCCGGCTTTCCATTGATGGAAATTCTCGTATGCAACCAAATATACGTATCTACATGCCAGGCAACATTAAATTTTATAGCCAAAAAAATACATGTAACTAAACTCTATGTAAGGGGGGTTCAAGCAGCGGCGACTCGTGGATGATGGGCGGAAGGGCAACGGAAGAAAATTTGACCGAAACACCAACGAAATATTTGCTTACTCTATTAGAGTAAGTAATGCAGAACGAGCGACATCTTTGTCTTTGCCCTCCCTACGGAAATCCACGAGCCGCCGCTGGGTTCAGGGACTGAGTTATCAAAGGGCAAACGGGACCCAGCTTCGAAGGAATTCCCAAATTACTTATGCTAAATAGTATTTTTAATCCGTTGCACAAGCTTTTTAGTATTCAAGATGAAGCATAATTAGTTTTCTCGTTTATACATATATCTCGTTTTGCACCCCATTTTTTGTATTCGGATACAATAGTGAATTTATCAAACATGTTTTTTATTTAATTCACTAAAATATTAGGTAGAACTGAATTTTGAGCAATTTGGTTGCCACAATTTTATCTGAAGACCTCAGACTGTGTTTCAACTAAAAATTATTTATTATTATCATAATCATTAATACAAAAGCTACCAGAGGACTTACGTACTCTTAGATTAACTTAATCTAAAGTCCAGACGGCGCGGAACATTTACTAGTTCACTTATAACTTCAGCTGGAGAAATGGCTTCTCTGTTGGTATGTTTGACAAACTCAAACCATTAAGTTTCTTCTGCACTGTGGTATTTCGAAGGTAAGTTTTCAACTTTCAAAGAATCGAGAAAGACCTTTCACTTGTGCATGTTGAAACTGGCAAAGTTAGATTTTTAACAAAACAGTTATTGTAAGGAAAATGTCTTTATTGCAGGCAAGGTGAAAGTTTATTGCTTGCCTTTGGATTATTTTTAAATCTTTGACACTTTCGTACTACACGAATTGCAGCAGCATCACTACATTGAGCATTCTTCAGAAAATTTAATAAATTTTTGTAAATGTTATTCCTCAACATTTTTTACAGAATGTTACTGATGATAAAAGGTAAAAGGTCAAGGACCACTTCATGTTTCAAAAATGGCTAGTTAGCTGGCTTACAAACTTGTCCGAAAATGCTAAAAATATGGCTTTTCTTAAATATGCCCCTGTACATTTTATCTCTAGACTTGCCTTTCAGATTTTCTTTTTTGGGATGATAATACTTATACCAAGAGCGATACATTCGGGAAAAAAACTAAACTCTTAGAGAGAACCAGGAAGTTTGCAAGCGGGAACTCTGCCAGCTCAGAGAGGACAGAGAAAGACAGGATAGGAAGATACAAGATCACAGTGGCATCTCCTTAAGTATAAATATGATAAACAGTGAAAACAGTATTGCACCTGTGCTTGTCCGAACAATTACAGAAATTGGCAAATTTAATTTTTATACTGAAATAAATAAAGTAGATTGGAATTTTATATCAGATACATCGTTAAGTTTAAATAATAAATGGGAACAACTACATACCATATTAATAAATAACGTGTAATTGTGTTTTCCTGCTAAAATACTGAAAGCAAATAATACAAAAATTAAGTGGTTTAATGAAGAACTACAAAACATGCGTAACACATTGCATATGCTAAGTGACCTATATAAACACTATCCAACAGATGAATTAAAGATAATAAAAAATAACTTTCGCTCATCATTCAGAGAAACCATTCAAAATACTCGCAAATCCGAAGCTGGCAAATACATAAAGAAAGCTCCAAATAAATCAAGAGCTATGTGGAGACTAATTGATTTCGCTAGGAAAAAATCAAGAAAAAATATTGATAGAAAAATTACCAGTACTGATTTTAATATTTTTTTTAGTAATATAGCAGAGTCATTAATAAACACTATACCAGAGATACCTTTCAACCATAATATAAAAACAAATCCATCTCTTAATTTCGAATTTATTGAGACTACCCCCAATACTTGTGAGAGACGCAATCAACGACATCAAAAATAGCAAATGTGCTGATATATATGGCTTATCTGTATCGCATTTAAAGTGCATCATTAATCAAATTGTTGCAGCACTTAGAAATTAATCAATGAATCGCTAGTAAGTGGCGTTTTTCCAGATGCTCTTAAAATAGCAAAGATCATACCGATATTTAAAGAGGGTGATGAACAAGATGTTAATCACTACAGGCCCATTTCAATTTTACCAATAGTATCTAAAATAATCGAGAATATCATGAAAAATCATATATTGAATTATTTTGAAACAAATGAACTTTTTAATAAAAGTCAATTTGGTTTCAGAACCGGTATTTCAACAACTGATGCTATAATTACCCTCAGTGAATTGATAATGAACGCTTTTGAAAAAAAAAACGTATCAGTTGTATCATTCATTGATTTGAGCAAAGCTTTTGATTGCGTCTCGCATGACTTGCTAACACATAAACTAAAAGCTTACAATTTTTCTGAAAAAAGTGTCATGCTCATTAAATCATATTTAAGTAATAGATATCAGTCCGTTTACCATAATAACATGCTCTCTAATTCCGAGAAAATCAGATTTGGTATACCCCAGGGCTCTATTCTAGGACCCGTACTATTCTTAATCTTCATTAATAACTTACCTAACCAACCTAACATATTGAACAGCATATTATTTGCTGACGACTCCACTGTCATTAATGAGGTTAATAAAAATGAAGATGCAAAAATTATATCTGAATCAGCAATGAATGCTGTGAAAACATGGGTTACTCAAAACAAATTAATCCTAAATGATAATAAGACAAAACGAATAGTGTTCAGCCTAAAAAAGGGCAACCAAGTAGCTAGTCACTGTTTCCTTGGTCTGCATGTCGATTCACTATTATCTTGGAAATTTCAGGGGGAACACCTAGCAAAATCACTCGCTAAAAACATTTTCTGCTTACGAAATTTGATAAATCGTGTACCAGAAAAGATCACTGAAGTTGCTTACCATAGTCTAATAGAGTCAAGGTTAAGATATGGCATTCTTTCATGGGGCCATGCATCATGCCGGCATAGAATATTTAGACTCCAACGAAAGTCAATTCGTATTTTAGGAGGGATTAGATATAGAGATGATTGCAGGCCAATCTTTAAACAGTATAAAATTTTAAAATTTTAACTGTATATACTTGAATGTGTTCTATACGTTTTTAAAAATCAAAACAAATACTCTAGTTTGCAACACTGCCATTCAACTAGACATAAAAACCTAATTCAGCACAAAAAGATAAGACTTGCCAGAACATGTAATAGCACTAACTACTTAGCTATAAATTTTTTTAACAAGTTGCCAAATGTTTGGAAAAGATTACCCTTAAAAAAATTAAAAAAAACAGTGCTTGAACACTTACTGTCACAGGCCTTTTACTCCTTTGACGAATTCATAAAGTTTGCCATTTGATGTTCATTAAACTATATTTCTTAATGCACTGCCATTTGTTTTCATGTACGAATATTTTTTAAATTTGTAATAGTGTCCACTTATACCACAGTATGATATTGGCTTAAAATTTTATTGCTAGTTTTAATATGTTTTTTGTTGTCTATGATTATCGCTTATATTTATTTATGATTATAATTATCGCTGTCTTTTATTTATTTATTTGCTTTGATGTACATTGATCTATTTTTTTTATTGTATTAATATTATCTTGACGTATGTAAGACATTTATGTCAAAACATTAATAAACTACTACTACTACTACAAGAGATTAAATACCAGCTCGAAAACGCCAGGCTTCCCTAAAACCCTTTGCCAATCCGACCCAGTGAGATCCGTGTCAAGGCCCAGATACACGAACCTCGACGAGAATATCAGCCACCAACCAACAGTCCGCCTTCCGCAAGCGTTGACGCTCAGGATGTTGATACTCAAGCAAGCCGACAATTGCTGGAGATGCTACACCTCGTCAAAAGGACAGAAGACAGAAGATACTTTCAAAGGCCGCGACCCTCGGCAATTTGTCAAGAGAATAGAGAAGGAGTTCGAAGGACTACATCTGAAAGATGGTGCCAAAAATCGGCGCACCCTACCCAGAATGGACGCCGCCACCAAATCAAAATTCGGAGGGTACTTTTCCAATGATGTTCCCTGGGATCAGGCCAAAGAACTTCTCGTGAACTCCATCGACCCCGACTCCTTGGCATACGACGAAGTAATAGAGGTGATGACGGCGAAGCAGGGAGCTACGCCCCAGGTATTTTCGCCTTACAGAAGGAAACGCTCTTCTGAAAACAGATGCCGAGACAGACGGAGGTATTCAAAACAAAAACCATGTAGCGTCTCGCTCTACCAACTCTCCGGCAGGCGTTATTCTTCCTGCCACCGTCGCCGACTTTGTACGCAAAGCCGCCCAGCTCACGGCCACTTGGATTCAATAGGCTCCAGTCATGATCCACCCCGGAGCTCTGTACAGGCCTCAGCATGAGCCTACCAGCCGCCATAGCGCCGCTACCCGACTTTGAATCGCGGTCCAGATCGTCATAATCCACTATCACGGGATAAAAACCGAAGTAACTATCAACAGCAAGAAAAAAATGACTACCAGAATATCTATGGGGCAAATAACCACGATAAGAGGATGACTACAACGGCTATTCGAAAAACGACGGAGACAGGTGTAGTCGCCCAAGTACCGAAAACCACCCTCAGGACAGGGGCAGTACGGACAACGATCCTCGCCGGGAAAGGCACGAAACCAAGAAAGTTGGGGAATACCAATGGCCGCTAAGAGGGGGTCGCCAGGCTCAACAGCGAAATAGATGACCAAGAGGTTCGAGGTTCGTCTCCGCCTCCAGACCAGCCACCACGTTCCCGAATGCCACCCCGCCAACTATCTCCCCGGCGACGCTCGATGCCACCGCCAAAGTGTCAGGTGTGTCGCCTAGGTCGCCTAGGTCGCCCGACTCTGCCGGGAAACGACCAACAGCGGCAGGGCCCGGAATAAACTGTTACCGGCGTAGCTCAGCGGGGTAGCAAAATGGGAGATGGTATGACTCTGTGAACAAACCAGTTATTAAAGACTAGCACGTGTGAGGTGGCCCCCGTGACCTTGTTACCAAGTAAGGAGCGCATGTTGGACTTTCTGGACCACTGAGTGGATAGGGGGTAGGGGGTAGGGGTAAGGGTGCACCGATTAACAACCGCAGCTGGTCGATTAACACTCAATGGGTCGATTAATCAGTTTTGGACATTGCGCTTCCTACCTGAGCTCCAGTACCTCGACAAGGTGAGGCACTGAACACTGGAGTCAACCGGCGGATAACGGTAGCCGCCGGAGGGGTCCAAGATCGAGTGAAGAGGTGATGTTTTCGGTAGCCACTATAACACTGGGCACTGTGGTGAGCGTTCCAGGATTATATTCCCGAGACACTAGGCACTGTTTCAGGTTATACTTGGCAGTGGCCTCGCACGAGGCTGGGCACCGTGCTAGGGTCACGCAACAATGTAACTGCTACATTGTAACAAAACTGTCTCTCCAACTCTGCCGCTTCACCACGCCGAACCTACAAACGACTACGGATCCCACGACCGCGCCCCTACGATGCCGACGTTTCATCACGACTCCAACGATGTTCACCTCCTATCCCCAGGACACTTCAGAATCCGGTGATGTCGAATTCAAATTTTTCTCATGTATATATTAGTGATAAGCCTACCACCAATATTGAAGTGACTCCCTGTGTGAAATAGACGCTATAGTAACGCTAAACCCCCGCCTATCGCGAACTTACTGTACACATTGTCTATGAGAAAATGGTGATGTTTTAAATTTTTTCATTGAAAAACTATTTTTTTATTATAATGATATTAACTGTACATAAAATAATTTCTTTTAATGCTGTTAGGTCTTCCCTACTATATACGCGTTAATGAGAGACAAGAGACAAGAAAGTTATTCGCTTAAAAGCAATATTGGGGGTAAGAATATTATATAAAAATATCCAGAACTATGCAATATATGGGACAATCTTGTATTAATTATTGAATAAAATAGAAAGGGATGCGCCAAATTTTTACAATAGTTTTGTTTCGTTAATTAATAAAAAAAAAAATCCCACATGTTGCAAATTTTCTGAAACTTCAAGTCGACGGCAATTGTTTTTAGATTTTTTATAAGAAATTATTGATTTTATCTTCAATTTTAAGATTTATTTTGATTACCTCGAAACTTAGGGACAGGGTTTTACAGATTTTGCTAGAATTGTAACTGCAAATTAATTTTGAATAGATTTGTTGAAAAAAATGTTTCTTGTCGTAGCAATGTAACAATAAATGCTAAAAAAATATTAATTGTCGCCTATATACTCAGGAAAAAGTTCATACAGTTATTCAAAACAGAGATTTTAATATACAGTATGTTTTTTTAATCGTGGGCCATAGGATTTCACATGCTAAAAATTATACCTTGTGTTAATGTATATTTTAACAGATCATTTTAAAGCAAATTTTAGTTAGTGATATATCAATTACTTTTCCACACGATGCGCTTAATTAGATTAACTTAAACATATTTTATTCCATGAAAAAATGAAATTAATTCACTGATCAATCTGACATTTCGTAAATTCAAGGTACTTTGATTATTTTTGCTCAGTCATTTATTTTAAATAATTTCATTTTTTAATGGAATAAAACATGTTTAAATTATTCTGACTAAGCGCATCATGTAGAAAAATAATTGATTTATTACTAACTAAAATTTCCTTCAAAATTTTATGATAAAATATACATTAACACAAGGTATAATTTTTAGCATGTAAAATCCTATGGCCCACAATAAAAAAAAAAACCTGTATAATTCATAAATTATTTTATTTGCAAAGACATTTAATCGATAAAAATAATATTTTCTCATCCCAGATTTACATTCCTTCCTTCAGTGACTTTTTATGATTTAAATTACGTTCATAAAATGGACATAAACGGATATTTTGTATATGTTGCACTTTAAAATACAGTGTGTATCAGCCAAATGGAATAAATTCGATAATAAATAAATAGGGGCGTGTTCGACAAAACGCTCGGATACGTCGATTAGTATTTTTAGTTGTGCATTTTTTTCAGCAAAAACTTTGTATACAGGGTGTGTCATGTAGCAGAGGCCAATACCAACTTTCTTATTTTAAATGCAACACCCTATATATTATTCATTTTTTGGATTGTTCAGAAAATTCTAGATATATTTCATGTACCATGTCCTATACCTATCTTCAACTGTTTTTTTTACTTGTTAGTTTTTGAATGTATTGTAGCGAATTTCTGTAATCAAATAATATTATTTTTTACTTTCTCCGTTACGAAGTACGAGAAACTATTGTGATCGTGAAATATTTTTTTTTACGGAAATATCCGTTTTAGGGTTCCAAGATGCCATTTCAACAATTTCTGGAAAAAAAAATGTGTCTGTGTGTGTGTGTGTTTGTTTCCGAAACAGTTGAAGATGGGTATAGGACATGGTACATGAAATATGTCTAGAATTTTCTGAACAATCCAAAAATTAAATAATATACAGGGTGTTGCATTTAAAATAAGAAAGTTGGTATTGGCCTCTGTTACATGACACATCCTGTATAAAAAGTTTTTGTTGGAAAAAATACGCAACTAAAAATACCAATCGACGTATCCGATCGTTTTTTCGAATACGCCCCCATTTATTTATTATCGAATTTATTCCATTTGGCTGATACACACTGTAAGCTCCAATTATGCATCTAATGTTAATTTTTTGGTTTATTTTATCCATTCTCATTTTACTGTAAATGTGTAAACATTTTTTTATGTGTTAATCGCTATTTAAAACTTAAAATACGTATAATATGAAATAAATATGAATTGAATGTATTTAAAGTATGTTAGTTTGAACCGGATATTGGGATGTGACGCATTCATTGGAACGAATTTCTTTTAAAATTTAAAGGGATGGTCAAAAACAGGTAGAAAACTTGGGGTGTGACGAATGCTAACATCTGCGAAATATGAAAAAAATGTGGCATGGCTCCTACTTCTATACATATTTAGAAATAGTTTTTTAATATTGCTATTTAAATTAATACCGGTCTATAAGTTTCTTTGCGGTTTCAAACTGAATTTCAATGTAACGCCACTAGAGAAATAATTGTTATATTTTCCATTTTTTATTACGTCCATTTTCTCAATAATACTTTATTCATACATTGCTTATAAATATTAATATAGAAATAAATACCAAACAATAATAATAACGTAATTTCTGTATGATCACTGTTCACTTAAGAAAATCAAATTTGATAATTACATTTTTTATTACATTTTTTAAACAAACCATCCTAGTAATGGCAAGCCATTGTGGCCAAATTTTAATAGTTCTATTTTGTATTTTCCAGATCAACCTCGAATAGCTCGTTCATGGGAATAAAAAAAATAAATAATAATACGATAATGTAATTTTAAATAAATATTTTTTATTTTATTTAAGTAAAATTAAATGTTTTTAATCGGCAAGCGCATGGTTAAGACGTTTGCGATGTTTTTTTGAGAAGTGGCACTTCGAAACTTATTGTTGTTGATATTGTCTTTTTTAACAATTTCACTCTGGCCGTAATTTCTGGATAAGATTAGGAACATTTAAGGTCCATCTCATTAAATTAAACCAATTTCACATTCGCAAATCTATCAATAGAAAATAGACATTCTTTTGGTAAGATACTCAAGTTAATCTATTTTACCGAAAAAAGGCTTTTGAAATACACAAAGCGAAGCGTAATCCAGAGTTTCCCATAAATAATAACCAAATTGATTTGGTTTTATCCTCATTATTTAATTTGGCAGTAATTATTCTAAAATTCAAAAAGGATTTTCAATTAAACGCATAATTTTCATGCGAGTAATTTGTATATAATTATAGATTGTATTGCCTAGAATTGTTAGTAGTTTATTCACTACCTGATAAAAACGGCTAGGGCATAGTCATAAATTTAAATTTCTTCACGGTTAGATCTTGAAAAGGATCACTAATGGTTGGTAGTAAACAAACCGCAACCATTGTTAATTTTATGAATAGGACCGTAGCGGGGGAAGCCACGCGCCCGGTCCATTGGGCAAAATGAGCAAGTCCTCAACCGCGAGTCTGCATGCTGGTACACATGCAGTGGCGCCCAACAAATATGAATAGACGATAACATCCGACCAGAACACCTCCAGCTCGAGCTGCCCCGTGCTCCGCCCCGGCGTCCGATACACCAGCCACCCAAAGGTCTGGAGAGACAAACCTCACGTCTTGGTACCCGTCGTGCCAGTGCACGCCAGGATGTCAGCTCATAACCCGGCCGGAGCAGACGTAACTACTCCTAGGATGTGGCCACTCCAGGCATCCAGTGATGCCGAGATCCGGTGTGTGATGTCCGGATCTCCTCACACCTCACCCTCGGAAGAATCTCCAAGGACCAGGGTCCTGGCCAGCATTCTAGAATCCAGGCATCCAGAGATGCCGAGATCCGGTGCGAGATGACCGAATCTCCTCGCATCACAACTGCGGAAGGATCTCCACAAGGACTAGTATCCTGACCAGCGTCGAGAGCAGCCAGTGCTTGGGAAGGCCCCAAGATGCCCAACAGCAGTTTCCAGTGGAACTTAGATCCGGTGTGGCATCACACTTCAACCTCGGAAGGATCCACCTTCGTGATGACATACCATCGATAATGACTTCAACTGGCAGCTATCATATGCACATACTTTTCTACGCACTTCAAAATTCTCTCGTTTTCCGGGGCCGTTTGTTACCGGCGCTTAGTTTATCTACGCGTTTAATCAATTATTAGTCAGAAAACATTCTCTTTTTCTTATTTTTTTTTGTTTGTTTTAAATTCAAGTCGGTTAACCCTTCCCTTTCCCATCCTTGATGAAGGCATGCAGAGCTGCAGCAATAGCTAGATAAAGGTAAGCGATAAAAAAAAAATTCTTGCGACCACTTTGCTTTGTTTTGTTTTGTCTTTGCTCTACTAAGCTGGTCGATAGTTTCCCGAGGACATCATGCGAGTTGCTAGTAATAATAATCATAGTAATCTTAGAATTACTTCGTTTTTTTTTTTATCTACGTAGCCCGCGTTCCTTCTTGTATAACATGTTTGAACCAGAAACAAATCAATAGTAGCAGATACTCGTCAACAAATGGAGGCCACAAAATTGGACATACATAAAAAATACCACACGAAAAAGAGTTACAAAAAAATGGTGATGTGGCCATCTTGTTACTTTCTCCGACATTATATTTACGTTTTCATGGGTTTATTTTCAATTGAAATCATATTTTAAATGTACATCGACCGTTGTGTAAACTCGGGTGAAACTGACGTTTTAAACGTCAAAATTATAAAAGATGGAAAAATTATACTTACTTACTTCTTCGGATTATCAAATAAGACGTATGTTCAAAGTTTCATATCAATTGCTTTATTGGTTTTTGAGATACAGCGCACACAGACAGACACACACACAGACACACACACACACACACACACACACACAGACACAAAAAAAATTTTTCCCGAAATTGTTGAAATGGCATCTAGGGACCCCAAAACGGATATTTCCGTAAAAAAAAATTTTGAAAAAAAAATCACGATCACAATACTTTCTCGTACTTCGTAACGGAGAAAGTAATTAGTAAATAATAGTAAACATTTTATACGTTATATGTATACAAATGGCGTAATTGCATTTAAACACTACTGTAAGATTTTTACTAGATATTGCAATTTTAATTTATCATCATTGATAGTATTCATATTTCAGCTCTTGACTCTTCTAACGTACACTTTGAACATACGAGTATTAAGTTAGAGGAAGCCTATTAGTGCACTATACAGTGGAGATAAATTTAGTAATTTAGTAATTCCGTGTGTTGTAGGTTGTAATATGTGCAGTGCTAATTGAAATAGCTATTTAACCACAAGTCATAATACATTTCCTCTGTGGTCCACAGATAACAGCCTCCGGCACACAGAATGTGCGCGCTGATAATATTTTTTAATAAGAGAGCAGTCACATTCTAAGCCGTGTATATAGACATAATACCGCGGGCCACTAGAAGAAAATGAGATATATAAAAGTCGAGCTAGATAAATTGTGACCGTTTTGTAAAGCGCTATACATGACATATAAATTTGAGAAATGCCCCCCCGCGCAACAAATTTTATTTTTGTAATACGCGCCCCTGCAACCGCAGGTGCCCGAAGCATTAACCCCCATCCCCATTTCCGCTCCTCATTATACTATGAAAATTAAGAAAACAGGATATATGCGCTTTCATGAATCACGCGTGTGTGTGTCATACGTGCGCGTATTTTTGTTGGGTCGAGTGTTCCTCGAGATACGGCCCTTTCGGCTCTCTCCTCTTCGCGTCCTTAAACCTTTCGGTCTCTTGTAATTCCACGAATGAGCAAAAAAGAAAATATAAATACCCAAGGCGATTGCCTTCTTACGATCCCTTTCTTAACTGTTATCACGTTGAAAATTCGCCGCCTGAACGTTTTATGATAAGCTGGAGTACACAATCATCTCCAAGCAATGGATATGGGACTTGTAGGGTATAAGTCTATAAAAAAATATTTTTCGGTTGTAGAGCTTAACTCTATCACAAATTTACACTTATTTATAAAACAATATCAGTTATTTATCATTGAAAATACAGACTTATTTTAGAGTTTATAATGTAACTATACAGGCTGCGTAAAAAGTGCAATGACGTGAAATTGGTTTAACACTTGGCACAGTTGAAAATTCTGTGCAATAAAATTAAGCAGAAGTCTTATGACTTCAATATTTACAATATTCTAGTTGTATAATTCGGGTCTGCAACATTTTCAATAAATGATAAAACACCACAACACCTTTATTAAAAACCACAACCAAGACTGACACTAAAATCCATCTTCTATTTTAGTTATAATTCGAATTTTTTTATTCTTGTCTAAATGACGCGGCATTTTGAGATTAGGGAAATTTACATATTTTCGTAACCAGGAATTCCGCCATAAACTATAACATATTTTGTGTGCTTAATTTTATTGCACAGAAGTATACATACAGTGGGTTAAAAAAATAAGAAATCAAAGTGGAGAAAAACTTTATTTTTAGAAACAGATATGATTTTATTTAAAATATTTTTGATATATTATAAAACACTTTAATCTAAGATTAAAATTTACTTACCTACTAAACTAATTTAACTGGAAATATCGGTATTATAAAGGTTTATTAAAGTTAATTTGGCATTAAGTTAATGGAGGAAAATCATGCTATTAAATTTTAACTGACGTTTCTGACACATTTTTTAGGTTAGGTGTTCTGTTTACAGTTTATACTAATGTTGCCATAATATAAAACAGTGAAAAATATCGGTTTCATCCTTTGACTATGTACTAATGGACTGCTATTCCCCCTCCATTTCCCATATGATCACTGCTCCAAAAGTTGGAGCCCGATATAAGTCCCGCCCCGGAGCCGAAAATGGAGCGTAATTTAAAAACCGGAAAGCAAAAATAATATTTCTCGATGTATTCATCAGCAACGTAGAGAATACAAATGCGAGCATATTTCGGCAACTCGGGTCCACTTTCCTGCCTGTTCTTTACAAGCAAAGCATCAACCCATAATTTGCGAAGTTCCGGATTTGATGGAAATCTAATACAGAATTTTAGGTTATAAGTCAAAAGTAAATTGAGGTTTACATCAGCTGACGAGTATTATAACCGAGTTGGCATATATACATGGACGTATTGCAGACTTTCGCATGGCAATATTTTGACATGGTGAGAATATTTGACAATATAAAGGAGTGAATAAATTGCAGGGTATCACAATATGCAATGCGAGCTCATAGAGTCATGTGCCATAGACACAAAATAGCTACCAATTTAGTAACATACCGCAACCATTTAGGGTCCCGCCGCGCCACCGTTGCTTGGAGACACACATGAAGTTAGCGCTAGCAGTCCATTAGTAGATAGTCAAAGGTTTCATCAGTTTCATAAGTACCATCTACATCAGTTTCACAACGTGGGCGAATAACAATTAAATTGGGCGATTATGTGACAATCCGATTTGGGGGGGGCGATGGCCATTTTGCATAGGCAATCATGCAACTTGTACAGAAGTTAGTTATAGTTTGCTTGTTTAAGTACGTTGACACCAGATTACGGCCTATTGATCACCTATTTTGGCAATGACACGGTAAATTGAGTTTATTGTAATCGTGAAAAAATTGAGGTCCCTAGAGACGATTCCAACAATTTTTGAAAAAAATTGTTGTCTGTGTCTGCCTGTGTACTGCACTTCAAAAACCATTTTCGAATTAAACTTTGAACATAAGCCCTAAAATTGTTTCACTTATATTTTGAAAATAGATTTAATTTGAATGGATTTTAGAAGTTAATTCCAGCAGAGATGAATTTTTCAATTTTTTCAATCACTGAATAAAATTTTGTTCTCTCTACTCCGAGCGTTTCTGTTTTGTTTGTTGTAGCTAGAAAGTTTCTAGACAGTATATAAATTCTAGAAATAATTTGAAATTTTTAAGCTAAATTCAATTTTTCAAAAAAACAATTTTTTCAGACTTTTATCAGCCCTAGCAGTTGAACGAAAACTCCAAATTGAACGCGGTTTTGAAATCTGTGCTCCTTGTGTGTTAATTAAAACGGTGCTGCAATAACTGTTAAAGATGATATGGGGTTCTGTTCTACGTAACATAAAATGTTGAGTTTCATCTCTTCCGTTAAAATGTGATTTCTTTTAGCCCTTTTACCATAAAAATTACACAGCCATTGTCAAAATTATGGACAGTATTAAATAAGTTCAGCTTCCGTTTATAGGTTTATAAGAATTTCAATAAAATGCTTACAAGTTTTCAAATCATCAGCAATTATCAAATGAAGACAAACGTAAACGAATGGAATTCTGTGAAACCGTATTTAATTGAATTAAACTAATTTTATTTGTCAATGTCGCCTTTGTGTACTCGTTTGCATACAAATTCTATTAAATGCTATGCGTTGATATGATTATTTTACGATTGAACATTAATAATAGTATGTTTAGTGTTAAAATAAAAGCCCTGTGTAATGTATATAAATCATAATGAATTCAGTAATAGCTTTAGTTATCAATACAATTTTATCTGATACGGTCATCCTAGCTCAAACCACACGATTGCCCCGAAACTATAAGCTAATTACACGCAAACTCCATATTCTGAATAATCCGATTATTTTCAAAATAGCATACCGAATAAAAAATCTATGATGCAGGTCCCACTAAGGGAATTTAATTATCGTTTAATATTTCACATTTGCTATGCAAAATTCAAAACCGTGTAAAATTGTTGTAACGAATAATAACGAATATTTGTTTATGGACGCAATTGAGATTAGGTTTTACGACCGTAGTATTTTATTTAAAAGCTCGCTAAAACTCGTACCAAATTACCTAATAGATTTAATATCACATATTTGTATATTTACTGACTATCGATTATGAGATCATTCTGTCGTGTAAATTTATGCAGTTTGTGTTCGTCTGTCCCAATGGCCGGGCCCCACCTATGATTGACTAGAAAAATAATTGCAGTTTGAACAAATATGTTTCTTGTAATTATTATTATTTTTAAGACGTTGTATTGTTTAATGAAAACTATACTGGTATATGTGAGTTTGAAGGCATCTAGATTGCGGGGCATATTAGAAATCTTAAAATGGAACCCTTATTTTGTATTGCAGATTCCGTTTAATTTAGTCGAGACATAAAAATGAGTAGAGCTACAAACAATCTAAAACAAGTTTAGATTAAGCAGAGACACAAATCTATTGTCAATAAAATAGAGCTACCAAGCATCTTAAGTCTTAAAACATCCGTTTGATTTCACAAAAAAAAAATGGTAGAGTTAAGGCATTTAGCAGTGACATGAAACTATTGCCAAAAATACTAGAAGAGATACGAAACGTCTCAGGTTTTAAACTGACAAAAATTGTGACAAAATACCAACCCACTCTCAAAAATAAATAAATCCATGAAGCGCCACAACTTTTTTTTTAATAACGTCCGCTTGATATACCCATTATCAAAAAATAGAATAATTTTGAATTTTCCATTGAAGAAATCATCCATTTGATTCAGCAGAGACACGAACTCATTGTCAAAGAATTAGTGGAGATATGAACTACTTCAAGTTATTTATTGAACAAAATATAAATTTGATGTAGCTGAGACACGAACCGTCTGTAAAAAAATGGTGATGTTGCCATCATGTTACTTTCTCCGATTTGATGGTATTGTAACGTCTGAGTGTTATTAAAAAAACTCAATTCTTATAAGAAGAATTCGTCAAAGAGAAAACAGTGTACCGACGTAAAAATATCGTGATTATTATTTTTCAATATCCATATCCTGGGTAACGAAAACTGGTTCTTCTTTACAACTGCCTTGATCCTCAGACTTTCCTTGCTCCAAGTAACCCTACATAACCCCCCACCTAAAAGAGGCTACGAGTAGAAACGATACAAGGAAAATAAACACGTTTAGAAGGAATTTTAGGCGATAGATTTTTCTTAAGTATGGAACGAAGAAAAGGAGAAGTATGTGTTCGAGTGTCATTTTCTATGAGAGTGACCAAAACATTGGAGACATAATTGGGTTTTAAACGATCAATGGAAACACTCCCGTTTACCGTAAATACTGATGACAAAAAATTTTAAATTTCGTTGTATGATTTTAAAAGGACCATCATAGGAAGGATGTCAAAATTCAAATTCAATTCTTTATTATGCCAGAATTTTTATCAGGACTTGCTTTTTAGTTTCTAATACAAGATTTTTTGTGATGTCTTTTAGGAACTATTTTTAGAATTTTTTTAGGAACTTTCTTCGGGATTTTTTTTTATTTCTTTTAGGACTTTTTCCAAGATTTTTTGAAGAAAACATTTTCATGATTTTTTTTTTTATAAATTTTGGTTCAGGAATTTTTTTAGAACTTGTTTTTCAGGAATTTTCTTGTCGAAATTTTCTTTCAAGAATTTTATCAGTAATTTTTTTCGGTAAAATTTATAAGGAATATTTTTAGGATTGTTTCGTATTGTTTTTAGGATTTATTTTCAAGAATTTTGTTACAGGAATTTGTTTAGGAATATTTTTTCAGGAATATTTTTTGAGTACTTGTTTTTCAGGAATTTTCTTTTTCATGACTGGTTTATCAGGATTTTTTTAAAATTTATCTCAAGTTTTTTTTCGGGGCTATTCTGGATTTTTTAGGACTTTTTTAAAGGTTTTTTCTGAATTTTTTTCGGGATTTCTTTTTCTCAGGATTTTGTCCAAAATTTCTTTCAGGGCTTCCAGGATTTATTTGAAGACATTTTTCGGTGTTATTTTGCCAGGAATTTTTTAGGTCTATTATGGGTTATTTTGCCAGAATTTTTTTCAGGACTTGCTTTTCAGTATTGTTATTACAAGATTTTTTTTCAGGATTTGTTTGTTCAGGATCTGTGATGTTTTTTAGGAACTATTTTTAGAATTTTTTTAGGAACTTTCTTCAGGAATTTTTTTTTTGATTTCTTTTAGGACTTTTTCCAAGATTTGTTTTAAGAATACATTTTCATGATTTTTTTGATAAATTTTGATTCAGGAATTTTTTTTGAGGAATTGTTTTTCGGGAATTTTTTTAAGACTTGATTTTCAGGTATTTTCTTTTTCATGACTGGTTTATCGGGGTTTTCTTAAAATTTATCTCAAGATTTTTTTCGGGGCTTTTCTGAACTTTTTTTAAAGGTTTTTTTCAGAATTTTTTTCGGGATTTCTTTTTCTCAGGATTTTTTCCAAAATTTCTTTCAGGGCTTCCAGGATTTTTTTTAAAGATATTTTTCGGTGTTATTTTTCCAGGAATTTTTTAGGTCTTTTCTGGGTTATTTTGCCAGAATTTTTTTCAGGACTTGCTTTTCAGTATTGTTATTACAGGATTTGTTTGTTCAGGTTCTGTGATGTCTTTTAGGAACTATTTTCAGAATTTTTTTAAGAACTTTCTTCAGAAATTTTTTTTTTATTCCTTTTAGGACTTTTTCCAAGATTATTTTAAGAATACATTTTCATGATTTCTTTTTTATAAATTTTGATTGAGGAATTTTTTTGAGGAGTTGTTTGTCGGGAATTTTCTTTCAAGAATTTTATCAGTTATTTTTTTCGGTAAACTTTATAAGGAATATTTTTAGGAATTTTTTTTATTGTTTTTAGGATTTATTTTCAAGAATTTTGTTACAGGAATTTGTTTAGGAATATTTTTTGAGGACTTGATTTTCAAATTCAAATTCAAATCTGCAGTCGTGGCCGAAAGAGGTGACTTGAAAGTCTTCCGAATACCTAAAAGAATTAGTGGGAGGTGAGTTACCCAGTTCTTCGGATCGTTGCTCATTCGGATCGAGTCTTTAATTTGTCGATTGAGTCGCTCTACCAAACCGTTACATTGCGGATGGTAAGCGGTTGTGGACTTGTGTGAAATTCCGAAAGTCCTGCAGAATTCCTTCCAGATGTTGGATTGGAACTTCCGACCTCGGTCAGTGATGATCGTCCATGGCGTTCCAAAGCGTGCAATCCAACAGTTCAAAAAGGCAACGGAAACAACTGCAGTAATTTCGGAAAGGGGTAAAACTTCTGGCCAACGCGTAAAGCGCTCAATACAGACCAGAAGGTATCTGAAGTTGTGACAAACAGGCAAAGGGCCAATGATGTCGATGTTATATACAATTTAAATAGTGTTACAAATGTACATCGTGCGTTAGCAGGATAGGATGATACTGATGTTTGAAACGTCAAAATTATGAAGATGAAATTATACTTCAAATTCATCTTTACTGTCAGTTTACTCAAAAGATAACGAGAATTAGTGTAAACGTAAATTTTTCCATCTCAATTCGTTCTCGAAATTCGTATCAGTTCCAGCCAAATTATAACCTCTTGTGATATTACTCCCGTTAAAAATTTGATTGTTGAAGGTATTGACAGTTTTATATAATTTACTAAGGAATACTTTACAAATATTTACACCACTACATGGATTATATTTAATTAGGCAAATTTAAAGATATATTAGGTGCATTATAAAATTTACGATTGAGGAGAAGTTTGTCATTAATGGGCATACTTTCTTAAGTTTTAGAGAGTAAAATAGGCAGAGAGGAAGGAGGAACGAGCAAGGAGGGAACGCAGGCTGGCGCTAGTGTAGAGAACAATCATCAAATTGTAATCAGAAGAGGCCTTAAATCACGCCGAGATTTTCAAACAGCTGTCGTCGCCGGCCTGGACTGCCTCACACACAGATATTGTCTCTTCTTCCCTAATTCACTGACATAAATTGTGCAACATAAAACATGAAAAATCCAAACTATCCGAATATGAAATGATGTACGACGAGGGGGTGATATTGGCATAGTAAATTTTAATTTGATGTGAATTGAACGGCAAGATGTAGAGAAGTTGGAGGAGGGGTGGAGTTTAAGGTAAGGAATTTGATCAGAGTGAGGTAATATTGCATTCTTAATGTCATGAATGATTTGTGTTCTGTTTTAATGGAATAAAATGCTAAAAGTGGATGGAGGAGGATGTCTAAGGGCGAACGTGCTTTAAACATGTTTTTTTTTTTAATGGAAATTGTTATACGTTAATTGTAGGACCTAATTTTCAATTTAATTAAACAATAAACTACTTAAAAAAAAACATAAGTTGTAAACTCTTCCGAACTTCGCCGGGAAAGGTGGGAGTAAATGAAAAACTTTTCGAAATTGCATAATTCATATAATTTATGAAATTACTTTTGCATTAATTAAGCCGGGCCGTAAACATATTTAATAAATTACACTAGGCCATGTTTTACGAAATATTCTAAGGGGATTTTTTTCTCCATAAAATCCATACGTTTGGCATCTTTCGTATTATTTATTATATACTCTTATTAATATCTCTTCTGCGTGTTTGCGCGAAAGAATTTTCATATCGTTGGGATCCACCGCGAAGTTTTTTGTTTGTTTTAATTTTTGAATACTAAAGAATTTCTCATATTGTAAGTGTATCATTGGGTATTCATATTTAATCTAGATTATATATTATCTCGGATGGGATAGGAAGAAAAGATAAATTATATTCGGTGGATCGTGCATTTTGTACGTTCCGGAAAGTTGAGTTCGGGAATTGGGATCGGGGAGGATTCATTGGATCAAGTCGGAATAGAGAATTGTAGCACTTATTTTTATAAAAATTTACCCTACTTTTGTCGTATATGAAATTTAAATTTCAACTTTAATCAATAAAATTTAAAAAAAATCGAGTTAGGGTATTTAGTAGTTAGTGTCTAACACGGCGACTGTGGGTACTTGGTTCGAATTCGGGCTCGGAAATAAATGTAAAATTTTAATCGGTTTCTCTAATCCCTTATCGGGTGATTTTATTACATTTTCAAGTATAAATTGGAAATATACAAAATCGATTATGGCAAAACTGCCAATTTTTCTCATCTATTTACTCTCCCCAAACTGTAATTCGGTCATCCTTCCTTAAAAAAGGTATTCAATCTATAGATGTATACGGGAAGAAAACAGTAAACTTCTTAATCATCAAGATGGTAGCGATCGTTATTATGTGGTAATCAAAAACACTTGCTATCTTTTTACCACCATTAATTTAATCTTAGAATTATAAATTAACCAAAATTCACAACTTAAGTTATGACATGTGAATATTATATAGACTTTTACACTTAAGTAGGTAATTTTTATTTTTATATATCTAACAAATTCATTCTGGTAAAATCATATTCGAAGTAAACTTTTTAGTAACATTTTTGTGGTTTCATTGCTCTCTATTTCCTAATGCTGATTTTACTTTGAGGCATTGCAAGTTGGGTTTAAACTTAAACTTTAGTGCAGTAACAAACACATATATTTTGACCACAAATCATTATTTGTAATCATAGTTGCAATCGAAAAAAACCGAAATGAAAAAAAAACAATTTTTTTACCACAATTAATCATTATTAATTGTGGTAATTAATCATTATTAATTGTGGTAAAAAAATTGATTTTTTCATTTCGGTTTAATTATGGATTATCACATAATAACGATTGTCACTATTCTTCCCATCATTAGAATAATTACTGTTATTATAATACATTTTTACATCTCCTGGCTTATTCTTTCACTTGACAATGGTGCGTGTATTACATGTATGTATTATAATAAACTCCGCTTCTGAAAATATAGATTTTCAATACGTCATTTAATGTAATATTTCTTATATTTCACGGTTGTCAGCTGTAAACCAATTTCGCGGTGTTCCTTGTGCACACGCAAAATATTTCCTTTGTGTATATTCCTGAAAATTCTTATGGAACCATCGATTAGATTAAATTACAATTTTTATATACAAAATTTCCCCAACCGACCTCGCCCCGTCTTTTATCCAGATCATCTCTCTATGAAACATTAAAAAGAAAATTGGATTACAAAAGTAAGTTCCTTTGAATCGATGATTCTAAGCCTATTTATAATTGGTTTTATTATTATTAGCGCTAAAAACTTTTATTTTTTCAAAGTTTATTTTATAACTTAACAAAACGCTTATGTTGTTGAAATCTTCTCTAGCAAACTCGAAGCGGATATTGTCGTTAACAAAAATGTTTGAAAAAATTACAATACTTTCCCGTACTTAACGGATAAAATAAAAATGAAGGGCATTATTAATGACATTTTATAGCTCCGTATTTTCCTAATTAGAAATTACGTTTATTTATTATTACTATTTAAAATAAAATGTGTAATGTCTTGCAATTCTACTGCAATTGTTTTGCCCTCTAGAGGTAAATAAAAATGATATTGTCACTCACAATTGATGCAATTCATAATTTTTTGGAACCTTACACTGCACTTTGGTTAATTTTTTTTTTTCAAAATAACAGCCTCACCAATCTAATTTATTGTTTATATCTCCGTGAACTCAATTTATCCATTGTTTGTTTTAATTGTTAGTTTCTCTTACGCATGAAATTGTGCCAACATTTAAAACAAGAGTGTTAATTGCACAATATACAGGGTGTATTTGAAATAACGAACAGGCTCGTAACCACAAAGAGATTATATTATTTTTAAACAATATTCGCAATTATTTTGTTTATAACTGTAACAAAACGCCCGCAATTAATTATTAAAGTTAATTAGTGAAAATACGCAACATGTTTGGGGGCAGTGGTAATGTGACCTAATTTTTAAACGGCATCGGCTTTAGATATCGAATTACAACAAGCGCGTAGGAAATATCCAAGTGCTCTTTAAGCATCAATGAACTTAAGGACTGTTTATCTTTTACAAATAAAAAAACGTTGCGCTAACATTTCAAATTTCGGAGGCAAGAAATCGTATCTCGCGTTTTAAATAAACAAACACACATTCCATACAGACCTAATTAAATGAGAAAAGCATCGGTTTTCAAAATGTTTAAAAACCTCGAAAAATTAGGAAAATTAAAAAAAATAATTTCGAATAAACTTTGGCGGAAATGGGTTCACAAATATTTTGTGTATATGCCCTTAAGTGCCTGTTCGTTATTTCAAATACACTCTGTATAGGGTGTCTCGTTTTGAGTGTGCCAAACGAATACAGGAAGTAGATAATGTTATTCTGAACAGGAAACTTCAAATAAGCATATGTCCCATTTCTTACCATTATCGAGATAAATAATCTTAAAATTTTTCGATCGATATAATATTAGATTTTCATGAATTTGAAGCAATTTAAGATAATTTTCCACTTGCACAACAGCTTAGAATATGGTTCCAACTTGATGGAGCACGTCCCCATTACAATAATAAACGCTGCTAAGGAAATTAAAAATTGTTGCTTTAGTTCACTTGGGGCGAAATTTGGACATTTACTTCCATGCGGTTTTTTCTTTCTCTTTAAATTACTTTTGCTCATGTCATGATAAAATTAAATAAATTCTTGTTTGTTGCGTTCATATTATTAAAAATGCTGCTTGTTACTGCTCGGAAATTAGTAAAGATGACAGTAATTTTACTTAATGCCATTTATTCTAACTGACAGATTGCTCTGTTATTCTTATTTTATTCTGTTCATAATAGCATTATCTACTTCCTGTTTTCATTTGGCACACTCGAAACGAGACACCCTATATGTATACGTTCGAAAAGGTAATTTTTTAATATTGATTTTCAAAACATTACCATGATTAAAATGTACACTTTATACTTTGCTCCACTTTTCACAATCATTCGCACTTCCTTAACCCGAATTCCCATCAACCAGCCTTCAATTGTATCAATTTGGAAAGTGTAGGGTCAAACAATTTTAAATCTGTTCCAGTTTTTTTTTTAAATTTTCCATAACTTTACGATCCGTTCTCGCGAGAATGTCTCAAAATAAATCTGTGGGGTGTGTGCAAATTTATACAGAATTTAAATTAAAATCGCATTTTGAAACTACAAAAATTATTAAAGTTTTTCGAAATTTCATGCTATATTCACCTTGCGATTACAGTTAAAATTTAACATGCCTTATAAGTAAATTTGTAAAGATGTAAATTAAATTTGTATATTTTTTAAGTCGCCAAGTCGAATTTTTATTGATTACATTAAATAAACTCAAAATTCAATAATGGCGTACATACAGCTTTCATGTATCATAATTTCGAATTAATTTAAAGTAATTTTGAATACTTTTAAGTACATACCAATTGTTCTTCAATTTCTTTAAGCCGCCAAAATTATTACACTTTTTCAATACTTTATGCTTCGATCACATCTAATCATCTTATAATCTAGTGATAGAGTTTTAGAAGCTCTTCACGGAATCATAATTTCGATTAGTTTTTGAGTAATTTTCAAAATTTTCAAGACAATAGCGATTGTTTTTGAATATCTTAAAGCCGCGAAAAATGATTATATTATAATTTTTCACATTATGCTATGATTATCTCATAATCTAGTGGCTTGATAATTGAATTTGAAGTTATTTTGGAAATTTTCAAGCCGACTAGCAATGTTTTTTGTATTTTTAAGACCAACGGAAGTATTACAATTTTTTAAACATTTAGGATCTGAGTACTTAAAATTATCTAATAATATAGTGAGAGAGTGTAGGTGTTTTTTCATGGAATTATAATCAAGAATGTATTTTAAATATTTTTTCTGCAGCCGTCCCGAAAATAAAACTTCCGGTATGATTTATTAAATCGAAAGTACCACTTTACATAAATCGTTTTCGGGACGATTTTGTTTCATTTTCGGAAGGATTTCTATACTTTCGGGACGTTTTTTGTTACTTTCGGGACAATTTTGCGTATATATGTAGGCGGCCTTGACAAAAACATCCACTTCGTATTTAATTATGACAGAGCTTGTCATATAACAATAATAATAATAATAGACCACTTTATTTGTAAAAAAAGTAAAATGAAACGAAAACAGAATTGAAATATACAAATAAGAACATTAATTTTACTAATAATACAAAAACATAAGGCGGGATTCAGTTCTGAGTAAAAATTCAACTGTTCTTCCATCCAAACCTTAAAATATCAGTTATTTATATTAAAAACAATTAAAATTAAAACTAAATAAACTAAACAAAATAAAATAAAAGTAAATAATAAAACTAACGTTTGTGTATGTTTTTGCTTTTTTAACATAAAAAACGGCTGCAGAAAAAATATTGTACGTAACACGTTCCAAACGTGATTTTACGGGACTCGCAGGTTTCTAGCTCGTCCTGGAAACTTCCTACTCATCCCGTAAAATATCACTTTCGGGACTTGTTACGTAAATTACTATTAAAAAGCTTTTACTCTTTTTGTATTTTCTTCAAGCCATCAAAATTATTTATATTTTTCACTGTATTGCGCTTTGATCACATACAATGAATTTGTAATCTACATAGTCATTTTAACAAAATCATAATATCGATTAAATTTTAAGTAATTTTGAACATTTGCAAGCCGATGGAAATTGTTTTTGAATTTTTTTGAGCGAACAAAATTATTATACTTCTTCAAAACCTTACACTGTAAGTTTCTCATAATCATGTAGATTTTCACGGAATTATGATTTCAAATGAATTTTGAGTCATTTTTGAAATTTGCAAGTAGATTATCTTTGAATCTTAGGGTCACGAAAACGACTAGAATGTTTCACAACTTAAGGCTCTCACATAAAATTAGGCAATAATGTAGTAAAGGAGAGTTGGTGCCTTTTTACAGACTTATGACCGTGTATCTACTTTTAGTAATTTTGGAAATTGTTAGGTGGTCTTTTATTTTATATTTTTGTTTTTGTAACATTACGCTGTGATAATACTTAATTCTTTATTGCATCGAATTTAAATTTTGGTGAAATTTTTATTTATTTTTATTATTCAGTTTATATCTTCATTATACATATAATAATACCTATTTATGTAATAAAATGTTTTGTAAAAAAGGTGTTAACCGTTTAATACATAAATAAATATATCATTTATTATTATCTTATAATGCAGTGATAGCGTCTACGAGACTTTTTACAGAATCATATTCTCGATTAAATTTTATTATTTTGTAAATTTTCAAACCGATTGATTTGTTTTTTATTTTTTTAGGCCACCAAAGTTATTACAAGTTTTTACAAATTTAGGCTCTGTCCACTTTATAAATGATGTAATAATATAGTGAGAGAATGTAATCATCATTTTTTTTTGTATTTTTTCAAGCTAACAAAATTATTTCTTTTTTCACTAGATTACGCTCTGATCACATACCAATAATCATCTCTTCCAGCGATTTTCACAATATCATAATTTCGATTGTTTTTCAAGTAATTTTGGAAATTTGCAAGCCGATGGCAATTGTTTTTGTATTTTTTGAACCTCTGAAATTATTGTATTTTTTCAAAACTTTAAGTTACGATCACATATAATTATATAATAATCATATGTAGCTTTTCAGTTATAATATAACAAGTGGGGAGATTATACCATTGCAATTTTTTTCAATGAAATCACGATTTGCTTCGCAGTCGTTGCATTTTCATCGGAGATTATAACGAGTGTATTTTAAAATAAAATTGCAATTGTTTTAATCTCCCCACGCGTTATGTTCGGTTAGAGAATATGACGAATTACATATAAAATTTCTTTTGGTTTTGTTTGTTCGCAACGTAATTTTTCACTTCTTCTAACTGTTGCGCAGGCGGTTTCAAAAACGCCGCATTTTCTATAAACGTAGCGGAATTTACAAATTCGTGTAACAAATGCGCCGTTTGACAGCCACTGTCACTGTCTAGTTTGTATTAGCGCTAGCCAATCAGCGTCCAACATTCGAGTTGTATTTTCAAGGATCAGTTGTATTATCAGTGCCAGCCAATCAGCGTCCCAGATTTGAGTTGTATTATTTCAAATCAGTTATATCCTCAGCCGTAATATAACAAGTGGTATGATTATTACCGATGATATTTTGGAGTTGAAACCGAGCTGCAGACTAAATATCATCGGTTATTAATTGTACCACGAGTTATATTTAGTGAGAGAATATAAAGATTAACATGTTATAATCTTGATCACAACTCACATATTGCAATGTTTTAATTCGTCTTGTAGTTTCTTGCAGCACAAAGACTCTGTAAACTGTCGGCACTGCGACTCTTTATTCCTCGCGGTGTTTCTGGGCGTCGTATTTTTCACCATTTCACTGATTTCACTGTTAGAAACTGCATCCCAATAATTTAGTATGTCCATTTTGAGGTTTAAAATTCTGACAGGACCACAATAAAATATCACCGCTACTTTTATTTTTTATCATCGCGGTGATATACATGCTGCTATGCATTTCCTTGAATCTGATTGGCTCAAAATACATTCTAGTAGGCCATGTTTTTGATTGAGAAAGTTGTCCATTGTCCATGTTGTCCATATTTTTTCCACAGGTGACGTCCAATCAAATGATAGCGATTTCATTACCCAACAGGTGACATCCAATCAAATGATAGCAGTTTCATTGCCCAACAGTTTAGTTGTTACTATGGTTACGATTCCTTTTTTATCAGCGAACTGCCGTAATTTCCAAATAGAAAAATTATTCGTTACAATTTAATACAAACAGAAAAATCTTTAGGTAATTATTTAATATGATGCGAAAAAGTATAGTATTAACGGTAGGGTATCCATCAAAAGTACGGTAAACGCCCGCGAGAGGGGGATTAAATCAAATTGGTATGACTGTAGGCAACCCAGCGTACATAGAGGGTAAATTAACTCAGTGCTATTTTCATATATCTAAATACATTCAAGGTTGCGCCTGCGATTCTAAAAGAGAGAGGCTATTATACGTCTGCACCCCGCTACAGCGCGAGCGTGCGAAGCGTATTAGAATATTGTGTTTTTTTTTCGCATCGGTGGCGGGAGAGAAGTTATAAAAAAAAAACACTTCTGCTGTAGCGTTTACACCAAACCCCGCCCAACCCTACCATTTCCCGATCTAGCGAGCGTCGTCCAAACTCAGTTGAAGGTCGACATAATCGTAAGCAAGTAATTTTCAAGAAATCTCTTTGGGATTATAACTTGAAATTTTCATTATTGTCATACAAAAAATCTCCAAAAGCTACCAATAGATTTTATAATGTAGTTTGAAACCATATCTGTTGTATGGGCCCATTATATAAGTAATGCGCATTTTCTGGCAAAAATATAGACTTGAAATTCGTGAAATTTAGACCATTTTCAAACCGCCATAACTCGTCGTATTTTCAATCGATTTTGATAAATCTTTGAGGGCGACTAACTTTGAAGTATCTTCTTTAAAGTCATGCATGCGAACTTAAGCGTAACCCCTTCCGCCCCCTGTAGCACCCCTGTGAAAAAAAATGTTTTTTCAAAAAAACCATGTCCAACTTTGACGATGTCTACGGAGTTGGAAAAATTTTGTCGACTCGATCCACCATAAAGGCATTAAAATTTGATTTGGTACCAAGTTATGGGTGTTTAAAAAAAGTGCTTTTTGAGGTTTTTCGCACATAACTCAGTTTCAATCAAATTTGATGATTATTTCGGGAAGAAATCCCATTTTGGCCCTACTTTAAGAGGGTAAACTCAGATTGGAATGATCTCTTTTCGAACGAATGCACTTAACACCCATAACTTGGTGCCAAATTGTCGTAGTAACTTCGTCCTTTGAGTCCTGCATTGGGAATTTTAATGCCTTTATGGTGGATCGAGTTGACAAAATGTTTACAACTCCGTAGACATCGTCAAAGTTGGACATGGTTTCCAGAAAAAACTTTGATGTTCTACTATTCTAAAGAGTATAGACTTGTACATCATTTAAAATGTTAAACATATTTTAACTTTCGCCATACAGTATTGTTTTTGAGATTGAAGTTCATATTCATTTTGAGGTTATTATTACAATTATTTTTTTGGAAAATGGTCTGTATGTCCGTGTGCTGTGTTGACCTGTCTCTAAGTCTCTCATTTTATGGGCACTATGTTTCGAAATCTAATAGACATTTTTAAATGAAACTTTAGACGTAAAAAGAAGGACAAATATTACAAACAAGAGGCTGAAAATCCTCTGGTCAATTGCCCGTTGAGGACATTTGTAAAAGTGTCTCAATAAATGTATTGTCTCTCTCTATTACTAAAATGATTATTCATCTATTTAAGATAACAATCTTTTGTTGATAGATGATTTTCGTAAACTCTTTGATTTTCGAGAAAAAATTTTGAATGGAAAAATTTTGACTTTTTTGAGATAATGAATAATTTTTGTTCGAAATCAGACTTGTTTTTGAAAAAAATCGACGAAAATGTGAAACATCCGAAGAACCCATTTTATACTCTCAAATAGAGAAAGTAACATGATGGCCACATGGACATTTTTTAAATTATATTACATACATGGACTTTACATAAACAATATACATACAAAACATACATATGTTAGAAAAAAATTAGGCAAAAATAAAATTTCACCCAGTCCTTGCATTTCAACAAATCTTTAAATATTTCGAAAACGGCAAACAATAGGTATAAGGAGTATTGAAGTAACTCATCTTTATTTTCTCCATATAATTCAAAAATGACAAAAATTGAACATTAAAAAAAACATAAGTTTGGTCCGTAACTTTGTTATGAGACACCCTGTATAAATTTAAATGTTTTTAGTGCGTGCATCTCACTATTATACACAATTTTTGTATAAAACATTTTTCGAAATTTTGAAAAATTAGCACGTGATTAACCGTTCCCAGAGTTTTGAAACACCCTGTATAATAAGTTGTAATGTTTAAAAAGTTTTTAAAACTGAAACATTATTTTTTTTTACTTTCTACCTTATAAAATTAATGTATGTAAAGGCTCGTCAACTCTGCGTTATCTTTCTCTGCTACTATGTTGAATGTGGCGAATATAGTGGGATACCAGCGGGTAAATACTTTTTGAAGAAACAGACCTAAAAATGTTTTCTATAAAAAAAAATTAGTGGAATAGATAATAAACTGCCGATCGTTAAACAAAAACAAACAAAACAAAAAAAAAACAATTTCCAATTGATACTCTATAAATTATCGGACCAGTAACGGCTCGTGGGATGACTCTGGTACGGCCGACGTAGCACAATTGGTAATACAGATAGCTCACGCCGCCAGCCGTCTTTGCAACCGACCCTACCTATCTGTATTGCTACCTCGGCCGTACCATGAGTCACCCCGCGAGCCGTCACTGAAAAGGTCTTGAATTATTTACTAATAAATATCTGGAATTCCCCGATTATGTGACTGTTATTATTAGCTTGTATACTTTTCAAGTTAGTTTTGTACTCTTCAATACTGCCGTGTTTAAGAAGAAAGCAGTAACTGCAAAAAATTGAAAATTGAGATATAGGTATCATTGGATTCGTCTAAGTTTCCTTTATGAGTTTACAGTTAAAAAAGCAATATAAAAGTATCCTGTACAAAGTATAAGTCAAAAATAGTTACTGCTTCTTTGACTGTAAGCTTTACTGGAACAAGAAGTTTTTATTCAGATAAGTTTTACTTAGATTCAGTGTTTTGTAGTTACTGCGCTCTTCCTAATGACGGCAGAATAATGAGGGTATTAACAATTTCTATTTATCTAAAAATATACATGACATAATTCATTTATAAATTTTATTGAACGCATTACTAGTACGTACATGTTATAAATGGGAATCGTCGCAGGTACCCTGCCCTCCGGTACCTTGTTTGTTTTTTTAGTGTAGTTGTAACTTGATACACTAATTTGCATAAGTGTCGACGTTGCGAGACGAGTGACGCAAAATATGAGTAACATTCGATGTTATTGGGCATGTGGGCGAATATGTATGTGACATATAAAATAGAGCACGTAAGAACGATTTAAACGCCGCGCTAAAAAAAGTCCCCCATCATAGCGTATCCCCAATCCCGCGCACACTACTATCACGCTCAAGTGGCCGAATGCCCGTACTAGGATGCAGAGCAATATACTCGCTGCAAGAAATATCTACATATTTTTTTTTATTTCTTTCTGATTGGCTATCTTAAAAAGTTGCCATAGGATTATTTTAAAATTTTGCACATATGTCAATTATGTTCCTGTCTAGACAGTAAGGAAATTTTATCAAGTTTTGATCAATACTAATGGAAATAGACACAAAAAACTTCATTTTATTATTTACTTGTCTCTTAATTCGTTCATAGTTTTTTTTATTAACTATGATTTTACCTTCAAATTACTTCATTGCCTAGATGTGTGTATTGGTTGGCTACAAGTCAAATTTCACTGTTGTTACTTTATTGGTTCTTCAGTTTATCTGTTTAAAGTGAAATGTTGCTAACTTTGTTAATAATAAAGATTAAACCAAAACTTAAACAAAATATATAATATGTTATCAAAATAAACTTTTCGAAAAAGTTTATATTTACAAAGATATATTCGATCTCTTGAGCGGCTAATTTAATGGGTACCCTACCCTTAAACTCGTGAACAAGTTGGCCATTGCCACTCGGGTGAATTGCAACACGAGTCGTAGGCGAACTTCACCCTCGTGACAATGGCCAACTTTCTCACTCGTTTATAATATACTATTAATATAAACCTTAAACTTTAACAGAATTAGAAGTTAAAGGAGGAAATCTTACATAAGATTTAAAATATAATTATACCGCAAATGCAAGAAGAAAAATATTTTTTGGCCCAAATTTACTTAGTTAGTTACGCCCTTGAAAATAACCACGTATTAGTTTTTTATATTATCAGCCGTAATACAACAAGTGGTATGATTATTACCGATGATATTTTGGAGTTGAAACCGAGCTGCAGATTCAACGAGCGCTAGCGCGAGTTGAATGTGCTGCTTCGGTTTCAACGACTAAATATCATCGGTTATTAATCGTACCACGAGTTATATTTAGTGAGAGAATATAACGAATAACCTTTTATAATCTTGATGACAACTCATATATTGCAATGTTTGAATTCGTCTTGTAGTTTCTTGCAGCACAGAGATTCCGTAAACTGTCGGCACTGCGACTCTTTATTCCTAGTGTTGTTTCTGGGAGTCGTAGTTTTCACCATTTCACTTGATTTTACTGTTAGAAACTGCATCCCAATAATTTAGCATGTCTATTTTGAGGTTTAAAATTCTGACAGGACCACAATAAAATATCACCGCTACTTTTGTTTTTTATCATCGCGGTGATACGCATGCTGCTATGCATTTCCTTGCATCTGATTGGCTCAAAATACATTGTTGTATTCTCACTACAATATTTTTCACTCTAGCAGCTACTTTTGATAAAGTATTTTATTTTATGATTAAAATCGTATTTTAAAATAAAACACCTTTTAACTAAATAAATTAGAAAATAACGTCCACGTAATAAACGATAATGGTAAAAGGACCATAACGCCGGGGCCAAGTGTAAAAAAAATGTATAATTTGGCTTCACCCTTTTGATATAAGCTGACATTAATGAGAACACTCCATCAGCATACCGAATTACGCAGGTGTAATATGTGTCTAAATGTTGGCGTGAAACCCAAACCATTTTCTCTGTGAAGGACAAACGTTCATTCGCAAGCCATTACCGAATCTTAATTAAATATTTTCCACGGGGAGATATCTCCAAGTGTCACATAAGTATGCAGGAACATCTTATAACACCGCTCAACTCGAGATCCACCCTCCTACGCCCTTACAGAAATCCACCCTCAACCGCCGCCCGGGCCCTTTATAACTTACATTACAATCATTTCTTATTACTTTAAAATTATATCACCCTTATGTAATTTTCGTTTCGCGCCTTAGTCAATGATGTACACCAATAAAAGTGCGGGAATCGGTGCAAATTCTCCTATTTTGCATGGGAACCTAAATCCTTCTTGGGATTGAATGTACGTGTGTGTTGTTGAGGCCTAAAAAGGTTGAAGCGCGTCCTAAGCCACAAGCCGATTACACTTGTACAGCATTTTCAACCCTCTGAATAACAATGGGGATGCTAAATAAGAAGAAATAGGGGACCGGGGGCTTAAGGTGTCAATAAAACCCCTGTCGACAAGCATTTCATCCCACGCAGACTACGTACGCCGGAATTTATTTTTAAATTATTCCTGATTTCCTCATAAATTACGTTTATACGATGGATTTATTAAGCTTAACCCAAATTACTAATAGATGTCATATCTTGGTATTTTTTTTGACTCAATTAAACAGCTGCCGGTAATTTGCAGATTCCGGAAATTCACATGGGAAAATGGTGGAGTGTTTTGTGCAGATAGTTGTGTCTGCATGTTCCAGTAAATAGATTAATAACGAAACGACACGTGATCCAACCGTTAAATATCCGAATGTATCCAAAGTCATCATTTACAAATACATATAGGTACGTGCTCGTGATAAATTCGCTGTACATGTAACGAACTTCCATAATTTGTAAGCATTAAAGCACAGCAATTTGTCAGTATATATTCCTACATGCTCACGCCTCGTTTTTTTTTCATTTCTTTGAAATATCACCAAAAATCGAATGTCATATAAATTGTCGGGGATGTGTATCGAAGAGATTTTTTATACTATCTGTTGATAGAAATGTATTATACAGGGTGTGTACGAATTGGAGGAAAGGCTACAGATGATGATATTCTTTGTGAAGTTCTGAATAATAATAATAATAATAATAATATGTTTATTGATGTTAATGACAAGACGCCTTACATAAGTCACGGTTAAAATTACACAGTATGATAAAAAAAAAAACAACAATATAATGGAAAACTACACAGTAAATGATTAGATAAATCTTACTCGATAAAATGGTAAAATTGATGATTATATTAAAACTAGTTGTAAAAAGAAAAAGTACACATTAAAATTTATAATTAAAATGTATAATTGGAGGCGATAACCCTACGCCTTAACGATGTCTGAGGCAATGCTGCTTAAATACTCTTCAAATGAGAAATAAGTATTTCAATAAAGTTGTTTTAATTCTACTCTTAAATTGGTTCATATTTAAATTTCGAATATGTAGAGGAAGTGCGTTGAAAAATTTTATTGCTTGGTATCTTGTGGCAGTTTTGGTTTTCTCTAATCTGTTGGATATTGGGTATAGATTTTCTTTGTTCCTAGTGTTACATGGGTGTAGGTCCTAATGCTGACACATATTAGCCTTCCTAGTTTTAATATACATTAAGCATTCAAATATGTACAAGCATGGGAGAGACATGACACCCATTGTTTGGAACAATGATTTACAGTCAGCCCGGTAATGAGCTCCACATATTACGTGGGTGGCTTTTCGTTGCAATCCAAACATTTTGGCTTTAATAGCGGAATGGCCCCAGAGCAATAAACCATAACGTAAGTGGCTTTCAAAAATGGCGTGTTAGGCTGCTTTTAAAGTGTCCTTGGAAACTGAGTTGTGAAGTCGCCGTAATAAAAAAAAAACGCCACTACTCAGAATTTTAGTTAAATGCTCGCCCTGCTTATACCAGGTTAACTTCTTGTCGACAAAGAACAAGGAACTTTGTGAAGTCGTTATAGTTTTTATTCATCCCCACATCTAGATGTTTTAAAGTGAAAACCATGTTGACGGTTTTATCAGGATTTAGTTTGAGTTTATTGCGTTGAAACCCGCACGAGAGATGAATTCCTCAAAGTAATGCTCTCCAGCTCGGTAGGTCCTGTACTAGTTATTGTTGTGTCGTCAGCGTATAGGATAAGGTTGCTCGCACCTGAGATAGAGGGTAGATCATTTATAAATATGAGGAATAGTAGGGGGCCCAAGATGGAGCCTTGAGGCATCCCGTACTGAATATCGAGAAAGGAGGACGTTACCCCACCAAATTCGACACATTGGGCTCTATTTAGTAAGTATGAACTAATAAGACGACACGCTTCAGGATGTAAATTATACATATAAAGCTTACGGATTAGGATTTCGTGTGAAATTGAGTCGAAAGCCTTCGACAGGTCAAGAAAGTTGGCATGTAGATTCTTCGAAACAATCCATGCACATTTCCAGAAAATCCAAAATGGCTGTTATTGTAGATTTGTTTCTTCTAAATCCATATTGGCGAGAATCTAACAGATTATGTTCTACATATTCGTTTAGTTGATTTGACATAATCTTTTCGAAGACCTTTGAAATGATAGGTAAGATGGAAATTGATCATTTATTTCGCTGAAATCGCCTTTCTTAGGTATGGGTAGTACTTTTGCCAATTTTGAAGAGTCTGGAAAGGTGCACGATTGAATGCATTGATTAAATAATACGGTAAGCGGTGATATCAAGAAATCTTCTACAGATTTTATAAAATCCACAGTCATACCGTATTTATCTCTAGAGTTACTCGCCTTTAATGAATTTATAGCATCCCGTACCACAACCTCAGATACCATATTAAATTTAAAATACTCCAGGTTTGTGTTGGAGAAATTACTTACTACATAATTAATTGGATCACTGTTTCTATTTCAGTAGGTTTGTTGCAGCATTAGCAAAAAAAGTATTAAAGTCGTTACAAGATATACCGATATTCGAGTTATTTTGGCTTAACTTTGGTTTTAATGAGTTTACTATTCTCCACATTGTATTTGGACTATTGTGAGAACTTTTAATTATATTATCATTAGCATTTATCTTAGCAGTACGAAGGGCAGCTTTATACTTATTTCGGAATTCATTTCTTAATCTCAAGTTATTTTCATTATTAGGTTCTCGTTGATGCTGTTCGTTTACAAATTCTAGAGTCCCACGCGTTATTTTCAATTCACCAGCAAACCATTTAATTGTTGTAGTGGACTGGTTTTTACTTTTAGTGATAGGAAATGCTTTTTTAATATTTTCTCGCATTATATGTAAAATTAAATCAAACTTATGATTTAGGGAGCGATTAGATAAATGTACAAAATTAAAATCCGTAACTGATATCGAATTAAAAAAATGGTGATGTGGCCATCATGTTACTTTCTCCGACTTTATATTTACGTTTTCATGGGTTTATTTTCAATTGAAATCATATTTTAAATGTAAATCGAGCGTTGCGTAAACTCGGATGAAACTGACGTTTAAAACGTCAAAATCATAAAAGATGTAAAACTTATACTTCAAATTCAAAAACTCGGTTTACTCAAGAACTAACGAGATTTCGAAAAAAACTTGTTCTTTAGAAGTTGTTCATTTTGGCATTCTGTACAATTATTATTCACATAATTTTTCTGTAACTATTATCGTTTTATAATTATAAACCAAAATTTTAAAAAATAATAATAAATTTTTTTCTCGAATAAAAATGATTTTATGAAAAATGTTTTCAAGCAAAAGCTGTTCATTTCTTTGTTGTCTTCAAAGTTTGTTTGAATGTTTTTGTGATATTTTTCATATTTAAGAAAATATTGGCAAAAAACAAAAAACAGTTAAAATAAACGCCCACTTCCGGTGTACGAAATTTTACCAAAAGCTTTTCAGTTCTTCAGATTATCAAATAAGATGGATGTTCAAAGTTTCATATCAATTGCTCTATTAGTTTTTGAGATACAGCGCACATAGACAGACACACACACACAGCCACACACACAGCCACACACACACACACACACAGACGCAAAAAATGTTTTTCCAAAAATTGTTGAAATGGCATCTAGGAACCCCAAAACGGATATTTCCGTAAAAAAAAATTTTGAAAAAAAAATCACGATCACAATACTTTCTCATACTTCGTAACGGAGAAAGTAAAAATTAAAAGTTCCTGATTTAGTGTGTGGCCTAGTTACGTAAACACGGTCATTCTCTGAGAAATTATCATCAATATTCAAACAAAAAGATATGCCAACATGGTCAGACACCCCAACATTTGCCGGAGACACCGAATAACATTTTTGTTTAGATTTGTAAAGACATTGTCAATTCTTTTATTAAAACAAAAAAGGAAAATGTTGACTCTAAAATGTTATATTATGCTCCCTATGCCATTAGGAGCCATTTAACATTTAATTTCATATCATTTCCCAGATGTCACATATTTTACATCAATCGAATAATTATTTCTGCAAAGTACAGGCAAGTATTGTTATCAATGCGCACACAGTCACACTAGGAAACAGTTACCAATTATTGGCTTTGCTGCACAAATTGATGTTATCTTTACTAATATCTTGAAAGCTTTAAAAAAAGTTGGCTGTAATCTTCTGATTGCTAAGATGGAAATATTTAAAAGCTTATTAGAAAGTTTTAAGCGTTAGGCACACCGGCGCGATCACGACCACGATCCCGATAGCGATAGCGATGGCGATATAACCCCTCCTGTATAATCAAATGTACCCGCACACACCAGTTGCGATACGTTAGCAATAGAAGCGACTTGTGCAGCGATCGATTGCCAGGATGTCCACGATATAATTGCATTCGTTTGACATTTGTCAAAATAGTTTATAAATAAAGTTTATAAACAGGTATTTTGGAACAAATAAAATTCCTAAATCAGACACTTATTTTGGAACGAACGGAGTACTAATTAAAATACATACAGGGCGTCTACAAGGTCTGACCCTGGGTCATTTGTTTAAAAACGTTTGGGTAAATCGAAAAATCGGCGAACATGTAACCCATTGTTTTTGGGAGCATAAAATCCATCCCGTTCTGTTCTTGTTTCTGTGGCTACACATGCGCAGAAATGCACTTACGTCCGAAAAAGCACAGAACGGTATTTTAAATACCGGTGTATGGGGAATTTTTTTAAAGCAATTTTGTACACAAACTTGACCCCTTAACGTTCATAACTGGTTGGATGTATCGACCTGGGACCAACGTTTTTTATTCAGGTCTTTCGAACGGCAAACTTGATTTACCTTTCCATTTGAAATTTCTGAGTTGACTCCCGCTCCAACTGCACACAAAAAAATTTCATTCAAAAAGTGTGCCCCAAAAACAATGGGTTACGATTTTTCGATCTATCCAATCGTTTCCGAAAAAAAATACCTGGGATTTGACTTTATAGACACCCTGTATATATGTATATATACAAGTTAGAAACAACTTTACTTGTTGCAGAAAGCATTAGATAAATACAAGAAAACGAAATGTAGCCTGAATATATGAATATTCAACCTGTTCGTTGCTCTGCAAGCAAAAAATCAAGTCTTACTAAGACTATAAACAAATAACTTATTGAAACAACTACTTCCCTGGCTAGTGCCACGCCGGATATTGAATGATACAAAAGAAATTTGCATGTTATTACTAGTACTACTAGATAATAACATTGGTTTTAAGATCGTTTATTTCTACATACAAGACTAACTTAGAAAATTATTCTGAAATGAAATGTGAAACTTTAATTTAATTTAAAGTTTCACATTTCTGTTCTACAAAAAGAAATATCTCTGCATTGTATTTTATTTGTTTTAGTTTTCTGTCAATATATTTCTTTGAAAACTCTTTTGGACATGCCATGATATTACTTACTTACTTCATATTACTATACTTTATCTTTGTAGGTATTTTCTTTACTTTCTCCGTTACGAAGTACGAGAAAGTATTGTGATCGTGAAAATGTTTTTAAATTTTAAGTCGTTCAAATGCCAAATAGGTGGTGTCTTGGAATTTGGCTAACCCCTGTTAGCTATAATTGTAATGTTTTATTTACAAATTTAGAAAAAACGTTGTTAATACGTATATTTAAACAAAAGGCATGTTGTTGAAACTGATTTTTCACGCATAATTACTTGTCAGATAATATAATAATTTAATTTAAATTATTTCTTATAATTGATAACCTTATTAAATTAAATTACCGAGTAACAGCAATTACATCTTATGGTTGTTTTTTCCTTATATTTAAAGAGAATTCATATTGGCGATCCCCTTTCGTCGTATTGTGCTCTTGGCCTTACCCTAGACTAGGACTACCTGCACGGGTAGCCCGTAAAGTATCAAATGTCGTCGGGTGGCACGTGTCGGTCATAAATTTCAATTTCTTCACGGTTTGGTCTTGAAAAGGATCACTAATGGTTGGTAGTAAACAAACCGCAAGTTGGACCCTTTGTTGCTGCCGCTGTGGCAAGAATGTCCTAGTCGCATCTTCGGGCGGCCTCATTTGTATTTATACCTACCTGCGAGAGTGTCTGGAAGTTTCGAGCGAAGATGAGTCATCTGTTTAGGTCGGATGGATTTGTCCAGAATACTATTGTGTTTTGAATATAGCCGCAGGTAGTTTTTATGCGGGTCGTCACATCACGAAGTAAGAACGCGTTCAAACATGGCCCGCGGGCCGTAGTTTCCCCATCACTGATTTAGACGTTTACCTGGCATTTTGAGGTTAGGCCAAGCGATTAAATATCACGAAGAAATGTTTATCACGACGTGTTTATGTTACGACTAAAAATGTACTATACAGGTTGCTAAATCGAACAAATATGTCGAACACAAAACAGCAAATACTGCTTATAGCGCCGCCAATGCAGTTACGAATAACAAAATGACTGACGGACCAAGCTTTTGTCTTTTTTCAATGCATGGTTTTACCGAGTACCGTATGTCTTCACCTTGGACGACATACGTACACATATTATTGCGTCTAATTGAACTTATCATAGAGGGAGTAAACACATGAAAATCTTGTCAGAACTAGGTTCGGCTATCTATGACGTGCACGCAAAGATCCATTGATCGGACTCTACCTTAAATCGTCGATGAATCATGATCAATAATCACGACTCAATTAAATACAATTATTTTTTATATGATGAATAAATATCGGTAGTAATTTATGACCAACATCATGAATTGGGTCGAACGTAAAGGGCGATCTGAAATGCATTGCATATCGCGCGCTAATAACCAACATTATATCATACACGAGAGATAATTCGGTCTCGCACACACGTACATGATGAACGACGCCGAGGAGGCGTCGGTCGGCAACCCTCAGACCCCCGTCGGCTTGTAGACTAGCCCCAGAAGTCATCTCGGCGGAGTTATGTAAAAGGGCCGCGCGTTATTAGTCAGCGACCTACCGGAAATTAGACTATGAGATATGTGCGGGTCCGGGTGGCGGGCACGGGGGTAGTATTCCATGTTTTAGCCCACCCCGACCCGAAAGATAGACGACATCGATAATGCAAGCAGTTAAGTTTTAGTAGTTGCCACTGCCACTATGTGTGCTACATCTCCTCTCTTCAACTGTTATTAAATATTACGGCCGCGCTCGTCTGTAACAAAGATTTTACGCCACTCTATCACATTTATTACCATTCCTAACCATCTATAACTTAAGAATATTAAATTCCTCAATTCTCCACTGATTTATAATTTAACCTGTTGTACTGCATAGAGCGGTTTAGGCTAAATATTAAAAAAAAAAAAAACTGATACTAGACAATACGTGCTGTAGTTGTTCAGTTAAATTATTAAAGCTTAAAATAAAAACATAGATTGAAATTTACAAATTCCAGCGTATTAATCAATAAATCGGAAACGCGTTTGTGCTATTTCATTTATTCGGCAGAAATATCATGTGCATTGAAATTGGAGACCCTTAATGAAAATATGTAAATATTCAAACTGTTTGCAAATCTTGTTTTAGAATTTAAAAAAATAAAGCTGAACAATTTTTGACTTTTACGCTGATTATTAGAAAATTGTTTCAACAACAATTATTTACGTCACTAGTCCGGCAAGTAGGCTTTTATAGTATGGCTTCATATGACTTCTAAACGAATACTGTAACATCACTTCACGGATGTGTAACTCACAACATTTTATTTCACACAGTACGTTCGATATTCCGCGATTTAACTTTTTCAAATTTTATATCCGGCTCGCATACACTTATAAGTTATAAAAATCACATCACATTTGCTCCATTGTGTGTATACATTTGTTTATTTACAATCAGTCAGTTGAAACGGTGATTTAAATTTTAAGTACTCGACGCACCACCATAAAAGGCCACGCAGTTAATTTTTTTAATTTTATATTTCACTATTTCACATAAAGAACACAATTTCACATACAGCAACTTAAGCTTGAAAAACTAGTATTAATATTAAACAAATTGAATTGAATTGATAAAAACCGAATTCGCTATAAAGCAGAATATAAACGAAAACAAATAAATTAAATTACTTCATTTATTTAATGCTTCTGCATTGGGCTTTTAACTTCAAATAAACAAATACAGTGTTCATTTCAGTTTACAATTTAAATAAATCAAATATACACTCAATACATAAATACTCAACCTTTCGTGTTCATATAATTTATTAAAAGCAACTGTAACAAGTGAGAGTTTCCAATTTTAAATTTACAATTTCCCATTCTTAATAATACATTCTAATTCAATCTAGAAGCAATATTTATTTGTAATATTTCGCGCACATTGGATGAAACGGGTTAAATAGCACTTTTAAGAGACATCTTTTGGTAATACGCTTATAAAATATGTATTATCACGGACAAAAATCTCCTCGGCTTTAAAATATTCAACGTATCTTCTCTTAATGTGTGTACATAGTGATGGAGCGAGGTTTGTCCACTGCTCTTTCCATTTTATGAATATATTACTTCGAGTTTACTCGAGTTTTAGCATTTTACAATTATCTCAGACAGATATTCCAAACTGATAAAGTGCTTGCGATGAGAATCATGCATAGAGTTTGGTGTGCCCGGCGCATTCACCATAATTAACACTACGTTAACACAAAACACTCATGGTTATTACATTTTGAAACGAAAGAGGTCACCATTGCAACAACTATTACTTCACTTATTCATGTATCACTAATAAGATTGTTCAGTGGGAATCTGGAATTTTTCTGCTAATAGTTAATTGTAGGCAGAAAAACGTTTAATCGACAGGCTAACAATAATAGCATTCATTTAGTTACGTACTACTGTAAATTTATTTAACCGTTAATAAAGATACGTTATATATAGTTTATTGTAATTAAATGATAGCTTGTAATAATCAATTTTCATTGTATATTTCGGCGTATCAATTTTTATTTTTTTCTACGTCACGATGCAATTTGCGCATCGTCCTAGTCGTATTATTTCATAAATCAGTTGTCATGATCAGAAATGTCATTGTTAAACTTTTATCTTCAAACGAAACGGTAGAATAATTTTATAATACTTTTCGTCTTCTCCAATTTAAGAGTCTCTAAGAGACCACAATTACCAAAACAACTACTTCTATGGCTAATACCATGATGAACATTGAATGATACAGTAGAAATTGTATTGCTATACAAGAAGTCAGGGAATTTTTATTTTATAGAATAATTTTAATTAATTTTTAAATTTAATAAGCAGATGCCTTGTAAATTTGAAATTGAAATTATGCTAGTGAAACATTTTCTGAAATACCTTCTGTTTTCCTTTCCTCGCACCAATCTCCAAACTTTTCAAATTGTTTTTTTGATGCTCTTTAAATCCAAAATTTATGAATTCATAGTATCCTGGCGTTATTAAAGTTATTAACACAATTTTCAATGTAAGATTTTTTAATTTTTATAACTAAGAGACGTAATTGTAACTTTTCAGCAACTAACGTAATAATATTATAAAGCAAATTAAAAATTCATTATTAGACAGAGAGTCCATATAACTTTTAATTAATAAGAAACTAATTAACAGAAATTAAAAGCATACATTATAGACTCTCCGCACATAATTCAAGACGTGATTAAGTATGCTCGCATAAACTTGATGCCTTTAGGGGATCCTTTAACACCCCATGTATAATTTCATGTAATGTTCATTAGCTTCGCATATACACTGCAAACTTAAAACGTACTGACAGTTTTTGGGTAATAATTATTTTCTAATCGACATAAATTATAGCATGAAAAAATGGTGATGTGGCCATCATGTTACTTTCTCCGATTTGACGATTAGACCAAAACCTTGAAAATGCTGGCAAAAAATAAAAAATCGCTGCTTCAGATTAAAAATCTAAAATATTCGCCAATAAAAAATCAATGTTGTCCTAAATAAAGATTATTTAGGCAAAAAAAAATTGAATAAATTGAGGCGAAAACCAGGCAAAGATCTGAAATATGGACCAAAGATATGCAGACCTAAATATTGTAAATTCAAGTAAAAGAAAAAATAGTTAGCTAGCCCCTAAAATAATTCTTTGACTAAATAAGTTTCCGACCAGAAACTCGAAAAGAATGCAAAAAAATTAAAATAAAAAACAATAATTCAGGTTAAAAATCTAAAGCAGAGGGCAAAAAATCAAAAACCGGCCAAAAAAACTCGAAAATAGCGGCAAAAAAATCGCGCATAAAAATCAATAATTCAGATTAGAAAATTTAAAATACGAGTATAACACAAAGAAGCTAAAACCAAAAGTTAGGACTTAAATATCAAAAATGCGGACCAAAAAATCGAAACTTTAAACACACAACCTAAATTTTCACGCCGAAATAAAGAATATTTAGATCAAAAATCAAAAATTTGGAATAGAAAATTTTGGAAAAAAAGTTACAGGCCAGAGATCCAAAAATTCAGATAAAAATTTCAAGTAAAGGAATAATAGTTTGCTGTTTTCACCTTCAAAATAACCCTGAATTGAATTGAATTGAATTTCATTTATTATGTTATTTCTATACATACTATAGATACATTCGTCAACAATAAAATATTAACTAAACCTAAAAGTATCAACAAAACTGAAAATACATATAACATTTGTTGATACACACAGTAGCTCAAAGTAAGTTTCTGAATAGAAACTCAAATTGAAAATAAAAAAATCTAAAATATGGGCCAAGAAAACAAAAAATTAGACCAAATACCGAAAATTTGGGACAAAAAATTTAAAAAAGCAGGCCAAAATAAAGAATATTTAGGCTAAAAATCAAAACTTTGGAAAAAACAAGAAATTACAGGCCAAAGATCTAAAAAATGCACATAAAAAAAATTCAAGTGAAGAAAAAATAGTTTGCAATTTTCACCCTCAAAATAACCCTGTAGCTCAATGTAAGTTTCCGAACAGGAACTAAAATTGAAAATTGAAAAATTTAAAATACAGGACAAAAAAAAACAAAATTTAGACCAAATACCGAAAATTTGGGGCTAAAAATAAAAAATGCAGATTAAAAAATCGAAAATCTTAATAAACAAATGGAAAATTTTAGCCAAATAAAGAAATCTTAGGACAGAAGATCAAAAATATGGACCAAAAAATCGAAAATACAGGTCAAAATTTAACAATTGTGGCAAAAAAATCGAAAACACGGGCCTATAGATAAAAAAATGCAGACCAAAAAGTTAAAAAATCGAAAATCTTAGTAAGCAAATCGAAAATTTTGGCTAAATAAAGAAATCTTAGGACAAAAAATCAAAAATTTAGACCAAAAAAATCAAAAATACAAGTCAAAATTCAACAATTGTGGCAAAAAATCGAAAATTAAGACCAAAAATCAAAAGCACTAGCTTAAAAAAAAAATACTGACCAAAAAAATCGAAAATTTCAACATTTCATTTTAAAGTAAAAATAAAAAAAATAAAAAAAATAAAAATTAAAGGAAACAAATCGAAGAAACAGGCAAAAAATCTAAAATACGAGCACACAAATTCTGGTGTAGAAATAATTTGCCCCAAAAATAACACAAGCTCAAATGAAGATACGATCCGAAACTCTAAAATAATGGCAAAAAAATAAAAAAATAGTGTTATTTTTTCCGATTTGATGGTATAATTCTTTATGTTTACTCTTTCAATTTAAATCACATTTTAAATGTGCATAGTGCGTTTTGTAAAATCGGATGAAACTGATGTTTGAAACGTTAACATTATGAAAGATGAAAATGACAAATTATACTTTAAATTCTAATAGTCAATTTACTCAAAAACCAAAGAGATTTCGAAAAATACTTATTCCATATAAGTTGTTCATTTTGGTATTCTCTACAATTATTATTAAAATACATTTGCTGTAAGTATTAGCGTTTCATAATTTTAAACCAAACATTACAAAAAAAAATAAACCATACATTTTCTGAAAAATATTTTTAAGCAAAAGATGTTAATTTCTTTGCTTTTTTCAAGATTTGTTTGAATGCTTTTATAGTACTTTTTATATTTAAACTTTTTTTGGAGAAAAACAAAAAAACACGGTAAACACCTACTTGCGGAGTACTAAATTTTACTAAAAGCTTTTCAGTTCTTCAGATTATCAAATCAGACTTATGTTCAAAGTTTGATGTTGATTCAAGTAGTAGTTTTTTAGATACAGCGCGCACAAGCAAACAGGCATGCATTTTAACAGGAATGCATATTGAAAAAATGGTGATGTGGCCATCATGTTACTTTCTCCGACTTGATGGTATCATTTATATTTACGCTTTCATCGTTTATTTTCAATTTAAATCATATTTTAAATGTACATCGAGAGGATGACACTGACGTTTAAAACGTCAAAATTATAAAAGATGGAAAAATTATACTTCAAATATAAAAACTCAATTTATTCAAAAACTAAAGGGAATTAAAAAAAAAACTTATTCTTTGTAAGTTGTTCATTTTAGCATTCTCTACACTTATTATTAACATACATTTGCTCTAACTATTATGGTTTTATAATTATAAACCAAAAATTAAAAAAATAATAATAAATTTTCTTCTCGAATAAAAATGATTTTATGAAAAATGTTTTAAAGCAAAAGATGTTCATTTCTTTGTTGTCTTCAAAGTTTGTTTAAATGTTTTTGGTATATTTTTCATATTTAAGAAAATATTGGCAAAAAACAAAAAACAATTGAGGTAAACGACCACTTCCGGTGTACGAAATTTTGCCAAAAGCTTTTCAGTTCTTCATATTATCAAATAAGACGGATGTTAAAAGTTTCATATCAATTGCTCTATTAGTTTTTGAGGTACAGCGCGCACAGACAGACACACACACACACAGACACACACACACACACACACACACACACACACACACACACACACACACACACAGACACAAATTTTTTTTTTCCAGAAATTGTTGAAATGGCATCTAGGGATCCCAAAACGGATATTTCCGTAAAAAAAATTTTTGGAAAAAAAATCACGATCACAATACTTTCTCGTACTTCGTAACGGAGAAAGTAAAAATGGTGATGTGGACATCATGTGACTTTCTCCGACTTGATGATATCATTTATATTTACGCTTTAATGGTTTATTTTCGATTTAAATCATATTTTAAATGTACATCGAACATTGTGTAAACTCGGATGAAACTGACGTTTAAAACGTCAAAATTATGTAAGATGGAAAAATTATACTTCAAATTCAAAAACTCAGTTTACTCAAAAACTAGAGGGATTTCGAAAAAAACTTATTCTTTATAAGTTGTTCATTTTAGCATTCTCTACAATTATTATTAACATAAATTTGCTGTAAATATTATCGTTTCATAATTATAAACCAAAAATGGAAAAAAATTAATAAATTTTTTTCTTAAATAAAAATGATTTTATGAAAAATGTTTTCAAGCAAAATATGTTAATTTCTTTGTTGTCTTCAAAGTTTGTCTGAATATTTTTGTGATATTTTTCATATTTAAGAAAATATTGACAAAAAACAAAAAACAGTTAAGGTAAACGCCTACTTCCGGTGTACGAAATTTTACCAAAAGCTTTTCAGTTCTCCGGATTATCAAATAAGACGTATGTTCAAAGTTTCATATCAATTACTCTATTAGTTTTTGAGATACAGCGCGCACAGACAGACACACACACACACACACACACATTTTTTTTTCCAGAAATTGCATCCAGGGACTCCAAAACGGATATTTCCGTAAAAAAAAATTTTGAAAGAAAAAATCACGATCACAATACTTTCTCGTACTTCGCAACAGAGAAAGTATAAACAACGGGCTGTGCGGATAAAAAAACGTATTTTTTTGTTTTTCCGTGTGTATTGTTTGATGGTGAGGTTACGTGGACAAAGAATGGTGTGCATGTCTGGAACAAAATATAAACGCACGATAAATCGTACACACTATAGTAATTTACGATACAAGTAACGTTATGAAGGTTTTACATTCTTTTGGCCTAAATATCCTTCATTTTGACCTAAATTTGCAATTTAATTGTTTAATTGTCCGCATTTTTGATTTTCCCGTCGAATTTTAAATTTTTAGATTTTAGACCTGTGTTTTCGATTCGTTTCAGCCAAAATTTTTCATCTTTTCACCCAAATATTCTTTATTTTGACATAACTTTTCGATTTAATTGTTAAAATTTTTGATTTTTTGGTCCGCATTTTTGATTTATTGGGCCGAATTTTTAATTCTAGTCCCAAATTTTTGGTTAAAATATCTATAACCTGAATTATTGATTTATAAGCGAATTTTTTAAAGTTCTGTTTGTTAAAACTTTTATCTTTAGGCCCGAATTTTTGATGTACTGTATAAATTTTTACTTTCTGGCCAATATTACAGATTATTATTATTATTTTTTAAATCATTTGACCTAATTTTTCGATTTTTCGGTCTGCATTTTTGATTTTTCGTTTAGTCTGCATTTATCATCTTTTAACCCGTGTTTTCGATGTTTTGTCTAACTTTTTAACTTTTTGGCCAACATTTTCTTTTATCTTTTGCCCTAAAATTTTCTTTATTTGTCTGTTAATTTTTTTCTTTCTTTGGTCTACTATTTTTATTTTTAGGCCACAATTTTAGATGTTTGGTTTAAATTTTTTATCATTTATTTAGATTTTTGGTCTATCTTTTTATCCTATATTTTAGATTTTGTAACTTGGTTTATTGATTTCATTTCGTTTTTTTTTATTTTTATTATTTTCGAATTTCTCGTCAGAAACTTATTTTTGGCGGCTGAAAGTGGCAAATTATTTTGCTTCTACCTTTCGAATTTTTATCTCGGTTTTTTATTTTTAGATCAGGATTCTTGATTCTTTGGCTCATTTTTGGATTCTGTATTTTCGATTTTTTTGTTCCAATTTTTTTAAATTTTGTTATTTTGACCAGTCTGTTGGATTTATTTGTAGAAATTTTGGATTTTTTTGTCTGCAATTTTTATCTTTACGCCCGTTTTCGACGTTTTGTCTAAATTTTCACCTTTTTAGGCTACGTTGTAGATTTTTAAATTTTTTGGCCTAAATATTTTTTATTTTGACGACAAATTTCGATTGGTTTGTAAAAATTTTCGATTTTTTGTCTGCATTTTTATCTTTTGGCACGAGTTTTCGATGTTTTCTATAAATTTTTACCTTTTTAGGCCCTATTGTAGATTCAATTTTTGGTCTTTTTTCCGCTTAAAATTTCGATTTGTTTGTAAAAAATTTAATATTTTGGTCTACCACTTTGATTTTTGGGTACGAATTTTAGATTTTCGGTCTTAATTTTTTATTTTTTGTCCCATATTTTAGATTTTCTTAACTTGAATTGTTGATTTTATTGTGCGAAGTTTTTTTTATTTTTGCTATTATTTTCGAATTTCTCGTTGGAACTTATTTTAAGCTGAAAAGAGTTATTTATGGGGCTGAAAATGGCAAATTACTTTTCTTTTGCTTCTATTTCAATTTTTTGTTCAACATTTTTATTTTTAAACCAGGATTTTTTATTTTTGGCCCATATTTTAGATCTTCGGCTATTTTGTTCCATTTTTTTTATTTTTTGGCCAACATATTTGTTTGGTCTAGGAAGATAAATGTTTCTTTGTTTTTTTTTTAAAGGACGGGATATTGTATAAGTGGCTCTACCATCAACTTGTTCCACGAGCCGCTACTGCACCTAGATGTACATTTACGTATTTTATTTCCATATACTTATACTTGAATATACAATACAAGTAAAGCAAAGAAAAAGGACGGACAGGCATGTACGGTTCGCGGCCCAAAGTGCCGAATGTCCAAAGTGCCGAATCGGTATTTTGCCCAAAGTGCCGAATTTCATATTACCGATCATGCCCAAAATGCCGAACGATGCCAAGCGACGTCGCATCGTTCGTAAACAAGGCGTCGGGGCCGACTGCGAATCGATACTTTGGTCATTCGGCAGAACGTCTTCGCACGCATCTATCAGTAAGGCCCAAAGTGCCGAATGCACACTTTCATGTAATGTACTTTGCGAAAATAAGTTTATTAATGGAAGGGAGACGGTTTCAGGCTTGGAGAATATTTTTGTACTTAAAATAAAACAAATTCTATTTTTGTTTTAAACGTTTTTAAACGTATTATAACCTAAATATTCGGCATTTTGGGCCTTACCGAAGGTCCGTCCGAGGACATTGTGGCGAATCGACGTGCATTCGACAGTTTGAGCCTTACCGATTGGTCGGTGCGAGGACAAAGTGCCGAATGTCCAAACTGCCGATGTGCATTCGGGTCAGATGCCTTGTTTACGAACGATGCGACGTCGCTTGGCGTCTTTCGGCACTTTGGGCATGGTCGGTTGTTTGAAATTCGGCACTTTGGGCCAAATACCGATTCGGCACTTTGGGCATTCGGCACTTTGTCGCGGACCCTACGGTTCCTTGATGCTTGCGTAGATACCGAGCAACAACGAGTCCAATAATAATGTTCGCGCTAAAGAACAGATGATCGTTTAATCACCGGAGCACTTATTTCCGACGCAACTTAAAAGAGAAGACGCCAAATACACTAATATGCAAATGTTTATTTCATACTATCAGAATATGATAGAACAAGATGGATATTAAGTGAAATGCAATTCTACAATTCACGCATCGGGCGCTTCACATATAGCAGCGCTAACTGTACGGTTGCGACAAGTACGAAATGTAGTACTGTCACCGGCTTTAATTTCAAATGTACGTAACTAAATGTATAATTGGTAAAAGGACAATATTTACTGGTGCATGAACCGGAATGACAATCATGATAAATATTTTTACGTGGAAACGGATATATTTAGAACTGACACGAACTGTTCAACTGAAGTTAGCTGTTTACTAAAATTGCAAATATGAAAATCGTTATCATAGTGAAGGTAAATAAATTTTTCTACGTCCGTTATAAAATGTACAGTATTTTTCATTAATCAGCATTCATAAAATGTGTGATTTCTTAACCCTTCAAGTAGCGTGGAAAAAGTGCCATAACGGTTAATTTTTTCACTCTTTTGCGTGAAAAAAGTGCCGTAGCGGTTCATTTTTTTACCGCAACTAAAAAATTGTTTGCGCAAAGTGTGTCATGAACGCTTCGCAACACGCCGCGAGTTCCGCCGATAAATATCAAACATTCGTTTCCGATCAAGAAATTGGTGATGATTATTATTTTCTTTGTTTAAAAGAAGTATTATTACTTATAAAAATTGATTAAGGTTTTATCAAATTTATAAATTTATTTAAAGTTACGGACGTAGAAAAAATTTTGTATGAAACTCGAGAGTAAAGCAACTTTTTACTTTCTCCGTTACGAAGTACGAGAAAGTATTGTGATCGTGATTTTTTTTGCAAAAATTTTTTTTTACGGAAATATCCGTTTTGGGGTCCCTAGATGCTATTTCAACAATTTCTGGAAAAAAAAAATTGTGTCTGCGTGTGTGTGTGTGTCTGTGCGCGCTGTATCTCAAAAACTAATAGACCAATTGATATGAAACTTTGAACATAAGTTTTATTTGATAATCCGGAGAACTGAAAAGCTTTTGGTAAAATTTCGTACACCGGAAGTGGGTGTTTACCTTAACTGTTTTTTGTTTTTTGCCAATATTTTCTTAAATATGAAAAATATCACAAAAACATTTAAACAAATATTGAAGGCAATATAGAAATGCGAATATTTTGTTTGAAAACATTTTTCATAAAATCATTGATATTCGGGAAAAAAATTTATTAATTTTTTTTTCATTTTTGGTATACAATTATGGAATGCTAATAGTTACAGCAAATTTATGTTAATAATAATTGTAGAGAACACCAAAATGAATAATTTATGAAGAATAAGTTTATTTCGAAATCTCTTTAGTTTTTGAGTAAACTGAGTTTTTGAATTTGAAGTACATTTTTCGATCTTTCATAATTTTGACGTTTTAAACGTCAGTTTTATCCGAGTCTACGAAACGTTCGATGCACACTTAAAATATGATTTAAATTGAAAATAAACCATGGAAGCGTAAATATAAATAATACCATCAAATCGGAGAAAGTAACATGATGGCCACATCACCATTTTTACTTTCTCCGTTACGAAGTACGAGAAAGTATTGTGATCGTGATTTTTTTTTCAAAAATTTTTTTTGCGGAAATATCCGTTTTGGGGTCCCTAGATACCATTTCAACAATTTCTGGAAAATTTTTTTTTGTGTCTGTGTGTATGTGTGTCTGTGTGTGTGTGTGTGTGTGTGTGTGTCTGTGTGTGTGTGTGTGTCTGTCTGTGTGCGCTGTATCTCAAAAACTAACAGAGCAATTGATATGAAACTTTGAACATACGTCTTATTTGATAATCTGAAGAACTGAAAAGCTTTTGGTAAAATTTCGTACACCGGAAGTGGGTGTTTACCTTAACTGTTTTTTGTTTTTTGCCAATATTTTCTTAAATATGAAAAATATCACAAAATTTTTTAAACAAACATTAAAGACAACAAAGAAATGAATATCTTTTGCTTGAAAATATTTTTCATAAAATCATTGCTATTCGAGAAAAAAATTTATTTTTTTTTTTTTAATTTTTGGTTTATAATTATGAAACGATAATAGTTGCAGCAAATTTATGTGAATAATAATTGTAGAAAATTACAAAATGGACAATTTCTAAAGAATAAGTGTTTTTCGAAATCCCTTTAGTTTTTGAGTAAACTGAGTTTTTGAATTTGAAGTATAATTTTTCCATCTTTTATAATTTTGACGTTTTAAACGTCAGTGTCATCCTCTCGATGTACATTTAAAATATGATTTAAATTGAAAATAAACCATGAAAGCGTAAATATAAATAATACCATTAAGTCGGAGAAAGTAACATGATGGCCACATCACCATTTTTTCAATATGCATTCCTGTTAAAATGTATGCCTGTTTGCTTGTGTGCGCTGTATCTAAAAAACTACTACTTGAATGAACATCAAACTTTGAACATAAGCCTTATTTGATAATCCGAAGAACTAAAAAGCTTTTGGTAAAATTTCGTACACTGGAAGTGGGTGTTTACCTTAACCGTTTTTTGTTTTTCTCTGATAATTTAAGTACTATTTAAGTACTATAAAAGCACTCAAACAAATCTTGAAGAAAGCGAAGAAATGAACATTTTTTGCTTGAAAATATTTTTCGTGAAATGTATGGTTTTTGAAAAATAATAGCAATTAATTTTTTTTTTGTAATTTTTGGTTTAAAATTATGAAACGATAATACTTACAGCAAAAGTATTTTAATAATAATTGTAGAGAATGCCAAAATGAACAACTTATATAGAATAAGTATTTTTCGAAATCTCTTTGGTTTTTGAGTAAATTGACTATTAGAATTTAAACTATAATGTGTCATTTCCATCTTTCATAATTTTGACGTTTTAAACGTCAATCTCATCTGATTTTACTAAACGCTCTATGCACATTTAAAATGTAATTTCAATTGAAAATTATTTTAGAGTTTCGGATCGTATCTTAATTTGAGCTTGTGTTATTTTTGGGGTAAATTATTTTTAGACCAGAATTTTTGTGCTGGAATTTAATATTTTTGCCTGTTTCTTCGATTTTTTTCCTTTAAATTCTTGATTTTTTTCATAAATATTCTTTATGTTGGTCCCAATTTTAAAATGATCTGTTGAAATTTTCGACTTTTTTGGTCAGTATTTTGATTTGTAAGCTCGTGCTTTCGATTTTTGGTCTAAAATTTCGATTTTTTGCCAAAATTGTTGAATTTTGATTTGTATTTTGGATTTTCTTGGTCTAAATTTTTGATTTTATGTCCTAAGATTTCTTTATTTGGCCAAAATTTTCGATTTGTTTATTAAGATTTTCAATTTTTTTACTTTTTGGTCTGCATTTTTTTATTTTTAGGCCCATGTTTTCAATCTTTTGGCCACAATGGTTAAATTTTGACCTGTATTTTCGATTTTTTGGTCCAAATTTTTGATCTTCTGTCCTAAGATTTCTTTATTTGGCTGAAATTTTCCATTTGTTTATTAAGATTTTCGATTTTTTAATCTGTATTTTTTATTTTTAACCCCAAATTTTCGGTATTTGGTCCAAATTTTGTTTTTTTTCGTCCTGTATTTTAATTTTTTTAATTTTCAATTTTAGTTTCTGTTCGGAAACTTACTTTGAGCTACAGGGTTATTTTGAGGGTGAAAATGGCAAACAATTTTTTCTTTGCTTGAATTTTTTTAATCTACATTTTTATATCTCTGGTCTGTAATTTCTTTTTTTTTGGCCAAATATTCTTTATTTTGGCCTGCTTTCTTTAATTTTTTTTGTCCCAAATTTTGAGTATTTGATCTAATTTTTCGTTTTCTTGGCCCATATTTTAGATTTTTTTTATTTTCAATTTGAGTTTCTGTTCAGAAACTTACTTTAAGCTACAGGGTTATTTTGAAGGTGAAAATCTAATCTGAATTATTGATTTTTATGCGCGATTTTTTTGCCAGTATTTTCGAATTTTTTGGTCGGTTTTTGATTTTTTGGCCTTTACTTTTTAACCTGAATTATTGTTTTTTATTTTATTTTTTTTTTGCATTATTTTCGAGTTTCTGGTCGGAAACTTATTTTGAGCCAAAGAATTATTTTAGGGGCCAGCTAAATATTTTTTCTTTTACTTGAATTTACAATATTTTAGCCTTTTAGATCTTTACCTTTACCTGTTTTCGCCTCAATTTATTCCAAATTTTTAATTTTTTTGCCTAAATAATCTTTATTTTGGACAACATTTTCGATGTGTTGAAATTTTTTAGTTTGCGTTTTTTTTTATGTTTAGGCCATAGTTTTCGATATTTAGATTTTTTTGGGCCTATGTTCTAGTTTTATGGTTTAATTATTGATTTCTATTAGCGAATTTTTGATTGGCGAATATTTTAGATTTTTAACCTAAAGCAGCGATTTTTTCATGTTTTTTGCCAGAATTTTCAAGGTTTTGGTCTAATCGTCAAATCGGAGAAAGTAACATGATGGCCACATCACCATTTTTTCACTTGTAGGAATTGCCGCACTTGCCTTCGGCTCGTGAGGCAATCTTTCCTACTCGAGAAAAAAGTATTACTTTACTCATTTGTTGCATAAATAACTATTTTATTTTGAAAAGAATAACTCTGCCAAAGGTGCGTCGAATGAATACACCCACATTTCGGAAATCATTTTCAACTGGAAACGTTTTTTGCTGGTTGCTGTAAACCATTGTGACCACGGAATAATTGTGACTTTTAGAACGATCTGACGTTTTGTATGTCAATTCCTAACATGTGCGCCAACTTAATTTTTTTAAATAAAACGTCAAGGCACGCTTGAGGTTTTTTTTAATAAACATACGATACATTATTGTTGAGATGGTTAAAAAATTAAAGCGTGCAATTTTGACAATTATGCCTTCACTCTTAAACACTGCTTGAGTTAAGCTTTTAATGAATATGATTAATACATATAATATTTATTTAAAAAAAATGAATTATCTAACAAGTGGTCCCTTGAGAAAATTAATCTTATTACAATGAATCCTTTTGTCACCGGCTTTAGTACATCCGATAAAAATCCAATTCAATCTTGGTTCATAAATGTTGCGCCCCGTCCCGTTTTCTTTTCGCCATAAATTCAATAACATGATAGTTCGGGGGCAAAAGGTGGATGATGCCACCAGTCAATCCAATGTTCCCAGGAAAAAAAAAACGGGCCAGCAGAGGATATTATGGCAACCCATCCGGAAACCAATATCTGCTCCCGCTTCTTCGCGGTGACAAAAGCGAGACAGCAGTATAACATCGAATAAATGCAAGACAGAGAATGAGTGCGTAGCAGCATCTGTGCAGATTCCCAATAATGTGCAGCAGTCTGGTGAAATTATATTAAAATACCTGGAGAGTGTACCCCGGAGGTGTATTTGGCCGCCACATACCGGTGCTTTATGTCTTCGGTTTCGGGAGGTGATGCGAAATCGATGCCGGTGGACGGACGTATGGACTAATTCGGAAACGTGTCGATGAAATGGATATATTGTTATGCTTTATGACATCTCGCTATGGCGGTGTTCGGTCGGTCGTGGAACAGCACACGTGCAGTGTCGTCCCACTAATGGGACACTTGATTAGACCGCATTTACGTCCTTCCGAACGATTTCACTTGATGGCTCCTCTTGCCGTCGTCGCTCTTCCAACTCATCTGGAAGGAACGGCTGGTATTAAACAACATCGTAAAACATTTCGCTCTAAAGAAAAATCCTACTGGGATTTTTCATTCAGTCCACCTTACTTAATATACGGAATGAATTGATTCTTTCAATGATGAACGACCGATGGTTACACGGGCCAGAGAAGGATAATTTAATTTAGTAATCAACAACAAGTGTGCTTTATTTAAATTTATCGCGCAAAAGACCATTTAGTACTATTTCTTGTACGTATAACGTAAATTTTCAAATTCCCGGCGTAAGATCAATTCATAAATCAGTTGTCTGTAAAACGATAGCTGCGACTATCACGAACGAGCTCGTTAGCATAGTGATTAACAAAGTCACTAGGTGATATTATGATGTTTTCACTATGTAGCAACGTAATAGGAAAGTAACAATTGTAATTCGTAGAATCAATTTTGAGTGGAGAAATGATAATGTGCACTATAACATGTAAACTGCGTAATAACAACGGAAATAATAGTAAGTGTGTGCTCTGGGAATCTCATTAGAGACAGTATGTCCCGTCTATAAAGCCCAGTTGTCTTCCAACTTCCTTTGACATAACCCCCCGGAAATCCCCGGAATAAATCTGTCTAATCATACGGGGCATAACGTGCCAACTACGCACTAACACTGCATTATAAAGTGGAGTAACTAACAGTCGGCATGTTATATAAGACAAGCCAAGATTCACGGTCCAACTTCAGACTGTCTGCTACAGAATGATAAGACTTCCTACTCCCGCCCGCGCAACCCTACATCACCAGCACTTCCGGTGTGCCGGCGCCCTACCACCCCCCACGTTATGGACAATCTTATTTTATGAATATCCAACTAGAGTTGATACATGGGGTGTTCGATGCGAAAGGTTTTTACTTTTTTTTTACCGTCCACCCACTTCGATTTATTTCCTTTGCATTCGAAAGGGTTTTTATATTTGTGATAAAAAGCAACATTAGTTTTTTTTTTCTATTTATTAGCACTTATACAAATAGTGCTGTAAGCAACCGCTGATGTACCGTGATGAATCGAAGTGTATGGATACATCAATAACTAAATCCTATCTTAAAATGGAACCAAGAATACAAAAATGAAAAATCGAAACCTCGGCTTAAAGGTGAGACACCGATGCTTCCCTTGAAGGTTAATTAGTTTCTCACTTAACCCGTGGTGAAACATTTCTGTATTAAGTTTAAACAACCTCAAAATATAACAATGATCCTTTCTTTGTTGCATTCCTCTTGATGACATACTTTCCGTGGTTGAGCTTTGTGCGTAACGTTGAAGTCGTTATAAAAGACCCCTAAACTAAATATTAGAGATGTCTGCTGCGCCTAAAACAGCAGCACAGCAAAGTAATATGTTTAATAGTGATACAAAGAAGCAAAATATATGCAAATATGCTTCTTGCAATAGAAACATAATTAGAGAAGTAGTAAAGTGTGTTGTGTGCAAGGAAACCTTTCGCCCGGGCTGCTTTTCGAAAGGGAGGAACTATGGACAGCCGGAACACACACATGCATACTCAATGAGGAGGATGAAGAAGAAGTACAGCCAGAAGAAGCTACCGAAACCACCTACCTGAAGCAACTGATCCAGGAGCTACAAGAGAAATCCCACATTTTGCAACAAAATAATGAGGGTTTGTTGAAAATGAATGCCTATTTACTATTAAGGTTACTAATATTAGAAAACAATAACAAACACGCTAATACCGCCAAAAAAAATAAGGTTCCTGTAAATTCGGCAAAAATTAATTTAAAGGAATCTGCACAACTTGCCGTAAATAAGGAACACGACATTGAGCCTCCTAGTCACGCTTCTACAACTATCTCGCAGGTTATGCAAAATAGTATACAGGAAAAGACGAGGAGAGAAGAAAAAGTAATTGCAGACAATGAACGGCCAGACGAGGAATGGAAAACAGTTTCGAGACGAGGAAACCGAGCCAAAAACGTAATGCACGGACGCAATGAAATTCATCCAAATGATGTGATAAAGGGGGTGGAACATAGAGCCCACCTACACGTGTACAGGTTGGACCCAGAAACCACTGAAGCATCACTGTTGGAGTTCTTGGATAACAACAACATAAAAAATAGCATATGCGAAAAACTACAATCAAAGCACCCAACAGAATATAGTTCCTTGAAAATCTCGGTGCCTTTTTCCAAACTACAAGAAACACAAAACCAGGACATATGGCCGAATGGAGTTATCTGCAATCGTTTTTTCTTCCAGCGTTGCCCCTAGGAAAAGAATTGGAAACCCACCCCAGGAAGGAAATGCAACAAATCATTGATTAAGACACTTCGCAATTTAACAATAATTAACCAAAACACACAATCGATAAATACATCAATTAATGTATTAAACAAACTAATGTCGGAGAATAATGATTATCATATATATATATACAATATCTTTATTTGCAGACAGTACAATATTAAACAAATATAATACATTTAAAATTTACAAAATTATTTCTGCTAAACGGCTATCGACCCGCGGTCTTTCAGCCTGAATCTGTCATAAAAACGTCATGATTGCTAATGTCTTTTATGAAATTTTCAGTCATCTGTCTTTTAAACGTCGAGATTGTTCATGTCTTGATGAAATGATGATATGAATTGATGAATAGTAATATCGGGATATTTGGGAGATCATCATATTTTAACATTAACGGAACATTGGAAAACGACAGAACAACTGAAATATTACAAAATTTTGCAGAAGCAAAAATTCTCATGGAGGAGTGGCTATTTATATTAGGGAAGATTTGCGCACGACGCGACGGTTCGCGAGGACTTCAATAATATCTCAGAATCGTACATTTTTGAATGTGCGGGAATGAACAACAATCAATGGATGCAAAATAACTGTGATTGCCATCTACAGGCCACCCACGGGCATATTGATATTTTTTTAGAAAAATTAAATTCAATTCTTAATAAATTAGCGGCAGAGGAGGCCTATTATATAATCGCTGGAGATTTTAATGTGGACTTTTTAAGTAATACGGCAGATAAAACAAGGTTAATTAATTTGTTGTTTAGTTATGGCTGCAAACCTTTAATCCAAGACTGTACTCGAGTCACAAATAACACCAGTACTTGTATCGATAACATCGTAAGTAATGTGGATAATAACTCTGAATATAACATTTTAATTTCGCACATTTCTGATCACTACGGTCAAAAATTAAATTTTCATAACTTTGGGAAAAAAATTGAACTAAATAATTACTATTTTAAACAAAAAATAAATCCGGAAACTCTTTTAACATTCAATAATAAGTTGATGTTAGAAAACTGGAGTGAGGTGTATAATACAGACGACACCAATAACATATGGAATGTATTTTTAAACAAATTTTTACCACTATACAATGAATCGTTTCCACGCATCAAGTATCAAATAAAAAAAAAACAAGGAAAAAGAGAACATCTACGGATCACATCATATATTAAAATTAAAAGATAGACTCGATTTACTTAATATATTAATGCAGTTTGATACTTCATTGAATAACTGCTACAAAGCAACAAAAAGAGAGTATAATCAAGCTTTAATCCAGTCTAAAAAGAATTATTATGATAATATTTTAATGTGCGGGCAGAACAAGGCAAAAGTAGCATGGAACATTGTAAGGGAACTTAAAAATACAGAACAAAAAACATATGAAAACTTTCTAGATGTTGATACACTCAATAATTTTTTTTGTTAATGACGCTAAGAAAATATTGGCAAATGTACCATATGTACAATATGCTGATTCAATAAATATGAATCCTCACTCCAGTTTTTTTGAGCCGGTAACAGAAATTGAATTAGGTAGAGTTGTAAGTGAACTAAACAATTCTAATACAGCAGGAATTGATGGAGTCTCGGTGAAAGTAATAAAAAGTGCTATAGAATGTTTGGTAAAAATCATAAACAAAATTCTAGAGACAGGTATTTTTCCAGACTCTCTAAAATATTCAATTGTTACAACCGTTTAAAAAAATGGTGAAGTGGCCATCATGTTACTTTCTCCGATTTGACGATTAGACCAAAACCTTGAAAATTCTGGCAAAAAACAATAAAAAATCGCTGCTTTAGGTTAAAAATCTAAAATATTCGCCAATCAAAAATTCGCTAATAGAAATCAATAATTAAACAATAAAACTAAAACATAGGCCCAAAAAAATCTAAATATCGAAAACTATGGCCTAAACATAAAAAAAACTAAAAAATTTCAACACATCGAAAATGTTGTCCAAAATAAAGATTATTTAGGCAAAAAAATTAAAAATTTGGAATAAATTGAGGCGAAAACAGGTAAAGGTAAAGATCTAAAAGGCTAAAATATTGTAAATTCAAGTAAAAGAAAAAATATTTAGCTAGCCCCTAAAATAATTCTTTGGCTCAAAATAAGTTTACGACCAGAAACTCGAAAATAATGCAAAAAAAAAAATACAAAACAATAATTCAGGTTAAAAAGTAAAGGCCAAAAAATCAAAAACCGACCAAAAAATTCGAAAATACTGGCAAAAAAATCGCGTATAAAAATCAATAATTCAGATTAGAAAATTAAAAATATAATACAAAATAGCTAAAACTTAAACCAACAATTAGGACCTAAATATTAAAAATACGGACCAAAAAATCGAAACTTTTAACACGCAACCTAAATTTTCACGCCAAAATAAAGAATATTTAGGTCAAAAATTTCGAATAGAAAACGAAGTTACAGGCCAGAGATCCAAAAATGTAGATAAAAAGATTCAAGTAAAGGAAAAATAGTTTGCCGTTTTCACCTTCAAAATAACCCTGTAGCTTAAAGTAAGTTTCTGAACAGAAACTCAAATTGAAAATAAAAAAAATCTAAAATATGGGCCAAGAAAACGAAAAATTAGATCAAATACTCAAAATTTGGGACAAAAAAAATTAAAGAAAGCAGGCCAAAATAAAGAATATTTGGCAAAAAAAAAAGAAATTACAGGCCAGAGATCTAAAAATGTAGATTAAAAAAATTCAAGCAAAGAAAAAATTGTTTGCCATTTTCACCCTCAAAATAACCCTGTAGCTCAAAGTAAGTTTCCGAACAGAAACTAAAATTGAAAATTAAAAAAATTAAAATACAGGATGAAAAAAACAAAATTTGGACCAAATACCGAAAATTTGGGGTTAAAAATAAAAAATACAGATTAAAAAATCGAAAATCTTAATAAACAAATGGAAAATTTCAGCCAAATAAAGAAATCTTAGGAAAGAAGATCAAAAATTTGGACCAAAAAATCGAAAATACAGGTCAAAATTTAACCATTGTGGCCAAAAGATTGTAAACATGGGCCTAAAAATAAAAAAATGCAGACCAAAAAGTAAAAAAAATGAAAATCTTAATAAACAAATCGAAAATTTTGGCCAAATAAAGAAATCTTAGGACATAAAATCAAAAATTTAGACCAAGAAAATCCAAAATACAAATCAAAATTCAACAATTTTGGCAAAAAATCGAAATTTTAGACCAAAAATCGAAAGCACGAGCTTACAAATCAAAATACTGACCAAAAAAGTCGAAAATTTCAACAGATTATTTTAAAATTGGGACCAACATAAAGAATATTTATGAAAAAAATCAAGAATTTACAGGAAAAAACTCGAAGAAACAGGCAAAAAAATTCAATTCCAGCACAAAAATTCTGGTCTAAAAATAATTTACCCCAAAAATAACACAAGCTCAAATTAAGATACGATCCGAAACTAAAATAATTTTCAATTGAAATTACATTTTAAATGTGCATAGAGCGTTTAGTAAAATCAGATGAGATTGACGTTTAAAACGTCAAAATTATGAAAAATGGAAATGACACATTATAGTTTAAATTCTAATAGTCAATTTACTCAAAAACCAAAGAGATTTCGAAAAATACTTATTCTATATAAGTTGTTCATTTTGGCATTCTCTACAATTAATATTAAAATACTTTTGCTGTAAGTATTATCGTTTCATAATTTTAAACCAAAAATTACAAAAAAAAAATTAATTGCTATTATTTTTCAAAAACCATACATTTCACGAAAAATATTTTCAAGCAAAAAATGTTCATTTCTTCGCTTTCTTTTCTATAGTACTTAAATAGTACTTAAATTATCAGAGAAAAACAAAAAATGGTTAAGGTAAACACCCACTTCCAGTGTACGAAATTTTACCAAAAGCTTTTCAGTTCTTCGGATTATCAAATAAGGCTTATGTTCAAAGTTTGATGTTCATTCAAGTAGTAGTTTTTTAGATACAGCGCACACAAGCAAACATGCATACATTTTAACAGGAATGCATATTGAAAAAATGGTGATGTGGCCATCATGTTACTTTCTCCGACTTTATATTTACGTTTTCATGGGTTTATTTTCAATTGAAATCATATTTTAAATGTACATCGAGCGTTGTGTAAACTCGGATGAAACTGACGTTTGAAACGTCAAATTTATGAAAGATGGAAAAATTATACTTCAAATTCAAAAACTCAGTTTACTCAAAAACTAAAGGGATTTCGAAAAAAACTCATTCTTTATAAGTTGTTCATTTTGGCATTATTATTATTATTAACATAAATTTGCTGTAACTATTATCGTTTCATAATTATAAAGCAAAAATAAAAAAATAATAATAATTTTTTTTCTCGAATAAAAATGATTTTATGAAAAATGTTTTCAAACAAAATAATCTCATTTCTTTATTATCTTTAATATTTGTTTAAATGTTTTTGTGATATTTTTTATATTCAAGAAAATATTGGCAAAAAACAAAAAACAGTTAAGGTAAACACCCACTTCCGGTGTACGAAATTTTACCAAAAGCTTTTCAGTTCTTCGGATTATCAAATAAGACGTATGTTCAAAGTTTCATATCAATTGCTCTATTAGTTTTTGAGATACAGCGCGCACAGACACACACACACACACACACACACACACACACACACACACACACACACACACACACACACACACACACACACACACACACACACACACACACACACACACACACACACACACACACACACACACACACACACACACACACACACACACACACACACACACACACACACACACACACACACACACACACACACACACACACACACACACAGACACACACACACACACACACACACACACACAGACACAATTTTTTTTTTCCAGAAATTGTTGAAATGGCATCTAGGGACCCCAAAACGGATATTTCCGTAAAAAAAATTTTGAAAAAAAATCACGATCACAATACTTTCTCGTACTTCGTAACGGAGAAAGTAAAAAGGGGATCCCAGTGATTTAAAAAATTATAGGGCCATTAGTTTGATTACTTACTTTGCGAAGATCCTTGAAAAGGTGATTAAAAATAGAATAGTTAAATTTTTCATAATACATAATTTATTTCATATTTCACAACATGGATATACCACAGCAATGTTTGAATTAATCACCATAATTACAAATACTTTGGACAACAAAGAGGTTGCTTTAGGCATATTCATGGACTTGTCCAAAGCTTTCGATTGCATAGATCATGACATATTACTAGACAAAATGTACAAGTATGGAATAAGAGGGGTAAACCTGAAATTAATTAAGTCATACCTATGCAATCGAAAGCAAAAAGTACATACAAGGAGAGGTCAGGAAATTATTGAGTCGAAAACACTAGACATAACTAGAGATGTACCGCAGGGGAGTATTTTGGGTCCAGTTCTTTTGGTAATATATATTAATGACATTTTTGGTGAAATCAATAACGAGAGCCAAGCGGTAATCAGCTATGTAGATGATAATAATATTATCATAAAAGGTCCTGATTATCAAAATGTGTTTTTAGGGGCAAATGGGATTTTTAAGGAAACTGAGATGTGGTTCAATAAAAATAAATTGTTTCTCAATAGAGAAAAAACAAACTGTATGGTATTTGCCACTAAACGCGCATACGATGAGGTACCAGTAAAAATATCACTAGGATCGGTAGACATAGAAATAGCATCGCATTGTAAATTCTTAGGAATTCACATAGACAAACACTTAGATTGGTCAAATCATATTGAGGGACTAAACCAGTGATGGGGAAACTACGGCCCGCGGGCCAAGTCCGGCCCGCGGAAAGTTTTAATCCGGCTCGTTTAAGAGTGCCGTCGTGAGAATGTTTGAACGCGTTCTTACTTCGTAATGTGACGACTCGCATAAAAACTACCTGCGGCGATATTCAAAACACAATAGTATTCTGGACAAAGCCATCCGACCTAAACAGATAACTCATCTTCGCTCGAAACTTCCAGACATTCTCGCAGGTAATATTGCTAAATCTAAGAAAGCATTTTCAGATGGTGAATTTATAAAGCAGTGCATGATAGATGTGTGCGATATTATGTGCCCTGACAAGAAAAAGGATTTTCAGTCACTGTCTCTCTAAGAAGAACAATCACCGAGAGAATTGAAAATATTGATAAAAAATCTAATTTCACAACTGACTACAAAAACTCAAAAATTTATTTTTTATTCAATTACCATGGATGAAAGTACAGATATCAGCGATACTGCGTAGTTACTCATATTTGTAAGAGGAATCAACGCCCACTTTGAAATTACAGAAGAACTTGCAGGGCTGCAGTCAATGAAAGGAACAACGACTGGTGCCGATATATTTTGTGAATTTGAAAATTGCATCGATAAACTTCGTTTACCTATTGACAAGCTATGTAATGTAACTATATATCGTGGTCCTAATATGGTTGGAATAAATCAAGGATTTGTTGGGAAATTTAATTCTAAGTATCCGGAAAATGATCTTGTTTTTTTGCATTGCCTTATACATCAGCATGCTCTCTGTAAATCGGCTTTAGATATTGACCATATACTTAATATTGTTGTAAAACTAGTAAATATGATTCGTTCCAGAGGATTATTACATCGCCAGTTTCAACAGTTTTTGGAGTCCGTACATGCTGAGCATTCCGATATCCTGTATTATTCAAAAGTTCGTTGGTTAAGTGCTGGAAAAGTATTTGAAAGGATTTGGGATTTAAAAGACGATATTGTGAATTTTCTTCTTGATAAAGACATTTATAATCAATTTGACGTCTTAGAAAACGAAACGTGGCTTTCTGATTTCGCTTTTTTCACAGACCTCCTCGTACACATGAATAAACTTAATCTCAAATTGCAAGGAAAAAATCAGTTTCTTTACGATATTTGGCAATACCTGAAAAGTTTCAAATTACAGTTATTATTATTTGCTAATCAGATCTCTAAATCTGATTTTCTCATTTTCCAAGAATACAATCTTTAAAATTCACTATATCAAACAATAAGATTAAAAAATACGAAATTAATTTGAGAAAACTATCTACAGAATTTGAAAGGAGATTTCAGGACTTTGGAAAAATGGAACCAGAGTTTAGTATTTTTGCGACCCCATTTAATGTTAATTACGAAGAAGTTAATGTAAAATTTCAACTTGAGTTAATAGAACTGAACTGTAATACTCTCCTGAAACAAACTTTTCATACAGTACCATTACTAGAATTTTATAAAAATTTAAGTCCAGATAATTTCCCAAATCTAATTACTCATGCAATGAAGATATTGACAATGTTCGGCTCATCTTATATATGCAATAATAAATAAATCTTTTCAACAATGAAGCTTAGGAAAACTTCTTTAAGAAACAGAATTACAGATGAGCACCTTTCATCAGTTTTAAGAATTTCTGCTTCGCAAATGGAACCGGACTATTATGAAATTTTGATGAAACAGTCTCAATTTCATTTTTATCATGCACCATCAACCAGTAATGACACCAGAAAATAAAGTGATAATACTTCACATCAAGAACTACACTAAATTCATTTTATATTTTGTGCTTATAATTTTGTTACCTTTTGCTTTTTTACTATTAAAATAATAAGTGTATGTTATAATATATGTATATGTTTATAGAACACATAAATTAGTTAACGATTAAGCATTATTCTTTGGCCCGCTACGATTGTCTAGTTATTACAAATGGCCCGTCTTAAAAAAAGTTTCCCCACCACTGGACTAAACAATAAGCTAAATGGCACTATACATTACATGAGAACCATTAAACCATATCTTAGTCATGATACTCTAAGAACAGTTTATCATGCTTATTTCTGTGCTTTGTTGCGCTATGTCATTATTTGCTGGGGTGCAGCAAACGAGGTAAACAATATTTTCATTATACAACAAGTTGCTATTAGACTACTCTATAATATGAAATACAGGGACTCATGTATAGGGGGTATTTAAAGCGAATAATCTTCTCACAGCAGTAGCCATATATATTTATTCATCTTTGATTTCCATATACCAGAATAAGCATCTCTTTTATAATAATTTAAACATAAATCTACATAATACGAGAAATGCAAATGTAGCCTATAACTATCCCATACATTCACTAGTAATGTTTGAAAGAGCACCACACTACTCAATGATGCGGCTATATAATCAACTTCCGATACAGTTGCGCAAAATTATTCAAATAAATAAGTTTAAAAGTGAAATTAAATCACTACTGCTGGAAATTGAACCATATACGCTAAAGGAATACTATTCATATTTCTGTAACTTACAATGTAGATCAACCGGACAATTTTCTTACATATGCACTTAATTTTAATTTATGTAAATTTAATGTACATCTATAAGAAATAAATATTATTATTATTATTATAAACGTAAAGAACTGTGCCTTTGTCTTATCCTAACCGTCTTGAGCTGGCCATATGGACTTGTCTCCGAGGCCAAAAAGAAAAAGTTTAGACAACTTTAAAACCCGTTTTAAATCGTTTTTGTTTGATGGTATAGGATTATTTATTTAGTTTTGTGATTTATTCAATTCATATTATTCAAAGTTGACCCAAACTTTTGTATCATCACAAATGACCTTTGGTGAATAAGCCAATTTGGCTCTTGGTCTCCCAATGGCTGACCAAAGTCAGTCCAAAGTGACGAATCGCTTTGATAAGCTAAATTCAATTTCTCGGCAAGTCGTCTACGAAAAATATTGCGCCGTGAAGGTCGATATTTGTCGACTTCTCGAATGCTCGGTCAAAGACTTAATTATTCATTTTAATTTGTGTTAGTATGCATTCATATAATTTTCGTTTTGTAATAAATATCTACGTTTTATTATTTTGTTATTTTAGTGCATAGTGTTTCAGTTTTAGTTTCTATTTATAATTCAATATTGAACCTTTCATTTTGGTTTGGATGGAAGATCATTTCGAATTCAACTGAATTTTGTTTTTGTTTTTTGTAAACATCTATTTATATTTATATTAACGTGCATACTATTATTATTATACATTGATTAAACCAAGTGTTCTAATCAAATCCCTTGAAGGATTAAATTGAAAGTTCTGATAGAACTGTCCATAATGATAGAACCATCAAAAGGAAGAATAGAATATAATATAATAGAATAAAATAGAATAGAATAGAATAAAATAGAATAGAATAGAATAAAATAGAATAGAATAAAATAGAATAGAATAGAAGATAGAACCATCAAAAGGAAGATGTGCATCTTCAAAAGAATATCTTTTCATTAATCAATTGCAGGATTGGATGATGTTTTGTTTTTTTTTTTGTTTCGGCGTTATGCCTGGCCTTGTTGCTACGACCATTAGCCATCATCAATTTTTATATAAATTTTAAGTTATAAATTAAATGAATAAATGAATAAATGAATAATGAAAGACGTATACAAACAACCACGGACCCGAACGAATACTTCTTGAAACCGAAAAATCTTTCGAACCCACATGGCCGAGGTGCAACCGGCACAAGCACTCGCCTGTACCCACTACACCAACGGACCGCCCAAATGGGATGATTACTGAAGATGAAATTGAAGACAAAAAATTGAAGATTCATAAGAAACTTGAAAAATGGACAGTTAAAATGTATCAGAAATTTGAATTTAATGAAGGCGAAGTAACTAAGAATGAGAAGAAAACACCAAATGATATGAAGCCCATTACACTGCAAGAATCATAATCTGTCCAACTTGCCGAATCGATAGCTACAATAAATGAAGAAAACTAGGAAAACTGCCAATTGGAAACAATTAATTAATTCGAAGATTTTTGGAAGCGGTAGATCTTAAGCCTTAAAGAATAAATCGCATCAAGTCGAGTGCCAGTAAGTAGGTATGGGGACACTTGGGCCGACCTTGAGTGACCTCTACGGCTTTCCTAAGATGACCTCCATGAGGTAGCATTGACCCCGGAGCGATCGTAGTACAGACCTGTTTCCAGTTAAACAGACCTGTTAAAAGCTGTTTTTCAGTTAAACAGATCCTTTAAAAAGCTGCTTTTCAGTTAAATAGACCTGATTAAAATCTGTTTTCAGTTAAATAGACCTTTTCAAGAGCTAAGTAATTGTGGAGGCTTTCACTTCGTGATACATTTTGAATAATTCAAATAAAACGAATAACTTTGTTAGTATCACTTTATTAACTTGGAGTAGTTACTATAGTTTCGACAATTTCAGCTTGTCATTTTCAAACTATGAATATTTACATTACGATTGTACATTTATATATTTTTATTTTTACAGAGCATTGAACAGGGGGGAGAATATTAGGTCGGTCTGGTCGTTGATGAGTGGGATTACGCTTAACCTTGAAAACTTCGATGGACTCGAGTAAATTCAGAGAAGCGATTAAAAATGGATTTACTCGAGTCCATCGAAGTTTTCAAGGTTAAGCGTAATCCGGACATCCCACTTTATTAAGTTTATTTGAACTTTTCAAGAGCTTTTTAATTTAAGAATATTCAAACATGAAGGAAAAAGATAGAAAAACAGCTTTTAAACAGGTCTATGTAACTGAAAAACAGCTTTCTAATGGATCTGTTTAACTGAAAAACAGCTTTTAACAGGTCTGTTTAACTGGAAACAGGTCTGTACTACGATCGCCTCGGGGTCAAGGCTCCCTAATGGAGGTCATCTTTGGGAAGGCCGTAGAGGTCACTCAAGGTCGGCCCAAGTGTCCCCATACCTACTCTAGCAAATAAAAAGAGACACACAATGAAATTTATGGTGTAACTGAAGAATCAGGGGAGATTGAAGAAGATACATTAAAAAAAACAAGCAGGAATTAAATGATCAAAACATGACAGTTAATGCCAAGAACGATAGAGTTCCCCAAGTAATTAATTTATGGAGCGTAAATAATCAAAAGGAAAATAATTCAGAGGAGCCTCGTCCCCTGGATGCATCTGAAAATCTGCGATTTCAATGCACCTTTCAGAATCTGCATATGCAGGGTGGTTCCGTTTGGTGTTCCACCCCCTTCTAACTTCCCATTTTGAGAGTAAAGTATAAGAAACAACATACCATATGTATAAAAATTATTTAGATAAAGGGTGGCTTTGTATTTCGGAACGTACGTTGCTGGTTTGATATGTCGCATCACGTCTTCGCTACCAGTTGTTCATATGACATAAAGTCAACAACGTGCTGAAGACCGTGATTTTGTTTATCACGGCCATGCCTTATCTAAATAATTTTTATACATATGGTATATTTGTAAATGGCATGAAATCCCATCTACCAGGAAACACTTCGTTACAATTCCGGAATTATATGGTGGAGCTCCATCTTGTTAAAACATCATGTGACGTATTCAGACAGGCGACGAGCCTCGGCTCGTATACGCCTACCTTAAATGTTAATACTACCTTACGTTCCTTGTTGCTTAAATAACTATTAAAAGCTATTCACCTAATTACTACCGTTTTTTCTGTTATCGAACTTAACTTTATGACAATGCAAAACATTGTTGTAATGTTAACCCCATTAATTACACAGCTCCACAAAAAAAAGTGTTAGGACTTGTGGGTCGGACATATGTATTCCCATGTATTTTTCGACGCTTGATCCGATGCAGAAATGGCCCCCACGTCTGAAATTGGCCTCAGGGGCCAAAAATGGCCTCTGTAGGGCCTGAAAGATGAGACGAGGTCGAAGGTGCGTTCTAAAGCCAAACCCGGATTTGTGGTCGAAAAGTTTATGGCCAACTGAAATGCCCCGTTTGGGACCGGGAAAATGACCCCTTAGGATTCTGGTTTCGCACTCTATTTTTGTAGTATCTTTGAACTTTATATTCAAAGGATCGCCGCACAGCCTGGCGTTTATGGCTTTCTGCTTTTCCGCCATCATATGGATATCCCACCTTTCTTTATATCGTTAATTCATTTTGGAGATATCCTGGTGAAATCTTTCTCCCTGTTCATCACTGTAATCACCTAAATTTTCTGGAAAATAGTATGCAACTTCAGGCTTATTCTACATCTTAACTCTCTGAAACTGTCAAGCGTATTTCTCACGATTTCCTTGTAATTTGCGGCTCTGGAGTTACCCAGAAAGTTTTCCACTAGACACTTGAAGTTCAGCCAGGCCTTTTTTCAAGGGGATTCATGGACTCAACAAGTTCTTCATCTTTTGGAGCCCATTAAAAATTCCAGCCTTAAGCTTCTCACTTGAGAGTTGAGAAAATGTTTGACCAAGATACTGGAAACAAAGACCCTCTTTATCTAGAGCTTTTACAAATTCTTTCATTAGCCCGGGTTTAATATGGAGAGGTGAAAGCAATACCTTTGTTGGGTCCACCAACGGCTCAGTCAATACATTGTGCATTCCCGGTGTCAGTTTTTTTCCGTTCAGGCCACTATTTTACCAAGTAATGTTGACCGTTCGCCCCGACTATCCCACAAACAAAAAGACATGGCCATTTAGTGTATCCGGATTGCTGGCCCAAGAGGATTGTGATCATTTTTAGATCGCCACAAATCAACCACTGATGTTCACTTTACTTCAATTTTTGTAATAGGAGCTTGAACGTTTCATAGGATTCTCGGAGTAATCTCCACATGGACGCCAATAACCACAATTAGCGACCAGATGTAGTGGCGTCGCCCAAGGGCTGGAGGAAGGTCGAACAAAGCCGAGATGTAACAATTTGTCAAACTCATCCTTCGCAATTTGGAATGTCCAACGGGGATTGAAGCATATCTATTTTCATCGTGTAAGAGAACAGCTTTCGAGCTTCTTTTACTCGCGTCTATAAACAACCCCCACTCTTCATCTCTATAACAAGAATTTTTCATTTTATCCATCAAGCCTGGAATATTACGGCAATATACCGGGGACTCTTCTTGGATAAAATACTGCAGGAAATCTTTTTTTTTCTGTTTCTGTAAAGGGACACTTTAATTTTTGGTGCCAGAACACGATTTTCTTGCAATCTGGATGCCCACAATTCCGCTCTGTCTTTATCTAATCCTAAATCTCTAACCAGATCGCTGAGACGATCTTGGGTAAAGAGTTGTGGTCCGGTTTCATCTTCTTCATCACTCTCGCCAGATGATTTTCTTTTAAAAATAATAAGAAAAAATAGACGTTTAGCTAGAAACTAGTTTTTCCTTGGCCTAAGTTTGATGTATGTGAAATTGTGTTCTTTATGAAAAAATTGTGAAATGTAAAAATGTAAGAAAAGTAACTCATGGCGAAAGACGGCTCCGCTGCGCTGCGCCGTCGTCCAGCGGGGCCTATCAAAATTAAGCGATTAAATTGGTAACCGACGACAGCACAGCGTGTCCCATTCAAATAACATTTTGGCCGCCTACTGATGTTGATTTGCGTCTAATAGCAACTATTATACTGAATTTAGCAAAGTAAGTGGTGGCTGCGTTGCGCCATCAATGAAAACCATATTTTTTTTTTAAATTTAATTTAAATTTTTCGTTTTTTATTTTTCATTTTTAATTTTCATTTTTCATTTTCAATTTTTTATTTTTCATTTTTCAATTTTCATTTTTCATCTTTCATTTTTCATTTTTCAATTTTAATTTTTTATTTGTGATTCTTATTTTTATTTCTTTTATTTTTTTAAAGCCAGTTGTATCCTATGCGATTCCTAAAAATTTTGGTATTCCGACTTGGAAAGAAAAAAAATTGTCCTTGAACCCAGGGGATGCAAATGGCGCGTAGGGGTAGTTCCAAAAATTTTGAAAAAATATCTTCTGTCATCTCTGAAAGTTTCAATTCGTCCTTAAAAGAAGAAAAACGAACCCAATGGGTGCAAATGGTGCATAGTGGTAGTTTAAAAAATGTTGAAAAAATATCTTCTGCCATTCCTGATAATATCAGTTTTTCGACTTTAAACGAAATGAAATTCGTCCTTAAAAGAAAAACGAACACAGGGGTGCAAATGGACCGTAGGGGTAGTTCAAAAAATTTGGACAAAATATCTTCTGTCATCCCTGAAAGTTTCTGCTTTTCGACTTAAAAGAAAAAAAAATCGTCCCTAAAAGAAGAAAAATGGACCCAGGGGGTGCAAATGGAGCGTAGGGATGGTTCCAAAAATTTTGAAAAAGTTTCTGCTTTTCGACTTTAAAAGAAAAAAATCTGTCCTTGAAAGAAGAAAAAACGAACCCAGGGGTGCAAATGGAGCGTAAAGGTAGTTCAAAAAATTTTGACAAAATATCTTCTGCCATCCCTGAAAGTTTCAGTTTTCCGACTTCAAAGAAAAAAAAAATTCAGCTTTTCGACTTTAAAAGAAAAAAATACGTCTTTAAAAAAGAGAAACGAACCTAGAGGGTGCAAATGGCGCATAGGGGTGGTTCCAAAAATTTTGAAAAAAATCTCAATGAAAGCCAGTCACCCCTTCTGTTATCCCTGAAAGTTTCAGCTTTTCGACTTGATAAGAAAAAAATACGCCCCTAAAAAAAGAAAACCGAACCCAGAAGGTGCAAATGGCCCGTAGGGATGGTTCCAAAAATTTTGAAAAAATCCCCAATGAAAGCCAGTCATCGCTTCTGTCATCCCTGAAAGTTTTAGCTTTTCGACTTGAAAAGAAAGAAAATACGTCCTTAAAAGAAGAAAACTGAACCACCCCCTGGGTTGGTGGCGCTGGCGGCGCGTAGTGGGGGTCCAAAAATTTTGAAAAAATTCCCAATGAAAGCCAGTTACCCCTTCTGCCATCCCTGAAGGTTTCAGCTTTTCTACTTGAAAAGAAAAAAATACGTCCTTAAAAAAAGAAAAAAAAAATTTTTTTTACCCGGTTTTAAAAAAATCATATCTCGGAAACGAGGCAAAAATTAAAAAAAGTGGCTCGTTCAATTTTAGATATTTTCTTTAAGATTATTTTAAGACATACTGGGATCGTCCAGCTCCAGCGGTTACGGAGGAGATATTTTTTTTGGAAACGTGCAAAAATCGAAAATTTGCGTTTGAAAAATCACTCCCTGGGGTGGGGGTGAAGCGAAACGACGGGACCAGTTCTAAAAGCTTGCCCGATTATCTGGGCGTCGATCTGCGCGCAAAAACTAACAACATTTTACCGATTAAGGCCCCGATAAGGGGTGAGGTTTAACCCTACCCCCCCGTTTTAAGGGTGAGTTTCAGGGGACGCGTTTTTCAAAATCCTCCTCATATTTTTGGGCGAATTTTTTGTGCCGGTCGGCCGACGCCCCTTTATAGCGGTTTTTTCTGGGCTGTCAAACATTTCTAACTCAATTAGTATACATAATCATTGTGTAAAAGAACAGCTTTCAAGCTTCTTTTACTCGCGTTTATAAACAACCCCCACTCTTCATCTCTATAACAAGAATTTTTCATTTTATCCATCAAGCCTGGAATATCACGGCAATATACCAGGGACTCTTCTTGGACAAAATACTGCAGGAAATCATTTTTTTTTCTGTTTCTGTAAAGGGACTCATTAGGTTTTGGTGCAAGAAGACGATTTTCTTGCAATCTGGATGCCCACAATTCCTCTCTGTCTTTATCTAATCCTAAATCTCCAACCAGATCGCTGAGACGATCTTGGGTAAAGAGCTGTGGTCCGGTTTCATCTTCTTCATCACTCTCGCCAGATGATTTTCTTAGAAAAATAATAAGAAAAAATAGACGTTTAGCTAGAAATCAGGTGTTCCGACACATTTACCCAACCCTGTATAAAATTAGCGGGTATGTAACGTGAAAATTCAATCGAAAGTAATTCATTTCGTCTCAAATTGTTAATTTTTTATATTAGATTAAAAATATTAATAATAATATATTATTATAAAAACTCGGAGGCATTGAATGTTCCTTACTTATAAAATCCATTCCATAAGAGATTTCGTATTTGTGAAATTACTCGTAGTAGCGGTTACTTGTTTAATCGAAAACTCATAAAATCCTTTATCTTCCATTGAATATAGACGTTTAACTTCTGCTGATTTTAGATTAAGTGATCCAAACCGGATGTGCTGAATGAATTTTAATGCAAATTCTCGCTGAACACGTTTTATAATCCCATCACAACATATAATATATCGCATCAAGTTTACAATTCCCATTTACATACACATCCGAACCGAACTAGCCGAAACGGATAATAACAAAGTAAAGTTAACAACTCCCAGGCACTAGATGACCCAAACCATCAGGCATTCACGATCCCACCATGCAGAATTATCAGTCATGCACTCGACAAACAGTTGCAGAAACAAACTTCACATCACATCATTGGATAGTAATAAAGCCACCCCGCTTTGCCCGCGGTCCTAATATTGCAAACTTTCGACCGAACTTTAAAAGTGTAACCATTACGAAAGTTGAATTGGAGAATTTTTTGACAAATTATTCGCGCACAGTTGAATGATTATTAATACTCCTTTGAGCGTCTCCACTTTTAAAAGATAAATAGAAAGAAAACTAGTTTACAAACACAATCGCTTCGCGAGCTGTTTGTTTGGGGGGTGTAATCTGAAAAGTTTTGATGCCTGCATTCGTCGATTCACTTTTACACCATTCGGAATGGACAGATCGGATACGGAAACGTTTTTTCAAAGTTAAATCACCATGTTTCTATAAAGATTATTGCAAGCTAAGAAAATAATATAAAAGAAACACATTTTTCTACTCATGTGAAAGTCGAATTACCTCTTAAAAGTAAGACTGATTTACTCCAGAGTTGAAAACATTTTCACCTCGTTATCGTACTGAAAGCCGATTTCATAAAAAATGAAAATATACCAAATAAATATATAAATACAAGAAAACGAAATGTAGCCTGAATATATGAATATTCAACCTGTTCGTTAATCTGCAAGCAAAAAATTAAGTCTTACTAAGACTATAAACAAATAACTTATTGAAACAACTACTTCCCTGGCTAGTGCCACGCCGGATATTGAATGATACAAAAGAAATTTGCATGTTATTACTAGTACTACTAGATAATAACATTGGTTTAAGATCGTTTATTTCTACATACAAGACTAACTTAGAAAATTATTCTAAAATAAAATGTGAAACTTTAAACTGTAAATGTTATTATTAAAATGAAAAAAACCAGAAAACATTTTGACAAGGACACACAGTGCTAAACTTATCTAGTGTTACTAGATGAAACAAATTTGATAATAACTAAAAATACCACTGAATTAAAAAATATATGAAAATTAAGTAATTGGCCATCTGCAGACGCGTTTCGAGATTTATCTCTCATCAGTGCAGCTTCGCATTTAAATTGAATGTTAAATAATAAAATACACTTACGTGAAGGTGATCGTGAACGTGAAGACGTCGTAAACGACTGAGGAGATTATGGAAGGTTTGAACGGGTTTTAAACCTGATTTTGAGGTGATTAGTGAAAGTACAGATGTGAAGAAATAAATGTTCTTGTTTTCGTTGAAACCGAATACACGATTAAATAATAAACAAATTAGAAACAACTTTACTTGCTTTCTGCAACAAGTAAAGTTGTTTCTAATTTGTTCAAATAAATATGATTAAATAATTATTATAATACAAAAAATCCTTATAAATAATATGAGATAATTAACTAAGATTGAATAACGTTTTATCTAAAAGTCTATTATACATATTTAATATTAAGAATAACTGCAAACGTTTCTAATTGCAAATCTATTTTGAAACATAATGAGTATTACTATTTCTAGTAAAAAATGTAATAGTTTTTGGAACAGTATTTCAAATAATAGCGATGTCGAATTTTTGTTAATCGGAATTCTGTTCACCTTCGTAAAAATCGATATATAAATAGCAGATAATACATCAATAAGAATTAAGAGGATTTGACCTATTTATTCATACAAAGATGTTGGTGAATGCGGGGTCGCAATTATATAGAAAATAAAATTGCCGGAAGGAGGGTGGTATTAAATCGCTTTCTCGTTTTGTAATCGTTAGGGAGACAAAGCGATATGTCTTGTGAGACAGCTTTTCTAAATGATTGCAGATCATTGCCGGCACCTGCTTCACAGTTGCAGTTTATATTTTTCGACAAGTCGTAATGGCCCACTCATTTATTTCTTACTCTCGGTGTATATTATTTACAATATTTAATAGTAAACAAGTTGCTAAAATGAATTTCTAATTTAAATTAATGCACTGTGCCGGTAATGTAATTTTAAGTATGGAGCCAAGATTGCATTATTTTAAAGTATAACTAACCTGAAAATTGATTGTCAATTGGCGCGTGCAAGTTAAATGCCAAAAAATTAATTAATTTAAAACGCATTAAATTAGTAAACAAATTATAATATTTTGTGCAAATTTTATCGCTTGCCGTTAGAAGATAGGACTGCATTATACGTATAAAATTATACTGTTTTTAATTAAAAGGCTTGAAATACATATTTTAACTGTGAAACGAAACACAATGTGATCATGTAGCTCAGACGAAGTATATTAAATGCCCCAAAACTCTCCCTCGATGACCTCCAGCTAGCTCTTGGAATCGGGTCGCTGTGAAACAGCACAAGAAACACAAACAGTGGCGGATCCAGAAATTTATTTTGGGGGGGGGGGCTAACATTCTTTTTATCACACATTCTCAAACTTGATGCAATGCCTTAACTAGTAGCAAAAAAACTTACAGTTGAGTTGGTATCCTTTATTTAGACATAGCAAGAAAGTAAAAAACAAAATAATAAAAATACAATCGCACAAATTATTAGTCTAATTTTTTTTCATATAACAACTCCAATCGATGTGGGTACTTCCTTGCATATTCATCTACCACCTCCTCTGGATTAATTAATACTGATGTATGGATATACAAGGACGCTAAGCCGTTTAGCCTTTCGGCTCCCATTGTGGCTCTCAGATATGTTTTTATTAACTTCAAAGAAGAAAAGCTCCTTTCCACCGAACACGTTGTGACAGGAATTGTGGCCAATATCTGTAACAGCACTTTCACGTTCGTTAAAAAATCTGTTGCCTCACAGTGGGCGTCAGCAGCTGTAGTAGGTACATTGCCATTCTTTGCTGTCCAATATTCCCTCCACAAAGCTATTTCTCCTTTGATGGAAAGTGGAGATGGCAAATCATCAGAATATATTTCAGCAGCCTTCACAACTTCTGACAAGTTTACATCAGCATCAGAGAATTTTGTCGGTATCAAGCCGAAGAGAATACCTTTCAGCTAAAATTTTCAAACAGAGTGGACGTTCGGTGCTTATACCGGACGATATGAAGCAGTCTTTTTCATACCTATTCCACAAAATGTGGCAATCTGTCAATAGGCATGAAAATAGGTTTTACGAGAAATACGAGAAATGGCTCAATGTGCATGTATGCTTTTCCGTACCTGCTCCTTCTCGGAAGGCACCTGCACTGACCGGCACCGTTACACGTGGTCGTCCTTCTGTGGAGTTCGAGATTTTAAGTGAAAGATCGAAACGGAGAAAAACTGAAGAAGTCCGTGCAACGTTGGCTACGAACGAGTTGGCATATGCCCCTCAAATGAGCCTTCGAACTTCAGGACAACTGGTGCGAAAGTTGTGAAGGATGCAACACTGACGAGTCCAACGAGAGCTTCGAAGTACAGAAAATCTTTGGAAACAAAACCCGAAGTTAAATTATCTGCAGATGCTGCCCTTTCCTATTTGGTGGATCGTAAAATGTCGAAGAATGATTACCAAGCACTGAGATCACTGAGTATTGGACAGCATTGTCGTATGGTTCCTCCTTATTCCAAAGTGGCAGAAGCAAAACAACTGTGTTATCCGCCCCAAACGGCTATTACTATTACAGAGAGCAAAGCAGAAGTTCAGTTACAGGCTTTACTAGACCATACAGTTCACCGTATTATGTTAGTTCAACGTGAAGTTATTTCGAGTATCGCTGATGAAAATGTTAAAAAGATGTCCCTTTTTTGCAAGTGGGGCTGCGATGGAAGCTCCGGACAAAGCGCATATAAGCAAAGGTTTGAAGACGACAGTATTTCGGATTCAAATGTGTTCTTTTACGTATGTGACGAACGTAAATCGAATGCCAAAATTGTGATTTGGAAGAACCCTAGGCCTTCGTCTCCTCGATTCTGTAGGCCACTAAGATTACAGTTCCTGCACGAAAACACGGAATCGACAGTTAACGAAGAACGCTACATCAATGACCAGATACAGGCACTTGTTCCTTACAAAACAATTGTAAATCAGAACGAAATCTCAGTTGAATTTAAAATGATGTTAACAATGATCGATGGGAAAGTTTGTAACGCATTGACATCTACGAAGTCTGCTCAACGTTGCTACTTATGTGGAGCTACATCCAAACATTTTAATGACATCGATGCTCTTCTACACAGAAGAGTCGACGAAGAGAATTTCAAGTTCGGATTATCTACATTACATGGGTGGATACACTTTTTCGAATGCTGTTTACATTTGGCCTACAAATTAAAAATCAGAAAATGGCAAGCACGTACTGAGGAAGAAAAGCGGATTGTAGAAGATAGCAAGAGGGTTGTTCAAAAGGACTTTCGTACGCAATTAGGACTAATCGTCGATTATCCGAAGCCTGGGTATGGCACCACTAATGCCGGAAATAATGCTTGGCGCTTTTTCGAAAATTCGAGTGTGTCTGCTTTGATAACGGAAGTCAACGAAGAATTAATCACACGTTTCTATGCTATTCTGCAGGCTATTTCTAATGGCCATGAGATTAATACCGACAAATTTCGAGAATATACGATCGAAACTGCGCGACTATTTGTCGAACTTTACCCATGGTTTCATATGCCTACCTCAGTACACAAACTTCTCATCCATGGTCCACAAATAATAGCTCATGCATTATTACCAATCGGCTAACTATCCGAAGATGCTCAAGATGCTCGGAACAAGGACATCAAAAATATCAGAGCAAATTTAGCACGGAAGTGTTCGAGATCTAAAACAATGGAAGATGTTTGGAATCGGCTCATGGTAATATCTGATCCGTACATTTCCTGTATACGTAAATTGCCACAAAAAAATATGCGTAGTTTATCTGTGGTAGCTGTAGAATTGTTAATCCCACCTTCAATAACAAGTCAATCAGCAGAAGATGATTCAGAATTTCACAACTCTGACGAGGAAATTGTATTTTAGTAATATTTGTAACTTAGAAATTATATTTTGTGTTGACGATGTTTTTGCTGAAAATAAAATGGCTTTTTTCCTTTATATGTATACATTTTTCTTGAGTATTTACGAATAAACTGTATATAATGCACATTAATAGTCTTCCGCCATTTCCCGCACAAATAAAATGCTGGTAAATGTTGACTTCATATTCGTAAACAATAACCTCGAGAACCCTTCATCATTCTACCACATATATCCACCGTTTTGGATCCGCAATTTTGTTTTTTAGATTTTTGACTCCGGATTCGTGATCAGCGACCACAAAAAACCCCGAGTGCAGACTTTCACCTAAATTCAATGCGTTTTTGATTTTTGGCCGTTTTTCAGGATTTCGTCCCACTGTGCGGCGTTGTGATTGGTGGCGTCGTGATTGGTGGCGGCACGATCAGCGGCATCTTGTTCCTCTGGCGTCGTTCGGCAGGCAATTTCAGCGTAACTGCTGCCATGTGGTGGCACGGCCCCGGCGATTCCTTGTTTGGTAAAGGCTGTGGAGACGGTGGTGGCACAGTTATGACGATGAGGGCTGTGGTGATGACGTGTAGGACTAGGGCCTGGACCTGTGGCATCCTCATCGTGGCGACTCGTAGCGGAGTCGGCTCTGGCACGATGGTGGTTGTTGCTGTGGCAACTACTGAATAGTCGGCGGCGAAGGAGATTAGCACCCAGGGAATCGATTAAACAGTTTCACAGTCGTTGTACTTACTTGAGCCCCAGCGCCACGTCAAGGCAGGGGTAACCAACTGGGGTCAACTAGCGGATAAGGATATCGCGCTAGAGGTGTCAATAACGGGTCAATCAGCGGATTAGAACAGCTAAGACCAAGTCCGATGTTTACGCCATAAGATCACATATAACACTGGAGCACTGAGTGTTTGTACTTGGGTACAAAATATACACCCTGTATATTTTTTTATACTAAATCATGGTTGGCGCTGTAGTTCGAACCTTCAACCAAACAATAGAAATGATTGTAATGATTCAACGTCAATCACTGAGGCAAATATAAAATTTCACCCGGACCATGCATTTCAACAAATCTTTAAATATTTCGAAAACGGTAAACGATAGGTATAGGGAATATTAAAGTAACTCACCTTTATTTGTTCCCTAGAATTTAAAAATGACAAAAAATACAGGGTGTTCCATTTAAAAAAAACATAACTTTGATGTGTATCTTTTTAATGGGACACCCTGTATAACTGGTAATAATTTTAAATTGTGCATACAACTATCCCACATCTATCCATCTGAAAAAAATAACACGAAGTTGCATAGTTTTCCATAAAACGACCGTGTCGTATGCGGTGCCCCACCCTGTATAATTTTGAGATTTCATTTTTAATAATGAATGGGACATTTATGGACCCGCACGGCCACTCGTTCCGAAAAAAAATGACCACACAGATAGGATTCGAACCCACAACCACGAGGCCCGTGAGCAGGAGCTCTACTTACCAGGTCACCGTGGCCCATCTTGAATATAATTAGGAACTAAGACACAAAAGCTTTATTTTAACATTTATTATATACAGGGTGTTGACTTGGCGAACGCAACATAGGAAATCGCATGTTAATTTTGAAGTGTTCAAATATTGGCTCCCCTACTAATTTTAGAGACAAAATGTATTTAACTTTTTTGTAGGGGGAAAAATTCTGAAAATAAACTTTGTTGATATCACACATATTTTTTACTTATTTTGCGACTATATCATTGTCAAACTTACAATCTGTTTGATAATGATGCTGTAAGGGTCGAAATATAAACAAAACACGAGTGTGACATCAACAAAGTGCATTTTATTGAAAATTTCTTGAATCAAAAATGTATCATGAAGAAGTGGCTTCCGTCATAATTGTGTCTAACTCCATATTTTAAATCATAAATTTTCGATCAATTTTTGCCGTGAAAAACAACTCTTTTCGTTCCTAGTCTCCTGTTACAAATCGTGAAAAATTTTCAAAATTAATTTGGGGTAGACATTCTGAACCGCAAATTTTCGATCGTTTTTTGAAGTGCAAAATAACTCTTTTCATTTCTAGTGTCCTATTACAATCGTGAAAATTTTTTGAAATTAATTTAGGATAGACATTCTGAACAGTAAACTTTCGATCGATTTTTTAAGTGCAAAATAACTCTTTTCGTTAGTAGTCTCCTGTTACAATCGTGGAAATTTTTTAAAATCAATATAGGGTAGACATTCTGAACCGCAAAATTTCGATCGATTTTTGAAGTGCAAAATAACTCTTTTCGTTCCAAGTCTCCTGTTAGAAATAGTGAAATTTTTTTGAAATTAATTTAGGGTAGACAGTAAACTTTCGATCGATTTTTGAAGTGCAAAATAACTCCTTTCGTTACTAGTCTCCTGTTACAAATCGTGAAAATTTTTCAAAATTAATTAAGGGTAGAACAGAAAATTTTCGATCGATTTTTGAAGTGAAAAATAACTCTTTTCGTTCCTAGTCTTCTGATAATCTTGGCTAAAATTTTTCAATATTTTATTATGAGAGCACTTTGGTCTTTCATTGTTTAAATAGATGCATTCATTCATTGACAAAGAAGAATCAGAATTAGTTCGTTTTTATGGCCCCTTAAAAGGACCGTTGTTTTTGGGGGTGGGGCCCAAAAATTACCGTTGTCATATCTCTAGAAGAAGTTGGTGTGGTCGACTAAATTCTCCAGGGAACCGGTTTCTCGTGACGGTCGCTTCTTCTTATCCTGTAAATCTTTGTGCAATTCTTGGATGCGTTTTCAATTATTTTATTGGGTCACAAATATTTAGGTAGGAAATGATAAGGGTATTAGGTTTTATTTATACATTGTGTAAATAAAGTAAGGAATCAATTCGATTAAAATTCAGGGTATTTTCTTACGGAAAAATGCTCGGACACGTGTATAATTTTTTTAACGCGCTTTTTTTGAGATAAAATTCAAATGTACAGGATGTCCCAAAATTGAGATACGACCCCAAGTTAAAATTTTCAAATGTGAACCCCCATTTTTTATTGCATTTATGAATTCTACGTAAAATTACAATTTTATTTCTGGTAAAAGATAACATGGTTTCATCGAAACATTGGAATTAATAAGGAAAAATCATTATTCACTTAATGAAATGATTAAAAAAGTACTGCTACTATTTTATTTCTGGTAAAAGATAACATGGTTTCATCGAAACATTGGAATTAATAAGGAAAAATCATTATTCACTTAATGAAATGATTAAAATTTTTGTTTAAATTTTAATTAGGGTATAACAGTTTTATTGTAAAAATATTGCTGTGTTTTAAAATAACTGAAAAATGTTTGCTTCGAAAATTGGAATTAACCTGTCCGGTGCAATCGAAAACATGTTATCCGATTCATCCGCACACCAACAACAATAACACAACAAACAATATAATTGAAGACAGAAATATTAGTTTTGATGGTAATGCAGTCCATCCCAGGGGATGCACGACCTAATCAAGTACACACGGCCACCGAATTTACATCATATTTTGCGCCGTTCGCATTCGAACCACATAATACAGTTGGCAATTCTGGACCGCGTGGCCCCTCCCAATTTTCAATTCCCCGCTGTAGTCACAAACTGAAAATTATTTCCGGGACGTCGACTGATTGCTCTCTTCCAGCGTCGCTCTCCCTTTAATCAAATGCACAAATTTTATAAATTCAACACACATAAATTTCCCACGCTATTAATTATTGTTTATTGCGATAATTTTCAGAGGTACATAAATACATTTCGTTTATCGTTGTTATTTTAATATTGTAATTTTAATTAATGCAATTGAAACCAATTAGTATGTATTATTTGATGTGTAAATGGTTTGTTTTCAATAAATTTTTGTTTTATGATATTAGTTGTTTGATTAAATAATTTAAATAAACATTACCTCTATTTTCGTTTAAAATATATTTTCTTCAAGATAATGGTTGCCACCGTTACCGCATAGTAATCTATAATTACAGTTTAAGTAAATTTTAGGTTCCCGGCGCATTCACCATTAATAAAGCAATAGTTCCGGTTATTATAAACTAGCTCGTTAGCTGAGATGTAGTGCAGATTTATAATTTAATAATAATTTTGTAGAAAAAAATATGCGTCAGTTCAATATAACATTCTTTATTTCTTCTTTGGGAGGATTATGCGTGATATTTATTTATGGGCGTCGTATATAAAAGTCGCGTAGACGTTTTGCATGGAACATCGTTATAAATTGAAATTGCGACTCAAAATTCAGAAAATTGTGCGCTTCCCGTGACACACATACACATACAGATTTGGGAATATACCGAGGGGAGGAAAAAAGTTGACATGAGATATGTTCGTACAGAGTCTAGATTCTAAACAATATTATTCCGCATACGTTTAACAAATGCTGCCTTATCCAATAAATCTCGTGAAAATTCATATAAATTAATTTTTCTGTACGGCTGATAATTTATTTAGACAGGTGAAGATATAATACTTATAAGTGACCGGTGTGTAAACAAATCCCGCCTTTTCATTTCATCGCGTTAAGATAGGAAAGGATAATATTGTAATCATATAATTTCTATTTCTTTCTCTCTTTCTTTTCTATGTCTTTTCAAATAGCGGAATTCAATGTCAAACAAAACTACTAAATTTTGAATTTGATGCATTTTTTTGTCAAAAACCAATTGTGCCAATGACCTTGGTAATACTATTTCAATTAAATTTTTATAAGAAAATAAACATGAAATGATAATAAGTAAAACTTAAACAAATTATAAACAACCTTACTTGTTGCAGAAAGCATTAAATAAATTCAATAAGGCTACATTTCGTATTATTGAATTTAAGTAAAACTTAGTTGTTTCACGATACTTTAAAATCTTTACTTTGAGGTTGAATAACAATAAACCAAGTAAATATTATAAAAACGTTGATTTTAAATAATGAAATCAATTTAGAGAAACTAATTAAACGAATCAAATAACAACAAATAACATTCGGTTGCTCTCAATTACCGACCCATCGTATTAATGAATTATTACATAATAATTAATATGAAATTGTTAATTAAAATTGATAGTTGATTTAGCTTTTGGTTTTATTAAAAAAATATTAGCACATCGAGAGAGAGAGAGCAATCGTAAATTTATATTAATTACATACAAGTTTACATTAAATTAATTATGAATCAATATTGATGTTAATACTATACCCACAATATAAATATAAAACCCGCAAAAAGTTACAAATGTATCGAGTTGTATCCGCAGAAATGTTTTACTAAGACTGTACAATAATGTTTTAACGAGTTATTTGGTACAGGACCATGAAATGTAAGGCATAATTGATAAATTAGGAAAAAGATTGCGGATCACTTCCAAGGGATTATTATACCTAGATTTTCATTCCTTCAAAACTGTTGTTGTAACTTCTGTTTTGTTGATATTCAACACCTGGTAGAGCATTTCATAAACTTTATAATTTTTAGAACTTTGTTATATCATTCTTGAATCTTGGAGGCGTTCACTTCGTGGTACATTTTCAATTTCGATATAAAGAAAACACTTAACTTTTTTATACCACTTTTATTTTACTTTACGTGACTAGTTTCAATTACACGGTAATCATTATCAAACTGAGTACTTAAAATACGAAATACAAAGGTATATATACTAAAACTAGAATGCTTCAAAAAGAGGGGTGTACATCAGGTCAATCTGGTCGTTGAGGATGAAAATTCCCGGATTAATTTTTGCCTTGTGAATTTCAAGGGCTTCCAGTAAATCCATTGTTCTACCTTTTTCGGTGAGATGGATTACTGAAAGTACATCCTTGCCGAAATTATGGTTTGATTCTAACAGATGATTTGAAAAGGTTGAATTATTATGTTTTAAATTGTATGATCTAAGATGTTCTTTTAATCTAATTTGAAAATTACGACCTGATTGTCCTATGTACAATCCTCCACAATCTGGACATGTTAAACTGTAAATTCCTGACTTGTACATACTATCTATTGGTGTTTTTGCATTAAAAATTAATATAGAGAGTTTGGTGTTGGATCTAAACACAGCCACAGAAAACAAATCATATAAAATATTAACTTTCTTTGGAACAATAAGTTCAAAAATTAAAAATATTTTTAAAAAACGAGACGTTGACATAGTGTTTAGATCGAACACCAAACTCTCTAATTTAATTTTTAATGCAAAAACACCAATAGATAGTATGTACAAGTCAGGAATTTACAGTTTAACATGTCCAGATTGTGGAGGATTGTACATAGGACAATCAGGTCGTAATTTTCAAATTAGATTAAAAGAACATCTTAGATCATACAATTTAAAACATAATAATTCAACCTTTTCAAATCATCTGTTAGAATCAAACCATAATTTCGGCAAGGATGTACTTTTAGTAATCCATCTCACCGAAAAAGGTAGAACAATGGATTTACTGGAAGCCCTTGAAATTCACAAGGCAAAAATTAATCCGGGAATTTTCATCCTCAACGACCAGATTGACCTGATGTACACCCCTCTTTTTGAAGCATTCTAGTTTTAGTATATATACCTTTGTATTTCGTATTTTAAGTACTCAGTTTGATAATGATTACCGTGTAATTGAAACTAGTCACGTAAAGTAAAATAAAAGTGGTATAAAAAAGTTAAGTGTTTTCTTTATATCGAAATTGTTATATCATTATTATCCATGGAAAGGTCCCATTTGGTCGAAATGTAGTTAGCACCAGATTTGGTAACTAGAAACTCTAAGACAACATTTGAAACGTACCCGAAGTCGCCAACATGAAATTCTAAATTGCAAAAACAGTATTTTCAAGAAACTTAAATTTAGAGTTACTCCTTTGATAGTTCTGTACGAATCGAAAAAAAAAATTGTATGGCGAACGATACATGTATTGAATAATCGTGACCATGGTTTCGACGATACACTTGTCATTTTTAAACTAAAAGTACGTAAAAATTACAATATGTTCCATTTATAATACCTTTTCGAAGAGAGCACATTGTGTCAGTCTGGTCATTAAAAACGGAAAAACCAGGATTAATGTTGGCTTTGTAGATTTCTATGGATTCAAGTAGATCTATTTTGTGGCCTTTGTCCGTACGTGCAGTGGATTGCCAAAAGTACATTTTCTCTATAAGTCTGATTATTTTCCAATACATGTCTAGAAAACATTGAAATTTTACTTTCTTATCCAAATAAAAAAAAAACTCAAGCCAAGATGAGAAATGAAGAAGTGGGAGTTAGAAAAACTGCGTTCGGTTAATAGTATCTTATAACGACCCCTACAAGTGTTGAGATGGACGGTAAGAAATGACGTATTCTGAAATAAACATACCCAAGTTAATATTTAAATTCACCATAGCACCCTTAATTATTTATTTTCTAAATCTACTTATGAAAAGGTCTTCCTGAATACACCTTTTCTTTTAACCAACCCCATAAAAAATAATCCATGGGTTTGATCGTGCAGGCCATGGTAATGTCGAATATCTTCCTATCAATTTTTGTTCTAATTCCTCGTTTCAAAATTGAACGACTGCAAGTGTACTATGCGCAAGTACACCATCTACAGAAATTGCATTGTACTTAAAGGTAACATTTCAAATTCATTTTCCAATTCAGAAGTATCTTTCAGCATTTAAGAATGGTCGCAAAAAATAAAGCCCGATTACTTGTTGTTTACAATTTCACATTTTTCGAATATTGGCTCTTACATGCCACTTTAAAATATGGATTATCTGCTGACCAGCTTGGAATTATACGGGATCAAGATCCAGGGACCCCTCCGCAGTTATTGCATCTCGACTGTTTTCCCTAAGACACTGATGGCTACGTCTGAAAAACCTACCGTCTACTCTCCACGCACGAAGGCCGCAACCGACCGCCACTGCCGTACCTGCAACACGCTGTCTACTTTGTTCCAGCCTGTGCTTAAGGTGTTTCTTTATTCAACCTCTGTTTCTACTTTATACTATTCTAATCTATCCTTCACACACACTTTTACACGGACTAAGGGCTATGGTTGATCAGGTTGAGTCCACAGTCAATAATTTTCGATATAAATTACCTATATTTTCATTAAACCAACAATATGGTTCATTCAAATTGAATCCGTTTTTAAAAACAAGTCTCTCCGGAAATTTCATGACGTGGTCGCAGCCCTACCCGCCGACGTAGCGATTGATGTTCGCGATATGCTAATCAATCCCCCAGAAACTTTCCATATGAAACGCTCAAATCAGAAGTTATAAAGCGTACAACGGTTTCCGAAGGAAACTCTTGGCCAGCAAACCCCGTCGCAATTACTGCGAAAGTTATATCAACTTCGGGAATACGTCCATGGACGAAAGTTTACTTAAGGAAATATTCCTTAACGGTTTACCCACTGACGTGCAACGGATACTAATTTCGGCAAACACATCCAGTTTAAATGATTTAGCCGACATTGCCGACCAGATCCTCGAGATTTCTGGCCCGCATACCATTTGTGAAATGACCTCTGCGCCTCGGGTAATTCCAACAACAACGACTGACGACAATTCCTTACATTTGCAAAACCAGATCACTGCCTTAACGCAACAAGTTGAGAAGTTGTCTATTCAATTCTTAAATTTTGCAAGGAATAGGAGCCGTTCAAAATAAAGACTTAATAGCAACAATGATAAGTCATCGATGTTTTGTTGGTATCACCAGAGGTACGCAGAGAAGGCAATGCAAATGCACACCTCCTTGCGATTGGGGAAACAGACAGCGGCAGGGGTAATGTCAACCCATTGTCCAGCCATCTCTACAGGTCATTTATTCTTCATACGCGACACTAATTCTGGGACCAAATTTTTAGTCGACACGGAAGCCCAGGTTAGCATCTTGGCGGTGAATCAATTCTTCGTCAACACTCATCGTCTTTTACTTTTATACCAACTTTTGGTCATCCAAATTAATAATTAATATCGGCCTGGACGTGAATTTTCAACGGAACTTCACGTTAGCACAAGTTAACCATTCAATTCTGGGTACTGACTTCCTTCGGCATTTCAACATCACCGTTGACATGCAAGAAATGCATTCGGCCTTTCAGTCACTCACTTTTCAAAATTCGCCATATTCAAAATTGCTACAACAATTTCATAATTTGTCAACCCCTTTCGATCTGTCACAACCTGTCAAACATGATGTGTATCATCACATCACAACTTCTGGACCTCCTGTTTTTGGCCGACCACGGCGATTGCCGCCACATAAATTCCAAATTGCGAAGGATGCGTTTGACAAATTGTTGCAACTCGTCTTTGTTCGACCTTCCTCCAGCCCTTGGGCGACGCCACTACATTTGGTCGCTAAACCAGATGGTTCTTGGTGCCCATGTGGAGATTATCGAGGTCTTAATCGAATCACGATTCCAGACCGGTATCTCTTGCCTCTTCTTCACGATTTCGCGTATAACTGTTGTGGTTGTACGTTATTTTCCAAAATCGATTTAGTCAAGGCATACCACCAAATTCCAATTCATCCTGCAGATATTCCTAAAACGGCAATCGCAACACCTTTCGGCCTATACGAATATACTAGGATGAGTTTTGGTTTAAGAAACGCCGCCAAGACGTTTCAGAGGTTTATGGACTCGGTTTTACGCGGACTACCATTTTGCTTCGCGCACATTGACGACATTCTCGTCTTCAGTAAAGACGAACGCGAAAATTTTCGTCACATCTTCCAAATTTTTGAGCGACTCGCTACATTCGGTATCAAAATTAATCCTGACAAATGTGTTTTCGGTCAAACAAGATTGAACTTTTTGGGTCACAGAATCAGTGGTTTGGGAATCAAACCTCTGCAGTCCAAGGTTGATGCGATCTTGTCATTCCCACAACCTGCTAACTCAAAAGCTCTTCAACGATTTCTCTGCATGGTAAACTTTTATCATCGATTCATTAAATCATGCTCGAGCATTTTAGAGCTGCTTTAACTCCACGCAAGAAACCACTGGTCTGGTCACAACCTGCTCAACAAGCATTTATAACAGTTAAGGCTGCTCTTGCCGACTGTGCTATGCTTGCACTACCAGACCCGGTTGCGGAGTTAAGCATAATGGTGGACGCATCAGACTTCGCTGCTGGTGCGGTCTTGCAGCAGAAGGAGAGTTCTGGCGTTCATTGCCCGCTCGTTTTCTCTTCTAAATCTTTCTCATCAACAGAACGCAAATATAGCACGTTCGGCCGTGAATTGTTAGCCATATATTTGGTAATTAAAAATATTATCTGGAAGGTCGCGAAATTATAGTATTTACAGATCACAAACCTGTGATCGCTGCTATCAATTCTAATTCTGATCGTTTTTCAGGACGTGCACACAGACACTCACTACTAAAATTCGACACATCCCGGGGAAGGAAAACAACGTGGCTGACACACTGTCGAGAGTCGAAATTAATGCTTTAGTCCTCAACCTCCTGGCAAAATTACAATCTGAGGATTTGAAATTACAATCTCTTCTTGGTAGCACTACTATAGCACTCAAACTGGAGAGGTTCATCTCTGACGGCACTAGCACACACATCTACGTAGACACTTCTCTTGTACAACGGCGCCCTTATGTCCCTCCTGCACTAAGACACGAAGTTTTGTGTTCTTTGCATGAGGTCATGCGCCCTGGCGTTCGTGCAGTGAAACGTACGTTACGTGTGGCCACGGATGAACCACGACATTGCACAATTTGTCAAATCTTGTTTAAAATTTATCGACATACAGTGCCACCCATTGCTAAATTTCCGGACCCAGATGGCCGTTTCACTGACGTCCACATCGACATTATAGGCCCTTTGCCCATTTGCAACAATTTCAGATACCTTCTGGTCTGCATCGATCGCTTTACGCGTTGACCGGAAGCCTTACCTCTTTCCGAAATTACTGCAGTTTCCGTTTCCAATGCCTTTTTGAACTGTTGGATTGCACGCTTTGGAATGCCATCGACGGTCATCACTGACCGAGGTCGGCAGTTCCAGTCCAACATCTGGAAGGAATTCTGCAAGACTTTCGGAATTTCACAAATCTACAACCGCCTACCATCCGCAATGTAACGGTTTGGTAGAGCGACTCAATCGACAAATAAAAGACTCCATCCGAATGAGCAACGATCCGAAGAACTGGGTAACTCACCTCCCACTAATTCTTTTAGGCATTCGGACAACTTTCAAATCATCTCTTTCGGCCACGGCTGCAGAGTTCGTCTACGGTAAGACTTGACGCTTGCCGGGCGATTTTCTTTTTTTAAATTCCGCAATCAAAAATAGGGTAAGTTATGCAATCATTGGCTCTGTAGTAGTCATTGGCACTGCAATCATTATTTAAGAAAGAATAGTCCCTATTCCTCATTTAATAACCAGGCGGACTAAATCAAATTATAACCGCGAAAATACGTTGTTGTAATTGGCTAAACGGGCGCCGTTTTTACACAGGCCAAAATTACTAAAACGGCAATGGCCGCTGTTATGATCAGCTGATCTGTTACCGTTTACTTGTGTCCCACCGGTTCCACGTATTTCGCGTCAGTTTTTTTTCCCGTTGAAAGTGTAAGAATTGGTTCTATTAAAAACTCATCTTTTAGGAAATAGACATTTCATTTTTAACTATGGATTGATGCCCAACACTACTTCGGAGTCATTTTCTACCCCCAAGAAACGGAAAAGGTTGGATTTGAGAGCAAAGAGTTTAAAAACAATCCAAAATTAACGTATATAAACTTTTAATACAAGAGGCTTTAAAATCTACTTTCGTTGTACACAAAATTGTCGATTTATTAGGTAAGGGTAGTGCAAGTAATCAAATCATAGACATGTATAATATTTAGGACAGGCTAGCAGTACGGTGTTTCGCAAAATTAGAAAGAAAATTGGCCTAAAATTTATTTATGTATTGTTAAAGTTATTGAATGAATGTTATGGGTTTAAAATGTTAAATAATTTGAATTTTACCGCCAAAATATTTCTAGTTACTTTTTTGGTTACTTTTTATAGTGTAAATGTGACTCTCGGCTTTAGTCCGCCTGGTTATTAAATGAGGTATAGTATCTCTTTAATAAGATTTAGATTTGGAGACAAAATCTTTATTATATTGGCACCCCGTATGTACCTAACTTAATGTCACATGTGCGTGCATCAGGCGGAGAAAAATTGTGAAAGTGTTTGTTGCATGATTTTGGGTAAGTTTTAATAAAATTTTTAAGCATGGCGGCTCGGTAAAACTGTCTTAATTTATTTAATATGAATCATTTGCATGTACAATTTAAATTAGGGCATAGAATAGATAATAAATTAAGGAAAAACGTGAACCTAACCTAATTTCTCAATGAAATAAGGTAGTTTTAGGCATGTCAATGATTAAAACAATATTTCGTAAAAAATTAGTTATTGGCATGGTGCCAATAACTGCCGTATTGGGTTTTTATTGCCACCATTTAATGATTGTCACCATATTAAAAATCATAAAATATTTTTAAAAAAATTATAATTCCTCTATCATTCGATGAAACATATAATGAAACTACATTTTTATGTAATTACTTAGTCAATACTTACCCAATAATTTATTTTTAATTAAATTTGCCCTTTATCCAAACAGTACCAGAATACTTCAACCAGCTGATGTTTCAGCCTTTAAACCACTCAAAACGTATTGGAAAAAGGCTCTTTTGGAGTGGCGCCATGAACATCCTCTAGACACAATCACCAAAGATAAAGTAGCACCTTTATTAAAACCAATTGTTGCCAACATTGAACCCGATATTATTGCGAATAGCTTTCGTGCTTGTGGATTGTACCCCTGGAATCCTGATGCAATAGATTTCACAAAATTTTTGGGGAAGGTAAAGCAATGTAGTGAAATTACTAAAAAGAATTCATCGGCTTCTATTGATAAAACTCTCCTAAGTTATGAGCAGTTCCAGGAAATTATTGGTTCAAACAAGATTATTGAGTTGAAAACTTTGGATAATATTACGTCAGATAGCATTTATACAGAAGATTTTATATTATTGTATAAAATTTGGAAACATTTTCAAAATAATGAACCAGATACCATAGCATTATATGAACAACATTCGTTACTTTTAAATAATGACAAAATTAATTTAACTACTGACAATGATGCACATGAGTTCTTAATTAACAGTGAAAATAATATATTGGTAGAAATGTTAAATGAAAACGACACGAACAACATTTTAAATGAAGGTTATATTGAAGACCGCAACGCCTGAATTTCAACGAGTTATGCCGACAATTATTGATGATCTCCCTGTGCAATGTGAAGATGGGGTTGTTATTGAGCCATTAACTATTAAAAATCATTTACAGTGGCCAAAAACTCCTGAAAGAGCAGGTAAACGTAATTCGGAACGTTTACCATATGTTATCACATCAACAGGATGGAAAAAAATAAATGAAGATAAAGAAGTTTTGAAAAAACAAAGAGAAGATGAAACAGAAGAAAAGAAGCGGAAACGACTTGAAAAGAAAAATGAGAAGATAATAAAAAAAAACTGTCAACCACTAGAAAAACGCCAATCAATAAAACCAAAAACAAACATATTGGAAACTAAGTCAAAAATTACTGTAATATCGTCAGTTATAGTAAAGTCCCCTATTATTAAGACAAAACAAAGTGCGGAAAATATGGAAAATATTTATGCAAATCATTTGGCATCTGAGCCATCTCCTCCAATTTTGAAAAAAAAAACTACCGGTGCGGAATTTATTTTTTGAGGAAAATAAAACAACATTAATCAATGAGAAACATAATTGTATCTTCAAGGGCCTATGTTTTATTTGTACTCGAAATATTACCAGTTCTGCAACTGGAATCAAATGCAATGACTGCACCAGAACGTACCATATGAATTGTCTACCCAAATTAAATATTCCCATATCAGGTGAAAAGTTTATTTGTAAGACTTGTTTGAACAAAAAATCTAAAATCAATTAAAATAATTTCTTATGCTTTAAAAATAAATAAAAAATAACAATTGTATTTTTTAGTTTATACTATTTACAAAATAAAAGATTTACCTGTGTTAGTTATTTATTTTAGTCGTTTTAATTTATACCTTCCAAATTTGTGTTAATTAGGTAGGTACCTAGGTATTTGTCAAAACTTCCTAAAAACGTAAGTGCCAATAACTGAAATAGCTGATGTCAATAGGTGCAAATTGGGTGCCAATGACTGAAAATTCTTAAAGTTTTGTAATGGCACATATTTTAATTTATATTATTTACAATAACAAATGTTTAACGAATACCTCTTGTAACAGTAACATATCAACAATCATTCAAAATAAGTTTAATTACTTAATTAAAATTAATATTTAACATTCAATTAAAGACATCAATACGGCTAAGATGTCAATCACTGCCTATCTCACCCTAATCCTTCTGGCTCAAAATTTCTTGATGACTTGAGGGACAATTCACGTGGAGTCCTGCCACTGTTCGTTACCATAGTCTCAAGTCTTTTATTCACCCTGATTTGTCCACATGTACACATGTTTTTACTTTCTCCGTTACGAAGTACGAGAAAGTATTGTGATCGTGATTTTTTTTTCAAATTTTTTTTTTACGGAAATATCCGTTTTGGGGTCCCTAGATGCCATTTCAACAATTTCTGGAATTTTTTTTTTGTGTCTGTGTGTGTGTGTGTGTGTGTGTGATGGTGTGTGTGTGTGTGTGTCTGTCTGTGCGCGCTGTATCTCAAAAACTAATAGGGCAATTGATATGAAACTTTGAACATCCGTCTTATTTGATAATCTGAAGAACTGAAAAGCTTTTGGTAAAATTTCGTACACCGGAAGTGGGCGTTTACCTTATCTGTTTTTTGTTTTTTGTCAATTTTCTCTTAAATATGAAAAATATCACAAAAACATTTAAACAAACTTTGAAGACAACAAAGAAATGAAAATCTTTTGCTTAAAAAAAAATTTCATAAAATCATTTTTATTCGAGAAAAAAATTAATTATTTTTTTTAAATTTTTGGTTTATAATTATAAAACGATAATAGTTACAGCAAATTTATATTGATAAAAATTGTAGAGAATACTAAAATGAACAACTTATAAAGAATAAGTTTTTTTCGAAATTCCTTTAGTTTTTGAGTAAACTGAGTTTTTGAATTTGAAGTATAATTTATCCATCTTCCATGATTTTGACGTTTTAAACGTCAGTTTCATCAGAGTTTACACAACGCTCGATGTACATTTAAAATATGATTTCAATTGAAAATAAATCACGAAAGCGTAAATAAAAATGATACCATCAAGTCGGAGAAAGTAACATGATGGCCACATCACCATTTTTTACTTTCTCCGTTACGAAGTACGAGAAAGAATTGTGATCGTGATTTTTTTTTCAAAAAATTTTTTTACGGAAATATCCGTTTTGGGGTCCCTAGATGCCATTTCAACAATTTCTGGAAAAAAAAAATTTGTGTCTGTGCGTGTGTGTGTGTGTCTGTGTGTGTGTCTGTCTGTGTGCGCTGTATCTCAAAAACCAATAAAGCAATTGATATGAAACTTTGAACATACGTCTTATTTGATAATCCGAAGAACTGAAAAGCTTTTGGTAAAATTTCGTACACCGGAAGTGGGTGTTTACCTTAACTGTTTTTTGTTTTTTGCCAATATTTTCCTTAATATAAAAAATATCACAAAAATATTTAAACAAACATTGAAGACAACAAAGAAATGAAAAGCGTTTGCTTAAAAATATTTTTCATAAAATCATTGCTATTCGAGAAAAACATTTATTTTATTTTTTTAATTTTTGGTTTATAATTATGAAACGATAATAGCTACAGCAATTCTATATAAATAATAATTGTAGAGAATGCCAAAATGAACAACTTCTAAAGAATAAGTTTTTTTCGAAATCTCGTTAGTTTTAGAGTAAACCTAGTTTTTGAATTTGAAGTATAATTTTTCCATCTTTCATGATTTTGACGTTTTAAACGTCAGTTTCATCCGAGTTTACGCAACGCTCGATGTACATTTAAAATATGATTTCAATTGAAAATAAACCCATGAAAACGTAAATATAAAGTCGGAGAAAGTAACATGATGGCCACATCACCATTTTTATTCGTCGTGATAGCATTCGCAACATTGCACATCCATCCTACGACGGTCCGTACAAGATTTTAAGTCGAAATTCCAAATTTTTTACGATCACCATTGACGGTAAACAAGACACCATCTCCATAGATCGCTTAAAACCCGCATGTATTTCTAATATTTTAGCAACTCCTATGAAAAATACAACACCTCACATCCTCATTTATTTCCGTGTTCCATTCTGAAATCTGAAAATAGCGCTTCTACATCTTCTCCTTAAAAAAAACGCGTCTCTTTTTCTTGGGTTTTGTTCTCGTTTTGGTTTTTCTTAGGCGGGGGGTGATGTGGGGACACCTTGAGCATAGGAGCAGTAGAAATCCGAGGCAGCAATGGTGCCGTAACTTGGGAAACGAGAAAAATAAATAGATTAAAAAAATATCAGAGACAAGTACCTAATTTAATTAGTATGTGTTTTCTTAGTCATAATAAACCAGCAAAAGAAGGATAAGTAGTTATTTTATATCATATCGTAATTCTATGTAACGTACTAACATCTTTGGCACAATGGGGTTCGATCCTTTGACCTTCCGACTACGAATCGGAGGTTTTATCGATGCGCCAAAAGGTCGGTATATGTTTGTTAACGCAAAAGGTATATAAACATACGAATGAATAACAAATAAAAAAAAAAATTTTTTTATTACTTGCACCTGTTACACTCCTAATTATGACCTACAAGTGTGTCAAAGATGGATGAAATCGGTAAGTCACACATCTGATCCTCCCCTTGTAAGTGGAAGAGTCATTAGTTGAGTTTTGTCCTGCCATCCCACAACGTTACATATCTATCTTTTGTTAATATTCGATGTACCGTCGTCGGAATTACATTGAAATTACTATCAGTATAGTAATTTACGATACAAGTAAAGGTTTTAACGTTACGAGAGAAAAGTTTGAAAGCACGAGCGAGGCCGCGCCGGAGCGACTGCTTTTAAATTCTCCAGTAATGTCAAAGCAAATAACGTTACGTGTGTCGTAACACGGTTTATTTTATCCTATTTCTATTTTTTTTTAATCTAAAAAAAATGTTTAATGAAAACCGTCAAAAAGCGAAACCATGTTTAAATTTAATAAATTTAATAAAACGAAATATAGCCTGAATATATGAATATTCAACCTGTTCTTACAAAGACTATAAATAACTTAACTGCTTGCAGAGTTACGAACAGGTTGAATATTCATATATTTAGGCTATATTTCGTTTTATTAAATGTATTTAATGCTTTCTGCAACAATTGCCTCTAATTTATAAAAAAAAATGCCAATATCTCCATAGCGACGAGTTGCGTTAATATACAGTGTTGTTAAACGTATATTAAAGTTACTCGTTGCTAAGAAGTTATTGGCATGTTAACATTACAGGATAAAATAAAGTATTCTTAATGATAATTTCGGATTTTCAATGACTCTATTCATGGAGTTATCAATATGTCTTATGTATTTATTAAAACGCAGTTCTAAAGTACCAGTTTCTTTAAATTTCTTCAAAATTGAGACAGCGCGGTATGATTTACGCTACTATCAGGGTGCCTTTCATTAAAAATTCCAACTGCCTCTCTGCAGGCTTTATAATTATCGCCACATATCAGCATTAACAATGCGCTTTCCTGAGAAGTCAAATTTTAATTTAATTAATTTCAATTTGACTTTTAGCAATTATAAGCATTTAATGTTAGATTTAGAGCAAATTTCGTCGGTACAATTTTCACAACTACTTTCGCAATAATGCGAACACACCCAGAACCGCCGCGCTTCGAGGCGGGGGTGGTCTTTATTGAAGTCGCACCTTGCTCTCTAATAATATCCGAAAAATCGTCGGTCCTTTGTTTGTGTACGTCCGGAGGATCGCGTGCTGTGCGTGAAAAGTCTGCACTCGGCAGTCAGATTCCCGCGGATAGATTAGAAAAGTTGCCGGGAAGTGATCAGAGGCGCGCAGGGTCCCTCGCCCTCCCCCTTCGGAAGATATTTTGATTCCTGTGGTCTTTTCATTAGGAAAAGTACAAAAGCGCACGGCTGGAACTCTGTCACCGCCGCATTTCTCATCCGATATTCCCGTCCCTCACTCCTTCCTTGCCGAATTGCTCCGACTATGATTATTACTCCTTCTTTTCCGCGAAATGTGCGCACATTCTCTCCAGTTTTACCGTTCCTAAGGCTGAAAGCCCAAAAAGCACACTAAACAATGGGGTCCGTACAAAAGTTTTCAACTTTCGTTGGAATTACGAGCTCCTATGTTTTCATATTATTAGTTTAACGATACAAGTAAATATTCCTGATGATGATAGCTATCCCTAATACAGATTGATTGATTAAACTTCAAAACATTTTTTTTTTCATATACATTACAATAAATAAAGATGGTTAAAACATAGAAAGTGTTTTATTAAGGCCATAATATCAATTAATTAAAAATATATAAAAATTAATATAACTATGAAATGCAGAAAAATTCTTTAATTTATATAGAAACGCGGAAAGGATTCTTACTTTAATTTAAAACATAAATATTTTGTTATATCTGTGTTTTTTCAATTGTGTAGTTCTAAATGGAAATATCCGATATACGGGATTTGTAGCAACAAATCCATAAAAAAGGTCCTCCTCTATAATAGCAGATTTGTCAACCTATCCGAACGCACACTCGTGTGAAATGGAATCAATATCAATTGTTCGGGCAGGATGGTCAATTCTGGAGTTGGACTTTTCCCTTCTGTAACAATTTCAATTGCTCCCATATATTTATTGCATTTGTAAATATATTATTTAAAGAATGTTCGCAAATACAAGTTCCACGACAGCTCTAAATTCAATTAATGAAATAATTAGTTTTATACATCTATCGTGATCATGAGTATAGTTGCCACAATTACTGCATGCTATATCGTTGGTAATTAAATTTAGTTGGAAGTATAACGCCACAAATTAATTGTCAAACATATTTAAGGTAAAATCATATAGATCAAGTGCTGATGATTAAAGCTATTATGACATACATCATTTTAAATGGTTGATCAACATGTCTTTGTATACCATTAACGTAGCAAAATAGTTATTTTTCGCGGAATAATATGAAATGTTAGATTTTAGCGACTGCTGGTGGGTTATAACTTTTACGAATTAGGATTTTAAAATGTTTAATAACGCCTAGGCAGATAAAGTAATGAGCCAATTAGATGAGACTTCACGGCCTACGTAATGTTATTTCTCCAATTAGATGAGACGCCGCGTCGGCCAATAGAACCCGCCCGGAAGTTTGACGTTTGAATTTTTTCTCGGCTAATTTAGAGTTGCCTTCGAATTTCCCGAAGTTTTAATAACACCGCGTGTGTTTGCCCCGACCTCCATTCGAGCCCCTAACTTTTCCACGCACAAACGGTGGCGAAATTTGCTCACCGTGATCTGCTGTTATTGGCCGGGCAGTTGACGTTTAATCGTCGTCGACCGGCGCACTTATTTGCTGGCACAGTAAAACGATGATGTTTCCTGTAAAAGAAGCCAATAACGGGTTCTCCGAAATATTAACAACCCCGTGTGAATTTTCTCCGAACACAAGGTTTGCCTAACTTTTCCACGTAATTAAATCCGAGTTTAATCGGAAAAATTATCGGAAAAGATTTGGAGGTTACGTAATATGTAAGTTTTATTTGAATTTAATATGTGTGGTGGATTGCACTCTCTCAATCACTGAGCGACCGTTGTAAGCGGTCTGTTTTTGCATCGACGAGGAATTGAAATAATAACCAACGAATGTTCTATTATTTGGTATATATTTGGGACGACTGTTCCCTTTCAAGAATGAATTTCGAATAGTATATTACAATATTTACAATTACCCCACACCTCGGGGCGGTTAGGGGGTAACAACTAGTTTCTAAGAAAACACATCTGGCAGGCCTGGCATGCAATAAAATCCGCATAGTTCTGGGTATAATATTGAAAAGAGGCTCGAGGGGGTCAAAGGACGCAACATGCCGCCCCCGTTGAAAAACTAAAGTTTTTAAAGAAAGGAACAAATACCGAATTGATAAGCGCACTAACCGAACTTCTTTATGCACTTATTCTTAACATTGTAACGTATAACGCACTACCCACACCATTCAGTATATAGGTAGCAAGGAAATCCTTCTTGTAGCCCTTTTCAATGTTCCTGCTTTAGTGGCCAGGGTAACGACTCGTACGATGCCTTCCTTTCCGGGGTAGACTTGTAATATGCGTCCCACCAGCCATCTCATCGGAGGTACATGAACAAGTACTGGTTGTCCTACTTCTGGGTTAACCTGCTTATCTGCTCTTGACCACTTGGATCGCGACTGCTGGGTGTGGAGGTAATCCTTTACCCAACGGCTCCAGAAGTCCTGCCTCATACGCTGGATATGTTGCCATCTGTTGAGCTTGTTAGTACTAAGTTCCAACAAGTCTGGATCCGGCACAGACGTCAAGGTATCTCCGATAAGGAAATGCCCGGGGGATAGGAAACCTTGATCATTGGGGTCATCAGAAAGTGGGCCGATGGGTCGGGAGTTTAAAATGGCTTCTATTTGCGCCAAGAGTGTATAGAGCTCCTCGAAAGTTAACTTGCATTGGTTAGTAACCCTTCGTAAATGATATTTAATTTCTAGGTAGAAACGCCAAAGTGGCGGAATCTATTGCCTGAATGCTGTACTGAACCAAATCCGGGTGGCTTTAACACCGACAAGATATGGACATTGCCAGCGGAGGCAAATATTTAATTTGCTTAATACTTGACTCCCACAAGCCTCCGAAATGCGGAGACCGTGCGGGTATAAAGTGCCAGTTGGTTTCTACTGGTGCTAAGAATTCAATAATTTTGGTTTGAACCATATCATTTTTATAAACTTACAGAGTTCCTTTATTTCGTTGTTGGCGCCCACGAAATTTTTCGCGTTATCTGAATAGATATTTTCAACATTTCCGCGACGTCTTAGCCCGTGCACTACCTTTAATAAGAAATGGGCCTCAAAAATCAACACCGCAGTTCGAAAAGGGTCGGCTAACTTGAACGCGTGAGTATGGTAAATCACCCATGATGGGTTCCGAAGAACGAGGTTTTGCCTTAAGACATGGGATGCATTTGTGAATGATCATTTTGATGGCGTTCTTTGCCGCCAACGGCCAATATCGCGTTCGAATGGCGGATAATGTTGATTGCGTCCCAGCGTGTAAATTTATGGTGTGATAGTGGCTTATTAACAATAAAGTAAGTGGATGTTTAGCCGGTAATAAAATTTGATGTTTTGAAGTGTAAGATAACATCGATTTTTTTAGTCGGCCACCAACCTTAAGGAGTCCGTCGTTATTATCCATAAATGGATTGAGCGCCAATAATGTACTCTTATTTGGTAACGTCCATTTTATAAGTTTTTTATCTCACCGGGAAATGCTTCTGATTGTACCTTGCGGATCAATAACGTTTGCGCTTGCTTGTATTCATACGAACTTAATGGACCAGTTAATTTTGTGGAATTTGACCTTATATTATTAATAAATCGGTAACAGTATGCGGTTACTCTGATTAATTTGTTAAAATTGGAAAATTTTGAAAATATATCAAATTCCGTAGTGCAGGAATTAACCGAACACACCTGTTTTAGTCCGGGTAAATCAGTCAGAGGAATAAAGTGTGACTTGTCAGCACAATCCATGTTTGAACCGAGCCACGCGTTGTCAATAATTTCGTGTGGCATTAATCCGCATGAAACTAAGTCAGCTGGATTTTCGTTTGTACGAACATGATGCCATGACTTGGGTTCTGCTACGCTTCGAATTTCTGTGACTCTATTGGCGACAAAGGTTTTGAATTGACTTGACTCTGACTTAATCCACGATAAGGTAATGGTGGAATCTGACCAATGATAAACCTTATCGATAACATAAGAAATTGATCGCAAATCTTCAATTACCCATGACATTAGATTAGCTAATAATTGAGCCGCGCACAATTCCAATCGTGGTAATGATATAGTTTTTAGGGGGGCTACTCTAGATTTAGCACAGATTAAATTGACAGTAACCTGGTCTTTATCGACGCATTTTAAATAAATACAAGCCCCATAGGCTCTGTTGCTCGCGTCTGCAAATCCACGAAACTCAATGGTTGTGCTTGTTTGAGCAGCAACAAATCTGTTTATTTTTAAATGTTGCAAACAATGTAAATGTTCTCGATATGTTTTCCATTTTGTAAATAACTCAATGGATACTGACTCATCCCAATTCACGCCTTCCTTCCACAGATCTTGCATGATTAATTTTGAGGTCACGATTATGGGGTTGATTAATCTAAGGGGATCGAATAATCTTGCAACATCTGATAGAATTGTATGTTTTGTGACGTGTGTATGGTTAGACTCATTTACATTAAATGCTAAGATATCAGAATTGGATATCCATTTTATACCTAAAATTGATGTTCCTATATCTCTGTCTAAAAATATAATCTGAAGCCAACTCTTCCAATAATCTCGAACTATTTGAATTATATTTATTTAAATTGAACTGACCATCCTTCAAAATTAACTTTATTTCATCCCGCAGAGTCATCATGTCCTCTAAATTATTACAACCGGTCAAGAGGTCGTCCATATAAAAATCTCTCTTAATAATTTGAGCTGCATCAGGATAATTTACCGCATGAATATCTGCCAGTCCGTGTAAACAACGTACGGCTAAGAATGACGCGGGAGTTGTGCCATAAGTGATCGTTTTTAAATTGTAGATTTTGAGCTCGTCTTGGGGATTTTCGCGCCAAAATATTTTTTGGAAATTCTGAGATTCACTATCTACTTCGACCTGCCGATACAATGCATTCTAAATCTAAGCAGGATGGAAAATAAATTGTCCTGCAATGTAGGTCCCTTCAATAAAACGTCATTTAATGATTTACCATTGCTCGTTTTCGCAGACGCATCGAACACCACTCGCAATTTTGTGGTTATACTAGCTTCTTTGAAAACAATAATGCGCTTTGTTGTTGTCAAGCTTATTTTCTTCCATGTGGGTTAATTCAACGTACTCTCTCATAAATTGATTGTATTCGTTGCGCAACACTACATTTTTGGACAATTTATTTCTAAATTATAGAATCGTTTTAACGCCATCGACTTTGATTCGCCTAGGGTTACGTTATTTTCGACAAATGGAAGTGTAACAGAAAGTCGACGTGACTGGTTGCGTACGACTGTGTTCTTAAAATGCTGTTCGCATTTAATGTCATTTAGACTCATCGAAACTTGATTATTATGAACATTTGCAATGGCCCAAAACCGCTCCAAGTTAAAATCTGACTCACTAATCGATAAATTACAGGAACTGGCATTTGAATGTGTCGAACCTCCACCGATCCAAAACGCGTCTTATTTAAGTAAGGCAACCCGTTACCCAAGCTAAGCTGACCTATCAATAATGATGACCAAAATACATCTGTATCTAACAGAAAATAAAATTTACTTGTGATATTGAAATTAGGATCGGCCAGTTTGATATTCCTAGGAATTTTGAGTTTATTTCTGTCAAATCTTAACCTGGGCAGGGGGTCGGCTACCTTCGGTACAACCAACGCTTCGAGGTTTAGTGTGAAGTTTTGATATTGTGAATTTATGCAAATTTCTGCCCTTTTATTTACCGATGTTATACTTCCATTGAGTCCGCTAATCTTCATGGAAATGTCCGTCACATTTAATTTTAATTTGTCACACAACGATTTTGAAATTAGGTTTGATTGAGATCCTTGATCCTGTAGGGCCCTACACTCGTGAATGTTCCCTTCTTTGTCATAAATATTAACAATTGCTGTGGATAATAGCTTTTCCTTTAGATTGGATGTCCAATAAGTAACAGATGTTGAAGATTCTAATTATTAATAATAATAATAATAATATGTTTATTTCCCAACAGATCTTACATCTTATTACAGGGAAAAATATATAAAAACTAAGTAGCTTAAAATAAAAGAGAAAATATAATGTAATTGAGAGTTTTAAACTTATAATTAAAGCAATCCTACTAATACAACAAAAAAGTAACTTAAAACAATAAAACAATAAAACAATATTGCAATTAAATTGCACGAAACTACTAAATCAGCAAAAATAATAATACTAATAAAATGAATAATTTTTTTAGAAATTAGCAAAATTGAGAATTAATATCGTATTCGCGCGTAACATGAAGTAACGAATTATGTTTTCTATTACAGTATTTGCAACCTCGGCTGCGGCAATTAAACCCAGTATGATTAGTGTTGAAATAATTAATACACAATTTATGCTGTTTTATCTTATTTAATCTTTGTTGAGGTGTTAACTTAATAAATTCGTCGCATTGGTATAAATTGTGTGATTTTTTACAAATAATGCAATTTTTCATTTGGACGTGAAAATTGTTTATGTGCTTTAATGGTGCGCTTGAAGTGTCCAAAGCGTCGCATTTTTTGGTTAAAAATTGGATGATTTCATTAAATGTTGGCAGTTGATTTTTATTTATACCACGCTCCCATTCCCTAAGAGTAACTGAATCTAATTTGGACATAATTAATACCACTAAAATATCGTCCCATGATTCTGTGGGTATTTTCATTGCATGCAACACGCGTACATGAATTGAAAATTTGTCTACTAGATTTCGCAAACTTGGTTCTGATTCCACTGTTACTGGTTTTAAATCCAGAAATGCCTTAATGTGGGAATGAACATTTTTCACTAAATTGTCATATCTATTTAACACTGTTTGTCACGCTTCGTCGTAATTGTCGCCCGTCGTTTCGATGCCCGTGAATTGCTTCGCGGCTTCGTCTACGAGTGCCGAGACCAAATATCTATGTTTTAGAAATTTATTCAATGATTGATTTTCGTGGACTAACGAAACAAAGGCGCTCTTGAAATTAAGCCAGGTATCAAATGTACCCGAAAAATTCGGTAATTTTATGTTTAGCATTTTTGTGTCAGTATCGTCGCTCCCGGCGGATACTGGTTTTGGCGTGCTAAATTGCACTAATAAATCGTCCGCAGTATTGAGTAACTTGTAATATATTTCTTCGAAGTCTAGGCAATTTTTTCGGCGTCCTCTGTTCATGTTTGAGAGTCCTGCGCTTGGCTCTAAGTCCTGTTAAATCGGACATTTTTCTAAATTATTATTATTATATTGCTGATTGTTATTACGCAATTATTACTAAACACTCTTGGCTGGACGAGGACGTTACAGGGTTATAAAAGGATTCGGAGACTTACCGATGAACAAATTGTGCTGCTTGTTGACCTCGTCGTGTGTTGATTTTCGCCCGTCGATGATGCGCTTTATTTCGATGCTCCCAAACTCGCCAAGGGCTGCATTCACTTTTTGAATGGCCGGTAACTAACGCTGCGCTTGGAAGATCCGGTAGAAGGACCATATGTTGGATTGCACTCTCACAATCACTGAGCGACCGTTGTAAGCGGTCTGTTTTTGCATCAATGAGGAATTGAAATAACCAACCAACGAATGTTCTATTATTTGGTATATATTTGGGACGACTGTTCCCTTTCAAGAATGAATTTCGAATGGTATATTACAATATTTTCAATTACCCCACACCTCGGGGCGGTTAGGGGGTGACAACTAGTTTCTAAGCAAACACATCTGGCAGGCCTGGCATGCAATAAAATCCGCATAGTTCTGGGTATAATATTGAAAAGAGGCTCGAGGGGGTCAAGGGACGCAACAATGTGAATGTCTAATAACAATAATAATATGAACCCTCATTTACCCAGATTGACTATGCAATACATACATATCTGTTCATTATCTGACTTATTATTTTTAATCGTAAAGAAATGTATAGAAGAGTTATACTCGAAATAATTATACGTCCCGTCAGATTTAAATATTCATTACATTTCAATTTCTGCTTTGTCTCGAATCGATTGATGGTGCATATCAAGTAATGCTTCTAAGTGGCAAAACTGTCATGTTAAACAAATGATCTGATGGATTGTATTTTGAGGGAATGCATATTTAATTATTCTGTAAATGAGAAATTGCGTGGTAAATAAAATAAATGCTTATTATTATTATCAATGTGCAAACTATCCACTTTATACATTTGAAATATATAAAGCTTCGCATTTTAAATCCCTCGTTTCTATTTCATCATTATAAATCATTCGATCAGGTTACTCCTCCGCCGGATAATAGCCAGCACACTCGCACACGCCAGCGAATCCGATAGTCTTGTAGACGATGATGCATGTGATATTCTTTTCTCTCTTTCGATCCCCATTCCGTGGCACTGAAATAATGGGGATGACTTTCTTAAACGCTTTGTCTTTCGTCACGGAAACATTTGCCTGTCATCTGCCCTCAATCGCACCGCGCTGAAAAAGACGTCGATTTCGGATCATCCCCCGATACATACATTATCCGGAAAAGAGGAGACAAGTCTCTCATTTCAGCCCTTGGAAACCGGTTAGAATACCCTTCGGTTTCTAGTGTTTGTTTTATATCCACGCATATTGGTTATATCATGTGTTATTTTCTAAAGCTACGAATAAAATAAAATAGCAATAAATATTATTTTCACATCGGTTTTGGACTTTTAATCGTCTTCGGTGCAGTGACGAGAAAACGAATTCACTATGAGGCAGGCGCGCATCCAGAAATTTGGCTTGGGGGGGGGGGGCTGACGCATATAATAACTCGCACACAAACATATGTAAACTGAATATTCGTCAATATGACATCAGATGAATGTGCTGCATTACAATTAAATAAAATTCCAAAAAGCACTATTTTCCTTTGGCCAAATTTGATGGTTAACATTCGGCATATTAATGTCTGAGGGGTGTGGGTCGATTAACCACTGATGATTATTAAGAGTCCGAAACCGTTCTGTAATTGTTCATCTGATGAGGAAATAATAATTACTGCTTGCGATATAATTATTATTGTTTTTAAAACAATAGATGTCTCGCTAGTCAGATCTAACAGCAGATGCACAACTGTGTCGGTTCTTGACTCTGAGACGAACAGATGGAGATTAAACGCTTAATGGACTAAAACAAAATCTTAAAATGAATTATTACAGGTGTAATGCTTTCCATCAATATTTTTTTAAATAAATTTTAATTCCAACGACGAAAATTAATTAGTAATTAAAAAAAAATTACTACGTAGTCCTAAAGTGACCGTTTTATGAGAAGTGGGTGAATCAGGTAAGAATTAGCAGAGAATATTTAATCAATCCTATTGCAAATTTATTTCAATGTGAGCAAAAAAATAATTACGTAAACAACTGTAATTGTTTGCTTAATCTGTTTCAAAGAGAAGTAGCAATATGACGTGTGCAGTTTAAAATAAGAAATTCGCAAAAAAAATGGGGAAAAAAGCAACACATCGCTAATAGAATCAGTTCTTGGTAAATGAAGAAGCTGATATGATATACCTTGTAAGGAACCGATAGGGTATACATAACATAAACATCTTCCACAATTCTTGGAAACGAAATTTATGTATTTGTTTTTTTAAATGTTATATTTTATATTTATTTTGTAGGCAAAACTTGTAAAGCTGAATAAATAATTAACAAAATCCAAGTAATATGTCAATATACTCAATGACTTCCTCCGCTCGGTGAGTCGATATTTGGCGAATGTTGTTTCAACAAAAATGTGCAACAGCTCACACTGTAGCTACAATATTGTAGGTGATTCGTCGCATGTTCCCTTAATACTTCATCTTACGCTGTTGCATGATATGGCATAGCCCGTCATTTCACCAATTTGTAATTTCTCTATTTAAGGGTATTCAGAAGAGACGGTTTAAAAATATTTCTCAGAAAATGACTTTTTTTCGAAAATCACTTTTTACTTTCTCCGTCACGAAGTACGAGAAAGTATAGTGATCGTGATTTTTTTTCAAATTTTTTTTTACAGAAATATCCGTTTTGGGGTCCCTGGATGCCATTTCAACAATTTCTGGAATGTTTACTTTCTCCGTTACGAAGTACGAGAAAGTATTGTGATCGTGATTTTTTTTCAAAATTTTTTTTACGGAAATATCCGTTTTGGGGTTCCTGGATGCCATTTCAACAATTTCTGGAAATTTTATTTTGTGTCTATGTGTGTGTGTGTGTGTGTGTGTATGTGTGTATGTGCGTGTGTGTGTGTGTGTCTATACGCGCTGTATCTCAAAAACTAATAAAGCAATTAATATGAAACTTTGAACATAAGCCTTATTTGATAATCCGAAGAACTGAAAAGCTTTTGGTAAAATTTCGTACACCGGAAGTGGATGTTTACCTTAACCGTTTTTTGTTTTTTCTCCAATATCTGCTTAAATATGAAAAATATCACAAAAACATTTAAACAAATATTGAACACAACGAATAAATGAACATCTTTTGTTTAAAAATATTTTTCATTAAATCACTGTTATTCGTATTTTTTTTCATTTCTGGTTTATAATTATGAAACGATAATAGTTACAGCAAATTTATGTAAATAATAATTATAGAGAATTCCAAAATGAACAACTCATAAAGAATAAGTTTTTTTCGAAATCGCTTAAATTTTTGAGTATACTGAGTTTTTTAATTTGAAGTATAATTTTTCCATTTTTCATAATTTTGTCGTTTTAAACGTCAGTTTCATTCGAGTTTACAAAACGTTCGATGTACATTTAAAATACGATTTAAATTGAAAATAAACCATGAAAGCGTAAATATCATCAAGACGGAGAAAGTAACATGATGGCCACATCACCATTTTTCAATATGCATTCCTGTTAAAATGTATGCCTGTTTGTTTGTGCGCGCTGTATCTAAAAAACTACTACTTGAATCAACATCAAACTTTGAACATAAATCTTATTTGATAATCTGAAGAACTGAAAAGCTTTTGCTAAAATTTCGTACACCGGAAGTAGGTGTTTACCTTAACCATTTTTTTTTTCTCCAAAAAAAATTAAAATATGAAAAGTACTATAAAAGCATTCAAACAAATCTTGAAAAAAGCAAAGAAATGAACATCTTTTGCTTAAAAATATTTTTCAGAAAATGTATGGTTTATTTATTCTTTTTTGTAATTTTTGGTTTAAAATTATGAAACTATAATACTTACAGCAAATGTATTTTAATAATAATTGTAGTGGCTGAAAGACCTCCGGTCGATGGCCAATTAAGAATTGCGGAAAACCATAAATTTTTATATGTATGTATATATAACTGTATCAATTCTTAAATAAAGATGTTTGTATATATAATAATTGTAGAGAATGCCAAAATGAACAACTTATATGGAATAAGTATTTTTCGAAATCTCTTTGGTTTTTGAGTAAATTGACTATTAGAATTTAAAGTATAATTGGTCATTTTCATCTTTCATAATATTGACGTTTCAAACATCAGTTTCATCCCATTTTCCAAACGCACTATGCACATTTAAAATGTGATTTAAATTGAAAGTGTAAACATAAAGAATTATATCATCAAATCGGAAAAAGTAACACTATTTTTTTTATTTTCTTGCCATTATTTTAGAGTTTCGGATTGTATCTTCATTTGAGCTTGTGTTATTTTTGAGGCAAATTATTTCAAGACCAGAATTTTTGTGCTCGTATTTTAGATTTATTGCCTGTTTCTTCGATTTTTTTCCTTTAAATTCTTGTTTTTTTTCATAAATATTCTTTATTTTGGTCCCAAATGAAATGTTGAAATTTTCGACTTTTTTGGTCAGTATTTTTATTTTTAAGCTAGTGCTTTCGATTTTTGGTCTTAATTTTCGATTTTTTGCCACAATTGTTGAATTTTGACTTGTATTTTGGATTTTTTTGGTCTAAATTTTTGATTTTTTGTCCTAAGATTTCTTTATTTGGCCAAAATTTTCGATTTGTTTATTAAGGTTTTCGATTTTTTAACTTTTTGGTCTGCATTTTTTTATCAATAGGCCCGTGTTTTCGATTTTTTGGCCACAATTGTTAAATTTTGACCTGTATTTTCGATTTTTTGGTCCACATTTTTGATCTTCTGTCCTAAGATTTCTTTATTTGGCTGAAATTTTCCATTTGTTTATTAAGATTTTCGATTTTTTAATCTGCATTTTTTATTTTTATCCCCAAATTTTCGGTATTTGGTCTAACTTTTGTTTTTTTTGTCCTGTATTTTAAATTTTTCAATTTTCAATTTTAGTTCCTGTTGGGAAACTTACTTTGAGCTACAGGGTTATTTTGATGGTGAAAATGGCAAACCATTTTTTCTTCACTTGAATTTTTTTTATCTGCAGTTTTTAGATCTTTGGCCTATAATTTCTTGTTTTTTCCAAAGTTTTGATTTTTGGCCTAAATATTCTTTATTTTGTCCTGCTTTTTTAAATTTTTTGTCTCAAATTTTCGGTATTTGGTCTAATTTTTAGTCTTCTTTGCCCATATTTTAGATTTTTTTATTTTCAATTTGACTTCCTGTTTAGAAGCTTACTTTGAGCTACAGGGTTATTTTGAAGGTGAAAACAGCAAACAATTATTCCTTTACTTGAATTTTTTATCTGCATTTTTGGATATCTGGCCTGTAACTTCGTTTTCTATTCCAAATTTTTGATTTTTGACCTAAATATTCTTTATTTCGGCGTGAAAATTTAGGTTGTGTGTTTAAAGTTTCGATTTTTTGGTCCGCATTTTTGATATTTACGTCCTAACTTTTGGTTTTAGCTTTTTTGTGTTATACTCGTATTTTACATTTTCTAATCTGAATTATTGATTTTTATGCGCGATTTTTTTGCCGCTATTTTCGAGTTTTTTGGTCGGTTTTTGATTTTTTGCTCTCTACTTTAGATTTTTAACCTGAATTATTGTTTTTTATTTTAATTTCTTTTTTACATTCTTTTCGAGTTTCTGGTCGGAAACTTATTTTGAGCCAAAGAATTATTTAAGGGGCTAGATAAATATTTTTTCTTTTACTTGAATTTACAATATTTGGGTCTGCATATTCTTGGTCCATATTTTAGATCTTTATCTGGTTTTCGCCTCAGTTTATTCAATTCTTTTATTTTTTTGCCTAAATAATCTTTATTTTGGACAACATTGATTTTTTATTGGCGAATATTTTAGATTTTTAATCTGAAGCAGCGATGTTTTATTTTTTGCTAGCATTTTCAAGGTTTTGGTCTACTCGTCAAATCGGAGAAAGTAATATGATGGCCACATCACCATTTTTTTTTCTACATGGTCGATGAAGGAGAGATAAACCACCGATTTGTAGCTTTCTGGGAAAAGATTATATACTGAAATTTTAAATGCAATCTTAAATTAAATCAAGAAATATTATTATAAGTCGGATTTCTACTTTTTATCTTAAAAAACAAATATGGGTAAATTAGGCTTTTGAATAAGGAATTCTGAAGCTTTCCTTGGTGAGAGGTGGAAATTTATCCGTTGGTTTTCTTGGAAGTATTTCATATCGAAATCATGGTTTTAAGATTCAGAAAAATAGGGTTAAGTAACCGTCGCAACTATCTTCTTCATTTCTACGTCAACTATGGATTCTCACGTATTAACAGTCGTAACCATCCTCTTAATTTTCACATTTCAAATTACGGTTTTTTAACACCCGCTCGACGTAGTGATATTTTGGCAACTTACCATTTTTTTTAGACATATAGCGGCTGTAGGGAAAAATGGTGTATCACCCGTGGTGCACATTGGTGTGAAGGTTTAAGTGTCTTTATGAAAGATGAAAATGACAAATTATATTTTCAATTCTAATCATTTTTGCCGTCAGTTTACTCAAAAACTAAGTTTTAGAAAAAAAAAATTATTTTAATAAACTAATTATTATGGTTTAATAATTATAAACCAAAATTTTTATCTGAGCGGTGTTTTATAACCAAATTTTTTTTAAACTATGATTTTATGAAATAATTTTCAAACGAAGAGATGTTCATTTCTTTGTTATCTTCAATATTAGTTTAAATGTTTTAGTAATATTTTTTAATTTCAAACCCCCACTTCCGTTATAATAAATGTTACAAAAAGCTTTTCAGTTCTTCAGTTTGTCAAATAAGACTGCGCACGCGCACACACGCATACACACACATACAGACACACACACACACAGACACAACTTTTTTCAAAAAAATTGTAGAAACCGCCTCTAGAGACCTCAAAACGACTATTTCCGTTAAAGAAATTTTCGATCACGAGAAAATCGAGAAATCAATAAATCAGTTTTAAAATGATTGAAATATATTAAATAGACTAACTATGCCAGTTATTAAATTATAGATATATGGGGTGTATGTGTGTAATATTTGTAGAAGAAAATTTATGTTGCGATATTAAAAACGGCCTTTGTGTGCAGATGGGAGAGCAGATGTAGTATATATGCATACCTGTATTTAAAGTTTTATTATTAAAATCCTCGTTCTTTGTGGGCGCATCTGCGATGTGTTTTTTTTTTACTTTTCTTGTCGAGGGCTAAAATCAAAGCAGGCAAGAAGAATTCTGATTGCAGAACACGTTAGGTATTGTAGGCAAAGTGCACAAACAAAAGCCGTCCAGTTGTGGAGCCACTATCGAGCACTACCCGAAAGCTTACACATCAAAGGCAACCGGTCTTTTCCAGTCCCCCTTTTCTCTTGATTTATTATTATTGTTAAATGTGTGCACGCTACGATTGTTGTTATTAATTTACGTATATGCCTCGGGATGGTTGCTATTTTGTTATTATAGAAATAAACATCACTGATAATAATAATAATTAATACACTCTGCGAATTACAAATGGCTATCGACCGTTTCTTTCAATTGGTAAAATTTGGAATGAAATATTTACACTATCATCCGTTAATTTTGTTAAAAATAGACCACACATATGGATGGCTTTAAATAATACTTAAAATGAATTGTATCATTATCAATCATTTAGAGATAAGGAATTAAATCCGGACTCGTTATAACTTTGTAATTCTTTCACAATTTGTTAAAAAATTATCGTCGAATAAACTGTTTTATGGCATCATTAATGAATGTACAGTTTACGCTTTAACCAATTGTCCGTGATTTCAAACTCTCAGTCAATAAATGGTGAATGCGCCGGGAACACCAAACTTATTCTTGCTTGTACGATATAATAAAAAAATCGGTCGATAGCCATTTAAGCAGAAATTTACTTATGTAACTAAATTTATTATATATTATTGCTTTTTTTGTAAAATTTCTGTAAATAAAGATGTTTGTATATATAAAAAAATCATGCCCGTTTTTATGACATTATTTATCTGAGCGGTGTTTTATAACTACAAAAATTAATCGAAATAAGTTGCGTTTTTCTGAAAAGGATAATTTTTAGAGTATATAAATATATTCCAGCTACTCGCAGTTATTTTTGTAGACGTCGATGCTTAAAATATCATCATTCTTAAAATTCCAAAAGCGTTTCACGATGCATTTATACACATAAATATTATAATAAATAACCAAACAGTATTTGAATTATTTTGCCCGAAATATTCAACTGGCAACGGAAGTGAGGTATTCATAATTTTTTTTTATTATTTAATTTCACAGCAAGTCGTATTATGATGCAGGCGTAAATAATAATTGCGTACATACATGTATGAATGCTCTGGATGCATTAAATAGTTTAATTAAATTTATCTGCTCTCTTCATTCCAATTACACAACTCGTATGCATTTAACGTTCATGTCATATTTAAAATAATTTATTTTATGTAAATAAACTATTAAGGTTACCAAGGCCACCAACATATGTAAAGGAAGTATTATTGCCGTGCTTCTAAAAATTAAACCTTTTTTAAGATAATTTTTCAATTTTAAAGTTAATTACTTGTTAATTATTAATTCGTGTACTAAAAATAAATAAGTGTCTTTTACTGTGAATTTTTGAACGAATATAGATGATTTAATATTATTAAAAATTCACTATATTTCAACCCGAACTAATTATCGTAAAAAAATATTATATTACGTGAGACAGTTATACAAATATTCACAACTCTAATTTCGACGTGTTACCATTATTATCAAGTTGATGACAGTAAATATGAATACTACTAAATAATCTTCATTTATCAGGTATTTATTGTTCGACCTACAATACATTTAGGTAGATCGACCGTGGGGTTTTCTACCCAAAAAAATATAAAAATTTGTTGAGATTCTTAGGTTGCATAATATTTTCCACAATAAAAAGTTGTGGCTAAAATATTGTAAATTTTTAATTCTGTTTAATTTTGAATTACCACGTAGTAGCGGTTGCAACCAGTTATCCCTGACATTACAATCAAATACTTAATAAAAATAATACGTGGATAGTAATTCTTATCGCATGTGCACAATTAGAGTATAACGTACTAAATCTTAAAGCTTACGAAATATATGCAAATGAAATTGGTGCACTTTGTCAAACAATTCAAACTTTGCAGATACCCAGAAGTGTGACGTGCGTCCTTATCTTTGCAGGATATAGTAATAACTGCGGAAATATCTTCAGGGTGACCCGAACTGGCTAATATAAACACTTACGCCGTTTCACCAACTGCCATTGTGTTTCCTTTAAAGGGTAACAATAACTTCGGATTATGAATACGCGTTAAGCTAATCTGCAAATCTAAACTGCATCCGGTCCCCAGCAATTAAACGCAGTGCCTAGAATAAAATTAGGCAAAAATACTGGACTTTATTTCTGATATACCGGACGATAATTAAGGTTAAATTTAAGATTTTGACTTTATTGGGTGCATTTATTTTGAAGTTCAAATTTTAAACATTTCAATAGTAGTACTATTCTTAACATTTAAAGGGTATAGCGGGATAAGTATGCAAAATCTAAAAATCAAAAGCTCTAATTAATGTCATAAATTCGTATCCATGTGTTATAAAACTCTACCAAGTTTTAAGATATGGAGGTGTAAAGAAAAATAACACAAAAATCTCAAAGACAGCGGAACCGATTTTAATGAAAAGAATATACGAGCACAGTGCAAATTTTTTATTTCTGAACATGATAATTGCGAGAATGTTCAATTTTAGAAAACACACTTCAATCGCATTGTCCCTTGATAGTTTGCAACGAACCGTACAGTGAAGCATTGTGTGTTGCCTATAGTGGTACTAATCTGATTGAATCCCCTCTATGGGACTCCGTTAAGTATAAGGAATTACTGCGTGTTACGCAAGGAAATTATATATTAGTAAAAATACACAAAAAATATAAAAGTATTAACGATAAAAATAATTACAATAAAACGAAATGTAGCCTGAATAAATGAATATTCAATCTGTTCGTTAATCTGCATTTGTATTTATCTAATGCTTTCTGCAATAAGTAAGGTTAATCCCAATTTGTTGATAAAAATAATTTTAAAAAATGGTGATGTGGCCATCATATTACTTTCTCCGATTTGATAGTTTAATAGTTATTAATATTTGAAGATTCATTCATTATTTTCAATTTAAATCATATTTTAAATCGAGCGTTTCACATGATCGATCGCTGGTGATGACGTTTGAAACGTCAAAATTATGAAAGGTATTAATGACAAATTATGTTACAAATTCTAATAATTTTTACCATAAGTTTACTGAAAAACTAAAAAAAAGGCCTAAAAAAGATTTCTAAAAATGGTTCCGATTAAAAAATCTCATAAAAGTCCTGAACAAGAAAGTCTTGAAAAGGATTTCAAAAATAGACATGCCAAAGTCCTGAAGAATGTCTTGAAAAAGTCCCAAAAATGAGTCCTGATAAAATATTCAGAAAAAATGTCTTGTAATAACAGTTTTGAATTATGGAGATAACATCGTAAAAGAATCCTAAAAAAACATTTCTGAAAAAAACCCTGTAAAAAGATCATTAAAAAAGACCTGAAAAAGTTCTGAAGAAATCGCAAAAAGAGTCTTGAAAAAAATCCTGAAAATTAATCCCATAAAAAATGTCCTGAATTATATGTAGTACTGAAAAAGTCCTGTAAAGAAGGTTTGAAAAAAAATTCCTGAAAAAATAATACTGTATGTAAAATAATAAGTCCCGAGCAAGAGGTTCGTAAGAAAGACTCGAAAAAAAGTCCTGGAGGAACAGTCCAAGAAATAAAGTCTTGAAAACGAGTCCTGATAAAAGCCGTGAAAAAAAAACTCTTGAAAAATAGTCTTCATACAAAATACCAGAAATAAATGTCCCGAAAAAGAGTCCTAAAAAGTCCTAAAATAAATCCTGAAGAAGGTTGAGAAAAATAGCCCCGATGAAATATCATAAAAAATTGTCCAGTAAAAACAGTCCCTGAAAAAACGCCCTGAAAATAACATCTTAAAAAAATAAACAAAAAAAATCTGAAAAGAAAGCATTGTAAAAAGTCCTTAAAAGGATCTGAAGAAATTGTCCTGAAAAAGAAATCCCAAAGAGTCCTGCAAAAAAGCCTAAAATAAGTCCTTAACAAAATTCCTGAAAAAAAAGTAGTCGTAAAATAAAGCTAAAAATATCTGAAAAAGTCCTTAAAATGGTCCAAAAATGGTTATGAAAAGAACAAAGAGTTAAAAGTCCCGAGAAAAAATTCCTGAAAAAAATCCTGTTAATAAATTTTTTAAAAGAAATCCTGAAAATAAAGGTCCTGAAAGAAAAGTCCTAAAAAATAAGTCTTAAAATGTTCTGAAAAATCCTCGAATAAAGGACTTTTAAAAATGTCCTAAAAAAAGTTCTAAAAACTTTGTTCTGAAGTCCAAAAAAGGCTAAAAGAACAAAAAAACTGTTAAGGTAAATATTCGGAAATACGAAATTTTACCAAAAGCTTTACAGTTTTTCAGATTCTCAAATAACACTCGTGTTCAAGTTTCATGGTCATTTCTGTATTAGTTTTTAAGATACAGCGCGCACAGACAGACTGTTATGTAGAGAAAAAATTTTGATGTGGCCATCATGTTACTTTCTCCGACTTGATGGTATCATTTATATTTACGCTTTCATGGTTTATTTTCAATTGAAATCATATTTTAAATGTACATCGAGCGTTGCGTAAACTCGGATGAAACTGACGTTTAAAACATCAAAATTATGAAAGATGGAAAAATTATACTTCAAATTCAAAAACTCAGTTTACTCAAAAACTAAAGAGATTTCGAAAAAAACTTATTCTTTATAAGTTGTTCATTTTAGCATTCTCTACAGTTATTATTAACATACATTTGCTGTAACTATTATCGTTTTATAATTATAAACCAAAAATAAAATAAAAATATATACATTTTTTTCTCGAATAAAAATGATTATATGAAAAATGTTTTCAAGCAAAAGATGTTCATTTCTTTGTTGTCTTCAATGTTTGTTTAAATATTTCTGTGATATTTTTTATATTTACACTTCCGGTGTACGAAATTTTACCAAAAGCTTTTCAGTTCTTCGGATTATCAAATAAGACGTATGTTAAAAGTTTCATATCAATTGGTCTATTAATTTTTGAGATACAGCGCACACAGACAGACACACACACTCACAGACACAAAAAAAAATTCCAGAAATTGTTGAAATAGCATCTAGGGACCCCAAAACGGATATTTCCGTAAAAAAAATTTTTGGAAAAAAAATCACGATCACAATACTTTCTCGTACTTCGTAACGGAGAAAGTAAAAAGCAACAGAATACAATTTCAAAAAATATGAATACTCAACTTTACTTTATTTTAAATAAACCTAACGCAAAAATCATTCGGTAATAAAAAAACTAACCAACTAACCGAGGCCAATGTATTGCACCAAATTTGTAAATCCGGCGACCTGCAAATATTTGGTGAAGATAACGAGTAATACTCTTAGTAGAATCCATTTGATGAAAAATTGTATTATCTTCGATTTCGGATATAATATGTTAAGCAGTTCTAAATATTCACTTTCATTGAGATTTCCTTTAATAATTGAAGAAATTCCTGCCCTGGTGTTTTTCGGGATCCTGGGTATGGGTCAAGTTTTGCACTTGATCGTTTATGGATGATAAGAAAAGTGGAATTGATGAAATACACATTAAAAAAAATGGTACTATCCAGGGAAAGAAATTCATTTCTGAAAAATCTGGAATTTCATCTGATGTAACTGCTTTTAAAGGAGTTTTTAGACGGATCCAGCCTTATTCTTCTGCCTCAATAGCTAATGTATTTTGTATATCTTTCTGAAGATTTCATCCGCAGTTTCGGTCAGATTCTAGCCTTTACGCATAGGTATTCTGAAGGAAGGATGCAATCCTAAAATATGTTCCAATTTTTGGTATCAACTTATTATCTGTTTTATGACCCAGAAGGTGATGTTTTATATATTATGCCGTGAATCATTTAGAAATAAAATTTTCAAACAAATGTTTCTTTTTGAAATACCTATCCAACGATACCCCACACGATACAGGTTACTACTTGAAATTCTAAAGTTGAGTGTGGTTACGCCTACTTCTGGCAACTTCCGCAAGTCGAAATTCTTCAGATAGGCATTGGTGATGCTATTTTTTTTTTTCTTCTCGAGAAAAAGGCCTGGTACGGGTGTTCTGGGAAACACCCGATATATGTAAAAAATTGTTGTTATCACTATAGATTCCTGATACAATTCGTGAAAATTTTTCGAAATTATTTTAGGGTACACATTCTGAACCGTAAATTTTCGATCTATTTTTGAATAGTAAAATACCTCTTTTCGTTCCTAGTCTCCTGATACAATTCGTGAAAATTTTTCGAAATTATTTTAGGGTACACATTCTGAATCGTAAATTTTTGATCGATTTTTGAATAGAAATTTTTGAAAAAAATCGAAAAATTAAAAAAAAAACACCTGAAATTTTTGTCGGAATTTTTCTTTTATTTTTCTAGAAAATAGTCCCATGGGTATTTATAATTTTTTTTTTTTATTGAAATAGGTTCAACCTTTATTGATATTTTTTTTTAAATTTTTCTTTCCCCCTCCATATCTTAAAAATTAAATATCGTGGTTCTAATTTGGTAGAGTTTCACACCGTATGGATGCAAACTTATTACATTAATTACAAGTTAATACGAGATTTTGCATACCCCATGGGCGTCCGCAGAAATTTTTCCCGCGAGGGGCAAAACTTTCACACAGAAATTTCGAATAAAAACGACAATTCTTAATTGTCAAAAACTCTGCATTTTTGCAACCGCAAACGGCACATAAAGAAATTTGCAGTTGTCAAAAATTGTGGATTTTTATCATCAAAAACGGCATTTTTCGTTATTAAAAAGGAGAAAATTATAATTTCGTATTATCAAACATTTCTGCCACGATAAAAGACACGATTTAATGGTAAATATAGAAATTAGCAGCTTACAAAAATTGTGGATTTTTTCAATCAAAAACGGCATTTTTTGATATTAAAAAAGAAAATTGCCATTTTTGTATTGTTACAAATTCTGCATTTTTGCCACCACAAACGGTACGATTCAACGGTAAATAAAGAAATTTGCAGCTACCAGAAATTGTGGTTTTTTAATATCAAAGATAGCATTTTCTGATATTAAAAAAAAAGAAAATTTCAACTGCTAAAAATGACAATTTCGAACTGTCAAAAATCGCACTACTGTCACAAATGGTACGTTAGCAGTAAAAAGGAAATTTTCAATTGGTGAAAATAACTATTCAATACAGTCAAAAATTGCTCATTACTAAAAACGGCACGTTTCAACAATAAAAAGAAAATTGCCAAATGCCAAAAATGTTAGACTGTCAAAATTTGAGCATTTCTACTTTCACTATCAGCATTTTTCAATATTAAAAAAGGGAAAATTCCAACGGCCAGAAGTAACATTACAAATTGTTAAAAATTGTGCAATTCTACTGTCTGAAACGGCATTTTTCAATAGTAAAAAGGTACATTTTTAACCTTCAAAAATAACAATTTCGAATTGTCAAAAATTCTGCATTTTTGCCATCACAAACGGCACGATTCAGCGGTAAATAAGAAAATTAGCAGCTGCCGAAAATTGAGGAATTTCACTATTAAAAACGACATTTTTTAATATAAAAAAAAAAATATTAACTACTAAAAATGACAATTTCGCAAAAATCGCATTACTATCACAAATGTTACGTTAGCAGTAAAAAGGAAATTTTCAATTGCTGAAAATAACTATTCAATACTGTCAAAAATTGCTTATTACTCAAACCGGTACGTTTCAACAATAAAAAGAAAATGTCCAAATGCCAAAACTTGAGCATTTCTACTATCACTATCGGCATTTTCCAATATTAAAAAAAGATATTTCCAACCGCTAAAAATAACAATTATAAATTGTCAAAAACTGGGTATTCTACTGTGAGAAACGGCACTTTTCAATAGTAAAAAGATACATTTTTAAACGACAAAACTGACAATTTCGAATTGTCAAAAATTATGCATTTTTGCCACCATAAACGGCACATAAATAAATTTGCAGCGGTCAAAAATTAAAAATTGGGGATTTTTACTATCGAAAACGGCATTTTTTAATATTAAAAAAAATAGAAAATTTTAACTGCTAAAAATGACAATTTCGAACTGTTAAAAAATAGCAGTACTACACAAATTGCACTTGGCAGTAAAAAGGAAATTTTCAATTGCTGAAAATAACTATTCCATACTGTCAAAAATTGCTCATTACTAAAAACGGCAAGTTTCAACAATAAAAAGAAAATTGCCAAATGCCAAAAATGTTAGACTGTCAAAATTTGAGCATTTCTACTACCACTATCAGCATTTTCCAATATTAAAAAAGTGAAAATTCCAACGGCCAGAAGTAACAATTACTAATTGTCAAAAATGGTCAAATACTGGCTGAAAAGGTATTTTTCAATAGTAAAACGATACCTTTTTAACCGTCAAAAATGACAATTTCGGATTGTCAAAAATTCTGCATTTTTGCCATCACAAACGGCACGATTCAGCGGTAAATAAGGAAATTAGTAGCTGCCGAAAATTGTGGAATTTTACTATCAAAAACGGCGTTTTTTAATATCAAAAAAGAGAAAATTTTAACTGCTAAAAACGGCAATTTCGAATTGTCAAAAATTCTGCATTTCTGCTACCACAAACGGCACGATTCAACGGTAAATAAAGAAATTTGCAGCTGCCAAAAATTGTGGATTTTTACTAATAAAAACGGCATTTTTTGATGTTAAGAAAATAAGTAAATTTCAACTACTAAAAATGACAATTTCGAACTGTCAAAAATCGTACATATCCACCATCACAAATGGCATGTTGACAGTAAAGACAATTTCAATTGCTAAAAATAACTATTCAGGACTGTTAAAAATTGCTAAAAAGAAAAATTCCAAATGCCAAAATTTTTTAACTGTCAAAATTTGAGCATTGCTCCTATAACTATCGGCATTTTTCAATATTAAAAAAGGAACATTTCCAATGGTCAAAAATAACAATTACAAATTGTCAAAAATTTTGCATTTCTGCCACCACAAACGGTACGATTCAACAGTAAATAAAGAAATTAGTAGCATCCAAAAATTGTGGATTTTTACAATCAAAAATGGCGTTTTTCTATATTAAAAGAAAGAAGATAAAGTAAAAAAGAAATTTTAATTGCTTAAAATAACTATCCAGGACTGTCAAAAATTTCTAAAAAGAAAAATGCCAAAATGTTATATCTGTCAAAATGTAAGCATTGCTCCTATCACTATCGGCATTTTTCAATATTAAAAATGGAAATTTCCAATGGTAAAAATAACAATTACAAATTGTCAAAAATTTTGCATTTCTGCCACCATAAACGGTATGATTCAACAGTAAATAAAGAAATTAGTAGCATCCAAAAATTGTGGATTTTTACAATCAAAAATGGCGTTTTTCTATATTAAAAGAAAGAAGAAAATTTCAACTGCTAAATATGGCAACTATTAAAAATCGCACATTTCCATCGTCACAAATGGCACGTTGGCAGTAAAAAGGAAATTTTCAACTGCCATAAATAACAATTTACAACTGTTAAAAATTGTTAATTTCTACTAAATGTACAGTAATAATACAGCGAGATCGAATAAAAAATTAGTCAAAGCAGGTCATGAACAAAAAGCCGCCGAATGTCTTTTCTTAGTTCTTAAATTTGAAAATATCAATATACGCCAGCTTGACACTTGCCAATAAGTTTGGGAATTTAGGCTCATTGACTACTTTGACTAACAGTAGTATACACATCGGGTGGAACCGTGAATACTCGTCGTTACGACCCGTCCATACGGTCGTATTACCGATTCGGTTATTTTGCCGTTTTTTATAGTGGCGCATATATTTTAATGTGCGTGTTCACACGATACCGTATACGGTCGGCGGCGGTATCGTGTGAACACGCATATTGAAATATATGCGCCACTATAGAAGACGGCAAAATAACCGAATCGGTAAAACGACAGACTCGGTGCCGTGTAAACGGGCGGTAATACGTCAACTTTTTTCGTATTAATCGAACATAACATGGAATGCACTTTTGTTATAATTTAAAAGTAAAGTATACATTTACCGACCACATACAAGTTTAGTATATAAAATATTACTTTAATTTAATAATCTAATTTTCCAGGAGGGGGCAGCTGCCCCATCTTGCCCCCACCTGCGGACGCCCATGTATATACCTATGTTGATACATAAAAACAAGTTTATATGTTTGGTAGATAAAAAATCGGGAATTTTTTGATCTCTAGTAAAGATTTTGGCTTGAAGTTTCTGTTTTATATCTCCTACAAAATTTATTTTTTTGGAAAAAAGCTGTTCTGCTTATGAATCCTGCAATAAATAAGGCATGTTACATTTCGGCCACTACTATTTATACCGCGAGTTGTAACGCAATTACGTTACTCGTCGCTACGCGGTTCGTGTGCAAATTCTTTCACTTGCGCGTAATTTGCTACTTACAACTCTAGTTAAGTAATTTACTATTAACGACACCTGGTGCTAAAATTGTTAAGTGCTTCTAGATGAAACAAATTTGATAATAACTAGATGTAAAAATAAAATGTTTGCTAGTTCTCTCCTTATAAAAACAACATTTACAGATTTAAGTTTTTAATTTTTAATTAATTTTTTTTTCAGGTTGGTCCTTTCGTATAGAAAAAACGAGCTCTTTAACCAATGTTATATCAACAATAGTACCATTTATAATATACAAATTTCTGTTGTATAATTTAATATTAGTTTGTTTTTAATCTTTAAAAGAATTATTTTTGTAGAAATACGCAGAGGTTAAATATTAAATATTCAGGCTAAATTTAGTTTTTAATAAATCTATTACAATACGATTTTGGTTGCTGTACTGAAGCAAATTATAAAAAAAATATTACACATAGTGTAGATATTTTCGATGGCGAATACTCGTAGACAATAAAACTTGAAATTTCGTATAAGGTTTTATTTCTTACCGTAAATAAAATTGTATAAATTATACTTTACCGGAGATTATTACCGGGTAGAGAAAGTTTAATGAAGTTGTCGATGGAGTTGCAATAGGGAGCAGTCTGTAATATCGAAGCGAGTTGCATGCTGAAAGTTTGCACAAAGTTGCCAGTTTACTGAGAAAACACTAATGTGGTGTCCGTTTGTGGAAGACGACTTCAAAATACTAGGTTTTAACATAATATTGCAATAGTCATGTATAATAATAGATTCACAAATTTAAGAAAATATTTACATAATTACAGTTATGCAGCAGTTGATTATAATCGATTTAAATGTTAGAATAAGAATACCTACGTGCATATGTGAAATGATATATAAAGTGATATCCAGCAAAAAAAGAAGGTGAGCATAAAAGAATCCGTGGGCGCACAATAAGTCGTTAAAGCCATCAGATGAAATTTACTGGAACGAAAAACGTATCTAATCGAGTCCGCAGACTTGAAATTCTGTATACGGTTATTTTGTGTGCTGCGGGAATTTCCCGCAAGGCGTTTCGTATCGACTTCATCTAGTCAAAACCGTAGATTTCGGCCGGTGACAGCTCCAGGTTGAACGTTGTCAGTTTCAATCGGGAAATTGTCAGTTTCACGACGTCTGCAGTTAACCGAGTGCATTTTTTTCTTATCTTAATTTCGATTACATTTTTAAACTTGAAACGAGTTTCAACTAATTAAAACTACACCGTTTTATCAACTTTGCCATCAGCTCGCAGATTGTACCTGGAAATTAAATATTTGTTCTCAGCGGCTGATCATTTGAACTGTGAAATATAAATGACACTTTTTGATAAAATATATTATTATTTCAAATACGTGCGTGAAAATATTTTTGATTAATTAAAATATTTCATTGAAATGCCCGTGGCGGTAAATTTGATATTAAGTATTGGGTTGATGGAGGAAGAACGTTACGATTCATAGAAAATCTTTTAAAACCCAGTTTTCAAGGGTTTCATGGTCATATCTTGACAAAAAATTGGGTTGTTTATACGAAACTGAAAAAAAAAATAAATACTGAAATATAAATACTAATAATAATTTTACATAAAATGACTGTTGATAAATATACAAAAAATATCGTAAAAATATTAGTTATTCGAATTTTTGAAATTGTCGCACCAAACGTTAAAAGATGAAAAAATCACATAGATGGTATTTATTGATAGCAATCATATTACACTTTTTCAAGACTCTTAAGCATTTTTTTCGGGCCAATTTTTTTAGTACTCTTAAAACTCTTTGGCATTTCTTCAAGTCAATTTTTACTTTCTCCGTTACGAAGTACGAGAAAGTATTGTGATCGTGATTTTTTTTTCAAAAATTTTTTTTACGGAAATATCCGTTTTGGGGTCCCTAGATGCCATTTCAACAATTTCTGGAAAAAAAATTTTTGTGTCTGTGTGTGTGTGTGTGTGTCTGTGTGTGTGTGTGTGTGTCTGTGCGCGCTGTATCTCAAAAACTAATAGACCAATTGATATGAAACTTTGAACATAAGTTTTATTTGATAATCCGGAGAACTGAAAAGCTTTTGGTAAAATTTCGTACACCGGAAGTGGGTGTTTACCTTAACTGTTTTTTGTTTTTTGCCAATATTTTGTTAAATATGAAAAATATCACAAAAACATTTAAACAAATATTGAAGACAATAAAGAAATGCGAATATTTTGTTTGAAAACATTTTTCATAAAATCATTGTTAATCGAGAAAAAAAATTATTAATTTTTTTTTCATTTTTGGTATACTATTATGAAATGCTGATAGTTACAGCAAATTTATGTTAATAATAATTGTAGAGAATGCCAAAATGAACAATTTATGAAGAATAATTTTTTTTCGAAATCTCTTTATTTTTTGAGTAAACTGAGTTTTTCAATTTGAAGTACATTTTTCCATCTTTCATAATTTTGACGTTTTAAACGTCAGTTTTATCCGAGTCTACGAAACGTTCGATGCAGACTTAAAATATGATTTAAATTGAAAATAAACCATGGAAGCGTAAATATAAATGATACCATCAAGTCGGAGAAAGTAACATGAAGGCCACATCACCATTTTTTCTAGTACACTTGTTGACATTTTTTTTTCAGTTCACTTTTCAAGACTTTTTAGCATTATTTTGGGACATTTTTTTTTTGAACTTCTGAGATTCTTTGGCATTTTTTCCAAGACAATTTTTTCCAGTACTTTTTTTTTGGCATTTTATTCAGGACAATTTTTTCCAGTACTCTTTTTGGAATTTATTCAGGACAATTTTTTCCAGTACTCTTTTTGGAATTTTTTTTAGTTCACTTTTTCAAGACTTTTTAGCATTTTTTTTTAGTACTCCTAAGACTTTAAGATTTTTTCCAAGACAATTTTTTCCAGTACTCTTTTTGGCATTTTCTTTAAACAAATTTGTTCAGTGCTCAATTGGCATTCTTTTCAGGACAATTTTTTCAGTACTCTTTTTCAAGACTACTGTGGCATTTTTTTTGCAAGACCATTTTCTTTAGTATTCTTTTCCAAAACTCTTTTTGGCATTTTTTTTTCAAGACAATCGTTTTAGTACTCTCAAGAGAAAATCGTTACTTCTACAGCAGGCTTTCTATAGCATAACATAATTCAAAAATTATATAATTACGTAACACCAAGAATAAGAGTCTCTTTTAACCAAGTTATTTTAAATTGTTTCGTGAATACATGTCTGAATTTAACTTTAAGTATTTTATACCTGACGTGTCCAATATTGTAAAGGCAATATAATGATCTAATAAAATTGTATTTTATTCTATTCTATTTTTAAGACTCTTTTGGGCAGTTTTTTTAGAAAAAATTTTTCGGTACTCTTTTTGGCATTTATTTTCAGTACTATTTCAAGACTACTTTTGGCACTTTCTTTTTCAAGACAATTTTTTTTCAGTACAATTTTTACTTTCTCCGTTACGAAGTACGAGAAAGTATTGTGATCGTGATTTTTTTTTCAAAAATTTTTTTTGCGGAAATATCCTTTTTGGGGTCCCTAGATGCCATTTCAACAATTTCTAGAAAAAAAAATTTTGTGTCTGTGTGTGTGTGTGTGTGTGTGTGTGTGTGTGTGTGTGTGTGTGTGTGTGTGTGTGTGTGTGTGTGTGTGTGTGTGTGTGTGTGTGTGTGTGTGTGTGTGTGTGTGTGTGTGTGTGTGTGTGTGTGTGTGTGTGTGTGTGTGTGTGTGTGTGTGTGTGTGTGTGTGTGTGTGTGTGTGTGTGTGTGTGTGTGTGTGTGTGTGTGTGTGTGTGTGTGTGTGTGTGTGTGTGTGTGTGTGTGTGTGTGTGTGTGTGTGTGTGTGTGTGTGTGTGTGTGTGTGTGTGTGTGTGTGTGTGTGTGTGTGTGTGTGTGTGTGTGTGTGTGTGTGTGTGTGTGTGTGTGTGTGTGTGTGTGTGTGTGTGTGTGTGTGTGTGTGTGTGTGTGTGTGTGTGTGTGTGTGTGTGTGTGTGTGTGTGTGTGTGTGTGTGTGTGTGTGTGTGTGTGTGTGTGTGTGTGTGTGTGTGTGTGTGTGTGTGTGTGTGTGTGTGTGTGTGTGTGTGTGTGTGTGTGTGTGTGTGTGTGTGTGTGTGTGTGTGTGTGTGTGTGTGTGTGTGTGTGTGTGTGTGTGTGTGTGTGTGTGTGTGTGTGTGTGTGTGTGTGTGTGTGTGTGTGTGTGTGTGTGTGTGTGTGTGTGTGTGTGTGTGTGTGTGTGTGTGTGTGTGTGTGTGTGTGTGTGTGTGTGTGTGTGTGTGTGTGTGTGTGTGTGTGTGTGTGTGTGTGTGTGTGTGTGTATGTCCCCACATATTTGTGGCACTTTGTGTGTGCTACATCCTGAATTGTGGCGGAGGCGCGTTCTTGTGGCACCTTACCCTCCGTGCCACAAGTACATTCGGCTATTTCTCCATTGCTTCATATGTCACACTTACGACATTTAGTACCAATGTTAAAGAAGATCAGATTATTTCAGTTATCTATACGAAAATTCTCTAAAATCATTCTCACGAAAGTTATGATACCTTAAAAATAATTGTGTGTATGACGCCACATCATGGGTACCGATCATGTGTGCTACACACCAAATTGTGACAACCCTTGTTGGTAGCGCCACCTGGAACAAAATATGCTGCGTTGCCGACCTATCCCACATACCTACCGAGGGGATCGCATTGTTTGCTCAATTCTCGGGTTGGAAATAGATTTACAGTTGGCGTTAGGACTTGCAGTGTCCATTCATAAATATTTCAATTAAATAAATAACATACATTATTAATAAATAAATATTGAAATATTAAAATATTAATGAAATAAGAAATTGTGAGTAGAGAAATTAATTAAATTAATAACAGTAATTATTAATAAATAAATAAAAATTGAATTATTTATGAAACATAAAATTGCAAACAGAGAAATAAAATGTACAATTAAATGTTAAAAATGCACGGAATTTCTTGTAATTGTCTAAATTATTATTGTTCTTGACAATTAATACCCAACTTAAATTGATTTTTTTGTTCCCACTTTACTTGAATTACAGTTAAAATTATGCATAAATTATGCAAATTCACCAAATTAAATAGCATTTATTTATATTAATTTATTGGATTCTGTTTTAAAGTTTAAACGGGTTCGGGATGATAAAATGATACAAATATTATTACAATCTTTATATGTATATAAAAAGTGCATGTAATATAATTTATTTCGTATTCAATTAACAAAATTTTCCCACTTTCTTTGAATTTTTAATTTTATCTATATGATTTTTAACACAAAATTTAATGTCAGTCCAACCGCGTGAAGATAATATAGAATTGCTATTCATACATTTTATGCAGTTTACTTTTCCTGGTACAGTATTTCTTTTTATGTGCGTTGCAAAAAACTTCAACACTGCTCCTTTCTCTGCACTAGAGCATTATACATCATATTAAGGATACAAATAGTTTATGATTAATTTTGAAATAGCACTAAACAATATTAATAAATATCATTACCTGAACATGTACGGGGAACAGGTACTTGAGTCGACACTTATATTAAAAAAAATATTTTTTTAATGGAATAAAACATGTTTAAATAATTCTAATTAATCCCATCATATAGAAAAATAATTGATTTATATTACTAACAAAAATTTGCTTCAAAATTATATGATAAAATATACATTAACACAAGGTAAAAGTTTTAACATGTAAAATCCTATGGCCCACGATAAAAAACATACTGTATATCTAACGGTCAATCCATGTCAAATCAACCAATGATAGTCGCTAATTTTTTTTTATTTTCCAGAAGTTTTAGCTATTTTTTAAATTTCTAACCAAAAAGCTAATAAAGTCTCAGTGATGAAATTTTAACCACTTAGTATAACACCATTAAAGAACGTTTTGTGAAAATATTGGGTTTTCAAAGTGTGTCCCTTCCGAGATATTTCAGATCGAAAATACCTGATTTTAGGAAAATTGCAATATTTGAAGACCCTTTAAAAAAGGATGTAACTCTCTGGCCTGATACTTTTTAGGGAAGTAGTATACTATAGACACTATATCCACAAAAAATGAATTTGAGTCTTCGTTTTATCTTTAACACTTTTAATTTTTAAAGAGAAGCTTTTTATTTTGGAAACGTTAACATTTACCTATTTTCTGCTAATTTACAATTTAGTATAGGCCTATATATATATATATATATATATATATATATATATATATATACTTAACAGAAAAAATTGTACATTTTATGTTCTTTAACATGGTTTCTTTTTGAACCAAATATCTCCAAAAACCGAGGAGCTACAGAGTTTAACGTAAATCTCTACAAAATGCAAAATAGGCTGACCCACCAATACAAAATGGCTGTTCACAAAAAAAACTGAACATCTGAAAAATTAATGCATAGCTGTTTTCAACTCTCTGAATATACTACAACATAGGTAAAAAAACGAAAATAGATAAATTTTGTCAGAGACCTTTTCAAATTAAATTGGTTGATTTGATTGACCCCTAAGAATTTTTAGTGACAATCTAAAGACAATAATCAAACAAACTGTTTTAAAAATATGTTTACTTCTTAAAAATAATATTTATTGTTTCAAAATTGTCTAACAATAAGTAAGAAGTTCGTTTGAAATGCATCTCCCTAAATATATGTTCATGAACGCTGGAATATTTAGGTTGGTTCATATACTTACATGTTTGTTTGCAAAATATTAGGAAAAGTTGATAAAAACCAAAGAAAATATGAGCGATTAGATTTTTCACCATAATTGCTTTGAATAGTATGAGAGTGCTGTCTTTATTCTGACAACAATTAAAATGTAACTCATTCTAATTTGGTTTCTGTATCGAATAGAAAATTCAGCAATGTACATTGGTGATTTACATTGTATTTATATGTTTATGCAAACTCCTGCTTCCCATACAGATGGCAAAAAAAGGCAATAGCATAACAAAAAACGTGTATTGTAACTTGTTACTCAAGAGTGAAAAAATAAAATTAAAATATTTGGGATTTCACACGAGTTACCGCGCTTGTCATCAATTGAAAATCTATAAATAGATTGTTAATAATTTTCTTAAAATACAATCCGGAATGAATTTTGAGTAAATTTTCAAATCGATGGTAATTATTATTACATTTTTTCACTTAAATTATTACAGATTTTCAAGAACTTATACTTTATTCTCATGGATTTATCCCACAACTTGCGGATGGGGTGTTTGCAGGTTTCTATGGATTAATAATTATAATTAATTTTTAGTAAATTTATAAAGTTTATAGGAGAGACATATTTCATTTCATTTTTTCATTTGAATGGCAAAAATATTGTTATTTTCAAATAACAACCTACCTTGTTGTTTACTTTTTAGATAGAGCATTTTTAACTACAATACAATACTATTTTTTCTCCACGACCACTGTAGAATTTAAGCATTCTGAAATCAATTTTGATCATAGAACGTACACATTCTCACTCTTGTTATGGATCAAAATAAAATGCACTTATGCGTTTTGCATGTAATTCATTCCATAATAACTAATGGAATGAATATTCTCACACCGTTCCGAATAAAACAATTAGCCTTGGATATCACAATTGTCAAAATACTATAAACATAACCACAAACGTGATAATAAAACGTAAGTTCTTTGTGTTAATTATAATTAATATACTAATACAATAATTATTGTATTAGTCTATTTTATCTGGTCGAGGAGAAAGTATAGTCTACTACTAGGTAAGAATGGAAATTCTGATGCTAGTCCACTCGCATCGAATTTCCATTTTAACCTTGTTACAGAGTATACTATTATACCCTCGCCTAAGGCATTTTTCAAGTTAATTTGACTAAAATAAGCGCTGCGTGTCTAAAATTTGTCGCATAATAACATTTTTTTTTAAATTATTTACCAAATTCAGTATTGCATCAAACTAAAGTTGATTATTTTGTTGCTATAACAATACACTTTTTTATTCTTTATGGAGATTTTTCTCTAGTAATTTTTTTTAAGTTGCATTATTAGAAATTTTTTGAGTAATTTCGTTTTGAAAATAAAAGCAACAGTGCGTTGTCCTAGCAACAAAACGATAAGTTCCAACGAATATCCAACATCATCACTAAACGCATTATTAAATTCCAAAGAACTTGTATACAAATCATTTTCGGATTCGGTAAATAAAATAAAAGTAAAGTCATTACGCAAAACCCTGACCGCTTATTTAGTCGATTTTTTTTTGAAAATGTTATTGTATTTGCAACCACATTTAATTGATGAAAATAACATTTTCTCATACCAGATTTACATTCCTTCCTTACAATTAGTTCAGTGATTTTTTAATTAAATTACGTTCATAAAACTCACATAAATGGATATTTTGTATATGCTGCACTGTCAAATAAGCTCCAATTATGTGTCTAATATTAATTTCTTGGTTTATTTGATCCATTCTCATTTTACTGTAAATGTGTAAATGTTGTTATGTGTTAATTGCTATTGTGTGTTAGTTTGGACCGGATATTGGGATGTGACGCATTCATTCGACGAATTCCTTTTAAAATTTAAAGGGCGGTCCAAAACAGGTAGAACACTTGGGGGTGACGAATGCTAACATCTGCGAAAGATAAATATTTGAGGCCTGGCTCCTACTTCTATACATATTTAAAAATAGACTTTTATTATTGCTATTTAAATTAATAACTTTCTGTAAATTTCTTGCTCTTTCAAACAGAATTTCAATGGCTATTGTAATGCACGCTAGAGAAATAAATCTTCGATTTTTTTATTACGTCCATTTTCTCAATAAAACTTTATTCATACATTTCTTATAGATTTTAATATAGAAATAAATACCAATCAATAATAATAACTTACTACAAAAAATAATGTTGGTAAAAATCAAACTATTATCTTTTAATTTTTATGCTATTAAGGAATTCATTATTTTTTGCTGCCCAAAACAGCGAATGGATAAAATAAACCATGAAATGAACATTAGATACATAATTTGCGAATATTTGAACGTGTGAAATACCCGAAATGTCCATTTATGTGACGTTTATAAATTCAAAACTTACTAAAGTAAGGAGATATTGTAAATCTAAAAAAAATATGACTTACATCTACATTCAAATCCTTATTTCGAATAACTCTATCGACTTTTTTCTGACTACATAGTTTCGACAAATAAGTGTGTCAGTTTCGGACATAATTATTTTTTAAATGAGAACCGAAACTTTCAAATGACGAGTGTATCCTAAAATAAGTTTTTCAAAGCAAAAATTTTGTAAATCAGGGCTTGACGTTACTAATATGGCGGAATCGTAAGTGGTTTTTTCTACCGTTTGTTTACTCATGACTTTACTAGTTTAGAGTTTTTCGAACAATTTTAAATTGTATATAACATTTACTAAATTAAAAATTGGTGGTTAAATAATAGCCTAAATTATACTATTTCAAGTAACGTTCGATGATTTTATAAACTTATATTTGCCTGAGCTATAAATCTGAGATATTTTTTCAGCTAAATCGCCGGAAATAAATAATGAATACCAATATAATATTTAATAAAAAATGTATTGGTTTTGATTTTCAAAAGTAAACTGATTTTTCTTCGAATAATGAATAATGCATAATTTACGGTATTAAACCTGTATTTGATAATCCTTTTGTGCCGTAAATTGTGTGTGTAATAGAGAAAAGTTAGACAGAACAACATAATGACAAATCTTTTTTTTTTCATTTTAAAATTTAATTTGAATTCATAAATTTTAGAATAATTTGCCTAATATTATAAACATAGTAAGATATGCTAAATTTGCGAAGTAAAAAAAATATAAATTGTGTTAATTGTGAGTTAAAATTATAAAACGTATCGGGAAGCAGCTGAAATATTTAATAAGAAACATCCAGACACAAATGTACATACAATAATTAATATTTTGAAATGAAAATAATTAAAACATATGGATATGTTAAAAATAAATTAAATAACAAACGTCGATAACTGAGGACTTTAAAGTGAGGACTTTAAATGTAATGTTATCTACAATAGAATATATTAAATATTAGCTGCGCAAAAGGGTAAAGATATGATGGCAAATATTTTGAAAGCACACAAATTCCACCCATATAAACCACATTAAAACCTAGAGATTATGTTAGTGGTTTCAATTTTTGTTCTCTTATCCAAGGAGAGTTAGAAGAGCATCCATTTTGGGTTAGAATAATCATGTTTGAAGATAAAGCTTCATTTAATTCAAATGGTACAGTGAGTTCCCAAAATTGTCGATGATGGAATGACCTTCAACCCTAACTAACTAACGAAATAAATATTCATTACTGTAGTATTGTGTACATTTTTATCTGGATGTTTGTTATAATATATTTCAGCTGCTTCCCGATACGTTTTATAATTTTCAATCACAATTAATACAATTTCTATTTTTTCTCCAAACTCAATGTCACCGGAATTACTATTCATTTATAATGTTTAAATAATATCTGATGTTTAATGACAGACCTGTCACTGTCATTTCAACATTTGAAATATCAATGTGCATGTATCACTGTAGAGAAAAAGAAAAATTACAAAATCTTATTTTTAGCAACAGGTATACATGACTGTATGATTGAACCCAGTTTTCAATTCTAAATAACTTTTCTTTATAACAGTTCTTGATATTGTCAAAAATAAAGGTACTTTATTCTGGAACAAAATTAATATTTTCACACAAACTCCGTATATGACCAAAAAAATTTGACAGCTGATGGTTGCATTTTAGGTTTTGGACCATGCAGAACTTTTTATAAAGAATAACTTTTTTCCTAAAATTAATTTTCAAATGGGATGGTTGAGAAGCTGCAAACTAACATCATTTATTACAATGCAAAAAAAAAATTAAATATATTGATACCAACATAAGCACAACTTATAAGATGAATTGATATGTAGTGTATTTTTTACTGTGAACTTTTAAAGTTTTCATATTAAGTTTTAAGTGGTACTATATTAAAATTTAATTATTTAACTGTTGATATGTTAACTTTGATAACCGAAATACGAGAAAATGTAATTCATGTCAATGTCATTTTCCTAAAAATTAAGCAAAAACCTATGAATTACAATCTATTGTCTGTTATAAAAATGTTCTAATTATAAGAACAATCAGTTCGCTGTAAAAAGATAAAATTTTAATATGGATTTTAAGCAAATATTTTCATATGTTAAAATATGGTCCAAAAGTTAATTTGCAAAATCTTAACGGCCGTGGTAATAAAATACACGGCATATTATAACATACCCCCTAAAAGCATAATCTATTAATAATATATCATCTAAACCTATAATTTGACTAAATTACAATGTTCGAAAGACATTTATTAGCAAAATATGTAAATTTAGAAAAACAAATTGAAATTGTATTTAATTAAAATATTTGATACAATTAAAATTATTTACCGTTTTGTGCCAGTTATTGAATTCAAATCACATAAATTCAATGGGCAATTGACTCTTAGCTCGATTCGTACTAGATGATACTTGTAATAATCATAATACTGAAATAAAATTGCAACGGATATGCCCGTGTGTCACATCACTGAAATCAGCAAAAAAAATCTGATTTAAATATGTATATATCATAAATTGTGCCCACAATGAAAACGAAAGCTAAGTGTAAAAAAACAAAAACTAACCCTGTAGATAAAAATCGTTCGCCATTTGATAAGACGTAAAAAGATGCCGTAGGAACGTTTTTACGAAATTACGATTTACACTTCTTTCCAAACTGCAGAGAAACCGTTAAAATAATTTAAATGTTAAAGCAGATTATTAATCAACATAAAATTCTGCAAAAGTGTCGAATTTAAACCTACCCTCTATTTCCTATAATAAGCTATATCCCCATACTCGCCCTCGAATTTCAATCACCCTTTATATTTCACCCGATAGCTGACGAGGCAATTCAAGTACAATTACTCAAAATATAGCTTTAAAACATTTTCGCATATTCTGTTATATTTTTTATACCAGAAAAGTTTTAAATGTATAAACCTCACTAAAGACGGTTGTAACATAATTAGTATTATCAACCTACCTAAAATAACTGGATGTAACAATAGTTTCAAAAAGGCCAATAATTTTAATCCTATTACAAAAGTTTGCTGTAAAAGTTGTGAGCTTTCATACATTTAAAACATCAAGAGACTATTTTTATTGTCCCAACAGAAATCTTGGAGCATGTCAAGCACAAACATAAAAAATCACTTTTTGTCAAGGTTATTTAATTAAGCCATGCATATTCTAAAGCTATGCTTATTCTAAAATATTTATTTTACCATTTTTCAATTAGTTTATAAGGCACATTTTGATCATAAACCCAAACTTAAAATGTTTGTACAATAAAATTAGGTTAAATTATTAGTTCAAAGGGTATGGTTTAATACTCGTTTTTTTATAGATATTATATAAATTTATGGTTTCATCGTACAAATCCTTGTCGTGTGGGACCCAAAAATATTTATGGGGGCCTATTTAGGTTATTGGAGAGATAATTTCGGAAAAATTGTATTGTCATGCTCCGCTGTTTATAATTATTTAAATCCGAAGGGTAAGTACATAAGAAATCATTCTCGTTTTTCTCCTGTGCTAAGTTCCTTTATTATCCAGTAACCAATATTTATAAATTATTGTTTTCTGTGGTTACATACAAAAGTATTTTAAAAGGATAACAGACAAGAGTTTGCTAATATGCATAATTATGTAATATTAACGTGATTATTTCCGTTTTTGGCCTCTTCAAGTACCATTTTTTGACTTCGATTTCGTTCTGAGCCGAAACTTTGTGATGGTTATAAATTTAAAAAAACATATAAATAAGGAGTCTAAATCTAGTTCATAGCGTAGCTTTGAGTGGTTTATCTTTCAAATTGTATTAACAAAAAAAGTCATTGCTTCAATTTGTGGATATTATTTTTATTTCCTTAATTTGAAAGTTAATACAGACATTTTCATATTTATTTTCAAAAACAAAACTCTCATTAGCGTAATGAAATTGATTTGCCAAAGGCAATAAACTTTACATGTGGAAACATTTTGGGGGTTATTAATATTTTGAAAAAATGATGGGATGTTCAAATTCAATTTTTGAACATGGTAAGGAAATTACAAACATACGTTAGCCCTTATGATAAAATTGACACTGACAAATTGATTTCATGACATTACCAGTGTTTCGTTTTCGGCATTGAATATGAAAATTATAAATTTAATTTATCTTGAATTTGATACTATTTTAAATTGAAAATTCACGTGACTTTTAAACGTTTAATTGTAAAAAACTGTAAGAAAAATAATATTTGTCTACCTTTTAAATTAAAAGGGAAAAAAGGTTTAAAAAACTACAAGAGCTTAAAACAACTGAAAACGGAAATTTTTCCTCACGAAGATACTTCACGATTTATAAATGAGGATTATATTCAAGATAAAATAATTCCAGATTTAAATATTATTCACGTTAAATCTTTATATTGAAACTGCATTTTTAGTGTTTATAGTACTAGGAAAGTTGTATTTTCAAACATTTATAATATCCAGATGTCGGCATTGTTCGTCTCAGCAGTCGAAAGCAGGTACCAAGCGTCCCTTTAAATTTTTAAAAGGAATTCCTAGAAAAGAGGACAGACGACTCATTTCAAAATCCGGTTCAAACCAATATCATTCATATTGTTTATTCTGGAGACTTCCACTTCTTTATACATGTTGAATAATATAATAAAACACTTTTCACTTTGTTTTGTATAACATGGTAATATATTCAAATTGAACCGGATGAGAAATGCTTGTTTTATTTTCATGTTTGAAAATGGTAGGCGTTGTTAGCGAAACATATTATAGAACATAATTCATATTTTATTTATCCTTCGAGTATATTCAAATTCTAAATAGTATTTCTCATTATCTCTATAGTTGTGGTTTTTATAGTCGTTTGTAGCGATACTTGCCGCTACATAGTAAATTTTATACACAAAACATATAACTTTTAAAAGTAACCTGATAAATTATAAATACATTCATGAATCTTTTAAATAACTTATAATCCTTAATAAATGAACCATTTATGTTAATACTATAATTCATAGAAGTATATTTTTTTAAGTAAACAGAAGTTTTTCAATATATCGAAATTTTGTAAGTGATAAAAGAAAATCATTCGTTGTAGATAATTAAGAGAAACATCTTATTTTTAATTGTTACAATAATACAAATGAGTGAAATAAGTAGAGTTTACACTATATTTAATGGTAATGCATATCTATAGTATAGATCTTTATTTAATAAAAAAATTATCAAGTTGACTTTGATTTTAAAATACTTCATATGCAACTTGTAATTTTTAAAATGAAATTGCTGAACTTTCTAATTGAACCCCTGTATAATTAGAAATAGATTATAGCAAGGAATAATCATTTTAAATTACGCACAAGACATTGTACATAAATTATTAACAAAATGTTTTGTAGCGTTTTTATAATTAAACATTTTTTATTTTAAGTAGAAAATGTGCATATTTTAACAAAATATAGAAAAACAATTGGTACAAAAGTTGTGCAGAATAGTGACTTGCACATTATAAAAAAAATCGGAATTTATACAGGGTGGTTCAATAAAAGTTATACACAAAACTTTTCTTTTTTTTAATGGAACACAATATATATTTTTACATTTTTAGATTCCTCATTACGTAAGGATTATTGAAACGATATAAAGTTCTATGGGTTTGAACCATATCGTTTCTATGTTATTCAGTTGTTTATATAAAAATTTGAACACATTTGTCCCAGCTATAGTTAATTTAGTTGTACAGTTTTTTTGATCATTGGTCTTCAAAATTACTGATGAGATTTCGAAAAGTACTTAATCTTTATAAAGTGTTCATTTTGGAAATCTCTACAATTATTGTTAATGAAAATTTCATGTAGAAATTATTATTTGATAATATTGGAACGAAAATTTCAAATTATTTTCATTATCAATACTTGTAGAGAATTCTAAAATGAACACTTTATAAAGAATAAGTATTTTTCGAAATCTCACTAGTCTTTGAAAAAATTGATATACCGGGTGTAACTGAATTCTGGTAGACCCCGAATATCTTTTTTATCTTTACATATATCGTTTTGAAATTTAGGATGGTGCTTTAAGAGAATAAATTGGGTCAGCAAGCGGAATTTTAATAAAAAATCTATTTCCGGTTTAACCGGAAATGGCCTTCTTTTCTATTTCAGATAGAACACCCTGTATATTTTTACATAATTTAATTCCTATCTATATTCTGAGTTCATAGATGTATCATAAGTGACCATCCGGTTGTTTATTTTTTGTTTAAAATTAATTTAAATTTGTTTTTTGTGTAAATTTAATTTAAATTTAAACAAAAGACTAACAACCAAAAGGTCACTTATGATACGTCTCTAAACTCAGAATTTAGAGACGAATTAAATTATGTAAAAATATACAGATTGTTCCGTCTGAAATAGAAAAGTTGTGGTCATTGGAAATGGAAATGGAATTTTGATAAAAAATCCACATGTCGATACACTTTATTCCCTTAAAACACTAAACTAAATTTCATAAAGATATATGTAAAAATGCAAATTATAGGCATCAAATATCATTTGAATAGTGTTCTTAAGGAACAAAGTATGTCAATATGTAGACTTTTAATAACAATTCCATTTCCGGTTTAACTTTTCTATTTCAAATAAAAATCAAAATTAAAATTACAATCAAAATCAAAATTTAAATTAAAATCAAAATCAAAATCAAAATTAAAATCAAAGTCAAAATCAAAATCGAAATCGAAATCGAAATCGAAATCGAAATCGAAATCGAAATCGAAATCGAAATCGAAATCGAAATCGAAATCGAAATCGAAATCGAAATCGAAATCGAAATCGAAATCGAAATCGAAATCGAAATCGAAATCGAAATCGAAATCAAAATCAAAATCAAAATCAAAATTCAAATTGTAATTACAATTACAATTGAAAAAAAATTAAAATCAAAGCTAAAATCTGTATTATTATCATAAATCGCGTTCTGTGAATCAAAGAGCGAATTGGCGTGTTTAATAACCATATTAAAAACGCAAATGCGTGTTTAATGAAATTAAGGCTTGGTCGAATGTACTTAATATTTTATATGCAGCTATTTAATAAAGTATTATATAGAAAATGTACCCCATTTATGCTGCCTGTTTATTATAACATTTTCGTGAACAAAGATATATATATATATATATATATAGATATATATATATATATATATATATATATATATTTATATATATAAACATGCAAATGATATTCGGGGTCTACCAGAATTCAGTTACACCCGGTATATAAGATACAAATTGCAATATTGTGCTTAATGTTAAAAATCTTGAATCTGAATCTTTATGTTTTATTTTAATTCATTTAATTACTTATATTTTATTTATTTATTTATTTATTTATTTGGTATTACATTTTTATTTTATTATCTATTGGAAGCGTTGCGCGGGCAAGAAAATGCGTGACAAGGACTTTCTTTGCAAATTATAAGACGGTCACATCTCCACGGCAACATTGCTTTTCACACACTTACACACATTTTCATGGCATGCAATATTAGTGGCACCATAAATTGATACCAGTCATATTTGTGACACCATGTGTTAACTTTTCACGTTTCATAATATTTGTGGCACATTTGATTTTTTTGCAATAACTTTTGTTATATGGAGGGTATCGTAAAATTAACCACATATTCAGAAATAATGGAAAGAAGCGCAGCGGAACGACAGTATCTTAACAAAAGCGCCACAAATGGGGATATATCATGCGGTGCCACAAATATGTAGGGACGTGTAATGGTGTGTGTGTGTGTGTGTGTGTGTGTGTGTGTGTGTGTGTGTGTATGTCCCCACATATTTGTGGCACTTTGTGTGTGCTACATCCTGAATTGTGGCGGAGGCGCGTTCTTGTGGCACCTTACCCTCCGTGCCACAAGTACATTCGGCTATTTCTCCATTGCTTCATATGTCACACTTACGACATTTAGTACCAATGTTAAAGAAGATCAGATTATTTCAGTTATCTATACGAAAATTCTCTAAAATCATTCTCACGAAAGTTATGATACCTTAAAAATAATTGTGTGTATGACGCCACATCATGGGTACCGATCATGTGTGCTACACACCAAATTGTGACAACCCTTGTTGGTAGCGCCACCTGGAACAAAATATGCTGCGTTGCCGACCTATCCCACATACCTACCGAGGGGATCGCATTGTTTGCTCAATTCTCGGGTTGGAAATAGATTTACAGTTGGCGTTAGGACTTGCAGTGTCCATTCATAAATATTTCAATTAAATAAATAACATAAATTATTAATAAATAAATATTGAAATATTAAAATATTAATGAAATAAGAAATTGTGAGTAGAGAAATTAATTAAATTAATAACAGTAATTATTAATAAATAAATAAAAATTGAATTATTTATGAAACATAAAATTGCAAACAGAGAAATAAAATGTACAATTAAATGTTAAAAATGCACGGAATTTCTTGTAATTGTCTAAATTATTATTGTTCTTGACAATTAATACCCAACTTAAATTGATTTTTTTGTTCCCACTTTACTTGAATTACAGTTAAAATTATGCATAAATTATGCAAATTCACCAAATTAAATAGCATTTATTTATATTAATTTATTGGATTCTGTTTTAAAGTTTAAACGGGTTCGGGATGATAAAATGATACAAATATTATTACAATCTTTATATGTATATAAAAAGTGCATGTAATATAATTTATTTCGTATTCAATTAACAAAATTTTCCCACTTTCTTTGAATTTTTAATTTTATCTGTATGATTTTTAACACAAAATTTAATGTCAGTCCAACCGCGTGAAGATAATATAGAATTGCTATTCATACATTTTATGCAGTTTACTTTTCCTGGTACAGTATTTCTTTTTATGTGCGTTGCAAAAAACTTCAACACTGCTCCTTTCTCTGCACTAGAGCATTATACATCATATTAAGGATACAAATAGTTTATGATTAATTTTGAAATAGCACTAAACAATATTAATAAATATCATTACCTGAACATGTACGGGGAACAGGTACTTGAGTCGACACTTATATTAAAAAAAATATTTTTTTAATGGAATAAAACATGTTTAAATAATTCTAATTAATCCCATCATATAGAAAAATAATTGATTTATATTACTAACAAAAATTTGCTTCAAAATTATATGATAAAATATACATTAACACAAGGTAAAAGTTTTAGCATGTAAAATCCTATGGCCCACGATAAAAAACATGCTGTATATCTAACGGTCAATCCATGTCAAATCAACCAATGATAGTCGCTAATTTTTTTTTATTTTCCAGAAGTTTTAGCTATTTTTTAAATTTCTAACCAAAAAGCTAATAAAGTCTCAGTGATGAAATTTTAACCACTTAGTATAACACCATTAAAGAACGTTTTGTGAAAATATTGGGTTTTTAAAGTGTGTCCCTTCCGAGATATTTCAGATCGAAAATACCTGATTTTAGGAAAATTGCAATATTTGAAGACCCTTTAAAAAAGGATGTAACTCTCTGGCCTGATACTTTTTAGGGAAGTAGTATACTATAGACACTATATCCACAAAAAATGAATTTGAGTCTTCGTTTTATCTTTAACACTTTTAATTTTTAAAGAGAAGCTTTTTATTTTGGAAACGTTAACATTTACCTATTTTCTGCTAATTTACAATTTAGTATAGGCCTATATATATATATATATATATATATATACTTAACAGAAAAAATTGTACATTTTATGTTCTTTAACATGGTTTCTTTTTGAACCAAATATCTCCAAAAACCGAGGAGCTACAGAGTTTAACGTAAATCTCTACAAAATGCAAAATAGGCTGACCCACCAATACAAAATGGCTGTTCACAAAAAAAACTGAACATCTGAAAAATTAATGCATAGCTGTTTTCAACTCTCTGAATATACTACAACATAGGTAAAAAAACGAAAATAGATAAATTTTGTCAGAGACCTTTTCAAATTAAATTGGTTGATTTGATTGACCCCTAAGAATTTTTAGTGACAATCTAAAGACAATAATCAAACAAACTGTTTTAAAAATATGTTTACTTCTTAAAAATAATATTTATTGTTTCAAAATTGTCTAACAATAAGTAAGAAGTTCGTTTGAAATGCATCTCCCTAAATATATGTTCATGAACGCTGGAATATTTAGGTTGGTTCATATACTTACATGTTTGTTTGCAAAATATTAGGAAAAGTTGATAAAAACCAAAGAAATTATGAGCGATTAGATTTTTCACCATAATTGCTTTGAATAGTATGAGAGTGCTGTCTTTATTCTGACAACAATTAAAATGTAACTCATTCTAATTTGGTTTCTGTATCGAATAGAAAATTCAGCAATGTACATTGGCGATTTACATTGTATTTATATGTTTATGCAAACTCCTGCTTCCCATACAGATGGCAAAAAAAGGCAATAGCATAACAAAAAACGTGTATTGTAACTTGTTACTCAAGAGTGAAAAAATAAAATTAAAATATTTGGGATTTCACACGAGTTACCGCGCTTGTCATCAATTGAAAATCTATAAATAGATTGTTAATAATTTTCTTAAAATACAATCCGGAATGAATTTTGAGTAAATTTTCAAATCGATGGTAATTATTATTACATTTTTTCACTTAAATTATTACAGATTTTCAAGAACTTATACTTTATTCTCATGGATTTATCCCACAACTTGCGGATGGGGTGTTTGCAGGTTTCTATGGATTAATAATTATAATTAATTTTTAGTAAATTTATAAAGTTTATAGGAGAGACATATTTCATTTCATTTTTTCATTTGAATGGCAAAAATATTGTTATTTTCAAATAACAACCTACCTTGTTGTTTACTTTTTAGATAGAGCATTTTTAACTACAATACAATACTATTTTTTCTCCACGACCACTGTAGAATTTAAGCATTCTGAAATCAATTTTGATCATAGAACGTACACATTCTCACTCTTGTTATGGATCAAAATAAAATGCACTTATGCGTTTTGCATGTAATTCATTCCATAATAACTAATGGAATGAATATTCTCACACCGTTTCGAATAAAACAATTAGCCTTGGATATCACAATTGTCAAAATACTATAAACATAACCACAAACGCGATAATAAAACGTAAGTTCTTTGTGTTAATTATAATTAATATACTAATACAATAATTATTGTATTAGTCTATTTTATCTGGTCGAGGAGAAAGTATAGTCTACTACTAGGTAAGAATGGAAATTCTGATGCTAGTCCACTCGCATCGAATTTCCATTTTAACCTTGTTACAGAGTATACTATTATACCCTCGCCTAAGGCATTTTTCAAGTTAATTTGACTAAAATAAGCGCTGCGTGTCTAAAATTTGTCGCATAATAACATTTTTTTTTAAATTATTTACCAAATTCAGTATTGCATCAAACTAAAGTTGATTATTTTGTTGCTATAACAATACACTTTTTTATTCTTTATGGAGATTTTTCTCTAGTAATTTTTTTTAAGTTGCATTATTAGAAATTTTTTGAGTAATTTCGTTTTGAAAATAAAAGCAACAGTGCGTTGTCCTAGCAACAAAACGATAAGTTCCAACGAATATCCAACATCATCACTAAACGCATTATTAAATTCCAAAGAACTTGTATACAAATCATTTTCGGATTCGGTAAATAAAATAAAAGTAAAGTCATTACGCAAAACCCTGACCGCTTATTTAGTCGATTTTTTTTTGAAAATGTTATTGTATTTGCAACCACATTTAATTGATGAAAATAACATTTTCTCATACCAGATTTACATTCCTTCCTTACAATTAGTTCAGTGATTTTTTAATTAAATTACGTTCATAAAACTCACATAAATGGATATTTTGTATATGCTGCACTGTCAAATAAGCTCCAATTATGTGTCTAATATTAATTTCTTGGTTTATTTGATCCATTCTCATTTTACTGTAAATGTGTAAATGTTGTTATGTGTTAATTGCTATTGTGTGTTAGTTTGGACCGGATATTGGGATGTGACGCATTCATTCGACGAATTCCTTTTAAAATTTAAAGGGACGGTCCAAAACAGGTAGAACACTTGGGGGTGACGAATGCTAACATCTGCGAAAGATAAATATTTGAGGCCTGGCTCCTACTTCTATACATATTTAAAAATAGACTTTTATTATTGCTATTTAAATTAATAACTTTCTGTAAATTTCTTGCTCTTTCAAACTGAATTTCAATGGCTATTGTAATGCACGCTAGAGAAATAAATCTTCGATTTTTTTATTACGTCCATTTTCTCAATAAAACTTTATTCATACATTTCTTATAGATTTTAATATAGAAATAAATACCAATCAATAATAATAACTTACTACAAAAAATAATGTTGGTAAAAATCAAACTATTATCTTTTAATTTTTATGCTATTAAGGAATTCATTATTTTTTGCTGCCCAAAACAGCGAATGGATAAAATAAACCATGAAATGAACATTAGATACATAATTTGCGAATATTTGAACGTGTGAAATACCCGAAATGTCCATTTATGTGTCGTTTATAAATTCAAAACTTACTAAAGTAAGGAGATATTGTAAATCTAAAAAAAATATGACTTACATCTACATTCAAATCCTTATTTCGAATAACTCTATCGACTTTTTTCTGACTACATAGTTTCGACAAATAAGTGTGTCAGTTTCGGACATAATTATTTTTTAAATGAGAACCGAAACTTTCAAATGACGAGTGTATCCTAAAATAAGTTTTTCAAAGCAAAAATTTTGTAAATCAGGGCTTGACGTTACTAATATGGCGGAATCGTAAGTGGTTTTTTCTACCGTTTGTTTACTCATGACTTTACTAGTTTAGAGTTTTTCGAACAATTTTAAATTGTATATAACATTTACTAAATTAAAAATTGGTGGTTAAATAATAGCCTAAATTATACTATTTCAAGTAACGTTCGATGATTTTATAAACTTATATTTGCCTGAGCTATAAATCTGAGATATTTTTTCAGCTAAATCGCCGGAAATAAATAATGAATACCAATATAATATTTAATAAAAAATGTATTGGTTTTGATTTTCAAAAGTAAACTGATTTTTCTTCGAATAATGAATAATGCATAATTTACGGTATTAAACCTGTATTTGATAATCCTTTTGTGCCGTAAATTGTGTGTGTAATAGAGAAAAGTTAGACAGAACAACATAATGACAAATCTTTTTTTTTTCATTTTAAAATTTAATTTGAATTTATAAATTTTAGAATAATTTGCCTAATATTATAAACATAGTAAGATATGCTAAATTTGCGAAGTAAAAAAAATATAAATTGTGTTAATTGTGAGTTAAAATTATAAAACGTATCGGGAAGCAGCTGAAATATTTAATAAGAAACATCCAGACACAAATGTACATACAATAATTAATATTTTGAAATGAAAATAATTAAAACATATGGATATGTTAAAAATAAATTAAATAACAAACGTCGATAACTGAGGACTTTAAAGTGAGGACTTTAAATGTAATGTTATCTACAATAGAATATATTAAATATTAGCTGCGCAAAAGGGTAAAGATATGATGGCAAATATTTTGAAAGCACACAAATTCCACCCATATAAACCACATTAAAACCTAGAGATTATGTTAGTGGTTTCAATTTTTGTTCTCTTATCCAAGGAGAGTTAGAAGAGCATCCATTTTGGGTTAGAATAATCATGTTTGAAGATGAAGCTTCATTTAATTCAAATGGTACAGTGAGTTCCCAAAATTGTCGATGATGGAATGACCTTCAACCCTAACTAACTAACGAAATAAATATTCATTACTGTAGTATTGTGTACATTTTTATCTGGATGTTTGTTATAATATATTTCAGCTGCTTCCCGATACGTTTTATAATTTTCAATCACAATTAATACAATTTCTATTTTTTCTCCAAACTCAATGTCACCGGAATTACTATTCATTTATAATGTTTAAATAATATCTGATGTTTAATGACAGACCTGTCACTGTCATTTCAACATTTGAAATATCAATGTGCATGTATCACTGTAGAGAAAAAGAAAAATTACAAAATCTTATTTTTAGCAACAGGTATACATGACTGTATGATTGAACCCAGTTTTCAATTCTAAATAACTTTTCTTTATAACAGTTCTTGATATTGTCAAAAATAAAGGTACTTTATTCTGGAACAAAATTCATATTTTCACACAAACTCCGTATATGACCAAAAAAATTTGACAGCTGATGGTTGCATTTTAGGTTTTGGACCATGCAGAACTTTTTATAAAGAATAACTTTTTTCCTAAAATTAATTTTCAAATGGGATGGTTGAGAAGCTGCAAACTAACATCATTTATTACAATGCAAAAAAAAAATTAAATATATTGATACCAACATAAGCACAACTTATAAGATGAATTGATATGTAGTGTATTTTTTACTGTGAACTTTTAAAGTTTTCATATTAAGTTTTAAGTGGTACTATATTAAAATTTAATTATTTAACTGTTGATATGTTAACTTTGATAACCGAAATACGAGAAAATGTAATTCATGTCAATGTCATTTTCCTAAAAATTAAGCAAAAACCTATGAATTACAATCTATTGTCTGTTATAAAAATGTTCTAATTATAAGAACAATCAGTTCGCTGTAAAAAGATAAAATTTTAATATGGATTTTAAGCAAATATTTTCATATGTTAAAATATGGTCCAAAAGTTAATTTGCAAAATCTTAACGGCCGTGGTAATAAAATACACGGCATATTATAACATACCCCCTAAAAGCATAATCTATTAATAATATATCATCTAAACCTATAATTTGACTAAATTACAATGTTCGAAAGACATTTATTAGCAAAATATGTAAATTTAGAAAAACAAATTGAAATTGTATTTAATTAAAATATTTGATACAATTGAAATTATTTACCGTTTTGTGCCAGTTATTGAATTCAAATCACATAAATTCAATGGGCAATTGACTCTTAGCTCGATTCGTACTAGATGATACTTGTAATAATCATAATACTGAAATAAAATTGCAACGGATATGCCCGTGTGTCACATCACTGAAATCAGCAAAAAAAATCTGATTTAAATATGTATATATCATAAATTGTGCCCACAATGAAAACGAAAGCTAAGTGTAAAAAAACAAAAACTAACCCTGTAGATAAAAATCGTTCGCCATTTGATAAGACGTAAAAAGATGCCGTAGGAACGTTTTTACGAAATTACGATTTACACTTCTTTCCAAACTGCAGAGAAACCGTTAAAATAATTTAAATGTTAAAGCAGATTATTAATCAACATAAAATTCTGCAAAAGTGTCGAATTTAAACCTACCCTCTATTTCCTATAATAAGCTATATCCCCATACTCGCCCTCGAATTTCAATCACCCTTTATATTTCACCCGATAGCTGACGAGGCAATTCAAGTACAATTACTCAAAATATAGCTTTAAAACATTTTCGCATATTCTGTTATATTTTTTATACCAGAAAAGTTTTAAATGTATAAACCTCACTAAAGACGGTTGTAACATAATTAGTATTATCAACCTACCTAAAATAACTGGATGTAACAATAGTTTCAAAAAGGCCAATAATTTTAATCCTATTACAAAAGTTTGCTGTAAAAGTTGTGAGCTTTCATACATTTAAAACATCAAGAGACTATTTTTATTGTCCCAACAGAAATCTTGGAGCATGTCAACCACAAACATAAAAAATCACTTTTTGTCAAGGTTATTTAATTAAGCCATGCATATTCTAAAGCTATGCTTATTCTAAAATATTTATTTTACCATTTTTCAATTAGTTTATAAGGCACATTTTGATCATAAACCCAAACTTAAAATGTTTGTACAATAAAATTAGGTTAAATTATTAGTTCAAAGGGTATGGTTTAATACTCGTTTTTTTATAGATATTATATAAATTTATGGTTTCATCGTACAAATCCTTGTCGTGTGGGACCCAAAAATATTTATGGGGGCCTATTTAGGTTATTGGAGAGATAATTTCGGAAAAATTGTATTGTCATGCTCCGCTGTTTATAATTATTTAAATCCGAAGGGTAAGTACATAAGAAATCATTCTCGTTTTTCTCCTGTGCTAAGTTCCTTTATTATCCAGTAACCAATATTTATAAATTATTGTTTTCTGTGGTTACATACAAAAGTATTTTAAAAGGATAACAGACAAGAGTTTGCTAATATGCATAATTATGTAATATTAACGTGATTATTTCCGTTTTTGGCCTCTTCAACTACCATTTTTTGACTTCGATTTCGTTCTGAGCCGAAACTTTGTGATGGTTATAAATTTAAAAAAACATATAAATAAGGAGTCTAAATCTAGTTCATAGCGTAGCTTTGAGTGGTTTATCTTTCAAATTGTATTAACAAAAAAAGTCATTGCTTCAATTTGTGGATATTATTTTTATTTCCTTAATTTGAAAGTTAATACAGACATTTTCATATTTATTTTCAAAAACAAAACTCTCATTAGCGTAATGAAATTGATTTGCCAAAGGCAATAAACTTTACATGTGGAAACATTTTGGGGGTTATTAATATTTTGAAAAAATGATGGGATGTTCAAATTCAATTTTTGAACATGGTAAGGAAATTACAAACATACGGTAGCCCTTATGATAAAATTGACACTGACAAATTGATTTCATGACATTACCAGTGTTTCGTTTTCGGCATTGAATATGAAAATTATAAATTTAATTTATCTTGAATTTGATACTATTTTAAATTGAAAATTCACGTGACTTTTAAACGTTTAATTGTAAAAAACTGTAAGAAAAATAATATTTGTCTACCTTTTAAATTAAAAGGGAAAAAAGGTTTAAAAAACCACAAGAGCTTAAAACAACTGAAAACGGAAATTTTTCCTCACGAAGATACTTCACGATTTATAAATGAGGATTATATTCAAGATAAAATAATTCTAGATTTAAATATTATTCACGTTAAATCTTTATATTGAAACTGCATTTTTAGTGTTTATAGTACTAGGAAAGTTGTATTTTCAAACATTTATAATATCCAGATGTCGGCATTGTTCGTCTCAGCAGTCGAAAGCAGGTACCAAGCGTCCCTTTAAATTTTTAAAAGGAATTCCTAGAAAAGAGGACAGACGACTCATTTCAAAATCCGGTTCAAACCAATATCATTCATATTGTTTATTCTGGAGACTTCCACTTCTTTATACATGTTGAATAATATAATAAAACACTTTTCACTTTGTTTTGTATAACATGGTAATATATTCAAATTGAACCGGATGAGAAATGCTTGTTTTATTTTCATGTTTGAAAATGGTAGGCGTTGTTAGCGAAACATATTATACAACATAATTCATATTTTATTTATCCTTCGAGTATATTCAAATTCTAAATAGTATTTCTCATTATCTCTATAGTTGTGGTTTTTATAGTCGTTTGTAGCGATACTTGCCGCTACATAGTAAATTTTATACACAAAACATATAACTTTTAAAAGTAACCTGATAAATTATAAATACATTCATGAATCTTTTAAATAACTTATAATCCTTAATAAATGAACCATTTATGTTAATACTATAATTCATAGAAGTATATTTTTTTAAGTAAACAGAAGTTTTTCAATATATCGAAATTTTGTAAGTGATAAAAGAAAATCATTCGTTGTAGATAATTAAGAGAAACATCTTATTTTTAATTGTTACAATAATACAAATGAGTGAAATAAGTAGAGTTTACACTATATTTAATGGTAATGCATATCTATAGTATAGATCTTTATTTAATAAAAAAATTATCAAGTTGACTTTGATTTTAAAATACTTCATATGGAAAACGTTTCCCGACATTTGCGATGAAATTCCTTTTTTCTCCGAAATTTTGTTATGCAATGTGTAATTTTTTTTACACCAATGAAAAATTTAGAGTTTTGGCTGTACAACGCCGTAATTTTTTTAGGGGGGTGCCATTTGAAATTTTCGGAAAAAATGACAACATGCGAAGATCAATAAAAAATTTTTTTTTTTCCATAAATTACCCGAAAAAAAATTATGTGAAGGTACACGAGGTCTTAACCTGTACCTCAATTCAAAATTTAGGCGCCGGCGTCAATTAGTTTCTCTACAAAAAAATCTCAAAAATGGGGCGCAATTTTGAAAGAAAGGGTTATAACAGCGAAACCGCTAAAGTGAAGGGTATAACATGTTAGATAAAAAAATAAGTACTCGTCGAGCACTTTCCAAATCTGCAATAAAAAATAGGGCATTCCATTTAAAAAAACATAAGTTTGGTACGCCACTGGAGTACGGCACGCCACTGATGATTAGAAATATTTTTGAAACATAGCGACGGTAACTATGCACCACTTTGTTCTTAGATTTTTTTCGATAGCTTTTATCGTAAAGGAGCTATGATCCGAGGCGTCTTAAGTGCCACACCCTGTATATATATATATATATACATATATATATTTATATATATAAACATGCAAATGATATTTGGGGTCTACCAGAATTCAGTTACAC